>JARQAB010000040.1:1241679-2483358 GCA_036172955.1 Meloidogyne arenaria
TTTTGCTCTGAATAAAAATCAGCTTAATGGCAAATTTAGCAAGTGTAATAGAAACGGCGAACAATGTATCTCCTTCTTTCATATTAGTGCTCACAATGATACTAGGTAAATATGTAATACTAATTAGAATTATATGGTGTTAGACGGGAAGACGTTTTCGAATTATCTCGTACAATTCTTTTAAAACACTACCAGTCCGGTCTCGTTATAAAATATTTTGAATGAATCTAATTCTAAGAGAATTATAGCTTTGAATTCGAGTACCGAATTCAATACTTGGAACCCTACTATAAAATTGCGGTCACTTCGGTATATTTTAGTCATTGAGAACTTAGTCATGATGCAAACCCCTTAAAGAACGAAGTATAAAAATGGTTACTTTATTTTAAAATTAAATAAATTGTTTTTAATAAAGCAATTAAGTTTTATCAGAAAAATTTTGAATTTGGGAAAGTAAATTTATTATAAATAAAAATTAATTTAAATATTTATTCAGATTCGATGTTAAAGAAGATGATTTTGATCACGAAAAATTGACAGAAAATTAGTTCTATTAAATTTTTATTGAAATAATTACTTATCGTTCAATATTTATAAGTTGTGATAATGGAATAGTTTCGATTAAATTAAATAACAAATTTAAAAAAGTCTTAAAACTTTATATACGAGATATACATATAAGATATACATTAATTAGGTAAATGGGTAACTTACAATTAGGGTTGGGCCCCGAAGGCTCGGGGGCGGTTGTGTCGGGGAACGGGGTTTTCGAATTGTTTCGGGGCACTCATGGTACATTTCCACTAATCTATATAAAAATTATGGAGAATGAGGTGGGATTTAATGGTTTTGATGGATTTAAAGGGTATATATGGTGATATAATGGGTATTGAATGGATTAACTGGCATATCTGGCGATATAAGTTATTAGGGAGATTAAGGGCTGTTTAAAGGTTAATGGTTAATTTTTTTAGTTTAAAGTAGAGTTGGCCGGTATCGGGATTTAGAGAAAAACCCGGGATCGGGATTTGGGAATGGTGATCCCGATCCCGATCCCGGATCCCGACACGGGATCGGGATTGGCCGAAATCGGGATCGGGATTTGGAATGGAGATCCCGATCCCGAATCGGGACCGGGATTAAAAAATCGGGATCGGGATTTACTAAAAAATTTTTTTAGACTTTTAAATTTTTATTTTCTTCACATGGTGTCCGGAAAATTGGGCTCTGGAAAATTGGGCTCAAAGATTTTTCGGAAATTTGGGCTCCAACTTTTTGGAAAATTGGGCTCCAGCGGTAATTTGGGCTCTGCGTGAAAAAATTGGTATATTGGGCTCTAAAATTTTGGGCTCCGGAGGAATTTTGGGCTCTGAGGAAAAAAGTCAAATTATGCAAAAATTAGAGATGAGTCTTCGAAATCGGGAGATTTTGCGTGTACGCCCAACTGTTCTTGGAAGGAATAGGATTTCTTTATCAAATTCCACTGAATCGGACGACCAATTTAACCAATTTGAGTATACTTTAAAGGAATAGGGCCAAGTACTCACCCAGACCGTAGGTTCCGAACCCAGAACTCGGCTTCGCTCCGTAGGTTTGCATAATTTGACTTTTTTCCTCAGAGCCCAAAATTCCTCCGGAGCCCAAAATTTTAGAGCCCAATATTCCGATTTTTTCAAGCATAGCCCAAATTACCGCTGGAGCCCAATTTTCCGAAAAGTTGGAGCCCAAATTTCCGAAAAATCTTGGAGCCCAATTTTCCGGCACCCCTTCACATACGACTCAATATAATTCTAAAATTTCCACTGCGGTGATGAAATATTGAGTTTAAGTCTCGTAAACTCATGATTTACTTTCCGTTCAGGGGATTAAGTGTGGATAAGGTAATGGGGGGGGGGGGGGGATAAATGGGATTGGGCTTCTTCCATTTTAAGCGCCGCGGGAATATTTTTTTAATTTTGGAAGGTCAAGGGCATTCAAGTTTAAACGTTGAAGTCTATACGATTAAATGCGTTATTTTCAAATGTGGACGATTAAAAACTGAGATTTAGGGATTAAGTAACATATTCATGTTCTCTTCCAATCTAACCTAATCCCTGTAAATCCTCTGATATCCTTCTATACTCCAAATCCACCGATACTCCCCTCAACCCCTCTTGATCGCTCGATATCACACCAAATCACTCAATATTTCGTTGAAGTCTTAAAGATGCATCTCTATAATGCCTTAATCACTCCCGTTTCTGCGCCGCAGGCGAAAATTTTGAGAATTTTGGTGGTCCTTAAGTAAGATTCCTTTCATTTTTCAGCGCCGCAGGCGAAAATTTTGAGAATTTTGGTGGTCCTTAGGTATGATTTCTTCCATTTTTCAGCGCCGCAGGCGAAAATTTTTCTTACTTTCATGCCTCCCCACTTCTGTTAACTTAATTCACAGACTTCTAGTCAATTTATAAAATCGGGATTTTCTTCGGGATTTGATGCACATCCCGATCCCGATCCCGGATCCCGGCTCGGGATCGGGATCATCCAAAACCGGGATCGGGATTCACCTTTCGGTCTCGGGATCAGAAAAATCGGGATCGGGATTCGAAAAACCCGGGATAATCCCGCCCGATCCCGACCGGGATCCCGATCCCGGCCAACTCTAGTTTAAAGGTTAATTTAAAGATTAATGGGTGTTTTTTTTTAATTTTCTTATTTCAGTCCAACAATCACCCTCTAATTTCACGCTTTCCAACTTAGATAAAAATGCTAATACCTCAGTATTTTATGTAACTTAGTATTAATTTTAGCGCCGCAGGCGAAAATTTTGAGAATCTTGTTAGATAATGAAGCCTGATTTCTTTCTTTATGGCGCCGCAGGCGAAAATTTTTTGATTTCACGGACTAAACAAAATCGCTGGCTTGTTTTTTATGTTAGATAATATTTAAAAATAAAATTTAACACTTGTTATCATTTATTTTTTAAAGAAAAATAAAATAAAACAGATCTCCTTATGCAACTCCATAGACATATAGCTAAATCTAACAACTAAACCACTCAACCACACGTTTCTTGTTGATAGTATAAAGAGAATTTTGTTATTATATTCATTTTTTCCTTTAAAAATAATAAGTACAAAGTAAATTGGGAGGGAATTTTCTAAATTTTTCTCTTTAGATTCCTCTAAAAAATGGCATTTTATGGGGATCTTACCCCCGAAAACCCCGAAAGTTTTTCGGGTCGGGGGACGGGGTTTTCACTTTTCTTCGGGGCGGGGAACGGGTCGGGGAGAAGTCTCAAAAAATCGTTCGGGAGCGGGGTCGGGGAACGGGGTCGGGGCGCAACACTACTTACAATCCACATGTCCGCAAAAGGCGTTCTGCAAAAAGGCATTTTTCTGCATTCAACTCCTTTCTTTTAGTATTCATCAGTCATCAAATATGTAATTGGTGGACATTTGGGGTGAATTAATTACTCAGTCGATTTACGAAAATCAGAAATTTAGAGGAAGGGGGAATTCAGGGGGAGGGGGAATTCACAATTGATAAAAATCAAAAATTTATTTTCTTACGTATACCGGTAATCCCTGATGTATATAAAGTTTTATAAATATTTATAGTTGAACAGCATATATTTATATACTTCACGAATATTAATTAATTTATTCCTTTAATATAAAAATAAATAATACATTTATTATCTCCACTACATCTGTTAAATTCTTTTTGATTTTTAAATTTGTCGAAAACAATGTAGCCAAAAATTGCCATTGAAGAACTTCCTTTTTCTAAGAAAAATAATTATTTTTACAAAATTATTTAACGATTTTACAATTATATCTTCCCATTTCTGTGGATGTGGAAGATCTCTAGCTAAAAATCTATCATCCTCTTTAGTTGAGAGGAAACTAGTGATGCTCGGGCATCCCGATCCCGACTCCCGACTCGGGAAAATTTCCCGAGTTTTTGTCCTCCCGATCCCGACTCCCGGTGTCAATTCCCGACTAAGTCGGGAAATTTTTACACCCCTAAGAATGGATTTTTCTGACAAAATTATATTTTCATCTATAAAAAATGAAGAAATCTGGCCTCTTGGTCTTCCAAAATTCCCAAAATTTTCGCCTGCGGCGCTGAAAATTGAAGAATCTGTGTGGTAGTATAGAAGATTTCGGTGATTTACTAGGATTATGGTGAATTTGAAGAGAAAACGAGGGATTTGCAGTAATAAAGAGAGATATCAATGGATAATTAATATTGCATAGGGTGTGTTAATACTATAGAGATGCTGGTTCACCAAAATTCCACCAAAATTGAACGTAAAAATATTTTTCTCTGTTTCACTCTCTTTTCCTCTATTTCAGTCCAATGGAGAGATTCTAAGGACTTAGGTCAATGCCAACAGCTATAAATCAAAGCTGGGAAAAAAAAATCAAAGAAAAAGCCCCCAGCAATACCAAACACTGATTATCTCTGCGGTTACCAATAATTGCGGTTACCCAAATAATTGGGGTGTCAAATCCCGTGGATTTGATTTTTTTCCCCTTTATTTAATCTTTAACCGAAATGACCAATTTTAAATATATATTCCCGCTTCTAATTCTAGAAATAACAAGCCCCCCAAAGCCCCGTTTTCTTTTGTAATATTTGGTGCAAATTTTGGCCTTTGCACAATTCTCTCTTTTTGTAAGAGATAAACCGTTGGCCCCTCTTTTTTCTCCTTCTCATAATTTTAACCTTGCGCTGGCCTGCACAATTTAACTAACAAAAATCTTTAGTATGCCCATCTTTCTTGTATTTTGATCCCTCCAACTCCTACAAACCTACCCCTTTTTGGCCTAATATAAAAGGCAAAAATGCACAGTTTTAGTCAGTTTGTGAACTATTCAACCTCCTCGTTTAAAGTTAAAGTTATTGAACTACTTATTCCTTCCCCCCGATTTAAGTAAAGTTTTTGAACTGTTTCTTGAACTACACTTTTCCTTCCCCCGAAGACTTGTTTGAAATAAAAAGAATATTCTGTTAATTTAATTATTTGTTTGGAAATAAATTTATTAAAGTTGTTTGTTTGATTTATTGAGAATTAGGAATTTTATTTAAATGTTTTACTTAAGGATTTTTGGTTTTTCCCCTCCCTTTATTAAAATTCTGTTTAGAATTTTACAGCTCAGCCGGTGAAGACCCGAGACCAATTTTTTAATCCTCCCGTTTCAGAAATATATTTTTTTCTTTAATATCCTTATTGACCCGTTAATAATTAAAAGTTTATATTTTTTGATCTTTAAAGTCCCAGTTATTTATTTGTTTTAAATAAGAATGTCACTAACTTATAGAAATCAATTGTCCCAGCTTTGTTCCATTACTAAAGAAATACTTCTCCCTAGCCCGTTCTCTTTCCTAATAGAAGATTATGATAATTTTAAAACCCAATCTCTCGAATCTACTCAGGCCCTGATTAATGAAATAGACCTTACCTCCCAAGAAATCACCAAAATCCTAAATGATTTTAAAATGGCCCAAGATTTGTGGCAAAAATTACGAATTTCCATGACAGAAAATGAAAGGGCCAATGATAGCCAAATCTTAGAGAAATTCCTTCAAGAAACAGATTATATAAAAGTTATGTATGACCTTAAACGGTATCTAAGAAAGCTTCGGAATTCCCGACATGAATTAGAAAGTAACATACCTAAAATTAAACCCCTATTTGACCATTCCCATCTCCTTCCTGAACTTCCTCCTTTAAACCCTTCCCAGAATGAAAATACACAAGCCTCATTAAAATCAGTTTGTACAAATTATAGTGATAACTCTTATCGAAACCGGACCTTCTCTAATTTTTGTTTGTACCCTAATCCTTCGATTACAGAAAACTCCGATGAGAAATTAGTTAATAATCCGACTCCCTCCATTAGAAGTTATACTAAAGAAATGAATAAATTAGATCCACTTCCTATCCCTCCTGGCTTTACCCTTCTCGAAGAAATAAATGATGATAAGAATTCTAACGATTATATTAGTAAGAATAGTGAAGGAATTATATTAAATACAGAAATTGAAAATGAAAGTTCGTCTGATAATATTTATGTACCCCAAATTTTAAATAATCATCAAACAATTGATTTTAATAATGAAAGACCCATTAGTCCCCCTCCTGGCTTTACTCCTTTTGAAGAAATCTGTATTAGTAAAAATATGTCTAATGATTTAAAGGATTTTATTTGTGAAGAATTTACACCCTTGCCAGAGATTATAAACGAAATTAATGAAGGTAAAACCGATAATCACTTAGAAGAAACTTCCCTTGATTTCCCCACTGACCCAGTTCCAGATTTATCCCCTAATCCACCCCTTAGTCTTCTTAATAATTTACAAATGTCTACTTCTTCGCAAATTATTTATTCATCAGAGACTACTTATATTAACTCATCAGAAGAAATATTGAAAGAGAAGAATATAATAAACATCAATTGTAATTGTGTGAAAAAATTGCCCCGTAAAAAACAAAGGAATTTGCCCAACCCCCAAGGATTAATAGTTAAAAATAATTCACGACAACGAGCTGCCATCCCACAACGATATTGTAAGGATTTAAAAACTGTCACACAGAAGGAACTTAAATGTAACTTTATCCCCTCGAAACGCAGAGATACTCCCTTTAACGATATTGACCCAATCCACAAATTGCAAGTACGAATTCCCCTTCCCGTAAATCATCGGAAAATTCGTTATACCCTCGAAACACCCCTTTGTAACACGATTGAGCCAGATAATACCAGATATAGACCCGATTCCCATCGATGCCATCTTTATAAATCTTTTGTATTCCTTTTGACAACATATTCAACAAATTATTGCTAATGGGTACCGGCACGGATATGGACTGACTTCACCAAACTTGATACAGGTCAATTATCAACTAAAACCCTAATAATCCCCGTTTTTTTCTTAAATTGATAATGGTTCTCTCCACCCTTTTTGTTGAAATGAAGAATATGCCGATGGCACTAAAAGGAAGTTAAAGAAATACGAAAAGGAAGAATCTCTCTTTTGTTGGATTTTTTTTATTGTTCTCCCCAGTGTCAAATCCCGTGGATTTGATTTTTTTCCCCTTTATTTAATCTTTAACCGAAATGACCAATTTTAAATATATATTCCCGCTTCTAATTCTAGAAATAACAAGCCCCCCAAAGCCCCGTTTTCTTTTGTAATATTTGGTGCAAATTTTGGCCTTTGCACAATTCTCTCTTTTTGTAAGAGATAAACCGTTGGCCCCTCTTTTTTCTCCTTCTCATAATTTTAACCTTGCGCTGGCCTGCACAATTTAACTAACAAAAATCTTTAGTATGCCCATCTTTCTTGTATTTTGATCCCTCCAACTCCTACAAACCTACCCCTTTTTGGCCTAATATAAAAGGCAAAAATGCACAGTTTTAGTCAGTTTGTGAACTATTCAACCTCCTCGTTTAAAGTTAAAGTTATTGAACTACTTATTCCTTCCCCCCGATTTAAGTAAAGTTTTTGAACTGTTTCTTGAACTACACTTTTCCTTCCCCCGAAGACTTGTTTGAAATAAAAAGAATATTCTGTTAATTTAATTATTTGTTTGGAAATAAATTTATTAAAGTTGTTTGTTTGATTTATTGAGAATTAGGAATTTTATTTAAATGTTTTACTTAAGGATTTTTGGTTTTTCCCCTCCCTTTATTAAAATTCTGTTTAGAATTTTACAGGGGAAATAAACTCTTAAGTTACCCTTAAAGATCGTTCAAGACCCCTTTCTATTTCACTCCAATGAGAGTCAAAATTTTTGGCTGCGGCGCAAAAAATGGAAGAAATCTGACTTCTTGACCTAAAAATTCTCAAAATTTTCGCCTGCGGCGCTAGTAAGAAAGATGTCTGGTTTCTTTACCTTCCAAAATTTTCAATATTTTCGCCTGCGGTGCAAGAAAAATCTGAATTTTTGGCGCCGAAGGCGCCAAAATTTTTTTAATTGCTAATTCCCGACTCCCGAACCCGACTCCCGAGGTCATTTCCCGACCCGACTCCTGTTTCTCGGGTTTTTTCTTCTCCCGAGCATCACTAGAGGAAACTAAGTCCTCTTTACTAAATGGAAAATATACCTCCATTCAAACTTTCCAACTTTGCGACATTTAATATTCCATTAAAAATATCATTTCTGAAAGTACCATTTAATGATCTATCATTAAAGAGAATATTCTTAGAGCGTGTCACATTTTTCATGCTTTCTTTAATTTTGGGCTAAAAATAAATTTTTTTATACTATTTATAAATTATTATTTTGTTTACATCATTTCGAATCCAAACTCCAGCAATTGTATAATTTATGGAAGCTTCTCTCGTCTTAGGCTCACTTTTATATATTTTAAGCATATTAAGAGTGAGCTTCTGTTTAAAAAATAATGGACATAAATAATACTTTTACTTTCTTAATATGTATAGCTATACCTTAATACAATAAATTGCCCTAGCATATCTCACTTCGCGGGAAATAAATCCACTTGTCTTTGTAAAATGATTTTTATTTCTTTGAAATAATTTGCAAAATACTGCTCCATTTCTAGTAGCCTTCAAAAGTTGATTATATAATTCACTTTTACCTCCCATAATAAGGTCTTCGTTGAAGAGGAATTCCTGGAATGTTAGTTAAATACTGCGATTAAAACAAGTTTATTGAACCCTTATAGCCTGGAACCAATATAGGTAGCCAAGAATCAATATAGCCAAAAGCTTTATCCTATAATAACCCAAGACAAAAAACTTATTGATGACAAAGTTTAATGAAATATTTTTTAGTTAGGTATTTTTAAATTATAACTGCAGCTCGGACCGAAACGGAATCCCATTTCAGTTTACTGAATTTCCATATTAATTTATCAATCGACCTTTAAGTGCTATAATAATCTAAACTTACACATGCTACATTAATTTTATTTCGATCCACTTCATATAGACCTAATTCTAATCCATTCATTTCTAAATTTTCTTTCTTGTTTTTAAATTTTTTGACAATACAATCATCATTTAATTTTAAACATTTATTTATTTCATCTTTCGCTTTTTCTATAGCATCTTTAAGTTCAATTTCTTCCATGTCTTTATTTTTATTTTGCGTTTCTATTTCTTCGATTTCACATAGTTTGTTTAATTCAACTTTTGATAATGTGAAAACCTCGTCTAGATGACGTACTAAATTAAGGATTTCTTCTCTTAAAGGAATATTAGTCTCAATGCTTACTAAACTCGCCAATGAGCTAGTATAATTAATTATTAAAAGCATTGGATAAGAAAAGCTATATTTATGTAGGTTCTAACTAAATTTTAACAGTCGAGTAACTTAGAGATTGTAAATTCCTCTCGAAGTGAAAGTCAATTATTAAATACATTTAATTTAACTACCTTTAACCAAATTAACTTCTTCCATTCTTTCATCAATTTCCTCTGCCTGCAATTCTTCCTCATAAATCTCCATATTTGCTTCTTCGATCTCTTGACTGATTAAATTATTTTTTTACAAATTATAAATAGATATAAAGTCAGGTTCTTTTGTTCTATCTTACTATTATCCGTTAACAAAAATTGGATAAAATAAAGTTTACTTTATTCATAAATAGCTCTCAATTTTCTCCTTTATTTAAAAAAAATTCCATATTTTCCCAAAATTTAAAAAATCAAAATCCTTACTTGTAAACAATTTCCTCAATTCTCTTTGTAAAATTTTTTACCACAAAAAAAGTTTGACTAGCTGTTTCATCATATTCTGTCCCATTATAATAATCAAAATAATCAATCATTGTTCCATTTTCATTGTCTATATCCGTGTGTAAATTTTGACTTTCATTCATATTTTTGCCCTCAATTTTTTTAAAGCTTCCTGTTATGTTTTTATTTTCCTTTAAAAATAAAAGTATTCAATGTGTTATTTCGTCCCGATCACAAAAAATACCTCTCTAAACTTGTTGTTTTTAGTTTGGGTTCTATTTTCATGCACTTTTGTTGTTGGCATTTTAGTTGCCGTATTTGAAGCCTTAATTAAAGTTTGTTAATATTCAACGATATTTAAATTTTTTTTCAAAATATTTTTTTAAATTTGGTATTTGATTAGACAAGATCAGATTAATTTATTTCAATTTTAAACCGTTAATCCCTTCCCCTGTTTTTAAAATTTATTCATCAAATATGTATGTAGATTTGTTTATTATTAATATATGATGTCGAGTAAGATTGAAGGAGAATTAACTAAATTTTTTAGTTAATCTTTTTAAATTAGGTATTTTTCCCCAACTAAAGACAAACTACGATTAATAGTGAATTTGATAAGAGAGTTTAATACTATTTTTGGTAATACCTAGTATTAAATCTTCCTTTTGACGATAAAAAACTTTTTTTAAGTAAATTCTTTTAGGAAAATCAAAGTTTTAATTCTATATCTTCGTTTACCTACATTTAAACTCATTCTAACAGTTATATTCACCATTCTAACAGATGGTTTTGTTTTCTTTAAAGTTTTATTTAAATTCATATTTTTGGTTCCATTACTAATTTTATTATTAGCAATAATTGTTTTATTTTTCATTCCAGATTGAATTGTAGGTTTTGAAATATTATTAAATATTTGTTTTTTAATTAAAGTTTTATTTAAAGTTTTTAAAGCTTCTTTTGGCTTTTTTGTTGTATTAAAAATCAGAACTTTAGTACGTTTTTGAGCTCGAAACTTTTTTATGCTTTTGGTGACAATTGTTTTTGTTGTTGTTGTATTTTTAGTTGCTAAGACGTTTGTTTTCCCTTTAATATTTACTGAACAATTTAATACAAAAATAATTGCTAATTGAATTAATATAAACGAATAAAAATTCATTTAAGTATATAATTAATTAAAAAATTATTTAGTTTATGTATAATTAAACTGCATATAAAATTTTTTGGACTAGACGCTCAACATATTTACTAGTTATATTAAACGATGAATCACTTTATAATTTATAAATTAATTACGTAGTTTAAGTTTTTACAGAATATTTAAATGTTAATTTCCAATTTTATTTCCTCTTTCTTGCTTACGAAATAGCTAAAAATGGTCAAACTTACCAAAACTTATAAACAATAAGCTTAAAAACGGGTTGGGGTCATAAGGGCGCGGGGCCATTAGGGCGCCAGCACTAGAAACTACACTTAGGCGAAACCGAAATTCATGAAAATTTTCTCAAATTTCTTTAACATCATTGACTACCTTCTCCAGAAATTTCAGAATTTTTCATCGAATATTTCTGATGTTATAGTCGATAGACCGTGAAAAATTAGGGTTTTTTCGGAAAATCAACATTTTTGGCCACAATTTCCGAAATTCTTGATCAAAAATTCTGAAATTTTTGGAGAACGTAGATAAAGGCATGAGAGTTATTATTGCAAAATTTTATCTTTTTTGATAAGCAACTCACTGTTTTATAAGCTCGCGCCTCAATGGCCCAGTCCCTTAAAAACAAATAAAATTTAAAATAAAATAACTTTATTTCTATTTCTATTATCAATAAATTAATGAAAAATTAAAGCATTTTTTTAATATATCGGATATATTTTGTTTTTATGTTCTCCATTTCAACGACAAACTATTGCGAAAAATTTTTTAAATATATCGGATATATTTTGTTTTTATGTTCTCCATTTCAACGACAAACTATTGCGAAAAATTTTTTAAATATATCGGATATATTTTGTTTTTATGTTCTCCACTATTGCGAAAACTCTATCCATTCAAAGGCTTGCACTTTGTCATTTTTATTTCACTTATCAGTCTCCTAATTTTAACAATAAATAAAAATATATATGCATCATTAATTTTTTTAAATATAAAATTTTTTATATTAATTTGAAAATAAGAACAGATTTTTAAATTCTTTCTCAGTGCCGCTTCTCAAAAGAATCGGACCAAACAAATATTTGGACAAATAATATCAAATATTTGATCAAATTTTATTTGATTTTAATCAAAGAATAATAAAGGGTTTAACTCCCAATCTATTAGGTTAGTGATAGCAGTTATGTAAGGGAAAAATTGCTAGTTTGGAAGCGGGATCGGAAAATGACCATTGTATGTAGTAGGGATCGAGTGTCCCACACATGTCTTAATAATTTCCAATGTAAAACTTTTAAAATCTATTTTATTCAAAAATTTATATAAATTATTGAATTAATTTTTTTCAGTCAATATCCCTCATGAGTTATCCGCGCATTTAAATTTATTTATTGCCTGCTATCTTGATTTTAAATCTAGCTTTATCGACTTGGCTAAATAACGTCAATAAATTTATTTATTTTAAATTTAATTTAATTTAGCATTATATTCAGGGACGGCAAATTAGTTTCCCAATTTGTTTTAACATAGCCTTTCTAACATTTTATTAAAATTGAAAGATTATGGAAATTTATAATAAGTGAGACTGAATGAGTTTTTACGAAATTAAGATCAGGTAAATCTTTGACTTATCGCTGTTGTGCTGATATCAGAAGAGTTTTCTGCATCCCCAACCCTAATTGAAATAACAAAAAACTATTTCAACAGGGTAGGTATATTTAAGGCAAATTATTAGTATTACTTGTTACCATAAAATTGTCTAAGTGTTTTCAATCGAATAAAAAATATAAATTTTTATTATTGTTGAAGCGAACTATGGTAAAAAATTGAATCCGAACTTGCCGCCCATTGTATAATACAATAATTTTATTCATAATTTTAATCATAACCATTGTCACTGTAAACATTGTTTAATTACATTTTGAAATCGCCTAGTTGATTCTTTTTCTATGATAATTAAGAAATCTATTTTTTTAGTTTGTTTATTTTATCGATAATAAAGAGCGTTATCCTTAATTCAAAGGCTTGCACTTTGTCATTCATTTTATTACACTTATCAGACTCGTAATTTTAAAAATAAAAATATATAGTAGGTGCATTGTCTTATTTTTTTTAACTTTCCAGAGTAAAACATGTTAAAAATGTATTTTGTTGTATTAAATTTGGTATTTTTATATTTATATGATAATGTTGAAAGCATGCAAGGAGATACTAATTACATTGAGCCATCTCCGAAACGACATAAGATAACCGTTATATCTGACAATAAAAAACCAGGTAATCTTTGTATAATTTCAGATGGTAAATTACAGTACATCTATAACATTAAAGCTTCTATGATAATACTAGGTTGACTACCTTTGGCTACTATAAATTCTTAGATTATCTTATCACAGTTTTGCATAAAATCTTAGGTTCTGCATTGTCAGTAATGATACAGGTTGGATTCTAGCTCGGTGGCTAAAAGTTTATGAACGATAAAGAAAGTAATATTTAGATTTTTTACTTTAAAACATATTAAGTTTTAACGGTACGTTATAGATAGCAAAGATAACAGGGACATGAGATATCGCTGAAGATTGAATGACAGTTTTCGAGCCTGTATCCTTGCGAGTTTTAGCCTCATAAGAAAGTATTGCATATTCTTACTTGCTCAGCGAGAGGAATCGGAGGCTCGCACGTACTATAGTGACTGCAAAATATTAAAGTTTTATCATCGGATGAATTATCAAATATAATCAAAACAATCTATGAATTTAATAAATACACAAATTTCGATGCAACAATTAAGTCGGATTTTATTTTTGGTTATTACGAAAAATGGTATGAAAGAGAATTAAAAACTAAATTTGAAGGAATAAATTTTAAAACACTTAGTCCGAATGAACAAAATATATTGCGCGAGTTAAGTATTTATTTAATTATCAATAAAATAAAATCTCGTATTATCTAATTTTTTTGGGTGGCGGATCCTGAGAAATAGAGAATAACCTAGATTTCGTCTTAGACTGATTTCCAATTGAAATCACATGAAATCTGAATATGAATGTGCTCAGAGAATTCTGAATCATTATTAATCAGATGGATCATTGCCCTATTTTTTGTGACCAATATCAATTATGGTTGGCGGATCCTGAGAAATATCCGTATATCAGGATTCGGTTAAAGCCAACAGGACTTAACGGACACTGATTCCGTTCTGAAACACTAATGAAAAATATGTACATTCATTAATACTCATAATTTATCAGCTATATCTATTACGGTTATATTACTTATAAAATACTATGTCCCATCTTTTTGTATATCTAGAAAATAGCTTTTTTCAGACCCAAACGAATAAAACATTCAATTGTTTCTCATTTTTGCAATCAAAAGGTATGTTCATTCATTCATCTATTTTGAACAAAGGAAAAATGGATAGGAACAATGAAGATTTAAATAGAAACTTTTTAAAGATGGAAGGATTTATGAGTGAATTATTTACATTGATATTCGGTGGTGTAAACAAGAATTTGGTTAGTTTAAAAAATTAATTTTTATTAATTTTTATTTTAACAACGTAGAAACATAAGATATTGTTTTCAAATTTGCCTGAATATATTGGTGAACAATGCAATATGGAACTAGCAAGGAAATTCAATTTAAAATGGCCTTTGGGTGAAGGAGAACATGCTTTGTGTATTTTATCTCGTCTTTTTATTTTTGCATCAGCGTTGGAAGAGAAATTATATGAATATAAGATAAAGGTAAACCTAGTTGTATAGCTAATGAAATGTTTTAAAGGCTATATCAAAAGTAAAAGGTCATCATGAAGGCCAATCTGATAGAAAATCTATCCTCAACGATTTTATAGAAAAAGCTCGAGGAGTATGGTTACAAGAAGCTTCTATTAATATTTTGGAAAATTTGGGTCCAAATAATGAACTCACAATGCTTAAAAATAGAAAAATGAAAGAAAAGTATTTAGGTAAAGGATTGTTTTCAACAGAAACTGCTAAACAAAAAGCTGAGCTTTTGGGCGCTGAATTTATTAGTTTATTTGATATTCATTTTGGGGATATTGATATAAAACGAAATGATAAACAAAAACAACATTTTCAATCTTATGAAATTAAGGGTGCTTCTCCAATTAAGCAGGAATACATTTTGGCAAGAGAAATACAATTTTCGCCTGCACTATCCGATAAAACTCAAAGTAGCAGCGCAAATATAACTTATGATAATTTACCAGGCAAATAATAAACTCATATGTATTATTTATAGGGTTTGTGGAGCACTAAGATTAAATCTAATAATCAAGTATGATTCTTCTATATGGAGTCTTCAAGTAGCACGATTATCTATCTTGTGGATATCCTCGTTTTGGACGGACGGCTAGTCATATTTATTAGGGTTTCACCGGAACCGAAATTTTAACCGGAACCGGAACCGGATCCAATTTGAGTTCCGGTTCCCGGAACCGGAACTTTTCTAAGTTCCGGCCCGGAACCGGAACTTTAAGAAAAAATTAAGAATTTAAAAAATTTGCAAAAATTTACAAAATTTTACAATTTGTATTTTAATTTAAAAAATGTGCAAAAATTTACAAAATTTTACAATTTGTATTTTAATGCGTTGTCTGTTCACCAAATTATTCGGTTAACCGAAACCAAGCCGAAAATCTGTCGGCGATAAGTGATATATGTGGATTAGAGAGTGGTGTATAAACGGATTTGTTGGATATACGTGTTTGATATCGGGCGAAATAAGGGTTCGGAATTGTAAGGGGGATTTAAAGGATATCAGTGGAATAAGGAGGGATATACGTTTTATGGTGACAAGGAACGATAGAATGCTATTAGACCCCTTGAAATCACCCGATATAAAACAAAATCCACCTTGATACATCAAATCCTCCGATATACCATACAACTTTCTTTTACTTTACGCACCGCAGGCGAAAATTTTGAGAATTTTGTAAGGCCAGGAAGCCAGATTTCTTCCATTTTTCAGCGCCGCAGGCGAAAATTTTAAAAATTTCGGAAAACCGTAAGCAAAAAATTCACTTTTTATTGGCCAAACAAAAAATTTTAAGAGATTTAGAGGGACAAAAACACATAATATTCCTCCATGTAAAAATAGAATAATTTTTAAAACAAAATTAACTTTATAAAATAATTTATTTATGTGAAAAAGAATATGAAAAATTCGTTTCTTTTGACCAAGCAAAAGAACCCACCTTTAAATCATTAGCGCTTTGGATGAAATCTAACCCATTAAGCCATCTGCTCATATAAAAGAAATTTGAAAGAAAATAAACATATTTCTTTCGATTTTTCTTTTAATACCAAGTACGAGAGTACGAGCACTTCATTTATATTTTAAAAATATCAATCCTTAGGGGTGTAAAAAAGTTCCGGTTTGGCCTGAACACATTTGTAAACCGGAGCCGGAACCGGAACTTCCGTTAAAACCCTAATATTTATCATATAGTTTAACCTCCATGATATAACAGAAACAACTAATTTAAGGCACGGAATTACAATTAGTGATATAACAATAGCATGAATGATTCCTTGAAAATAAAAATTTTTAATCACTGTTTAAAATATATTAAGTTTTAACATTGGAAGAAGCATCAAACATAATCAAAACAATCTATGAATTTGATAACTACACAAATTTTGAGGCATTAATTAAATCGGATTTTATTGTTGGTTATTATGAAAAATGGCATGAAAGAGAATTAAAAAATAAATTTAAAGATGAAATCAACTTTAAAAAACTTGAATTGGACGAACAAAATTTATTTCGCGAGTTAAGTATTTATTTATTGGTTGATTTCTTAGATAAGAAAAACATTTTTATAGATGGTTTGGGTTTCTTTATAGCGGGTTTATAAGTGTAATTACGTTATTAATAATCTAAAAGTTTGAAGTCGCTCCGGTTCTCATTCGTTCGGGAATGAGAGAAAATCTCACATGAGAAGGTGCGAACATTAGCCAAAAAATTTTCCACCGGACTTCTAATCTGTATCCAAGCAAGGGGTGGAACTTCGAAAATCTAGATTATATTTGTTCCTCAGTTATTTCTCTATCATATAAATTTCATTTGATCTCAATATCTTTGCCTTGAATAAAGTTAATCCATAAGTAGTTTGTCCTAAACTTTTCTTGTCTGCTAGTTCTTGTCAGACAGTCTTCCTTTTCTTGCACCTTAGGCGAAAATTTTGAGTGGAAGGTCGAGATAGATCTGTTTAATTTTGTCCTCATATTGGTTGTATTTTTGCGTTAATAACACGCAAAATGCAGCGCAGGCCAAATGTTAACGAAAATAATGTAATGCGCTCGCCCCGGGTCTCTACTAAACACTAATAGTTTGTTCGAATATTTAAAATGTTTTGTTAATGGTCAGAGGCTACTGAATTTCCCCAGTTTGAATGCTCAACGTGATTGATATCGAAGAGGTGTCTGTAATATTATTTCACCTAGATAATCAAATATGTAATAAATTTATTTTAGACTCGTACAAATAAAACTTTCGATAGCTTCTCATTTTTAAAATCAAATGGATGTTTTGTTAACTATTCTCGAGAAGGAAAAGAAAAAATTGACTTTAACAAAGATAATTTTACAGAAAATATAGTTAGACATTTTAATTGTTTTGATAAGTTAATCTTATCAAATTTGCCCAAAATAATTGATGAACAATGCAAAATTGTATCATTTAATAATGGTCAAAGTGAATTGTCATTAGGTCAAAAAGAACATGCATTGTGTATTTTAAGCCGTCTTTTTATTTTTGCTTATTCATTAGAAGAAAAATTAACCAAATTTAAATCTAAGGTATATATTTTGGATAATAAGAGCGATATTAATATAGGGATACTGTAAATGATGAGGGAATTCGGATGGATATACATATGTTGCCTAGTGTCTAATAAAATTATTTTTGAGTAAAAATAAATATTTAATTTAAAGGAAGAAAAATCTTCAACATCAGGTCATCATGAAGGACAATCTGATAGAAAGTCTATCCTCAACGATTTTCTAGAAAAAGCTCGAGGAGTATGGTTACAAGAAGCTTCTATTAATATTTTGGAAAATTTGGGTCCAAATAATGAACTCACAATGCTTAAAAATAGAAAAATGAAAGAAAAGTATTTAGGTAAAGGATTGTTTTCAACAGAAACTGCTAAACAAAAAGCTGAGCTTTTGGGCGCTGAATTTATTAGTTTATTTGATATTCATTTTGGGGATATTGATGTAAAGGTGGAAAATCAGATAGATTTGAATGATTTTGACTTTGATTTTAGCGATACATCCAACATTGATTTTAATTTATTACAAGATTTAATCTAATTGATTTAAAAACAAATTATTTTTCTAAGCTTATTCAACTAAATATTTTATTTTACTCCAAAATTATTTAAAAAAATTTTTGTTTTGAAAACCACATCGGTAAAGCGAGGCCGAATTAACAATTTGAAGCAAAAATCCTCGGTTTTTGGTTATGTTTGAAAGCGATAACTAAACTCTTGTATACTATTTCAGAATATTTACATACATTCATCTAGTTTATTCTGCTAAATATTCATGCAAAACACAATATTAATTAGAGCCCGGACTGGGAGGGTAGCACAAGAATCGAGATCTCGAAAAATCTAGATCTCTATAACCAAGATTTTTCGTCATGGTCCGGGCTCTAATATTAATATACTTCATTTTTCTTGATTATTGTCTATCAAAAACATTTGTATAAACACTTTGATAATTCTTTATTTATATTATTTTTTTAATGTAATTGGATAACCATAAATTTTAGAATCCTCAAAAGTTTAAAATGAGAATAATTATTATTTAATTATCTAGAGTTTAATTATTATATTAGTGTTTTAAGCATGGTTGTTATTTCTGGGAATGCTTTTAAACATGTTGTGATTAACATCATTATAAAATCACATGCGTTTCACAGAAAATATATTTATCAGAGCTTGCACTTTTCTTCACATTGCCCTTTAATTTAAAATAAATTTCCTTTGAATATATTTTTGCTGACAAAACATGTTGGCAGAATTATATTTTAAAAGGATGGCCCGACATTTTGCCCTTTCTTTTAAGTCTAATCATGTGAAAATGATTTTAAAATAAATTTTTACTTGCATTATTTTTATAAATTAATTTAAAATTAAATTTTAAATAAAGCTTTAATTGAGGGCAATGATCTATATTTTATTATCTCGATTAATTCTCTTAAATATTCTCATTCAAAATAATTCTTTTTATTGCGTATATGAAAATATTGGAAATAATTTTTCTGATGGTCATCATATACAAAATGAGCAAATCCAACATCTTGGACAAAATTCAAGTATTAATTCATCTATAATGCCTGAATCGTCACAAATGAATGCACAAATGCCGGATCAAAAAAGAAGTTAGTTACTACACTTTCTTAAAAATCGTATTAAATTTCCATCGGATTTTCTAACGGCTTCTGGAAAAGTGCTAGGCTGGCTTTCTGGGCAGCTCCATTGGAGCTGGAGCTAAAATTTTGAAATGCCATTTTATCATGCTAAGACAAAAATTTCTTTAAAATAGTGCCAACTAAAATTCATCTATTATACTATACGACGTGCTTACAATTTTTAAATTTCTAATTTTATTAATTAAATTAAGAGAGAATAAGAAAGAGAAAACAACAAGCAACAACGACATTTATTACTGTTGATACTGAAAATTTCAAGAATCATGTTATTAACTGTAATAATTCTTTATTAAACTTTAAACTAGTAGAAGAATAATTTGATTAAAAAAAGAGATAATTTTCAAGAGATAATTTTAATTAGAAGTTCCCATTTACTTAAAAAATGTTATTTAAGTTAAATATTATGTTTAGCAAATCAGTTAACTGAAGAATTTGCTCAAATAAAAAACCTTAGGAGTTAAGGTAGACTTTGAATGTTTTAGGATCATCTACATATATCAATTGTATCAACATATTTTAAGATACTACATTCTGATATATAATTTTCGTTGAATTTTAAACTTTAAAGATACCGGCATGCCCGTTGAACAAATGTACAACCCAAACTATTATCAACAGAGCTATCAACAAAATCAGTTTAATCAGAAACATATGCTAAACACTACAGGTTTTGTTAACCCATCTTTTTCAAATGGAGGACCATTGAGTTCTAATCATGTTCAACATCTTCAGCAAAATATTTTCAATGATAATCAAAGAGCAAGTATTGACAGAGTCTACAACATTTATGGTTGTTTTATTTATTAATTATAAATTCGTAAACATATTCCGAATTGTTTGAACATCGTTGACGCGGACATTGTCTCACTTGAACCCCTAGCAATTTAACAGCATAGCGAAAAAATTAATTTAATCACTAAATAACATGTAGATCAAATATAATATAGGTGTACAAAATAACTTTGCTTCTATCCCAAAAGAATTAGAGAATATTCCGCGTCAAAATTCAAAACGTAGATTTGATGAAGTGAATAAATCTTCAAATTTTGAAATTCAACAAAATCAAAATATGAATGAAAATTTGCATAATTTTGGGCATCCTTATATCATTCCCCAACACAACCAAGAATTTATCGGAGAACATAGTAACAGCATAAATAATTTAGCTATAGAAGAGTCAACTATGGAAAATCACACAAAAAATACGCATGGAGAGCAAGTAAATCTAATTGGACAAAATCGCGTGAATACTTTAATAAATCCGACAAAAAATGAATTTGCAAGGCAAAAGGCAATTGTAAAGGAGACCCTTCAAGTTATTCGAAATGATTATGAGAGTCAAAAAGAATTTCTTGAATTTTTTAAAAATCATAATAAAGCTTTGGAACAGTTAAAGAAAGGATTTGAATCTAAGCAACATTTAAATAATTATTCTAAAAATTTTGGAAATAATGGAGGAATAAAAATTAACGAACAAAATAATATGAATCATCATAATTATGGAAATTCTTTTGTTTTTGACCAACATACTCGAGATTTGATGGCAGAAAGTAGTAAAAACCTTAATCATTTAACCACAACTGAGTTGCAAAAGGAAAATTATTTAGAAAATATTAAACAAAAAAATTTAAAGGATTTTCAAGATTTGCACAAAATTCATCAACTTCTTCAAATGCAAAATTTAAAAAATAAACACATAGTTCAAAAAACACCAAAAAATCCGCAATACAGTTTCGAACCTAATACTCAGTCTGGAAAAAGATTATTTGAAATAATGAATGAAAACGCCCAAAGTAACCCAACATTTATTCCTTCTATGTCCCAAAATTCTCAAGAAAAATACAACTCAAACATGTCAATAAATCAACAGAATGTTTTCTACACAGAAAATTCAAACACATCAATGAATCAAAACTTGGGAAAAATGTTACCAAACGAAGAAAATGGAAATCAGGTTTTTGACTAATTTGAAATTTAATTTCTTTCAAAAATTTTTAAGCGATTCACAGGAACATTAGGTAAATTTAATATTTTAATCGAGAATTTTTATGTAATTTGATTTTAAGACGACATTGTGAACAAAAGCAAAAGAATTATGGACTAGGCAGAGGTTAACGAAATTAAATAAATTTGATTGAAAAGGAAAATTAAAAGTTTAAAAAATTTTTAATAACATATTTCATTTTATTTTTAAAAATATTTACAAGTAAATCAACATTAAACAATATTTGTTTCATAATTTTTAATAAAAGATTCTATTTTCGAATTTTATTTTTTGTTTTTTGACTACTATATCTGATGTATTAAAATGTTCAATCAAAATCAGACTGGATTTGACTACTATATGTTGTTCAAAGGAAATTTTCGGTACTTATCCCTTATACCACCTCCCCCCAAAGTAGTGTTCAAAATGTCATATATGGGGTAATAAAGGACGCTGATCACGATTATGGTGTTTATTTCTCAATATAAGATCCCCCTCACCTATAAATTGTCATGGTTCATAATAATCAAACTTCAAGTTTTTATTTAAATAAATATATAGGAATGAGCAATATTAATGCACTAATATTTAATATTTATTTTCTGTGTGATTATTGGTCGTTTAATGAGTATATAAACCATTTCATTTATTTGAACCCATAATAATAATAATAAAAATAAATAAAAAATGCCCTATAATTACGGCACACTAATGGGGGAATGTCCTGATGAATCAAACGCTGCAAATTTTTTTCAAAATTGCGGTTTGCTTCATACTGAACGTTTCTGCCATTGTGGTAGTCAACCACCAAAAAAGTCAACCACCAAAAAATTGTGGTAGTCAACCAGCAAAATAATTTTATTTAAATAAAAACTTGAAGTTTGACCATTATGAACCATGACAATTTATGGGTGAGGGGGTCCTTATATTGAGAAATAAACACCATAATCGTGATCAGCACCCTTTATTACCCCATATATGACATTTTGAACACTACTTTGGGGGGAGGTGGTATAAGGGATAAGTACCAAATTTTCTTGATTATTTTTGAATATTAGCTGCTGCATTAACATTCGATGGAGTTACAGAATTATTGAATATACGTTTGAAAAAAGATTTAATTAATGCAAATTCCTTTAAATAAGCCTCTCTGTAGTCAGTACTATTAATTTAATTTCTAAATTAATTTATTTAAACTCCTTAAATCTACCTATTAATAAAAAGTATAGGTGCATTTGAAGCCGAGCCAAAACCATATATAAATGTAGAATATGATAATATAAACCAGGTTTCTTCATTTATGCCACTTTCGATTGAAAATCCAACAAGTAGAATTGCTATGACATAGAAAATGAAGCACGAACAGATATTAACAAAAACAATAAGATATAGAGATCGATAAAGCTTTTTAATTGTTGCATGATGCAAATCTAGGAGATATTATATTATAGACTATTACAATAACTCAAAATATTTTATTTTACTCCCCTATTTTTTTCTTTTACCTTTACAAATGATAAACGTTATAAATTGGGTAATTCTTCGGTTTACGCCCCCCCCCCTCATTTTTCTGACCATTTTTTCATTTTTCTTACCTTTTTTTCTTCTCCCTTTTCTTCCCCTTTTTCATAATTTTTCATGAGGCAAAGTATATCAAAAAGGATTAAATATGTATATGTATAAGAAAGAGAGAAACTTATGAATGAGAAAATTTATTTTCTTTTAATTTTTTTCACAAGGATAAAAAAGAGAAACATGATACCAAAAATCGCAAATGGCTTCACTCGCGATTCCAACATGAAATTCAAGTTGTTCATAAGCGCTAGATCTATAAGCCCACATAAAGGATAAATGGAATATCGTCTTTAAATCCAAATGTGTTCCTTTATGATGATAAAATTTAATTTTGTAAAAATCCAAAAAAAAAACCTCCAAAAAATGTACCACATAGATACCCTCGTTCTTTTCGACAATTTTTTGTTGTGCAACGCCATTTTCCATATCGTTCATTTTTGCCTTTATGTATAGTTTTTCTACCACCACATGCTTCACACGTTCTTTTCCCATGAAGAAGTCCAAGTTCTTCTAGCCAAGCAACAAAATCTTTATCGTCCAATTGCAATTTTTTACCCAAATCGATCATAGTAAACTTTTTGAGTTGCTCCATTTTTGTTAAAGAATGATGAAAATGATTTTTACTCTAAATTTTCTCATTTTTATAAATATTTAATCCTTTTTGATATACTTTGCCTCATGAAAAATTATGAAAAAGGGGAAGAAAAGGGAGAAGAAAAAAAGGTAGGAAAAATGAAAAAAATGGTCAGAAAAATGAGGGGGGCGTAAACCGAAGAATTACCATAAATTGTCAACCCCTATGTTTTTCACTTATGTATTCATTGATTGATCACTATAATTGCTAGGTTGTTTGAGTATTTATTGCGGCTTCTGGATTACATTTCATTTCGATTCAATATTATCAGATTTTGATTGTTGTTAGAGAATTTTTTAATGTACAAAAATCTTCGATTTTGGCGCCAAATATAAATTTTGAAAAATTCGAAAAAAGAAAATCGAAAGAAAAAAGCTGAAAACCGAAATTTCGAAGCAGTTCTATCTTATCCAGAACTGTTTGTGCCGCATTTGCAGAAAGAAAATAAATAAATAAACAACTCAACATAGGTGGATAGTGGCACAATCGATTGTGCTTCGGTATGGCTCATTCCATGATGGTTTAATTCCATCTACCATCCAATTAATTTTGCGCCAGCATGATTATAATATAACTTTTGGGCTGACAACTCGTACCTGCTACAAACTTTGTTATTATTCCAACAAATAAATAATTCAGTACAGTAACGATGTAAATAATTAAAGGGAACACATTTCGAATTTGACCGGTTGTTGAAACAATTATCATGATATCCATAGGATTGCCTGGTATTCTAAAACGTCCATATTTTTCATAAACGGGCAAAATAACGATGAAAAAGTTCACAAGTATGTATATGATTATTAAAGATATATTTATAATTATATATTTCTTCTGTTTCATGTTATTGTATCTGAAATTTTTATTTAATACGACCAAATATCAGGCCGGCTTGAAAAATAACAATTAAGGGGAACACATTTCGAATTTGACCGGAAAATAAATTACAGATTCTGGGTATCAGAAATTGAGTATTAGAAATTCAGGAATTTTATCAGAAATTTTTACTTCCTTCTTTATTCGGAATTCACGACCAAAAATATATATAAACTTTCTGTTTTGGCCAAGTTTGGAAATTGAATCCATGTGGATTTTATTGCCGGCAATAAAATTTCTTACTAAGTTTAATTTTTAATTTTAATATATCTAAATATGTATTAAATCTTACAATATAGGTAAAGTAACGCCTACTAAGCGATCAATGCTAATTAAAAGTAACATAAAATTCGAAGTATTAAATATAACTATTTCATAAAATATATAGATTTTGGATAACCAATTTGGAAGAAAATTAATTCCAGTTGTTGATGTTGTCAAATAAAAAAATATTAATGTATTCAGCAAAATCTCAAATAAGGCGTAAATTACAAGCAAAATACTTGTATTACTCTTTAACGCTGCATATTTTTTCCTAAAAATTAATTAAAATAATTTTATGAGAAATGTTAGACAGCCTAAGCTATCAGAAATTGGAGAAGTTGCTCCGATATTTAAATTTATCAACCCCATTAACGTTATAAGTGCGAGTACAACCATCTTAATTTATTTATATCCATACCTATATTTTATTGTAATATAACAAACACTTGAATTCATTATAATTGCAATTAATGAAAATAAACTTATAAATAAAGCATTCAAAAATAATTTTGGCATGAAACCCTTTTCATTATATGTAGAGTAGAGTGGCTTTAAATTAAATTTTATTTTAAAAATTTTATTAGATTAAGATTTTTGAAATTTTCTTTGATTCAGATTTTTGTTAAGATCTTGTCATAATCTGGTCCCTTGATACAAAACTTATGCTTCAACAAAATAATAACAAATAAATAAACTTACACTATAATAAGTTTTGTTGTCCATAATTAAATTAATCTTTTATATTCGGTTCTACTTGACTTTATGAGTCCAATCAAACTTTATGAGTCCAATCAAAAAATAATTGGATTTTTCTTGGTATTGAAAAGTAAGGGTATGGTTCCAAAACATTTCTTCATGTTTGGGACCTACGCCCACTGGGTCTGGGACCGTTCCTTACCTATCCCTCGAAATTTCTGAAAGTTATAGCCAATTTTTAAAAATTTCAGAAAAACGATTTTAACTTTCAGAAATTTCGAGGGATAGGGTAAGGAACGGTCCCAGACCCAGTGGGCGTAGGTCCCAAACATGAAGAAATGTTTTGGAACCATACCCTTACTTTGCAATACCAAGAAAAATCCAATTATTTTTTGATTGCACTCATAAAGTTTGATTGGACTCATAAAGTCAAGTAGAACCAAAACATTTTATTATAAAATAAATAATTTATTATTAACGTAATCTGTTTATGTTTACAATTAAGCACACCTGCCATTAAAATAATTTAATTAATAGTACTTGCCTAAAGTCTATTGTGTAAAAAATAATTTTAAGGCGGTAATTTGTTGAAATTAATTGCCACCTGCAATTCGTCCTTTTTGACATATTAATTAAATATATAATTCAAGAAAATAATATTTATAATTTTAATAATAAATAAGATTCTTGAGGTGGGATAAGTCTTGACGGAGGTGTATAAGTCTTGTAGAAATTTTCAATACGGGGGATAGGGTTGTTAGGGTTACCCTGTGAGCTACAAGGTCTTGTAAACAATTCATTTATATAATTAGGGGCATAAATGATTGTTTCAGATATTTATCGATCAAGCAAAAATAAAAAAATTAGAATTGTAAATACAAAATATATTCGTAATCTTTTTAGTTTCTGATTTGAAATTTTAGAATTTAAAATTAAAGTAAAAAATATGTAGAAGAAAATAAAGAATAGATACAAATACATGTATGTATTATTAATATTATTAATATTAATTTTAATAATAATATTAAAATAATTTCAAAATAATTATTTTAATTTAAAATTTTTTAGTCAATAATTATTTCCCAATAAATCTGCACTTTTAATTTTTATTAGTTTTATTTGTTCAGCTTTTCAAATCATCTATCTTCCATAATTTGAATTACTCATTCAAAATACCCTCTGAAAATATCCCAATAATGCTTAAAAATAAGGCTATAGATAGAAGGATGAATTTGAAAAATTAAAGTTTGAAGTAAACAGAATTTTTTTACTCAGTCATTTTTAAATTTTAAAATAGAAAAAAGGAAAAAATCTAAATAAACTTTAATTTATCCCTTACATAATTTGTAAATAAAAACGCTTAAATGATGCTTAAAATGACATTTAAATTTAAAAATACCCAAAGTTTCCTTATTAAAAAATGTTTTTAAAAATTTTAATTTTCCTTTTAATTATAAACAAAATTTTTGCTGATGATTCTAATAGCGGAGATAGTGGCAATGAAAATTCTAATAGTAAGCCCAGTGATGAGTTTGTTGACTCCGTTGATGTTCAAGAGGTGAAAATAATTAATTATTTAACAGAATAAAATTATTTTTAAAAAAATCCAATGTCATGCAAAGTTAAAAACTTGAATTTTTTCATTCTGAATTAAGATTTAGTGTTTAACAAACGAAAACTAAATAGACAAAAATATCGTTATGAAAATTAATCTAAAATTTTTTCACTCAATTTAAAATTATGATCTTCTACAAGTAAAAAAACTTTGATACCCTATTTATTAACACTTTAATGGATAAGGGCGTACAGCTATAAATATGGTTTAAAAGGTCTATTTCTAAATAATAAATTTGTACAGCATGATAATGAGCATCAACCTTTCAATTCAATCGACAAGCAAAATATTCAAGAGTCACAATTTATTGATAAGGATGATACAAATGCATTGCCTCTGTTAAATAACGAAGAGAATAATCGCATTAATGAATACACAACAGAAAAAATTAAAGAAGTTGAGGAAAACCAACTAAATAATGAAGGATCTGGTATAGACAATGAATTTCCTGAGGAAGATAATGATGTAAATGGAATGGATATTAATACAACTGCAAAATATTCTAATGATATAGATGATAATGATAACAATGAAAGTGATGATCAAGCATGCGTGTATGAGGTTTGATTTCTTGTTAAAGAAAAATCTTCTCATTCTAAATATCCGGATCTGAAAGCCCTCCGAAGCTTGATTGTTTATTCGATGTACCACGGATATCATTTAATGAAAAAAGAAGCATTATCGCACTTACATAATTAGCAGCATTCTTAGCAAAATAGAAATTCTAAGAAATTTTTTATAATTTTTATTGAAAAATAATTCGAAATAAAATATAAATTATTTAAATAAATATTTAAATTAATTTAGGATGGTGTAATTAACGATAATGGTGACGAACGTAGACCTACATCTGAGGAACAACAACAAATTGAAGAATACCTTCAAAAAATGAGTGAATTTGAAAAACAAATGGTCAAAGACAGTGCTAATTTTATGAGAAATTTGGCACAATTTGTGATGAGTCAATTTGAAAACATTTTTGGGTAAATTATACAAATTTATTCTGCAAAATATAATTAAGTAGAAATCAAATTATCTATTATATTACTTTTGGGTCATTAAGAGCAGACCCTTCTGTCGAGAATTAAATAAGGAATAAAAATAATCGAGAATTTTCGAAGTACGCGCCCCTTGTTTAAATACTGTGTCGATGGCGCACGAAAAATTTTTTAACGTCCCTTACTGAATAATTCTCCAGAATCACTCCAGAATCACACATAGCTCAATAAGTAGAGTGCCTAGCAAAAACATAACATCTTTAAATAACTAACATCAATATCTTAAGTGACACAAGCCTATATTCAAATAGATTCTTTGCATTTCGGAAATATAAAACTTTGTTCAAGATCAGTTATTGATCAATGTTCGGTCAAATTTTCAGTCGCGGAACATTATAGACAAATATTAGTATCACAAAAATAGATACATTTTATAATCTTAAAAATAATTTATAACCCCAAGTTCTTCTGCCTCTTCTCTATCAAGTAACAATAATAATTTGTTGGAGAAAAAACCTGTAGAAGCACCAACACCTCCTTGTTTATGCAAAAAATGTGACAGTATGACGTTTATACAAAACAAGCAAAACAAATATTTTAAAAATTTTGCTAATTAATTAAAAAAATATGAAGAATAATTTAAATTTTTTATCTCTTTCTTGAGATTTTCGAATTATTTTATCAATTTTTATATAAATTTAAATTCATTTTCTCTTGAAAAAAGCTGATTAGCTTAAACTTTAATGCTTAAAACATATTTAAACGTTTCAGAAAATAGTTCCGACTAAATACTCGAATAGAATTAGTGGAATTTATCTGTTCGATTTAAAAATTAAATAGGGTCTGGTATTTAAATAGACTAAAAGCTTCTCTTAATATTCTTGTTGGAATTTATATCTTCTTGCACTAAGTCCTATTTAAATTATGAATAGGTTTAAGAATAATTTATTTATTTTTACAAGTTTCGCTTTAGATTCACGTTTTTATCGACAATCGTTCCTTAATTTTCTATTATGTTCTTATTTAAATTTTGAATTTAAATTTAAAAATTAACCAAAAAATTTCTAAATGTTTTATACTAAAATAATCTTAACAAATCACAATGTTTGTCATGAAAAGAGTAAAGAAAAATAAATAATATTTACATAAAGATTAATATGTACATAACTAATAAAGTATTCTAATGACCGGCTCTTCTAGTTTCTTGTTTATCTTAAAAAATTTAAGAAAATTCTCAGACATCTGTGATCTATAATAATTTGAAGGATCCCAAATAATATTTTTAACTAAATATCAACTCAATATAAACAAGAGAATTAGTGAGCATCTGGTCATACTACAGCTAAATTCATACAAAGGTGGACAGAAGAAAGAGCAATATGCTCAAGATTTTACTTTCTTGTACAAAGTCTTTTACTTGCTCTTTAAATAAACTCATTTTTAGTGATCTTTAGCTGGGCTTTCACTTCGCTTTTTGCTTGGGCTTAAACTTGTTCGTGGACTCTTTTTTTCTTTTTTATGATCAAGATGAGTTCCGCTCTCTGTTTGACTACCGCTCCCTTGTTCATGAAGGCGTTTTTCTATAATTTTTAAATAATTTTATTTAATAAATAAACTTACTACCAGTAATCAAAGTGGATACTTTTCCCCTTTTGACTACATATGTTCCCTGATTCGACTTTTGTTTTGCGAGAAATTCCAAATAAGGCATTTCACCGTATAGTTTAACAAGGAATAAACGAGCAACACCTTCCATGTTCATCGTTTTTTTATCATTCAAATTCAAGCAAATTTCAATTGGAACCTTCTTTGTTTCTTTTGCTTTACGGGAACTGGATTCTCCAGCTTCTTTGTCGGCGATGTCTTCAGTTTTTTCTAATTTGTCTTCATCTACATATTCAGTTCGGCATGCCTAAAATGGTACTTTATCTAAGGAAATCTCGAAATTAAAGATCGGTCTATTTAATTAAGTTTAGCGATTGTTGCAATAAATTGACTTATATTTTAGATACAAAATCAAGTGTTGTTAAAAATTGAATGTAACAACCTTGAAGGTTCTAAGAACAAAATCAATCTTCTCCTCTATACTGAACATGTTTTTTATTTTCTTATCAAGAAGATTTTTAACTTTTAACTCTCTTTCTTTTTTTAACTTAAAGTCTTCGACATCTCCAACTGCCGTATGCTCAACTGGCGAATCTACTTGCATTTTATCCATTTTTTCTTCCTTTGCACTTTTTGACTCCTCTTTTATAACCTTCTCCTTTAGTGACTTTACCTCCGATAAATCTTCATTAACTTTAATCGTCATCCACATTGCTTTTATTGCATCACTTCCATGATCTGCTTCAAATTCATTTAAATTTTTGTGGTCAATTCCAAAAGCGTAGGTTACAGATTCTGTCCATGCATTGTCTGTGTTTGTCTGTAAAATATTTAATTACCGCACCAAATAGTTTAAAATTGTATCACCTCTTTAGCATCATTATAGCCAAATATCACCAATTCTCCATCACCCATAAGTTTTTTGAGTTTGTTTTCGAATTCAGCTTTTTTTTCTTTCTCTATCTTTTTATTTGCTAGGCCTTCTTCAATTAATTCCCTCTTTGCTGCATCTTCAAATTCTTCAGATGGATCAACATACCCTCCTGGAGTAGTGATTCTTCTATCTATAAGTGATAGTCTTTTTAATTCATACTAGGATAAGACTAAGTATTTAATTTTAATTTAGGATTTTTTGCTAATCCATGTGTTGATTTAACAGTATTTAAAATGAGAGAACATAATTTCTCGAATTTAATTAAGATGTTGTATTTTTAAATCTACTGGCTCGAGTTTAATTTTGTTAAAACCTTACTTTTGATGAAGAATATTTAAAATACCTTCTGGTCTCTCATACTTCCCATTCATAACGCCGAGAAATGAAAATTCATCATTTATGCGGCACTATATGAAATTAGGTCGGTAATCGTTTTTTTTCATTACTTTTTTCCATTACTTTTTTCCTTCCTTAATTATAAATAATGGTCAGTCTTTTCTTCAACGTTCAATTCCAATCTTTTTACCTGTGGCATATTCAAATGAGGACAGACAAAAACACACACACGGACAGACAAAACACGAGTGTTTTCTGTCCGTGTCGTTCGTGTTTTGTCTGTCCGTGTCGTCCGTGTTTTGTCTGTCCGTGCTCGTCCGTGTTTTGTCTGTCCGAGTTCGTCCGTGTTTTGTCTGTCCGTGCTCGTCCGTGTTTTGTCTGTCCGAGTTTTTTTTGTCTGTCCGTGTGTGTGTTTTTGTCTGTCCTCATTTGAATATGCCACAGGTAAAAAGATTTGAATTGAACGAGGAAGAAAAGACTGACCATTATTTATAATTAAGGAAGGAAAAAAGTAATGGAAAAAAGTAATGGAAAAAAGTAATGAAAAAAAACGATTACCGACCTAATTTCATATAGTGCCATTTATGCTTTTTGAGTATAAAATTGCTCCAACTCCTTTACTTGGTCCCCACTGGTATAATTCTCCACGTTTATTAAAGCCAGTACGTGTAATTGGGTTGATTGGATAACCATTTTCATCCAACTCATATTTTCTAATAATTATTTATAAATTTCTTATTATTTAGTTTTATATCGTGATTACTATGATTATACAAGAATGAAAAATATAAATTATCTGGGTTGCAATGGTATTTCCGTCTGTGTTTTTCCATGATAATGCACCGGATCAGGAAGTGAACTATGGTGGCTTCAGAGTTAGTAATTGGTTCTAGCTTTAGTTAATTTTTAAAAATATGAATTTCAAACCCATAAAATGAGCAACGATCAAGTATTCGCTTCTCATTATTGTCATAATCATGATGAATTATCAAATCCTTTTCACTATCAGTGTGCCATAATCCACTATATAATTTAACATCCTCGTGTCCACTATATAATTTAACATCCTCGTGATCAGGTTTAATCCAACTACTTGCTGGTAAATGTCCTCTTTTCAAATGAAGACCTACAACCTCATTTGGTTTGTAAGGTTTATAAAATCCAGCTAAAAAATAACTTATTATTAGAAATTTACAGATGGGTAGATTAGTTAGCTGATTAATTGCTCAGAGTTTATTAAGAATTCTTTTAGAGACTAAAATTAAAAATGTAAACATAAGAGCCGTCACTCAAACAAATAAGAATGGTATACAACTTACGGACTTAAGCCACAAATATAGGTGTATTTTTGGGACAGAGTGTAGAAATCAAGTTATGCTATTTTTACACAATTACTCCTATATTAACTTCACATTATTTAATCACATAAATAGATTATTTCAAGACGTTAGAATTCTAAATTTAATAAAAGAATTTAGTCTTCCAATATTCAAAAATAAGATAAATAAAACATACAAACATCAATTTTACAAATTCCATCTTCGTTAATTATAATACAACCACGTTGGACATCTTGACCGGGATCCATATCCAACTTTAAAGCTACTTTTCCCCTCAATCCATTTAAAATTTTATCAACATCTTCATCATTCTCAATTAAATATCCCGCCTTTTTTAACATTTTTACAGCTTTCTCTCGTTCTGACACATGATCTATATCTTTCAATAACTTTATAGCTTTATTTTCAATCGCTACTTTTTTTGCCTTTTCCTTCAATTCTTTTAAGTGTGGCTTTTCAGCATGTACCTTTTCAATATGGTTATCAGGACCCAATTTTTTATAATCCCCATAGGCTTCCTCACTCATAATTTCCTTTAACCATCCATCCTGAATTTCCAAGACTCGATTAAATTCCTCCTCATTAACCGTAGCTCTTGGATAGATTGCCGCTTAAATTATTTATATAAGAAATTATATGTCATCTCTTGCTGTGCGTATTACAAGTTACGATTTTGAGATTTAAGCCTAATATTTACCAGTACAAAAATACCGGGGATATATCCACAAATCTTTATTAAAAACTTACATTTGTAGATTCCCGTATATTGACGAGGCAGCGGTAACTGGAATTCCGGTTTGTAAAGCTTTCTTTTGCATCCCCCATCATTTGGTTCCAAATAAACGTTTATATTTCCTGGCAAACCCTGAGATAATCGTTCAGGTGCCTTTGCTTCTCCCAATGCAATAATCAAGGTAAATGCGCCCAAAACGAGTAGGCGCATTTCTCGGTTTTTGTTTTTAGTCTAAAATTGAATTTATTTTTTCTTTTATAACATTAAATTAATTAAAAATATTTATTATAATTAAAATTTTAATTTTCATAATAATATGGGCTAAGTTATTTTTTAATAGAAAATACGAAAGATAATTAAATAAATGAGAGATAAATATAATAGCTTCGGGGTGATATAACAGATAGAATTTTGGGGAGAAAATTTCAAAATATATTCCGATATGGATGTTATGAAATTTAGAAATTTAAAACATTTTACCGTTGCGCCCAACCAAAGGTTTTATTTTTAAAAAAATTTTAAGAGCATGTATTGTCTAAAGTAAAGAAAGCCCGATGACTCTATTCATATAAGACTCTGACCCATCGAATATAATGATAGAAAAAAATAAATTTGCCTAATTAAAAAGGCTAATTATTATTTAATATTTTTTATAAATTACTATTATATAATAAATAAATTGAAAAGGATTAAGAATGAATAAATCGAGAGAAATTCTCACAATTTATTTACCGCTTTTACGCAGCGCATATGAAGCAACTTTTAAGGACTCCGCCCATAGTAAAATAAATATTAAAGGATTGATTGGGAAAGAATTGTTTAAATTTGTACAATTCTGTCCCATGAGCTCCCCTCTCCCCACTAGACGCTTCCATCTTTCTTTAAGAAATTTTAAAAATTAATTCTATTAGAAATATGAAGAAAAAATAAAAAAATTATTTAAATTAAGACAAGATGAAAGTAAAAAATTTATTTACATATCATTAAATATAATTTCTAAGTTTATTTAAAAAACTTATTTTTGTTGGTTTTTCAGGTCTATTTTCAACATATTAAACAAGCAAATCGACTTGTCGAATACACTTTAGAATCGCCTGTTGATTTTCTCTAATTAAGAAATAGAATATTTTTTTTATTTTTTGTAATTTATTATACTTTATTATAGTTTGTATATTTATTATAGTTTAATATTTTTAAACGCTTGCACTTTGTCACCCGCTCCCTTTCTTAATTAAAAAATTAAAACACAAGTAAGATTGACAAAATTTAATAATGCCCTTTGCTTCTCCGCAGAGCTGTATCGAAATTTCGATTTTTGAGGTTTTCTCTTTCAATTTTCAATTTTGACATTTTTATTAAATTTATTTTAAAGAAATTTATTTTTGTTAATTTTTAATGTTGATTTTCAATGATTTTAAACAAACATTGAAAATGTTTGTTTAATCATCTAAAAAAATTCGGAATCGGCTTTTCCTTTTTACTCTAATAGGAAATTGAATACATACGCAAATATCCAATAATTTCAAAAGAGCTCCGGCAAATCTAATTTGTTATTCCGGATTTGAGACTCGTTTCGATTCTGCGGTTTTCATAATTTGCTTTTATTCTTTATAATAAGGGGGAGTTTTTACTTTATCCTCCGATTTTTGCCTACTTCGAAAATTGAAATTTCGAAACAGCTCCGCCCTCATTCTTTGTTTAAGGTCCTAGTTCGCCATCAAAGGTTCACCAATAAAACTATAGAGGTGAATGTGTAAGTGAAGTATAAATCAAAAAATCACTCCGACGCCCAAATTCCCCGCGCCTAAAATTCCAGTGACGAATATTCCGTTTTTTCGTCTTGGTGACGAATATTCCGCTGGAGACGAAAATTCCGAAAATGTTGGAGACGAAAGTTCCGAAAAACCTTGGAGACGAATGTTCCAGAGACGAAAATTCCGGCACCCCTAATACATACACAAATATTCAATAATTTCAAAAGAACTCCTGCAAATTTAATTTGTTATTTTGGATTTGGGACTCATTCTGTTTTTGCGATTTCCACAATTTGCTTTTATTTTTTATAAAAAGGCGGATTTTTTACTTTTAACCTCCGATTATTGCCTGCTTCGAAATTTCGAAACAGCTCAGCCCTCATTCTTTGTTTAAAAAATTAAAAATTACAACACATAAAGTCAAATCCATATGTCAATATTTTATAATGCCCTTTACCTCTCAGCCAATAATTTTTAAAAAAATCAAAAATTTGTATTTAAATAAGTTTAATAAAAAATATATTTAATAAAATTTTATTAATAAAGGGTGTTTTTTAAAGTTTAAAACCAATTATAAATTAATAAGTTGACGATTTTTAAAAATTTTCTGGAGGATTTCTCAAATTTATATAATAGACTAAATTAGGAATCCTATATATAATTTTAGAATTGTTGTTTGTCTGTCTGCAGCTTTGAATTTTGCTGTATTTGGCGTTGTGTTTAGTTTTAATTAAAAATGACAAAATATCCCAAAATGAAAATAGTGTGTATTTAGAGAAGTCAAGAAAGTAATGAGATTTTTTAGAATTTGTTAATTGATTGTATTTTAGGTTTTTGATTTTGATATCCGTCTGATAAGGGTTTTCCCATAATGTACTCAGAAAAGGTTTCTCTATTAAATTCTCTATTTATATCTTTATTCAAATTTCAAAAGAATTTAAAAAATTGATAAACCCTTGTTACTTTATTTCAGACTCCTAATCGGTATCAGAGGTTGGTCAAATTTTCGTTTTCCGTGTTCCGACGGTTTTCTCCTCCCGATTTCCCAGTTACGAAATAGTGAAATAAAAATTTCCGATTTTTGATAACTTCGAAGCAAAATTGCCAGCAGTTCCCATGTTCGGCACCTTCGTTATTTCCGCATACCTTTGGCAACTACAAATGCTCTAGCTATTAAGCTAGCGATGGCTACTTTAAATTATACTATCAATAATATATAAATTTTTAAAATAAAAGTATTTAAAATTAAATTTATTGTTTAAAATTTTTATATTCATTAATATTTAATAAAAATTTTATTTAATTTTATTAAATAATTTATTACACTATAAAGTCATAAGGATAAAAATGTTATCAAAACAAATATAAATTTAATTTTAAATAGAAAATATTAGTTTAAATTAAATTATTATTTTTATTTTCAAATAAAAAGGTGTCAACTGTACTTTTTAATTTTATTATTTGTTCAAATTAAAGATTAAATTAATAAAATAACTTATTGATAGAGGGAAACTCGTGTCATGTCCGAAAAGTTCCAATTGTTTCTTATTAAATTAAAAACTGGCTGAATTATTAGTTTTTAACACAATAATTAAAATAATTTTTAAAATTTTTATAAAAGTATCAAAGTTTGTTGTGTTGGGCGAATGCCCGTAAAGGAGAAAAAAAAGATTTATTAAATAATTTAACTTTATAAAACTAGCATTTGTAATTATTTTATTAAATGCTAATACTTTGGAAAAATGATTAAAAATTGTTCCTTCGTCCTAATTTTGTTAAAACAGATTTATTGTGCATTGTATTACAAGACGATTTCAATTCAGATAACCTTTTTTCGAAACATTTGTCTTGTAAAAGGTTGTCTTTTTGTTCCGTTGTATAATAAATTTATAGGGTTTATTATCGTTTTCTTTAAAAAAATTTGTAGTTCTCGAGCAAACCTAATCCCGATGAATGTAACTGAATTAATTTTTTTATTGTTTCAAATATATTCGTTAAATAAAACTTATTCCCGTTGGCTTTTTCGCTTAAAAAATTTTCTTGTTTCTATAATTATACTTCCTTTTTTAATTTTTTATTTTTTTATTTGATTAACATTTTTTATATTCTTTATTACTTACATTTTATTAAATAAAAGAAATCTTTCACGGAAACGGCATATTGAATAAATTTTTGAAAAATTCTTTAAAATTTTCAATTTGTATTATTTATTGTTTTAATTTCTGCGAAAAAATATTTTTAGTAATTTTTTGGATTTTATTTTAAAAAATTAATCTAAAATTTGTCTAAAAAGAAATTCTAACAAAATTTATTGAGCCAAATTTAATTAACTTTAAATTGTAAAATTAAAAATAAAATTTAAATTAAATATTTTAACAAATAATAATTTTTAATTTCTAATCATTCATATCATTTTTACCTCATATCTATTAATCTAAAAATTTATAGATACTCCTCTATTGAATATATGTAATACTACTAAATAAATAAAAACAATGCATAATGTAACACCATTTGAAATAAATTATTTGGGACTTGATTCTAAAGAGTTTGCTAAACTAGAACTTTTTAGTTTAGAACAACGTATAATTGCTTGGCTATTTATTTTAATAGAATATTTTGTTCAATTTATTAATATACCTTTTGGAATAATTTGTATAAGACTTCTTTATTCTACTAGTGTAGGTTTAATAATTTTGTTTTGAAATTGAAATTTGGAAATTGTATTAGCTAACAGAATTAGCTAAAAATTAATTTAATAACCAATCGCCATTTTAGTTTATGATCACTGAAGTCCTAAACAAAGTCGTAGCTATTAGATTCTTGAATTGAAAAATTAAATCTTATGATAGTATGTCTATCTAATTCTAAGAGTATTGCTGGAATACATATAGTGATCAAACAATCTTTGAAAAAATTTTATTTAAAATTGAGATTGTTAGATGTTAGACAGACTGTAAATCTGTATACAAAATTAAATGAATTCACTGATTAATAGATCTTTTGTAAAATTATTACTGTAGAATTTTTAAGTTTAAGAAAATTCTAATATTAATGAAGATCTTCAATTACATTTAAAATTCTAATTAAATATATTTAAGCTACTCCATCGTAACCTCAAATTTATTTTAATAACACAAAGCGGATTAATCATTTTTGAAGCTTTAATCAGGCTATTCTTTGTTGGTCCAATAAAATATTTTACGGGGGACATTTTTTGGTTTCAGACTGAATTTAGGTATTTTTAAAAATTATTTGGATTTTTTAAAATTTATTTAAAGATCACTTTTCATAAAATTTCTTGTACAACTTCCCATATTTTCTCGCATGATATTTTGTCATCTAATTATTATTGAACGAATTTGCGCTACAGTTTTTGTAAAATGTTATGAAACTAAAAAAGGAAGAATATTTACAACCTCATGGATTTTTATTTTTGTAGGGTTTTTTAAATTTTTCCGGGTATTTTATGTTAAATATTGAGGTTACGTTTTATGTGTGGAGATATCAGAAACAATTTTTAGTGTTTATAAGACACTCCACAAGCAAACAATGATCCTTCAACCATACTTCGATCATAACTTGTTTATACAGGGATATAGCAGATACAAACTTAAATTCGCGGTTTTTTGATTAAGGATTCACGGCCCAAAAAAACGTTGAGAATTCCGATTTTCGGGAATATCCCATGTTCATCCTTCCAATTTTTATACAATTTCACAATTACTTTCAGCTAATTCTGTCAGTATTCAACTTTATTCATGATGAAGAAGATGAAGCAAATGATAATTTATCTTCTCAAAATGTGACATTGTCTAGTGCAATAATTTCTATATTTCTGGCTTTAATTGGATTATTTGAAATTATTGTACTAACTAAATTAATATCAAATAAATACATAATAAAAAAATTTTAGTTGATTGGAGTAATATGGAAGTACAACAAAAATAAATTGAATGGATTTTCAAATTCAAGCCAAATATCTATAATTGGAGGTAAACCAGTTGTTGTAATAAATGTTCATAGGAGAACATCTGAATATGAGCTGAAAAAGCGTTATCAGGTAAATTATAAAGTTTGTTAGGGATTTAGGTTGTATTCCGGTTCCGTATGTTTGAAAATTTTTGCTCGGACATCAATGTGGATATTGATAATTTCCGCGGAGTGATGGACATCAATGTGGATATTGATAATTTCCGCGGAGTGATTTGAGATTTAGAGCTATATCAAGAGATTAAGAGGCAAAAAGTTCCATGGAAGAAGTCGTGTTCGGGGAAGAGAAGTTCATCATTCCGATAGATGAGGAGGATTCGCATTTAATTTTTAAAGTATTTGGAAAACATGCGCAGCGCATTCCAATTGGCGCCAACAATTCTTGCCTATTTCGTTGCGGGTGTTTCTACAGCATTCTCGCAAACATTTTATTCAATTATCTTTGAAGCAAATGACTTTACATGTGAAATAATTGTTAGTTTATTAATAAATAATGAATTACTCTCGCAATAACATATAGATTGAGTATAACAAGGATTATATATTTACAAAATATGACCCAGGGATTAAGTAGCAAATGAGCTCATGCATGAGTGCTGTCTTGGGTCTTTCCGAAAGTTGTTATGGTCAACAAGCACAAGAATAAAGTATATCCAAAGAAGAATGTTCGTACATATGTATGCAAAGATTTATTTCAAGTTGGCTCAGGAGAAACGGACTAGATACTATAGTATGATCAAATAGAATGACGATGAACTGCTTACATGTGAAATAATTAACATATGCGGTTCAAATGTTATCCTACCTTGTAGATTTGATGGGGTTTAAACCAAGATTAATAAAAGTATCATACGGGTATATGAGTTATTTCTAAATAGTTATGAAAAAATATATCAGAAATAAATGAAAGGGCAATAATAATATTAATTTAAATAATTTTAGTCGCAATTGAACAACTTGTTTATTGCGTTTATTAACTTTTTAATAATTTCTACAATAATTTTGTAAGCCAAAAATATTTTTTAATTCATTATTAAATCAAATCTTTTTAGTTTTCATAAAATTCTGAGAAAGAATTTCTTCAAAATTTTTAACCAAATATATTGTTGTACTCAAAAAATAAAGAAATCTCGTGAGCAGAATACAGTAAATAAAATTACTACAACTGTGGCACAACAACAAACTGAAAAATATTTTGCAATGTTGAAAGGGACTTGGGATTAATAAAGGGACTTGGGATTTTTGATATAAATAATCATGTAAATTTAATATAATTTTAAAAATTTTGTATAAAACTAGTCGTGTCGTGACACATGAGGATATGACTTTTGAGGACCTGACACTTGAGGATGCGACTTTTGAGGATGCGACTTTTGAGGACGCGACCTTTGAGGATGCGACCTTTGAGGACGCGACCTTTGAGGATGCGACTTTTGAGGATGCGACTTTTGAGGACGCGACCTTTGAGGATGCGACTTTTGAAGATCAGACATTTGAGGATACTCTAATGTCAAAAAAAATTAAAAATTAAAAAATAAATAATGTTAATTTTATGCTTAAAAAATTTAAATTTTATAATTTTATGGCTTGCTCAAGGCCTAACGAGCAAATAGTAGTGCTCTCCGGAACCGCAAATTTGGCAGGAACGGAACCGGAACTGAAATTTCGACCGGATCCGGAACCGGATTCATTAAGTCTCGTTCTTTTTGGTTTATAAACTAGAGACGTGTGAACCGAAAACTCTTGGATGGATTAATGAGGGATATCATAGGGTTTGGGAGGATAACGGAGGATTTAGGAGATCTGAGCCGCTCCTTGATTGCAGATATGGGTATCCAGTAGAAATTGAGATTTTCTACAAAAAACAACCTACTTAATCACCGACATTGATTTGAAATACAGAAAATCCTGGTTCTACTCATCCTGGTTCTACTCTGGTTCTACTCTTCTACTCATATTTCTTCTATTTACCTGAGCCGCAGGAGAAAATTTTGAGAATTTTGGAAGGCAAAGGAGCCAGACTTGTTCCTTTTTTGCGCGGCAGGCAAAAATTTTAAAAATTGTGGAAGATCCTTAAGCCAAAAGTCTTCACCAGAACTTTTGGTGAAGCTCTAGCAATAGTTTCAGTTTTTTTCATTCCAGTTTTCGAAGTCATTTCTCATTAATAACTCGTTAGGCCTTGAGCCTTGAGAATAAAATCGTTAGGCCTTGAGAATAAAATTATAAAATTAAAATTTTTTAAACATAAAATTAACATTATTTATTTTTTAATTTTTTTGACATTAGAGTATCCTCAAATGTCTGATTCTCAAAGGTCGCATCCTCAAAGGTCGCATCCTCAAAGGTCGCGTCCTCAAATGTCTGATTCTCAAAGGTCGCATCCTCAAAGGTCGCATCCTCAAAGGTCGCGTCCTCAAAAGTCGCATCCTCAAAGGTCGCATCCTCAAAGGTCGCGTCCTCAAAGGTCGCATCCTCAAAGGTCGCGTCCTCAAAAGTCGGTCCTCAAGTGTCTGGTCCTCAAAAGTCATATCCTCAAGTGTCGGGTAGCCAAACTAATATTTAATCTGTTTATTTTTCGATTTTGATTTTTTCGATTTCGAAGATTTGAAAATTATTATAGAGTTCGATTCTTTTGAATTTATTTCAATTTAAATTCAGATTTTCGTATATTTTTTACACTGATGTCGTTATAAGTAGGAGAGTAGAGACAAAAAGAGTTCCTTCTGGTCTGCCCCGACTCGTATTCTGACTAGTTTATCGGATTAGAATTTTACGAGGCAAAGGGTAAACTGGGTAGGATAACCTGATAGTAATTCACTTTTTGCACAACAATAACCAGATCGAATTTAAAAAATTATTTTTTAAACTTATTATTTATTGATCTTTCAAAAAATTTTCAACATTAAATTTATTACAATCCTTATCATTCCAAAATTTATTTAAGTCAATTATATTCTTTGATTTTTCTTCAAATTGTTTTGTGGCATATTCACATATTTTGCATATTGGAGAATAATCATGGCCAAATCTTCTTTTTGTATATGTTTTTGTCCATTCAAAGTGTCTGTATTTTAAATATTTAACTTTACTAGGCTGAATAAATTAATGTTCGCAAACTAGTTATTTTTTTGTGAGAGCAAGCGGAGACACATATAAAATTAGTATAACTTTATGAAACTCGTATACATCAAGATTTTTTCCGAGCCATTTGATAACAAGATCGACCTCTCAAAGAATCTTTATCTTGATAATCGAACTAAACGAGAACTCGTTAGGTATTTTCACTACTAGAACCTCTGTCTATTTTTCTTTACTAGAAACCGGTAGTTTTGCTAAGATTGACTTTTATCTGACCGTGCTCAAATTTTTAAATTTACTTTAGATATCTTTCCGTATCATTTTGCAAAGCCTTTAGATGTGCAACCAATTCATTTACTGATTTAAAATCTTCCAAAGCAATAAATGCATTAGAAGGAACATCCATTCCTTCGAAAACAGATCTACTAAAAACAACAGGTACAGTAAGTGATCTTAGCGAATTCCAAAATTTTTCTGTTACATAATTGTTGCAAATATTATTTTCTAATGCAAAATAAAACATGTGGGTTTCTAAAAATTGATTATTAATTAGAATTTTATGATGATCGACACTTTAGGCCCAGCGAACTACGAATACTTAAAATCTATCTACTATTGAACTCTTGCGTTTGGGATTTGGGACCTTTTTTCCGGATTTTTTAATCTTTCAAGTATCAACATCATCCCAGATCACGTTCTGGGATCTCATCAAAAATATCTGTTACCTAATTTTAATCAAATTTAATTTTACCTAAACTACGGTTATAGCATGCATCATCGCACCCTCTTCTACCAAAGCACACACCAACAACCTCTAAACCAATTAATTTTTGTAGTTTTTTTGAGATAAGATCACGACCAGATTCAGAATTACAATGAGATAACGCTTGGAAAGCTAATTTTGTTTTGTTCTTAACTATTGCCAGAACCTTTAATTTGAACAACTATTTGGATCATCAATTAATCTTTTTCTGTGTTGTGAAAATTTTGTCTGATTAAACGGGTAGTAGAGACCTAGGCGATGCCCTCTAATTGGCACCCCATTATAAATAATTTTTCTGCCCCGTTTGTACTATTTTAAATCTCTTTACCTCCTTTTGATCCCAAATATATTCTTTTGGAGTAGTTGGAGTAATTCTTGTCAACGCATCATAAGGCATAAATACAGAACTATCTAAACGATAAGTAGCTGAACTATTGAAAAATTTGTTTGTTAGAAATTTTCTGTCATAATATTTTAAGGTAGTCTGTATAGGAGATTCAACTGTAAACATCATATAATTCTGATCTTCTCTTCGATTTTTAGGCCAAGAATTTATAGCACAGAATGTATGGAGCAAGAAAATAGTCGTTGTTGCATTTGTCTCGCTTAATAAAATTAAATTTATTAGTAATAAATAGAGCGGTTAGTAATCACTCATGCTTTTATTGGGGGTTTTTCGATATTGGTCTTGAGGTACAGTATTTGTCTCGAGTCTTCTCCTTGAAAAATTTTCATTTTGGACAGCTCTAGTAATCAAACTATTTAATTAAATAATTATCAATCTATCAAACTTATAGTACGAAAGACCAAAAATCGTAGAGAATTCACGAGTTGTGAAAATTGTTATTTTCAGGTAACTGGAAGAGCTCCACAATAGGTACTCTTAGGAGCAGTGTTTGGAATTTTGAAATTGCTCGTACTCGTACTTTTGTAAAGGCCTTTTTTTACCTCGTGCTTAATTTTTTTCTTGTACTCGTACTCGTACATATCTAATTTTTTTTCTCGTACTTGTCTCGTACAAGCCTTATTTTTGGCCTCGTACCTTGTACTTTCTCGTACTTGGGAAATATGCAAAAAATTGAAAATTTTTGTGAATTTTTGGAGTCAAGGACATCTAGTTCTGCATATTTAGAGTATTATGCGTTAATTCTTGAAGTTTAGAAGGCTTAGAAGACATAAATGCTCCTATTCATTCATTTTCTGCGACACAGGCGAAAATTTTTTCATTTTGGAGTCAATGGGGGGTCGGGTACACGGGTACGAGTATGAATTTTGGTACGAGCTTCCAAACACTGCTTAGGAGGGCTATTTCTATCAAATTTATAATACAAAATTGTATTTGTATCGTCTCAAACTAAATGATATCTTACTTCCGCCGCATTTACCCATAAGTTTCAAACTCATTTAATGTAAGGACTTGTTGACTTGTTAAACGAATTCCCTCTCAGCCTTGCAGATAAAACAAAATTTTAAACGATCAGCCTATCTTTGCTATTTTCAGTGATGGTCCAAACATACAATTTTCTATCGGTAGTAAAAGTACAATTGAACGGACATTTAATTGTTGAATTGATCACTGGATAATCTGGATAACCAATTCCTTGACTTGTTACTCGAATACATTTATTCCAAATCAAAATTGGAGGCATGTTCTGTTTTTTAATTCTTATCTTAATTTTTAATTTGAAAAATGGAAATGAAATGATTTATATAGGTAACTTCTTGAACGCTTCATATTTTCAATTCTTATACTTATCAGTAGGGCTCGGATTTTTAGGTTGAAAAAACAAAAATTTTTTTAAAGTCACCCACTTTTTTTAAAGTCATCCACGATTTTAATGATTTACTGGGTATCTCAAGCAATCAAGCCTTTTAAATTCAAATCCCTTTCGGGAAATAAGCATCCCAACTTATTTAGTTCCATTAAAATTTAATAATTAATACCGCATTAGACGACTTGAGAATATAAAATTGATCTTGTTGGTTATAATATAGATAATATAATGAAGTTAATATTAACATAATAAATAAAATTACACAACAAATAAATTTTGAAAGATCCATTAATTCTTTTTATGAAATAAAAAATTCAATAAAAAAAGAAATTATAAAAAGTAATTCAAATAGATATTATGTAAATCATTCACAATAATATTATCACAATATATTACATATAAATATAAATTTTTATATTTTCTGAAAATAGTTGCTTTAGTCTTTGATTTTCACTTTCATTTTTTTGGTATAGTGGTTTTTTTGGATTTTTAGGGCATTATTTTAAGAGGATAACCTATAAATACCGAATGATCAAAGTTCGTATTTCCCAATCAGCCATTCAAATTCGACAAAAAATAAAACAAAAAATAAATGAAAACTTTTGTTAACAAACAACTTTTTTTTATAAATTTTTAATAAAAGCCTTCGCCTTTTTCGCATCTAGTAATAATCTTAAGCAAATAAAGAATAAAAAAAGCTATAAAAATGTACGCCAACACTAAACTTTTAGCATTGATTATTTGAATGAAAATTAGTTTTAAAGATAACTAAAATCTCTTTCTTTAACTTTTTTAACTTATCAATCGAAAAGTTCATTGAGCAAAGCTCATTACCAGATGTGTGAATTAATTTTAAATTTACAAAAATTATAATGTATAATAATTAAATGGGACCATTTAGTTCCTAATTACCTAAGTGTGATTTTAAAAATTGTAGAAGTACACAAACATATGAACCTCAATTTCAAAAACAATCTTCAATTAATTTCTAATGATTTAGTTTAACAAGTTTATTACAAACGAGTTAACAATGCTTATAGAATAAATTTAAGATGATATAAGATTTTTACAGAAAAAAATTAATAAAATTATATACTATACCGGCTCTGGTCTGGTTATATAAGCAGTGATGTCAAAGTTCCAGTTCCGGAACTAATTAGTTCTAGTTCCAGAACTAGAACTACGGAACTAACGATTTTCTGGAACTAGTTTGGAACTAGAACTAAGGAACTAGTAAATGCTGGAACTAGCTTGGAACTGGAACTACGGAACTAGTAAATGTTGGAACTAGCTTTGGAACTAGTTCTGGAACTAGTTCTTGGGGGTATATTTTTGACAAAATTTACTCGATGAAGTAGCTGCTTAAGCTCCTGAATTCTCAAAATTTTCGCCTGCGGCGCTGAAAACGTGAATATTTTTGCCTCTTAATCCTCCAGATAATCCTCCAATCTCCTTAAATCCTCCGATCAGGCCCGTAGCTCAGTGGGGGAGTGAGAGGGAAACCCCCCCCCCCCCCGAAATGGGGAAAAGGAAAAAATTTGGGGAAGAGTTTGGGGAAAAAAGTGAAAAAAAAAGAAATTTTTTGGCCTACGGCCTTCTAAATTTAAAAAATTTTCGCCTGCGGCGCTGAAAAAGGAAGAAATCTGGTGAATTGGTCTTCCGAAATTCTCAAAATTTTTGTCTGCGGCGCAGAAAATTGAAGAAATCTGGCTTCTGGTCTTCAGAAATTCTTTAAATTTTTGCCTGCGTCGCTGAAAATGGAATAATTATGGGGAGATCTAAAGATTTTGAGAGATACCTCCACTTTTAGTTTTCAAAAATTTAGACATCGAAAAAATACCCCTTCCCTCTAAATAGCCCCTCCCTCTAAAGTAGCCCCTCTCTAGAGATTGATCGAGAAAAACCCTATGGGGCTATTTTAGAGAAAATACTGTATTCCAGCTAGGAAAGGAATATTGACAGAAAAAATATGCTTTTGTGTTTTAAACGATTTCTAATTGTTTGAGAAATTAAAATAAACATTGGGGTAAAATGAAATTCCGGGAAAAACAATAAAAAGCTATAAGATTTTGGGAACTAACAGATAAATCAAGGATCAAAGGTGATTCTGTGATTTGGGTGTGTTTAAAAGGGATATCAGAAGATTTTGGGGCTAAAGGGTGATACCTGCGATTTTGGGAATAAAGGGTCTATCTGGGATTGAACGTAATTAATTAACTTTTAAGAGGATTTCGAATGGTGTTAAAGAGAATGGTGGCTAATAGGGATATCGGAGGATATTGGGCTAAGGGTGATAACTGGCATTAAGGGTATAAATTTTGGATTTAGAGTCTGTTAATGGGTGTGTGAGAGTCCGTCGAGTGATGTTGGGAACTGTAGTCACTGGGTGGATTTCGATTATAACGTTAAAAGGTTTGGTGCCGCGAAGCGGCACCAAACCGCTCGTAATAATTAAATAATCTTATAATATTATTGTTTAAAAATAAATAAGTATATGTATATTCTGTGTAATAATTGTATTTGTAATAGTTATTGTGTTGTTGTGATTGGTTGCCATGCATTTGTGTTAGTTGATGTCATTCCCATTCCGAAAAGTAAATTTTGTGAAGTAACATTTAATGCAGTACTTGGAGATACTCCTGTAGATGCAAAACAATTAGCTGCTAATTGCTGTATTTGTTGCTGCATTACTTCATTCATTGAAGGACTTCTAGCAATTAAATGCGATGTATCAGAATCTAATAATGATGATGATGAAGATGGTAATACCCCCATTGATGAAATATTTAAATTGAATGGAGAATTGGAAAAATTTGATGGCTGAAAATTTTTTAAATTTATATTTGATAATTAAAATTAAAGGAAAATTATGTTTGAGGGCCCAAAATCCAATATGATCGTAAAGTCGGACCTTATCTTGTTTGCGAAACTATAAAATGGGTTGAATTGGAGCCAAGGTGAGGGGATTTTAGAGATATTATTTAAAAAAGATTATTTTCAACTTTGACGGAAAAACAAAGTGAAAGACAACCACTGAAATCCTTTATCATTAATTTTAGTTAAAATGACATACTCCAGGTTTTGCCGGATTAAAGAAGAGAGATTGTCGTGCAGTTTCTACTAAAGCAGTAGATGATGATGCTTGGGCTAGTTCTGAGTTTGATTGAATAGCTTGGCCTAAATTTTGATTTCTATTCATTTGTTGTATTATACTTCGTTGAGATGATGTGGAAGACGATTGACCACTTGTGCTTGCTGAAATCTATAATTAATATGTGAATTTGAATACTAGAAAATATCTAATCCTCGACTTAACACACTCATTAAAATGCTAGATAATAGGAAAAGTATTTTATGAGCAAGGAACTTTAAGCGATCAAGCACAAAAAACTCCATACTTACTATACTCGATTAAATCACTATATTTTTCTTAATCTAAATAATAACATCAATTTACAACCTCCCTCTCTCGCTGTCTACGGTCAGAAACAGCTGAATCAATTGGCTGACAAAAATGTGGAAAATTTGAAGGTCTATCAGGATTTGAATTGACAAGACGACCTTGACGAACCTTTTAAATTAAAGAAATTTTAATCATAATTTGGCTATAAAATAGAGTTACAGCAATTTTTGGAATTCTCCTTCCATCATTATAACGTTTAGCATGCATACAACCAACACATTTGTAATAAGCTGTTTCTATTCCACGTTTATCCTGATAGGAAGAGGAATAGCAAAATTCCTAGAGAATTTTTTAATCCTCAAAGAATTTAAAATAACTAACAAATCTTTTTCCTGGCTGTAAAACACTCTCATATAATACCATCCTCCTTTTATATTTTGTACATCCATAATTAACTGCACCAAAATCAATAGTTGGTGCCATTTAAATAAAAATTAATCTAAAAAATAAATTCTTGAATAATTACCCTGGGTAATCAATTTTTTCGACAACTTGGTGGATTAAAGCAATTAATAAAGAGTGTAATTAATCGAGTTTTGAACTTTGAGAGAGGTTAATTATTGTTTCAAATTTTCGCTAGAGGGGTAGGAGAGGGCGATTAATCGAGATAAAATTTTCGAGTGGGGAGAGGGGGGTGGTGGGGGTTTTTTTTGAGATTTTTCTTTAGAAATTTAAATTACTAATTTAAAGAGTTATTTTGATAGAATTAAATAAAAATAAAAACAAAATAAAATAGTAATGGAGATTCTTAATTCGTTCTTTTATAAATATATCTGCCAAAATAAGTTTCTTAATTTTCTAATAAAAATATACATGCTTTGACACATTAGTTCGAAAATTAATTACTCCGCCATGCTGAAGGGGGTAATTAAGAGGTAGTAGATAAACATTTAAGGTTGTTTTAGAAAAGCCCATTAAAGAATTTTTAAGATAGTAATTATTTTTTAAACCTCTTGCAGGTGGGGGTAATTATTTGAGTAAAATATTATTTTGATGGATACATCCAATTTCAGTCTACATTTAATATTTCTAAAGTGCGATAAAGAATATTTAATATAGATAGTATAATATTTATCGAGAGAACTTTCCTACGTTAAAGATTATAGTATAAGACTATTTTTTTGTTTTTTAAATAGATTTTATTTTTATTGAGAAAATATAAACAAATTTTAAAATTAAGCAAATGTTATCCAAATATAGCTAGTATATTAAAATAGTACAGCTAAAAACATGACTTACTTAGAATTCTAAAAACAAGATATTATAGCAATAAATATTCAAATAACTTATAAACAAGGATAAAAGGGGTGATCTTTGTTTTCGTTAAGATATCTTTAATAAGTTTATTTATCATTTAGAATCATGAGCCAGATATATACTAGAGTTGGCCGGGATCGGGATCCCGGTCGGGATCGGGCGGGAGTATCCCGGGTTTTTCGAATCCCGATCCCGATTTTTCTGATCCCGAGACCGAAAGGTGAATCCCGATCCGGTTTTGGATGATCCCGATCCCGAGCCGGGATCCGGGATCGGGATCGGGATGTGCATCAAATCCCGAAGAGAATCCCGATTTTATAAATTGACTAGAAGTCTGTGAATTAAGTTAACAGAAGTGGGGAGGCATGAAAGTAAGAAAAATTTTCGCCTGCGGCGCTGAAAAATGGAAGAAATCTTACATAAGGACCTCTAAAATTCTCAAAATTTTCGCCTCGGCGCTGAAAAATGAAAGGAATCTTACTTAAGGACCACCAAAATTCTCAAAATTTTCGCCTCGGCGCTGAAAAATGAAAGGAATCTTACTTAAGGACCACCAAAATTCTCAAAATTTTCGCCTGCGGCGCAGATTTTCGCCTTTCGCCTGCGGCCCATTTATCCCCCCCCCCCATTACCTTATCCACACTTAATCCCCTGAACGGAAAGTAAATCATGCGTTTACGAGACTTAAACTCAATATTTCATCACCGCAGTGGAAATTTTAGAATTATATTGAGTCGTATGTGAAGAAAATAAAAATTTAAAAGTTAAAAAAATTTATTTAGTAGGTATCGATTTTTCAATCCGGTTTTTCAATCCCGGTCCCGATTCGGGATCGGGATCTCCATTTCAAATCCCGATTTCGACCAATCCCGATCCCGTGTCGGGATCGGGATCACCATTCCGAAATCCCGATCCCGGGTTTTTCTCTAAATCCCGATACCGGCCAACTCTAATATAAACATGTTTCTCATAAAAATATTTTGAAATGTTGGCACACTTAAGGAATTATGATTTTTTAAGAGTAAAGCCAAAAGAATGAAAACCAAAGTAGTATATTGGGGATTATATTTAAAATGTTTGGACGTTTAAATAAATTACATAAGCTTTCATTTTCCGGTTTTTTAAATTTATATGAACATTATACATATGGAAGTTTTGCATAAATTCTAAAAAAGATTAATTTTTAATAATTTTACAATAAATTCACATAAATTCTGAAAAATTAATATATGTAGGTGTTTTAATATATGTAGGTGTAATATATGTAGGTGTTTTTTTTACTGCTTAAGTCAAGGAAATATAAATTTATGTAGATAGAATATTCTCAATCCTACAAATAACATGCTTTTTCCATGTTTCGAAACATCTAGAAGTTTAAAAAAGCATTGAATATAATTGCATAATACAACAATTAAATTGCTTATACTTATACTATTTGATTGGCATTTCATTTTATTTCAAATCTTACGTTAATGAGATATTCATTAAATCGAGAGTTTTGTTAAATTGAGAAAAAAAATGTCAATGTTCAGCCTTTTTTACTATAAAAATGTAATTAAAACTTGATAAACTTGAACTTAACTAGATCCTAAGTAATAAAAGTATATCCAAACTCACTCAGTTCGAGTATTTTTATTAAAATTAAAAAAAAAATAAGTCTCAGGACGTCACCAAATATTTTACTAAGATTAACAGTGCTTTAATTTTTCCGAAAATTAATAAGAATTATAAGAAATACTAAGTAGAAATAAATTATTTGCCAAGTGCACTCTAATAAATTCTAAGGATTAATAAAAAGTTAGATTTATGAGGGTTTAAAAAATTAATAGATTAATCACGAGTTTGTCAAAAATACATATAAAATTAATGACAAAACACTAATAAATTAATGATAATAATTTTATAAATTCAATTTTTGGATTATTTTTTGAATATAAGATTTAAGATATTTAAAATACTTGGAATTAAAATATAAATTGTGTGGGATATTATAAATGTTTTATTATGTAAATACTCATTAAAATATATAATTAAAAATGCTAAACATGTACACGCAACCTTAAAATCCAGTGATGTTCCAAATCCGCGCATATTTGTCAGTAATCTTTATGATTAATTATCATATATTGAATTTTAATTTTATGTAAATATTAATCTGTAATTTTCCTCGATCTTAATGTCATTTCTATAAATTATGATATAAGTGCTTTGCTAATAGTCTGCAATAATGTAATATAGATTTAAAAAAATATTTGGCCACCTTCTTTAATAACAATATTAACGTATTTTTGTCGAAAGCCTGGTTATACAAGTGTTTTGAATTAGTGTGCGGCACGGGACAGGATCCCGTACGGGATTTTACGGGATCCCGTCCCGAAATCCCGATTTTTAAGCGACGAACGGGATTATCGGGATTACGGGATTTTCGGGATTAATCCCGCGGGATCCCGTCCCGAAGAAATTTTTGAAAAAAATCCCGTAACGGAATCCGAGAATTTTTTCTCAATTTACGGGATATTTAATATTGTTGTAAACAGTGCTTCGAAATTTCAAATTTGCTCGTACTCGTACTCGTACTTCGTACCACCTCTTTTTTTGGCCTCGTACTCGTACCTCGTACCACCCTTATTTTAGGCCTCGTACTCGTACTCGTACCTCGTACCACCCCTATTTTTGGCCTCGTACCTCGTACTCGTACCTCGTACTTACTCGTACTTGAGAAAAAAGCAAAAAATCGAAAATTTTTATGATTTTTTGTAGTCCAGGATATCTATTTTTAAATTGTAAGCGTTGTATGGTGTGTTATAATTTATTAACACACCATATGTTATAATTTTTGAATCTTGGAAGGCTTTAAAGCTATAAATCCTCCAATTTCATCCATTTTCTGCGCCGCAGGCGAAATTTTTTGCATTTTGGAGTGCAAGGAGCAATATTTCCTCCAAGATGGGAAGGAGGAAATATTGTTCTCCTCTCTCCTGATATTCATCTTAATCTCAAATCTTTTTTTTCAAAAATTTTGAGAATTTTGGATGTACTTAAGTCAGATTCTTCTATTTTTTGCGCCGCAGGCGAAAATTTTTAAAAATTTTGAAGGCCATGAAGCCAGATTTCTTCCATTTTCACCGCCGGAGGCGAAAATTTTGGGTATTTTGGAAGGCCAAAAACCCATAATTTCTCCATGTAAAAATAGAATAATTTTTAAGACAAAATTAAAAATATAAATATGTTATTTAAAGAAGGAAAAACATGAAAATTCATTGTCTTCTGACCAGGCATCGAACCCACCCTTAAATCATTAACGCCTTGGGTGAAGCATAACACCTTACCCACTCGGCCACTCGCTCATATAAGGACGGTTGAAAAAAATTAAACATATTTTTTTCTATTTCCCTATTAATATCAAGTACGAGAAGTACGAGCTCGTACTTAGGCCTCGTACCTCGTACTTTTCACTATTTTTGGCCGCGTACTCGTACCTCGTACCTGCCCCATTTTTTCGCTCGTACTCGTACTCGTACTTCGTACCAGGTACGAGTACGAGTACGAGGTACGAGTACGAATTTTGGTACGAGCTTCGAAGCACTGGTTGTAAATTGCTCCTCTGTCCTTACAAAATTTGAAAAATTTTCGCCTGCAGCGCTGAAAAGGAAGAAATCTGGCTGTTTGAGCTCCAAAATTCGAAAAACTTTCGCCTGCGGTGCTAAGAGAGAGGATTTTTTGGCATTGCTTTATAAAACTCAAAAATTATCGCTCACTTCGTTAACAAATATCGTAGTAGAGATAGAGCGGTCTGGCGGAATCTTAGACCAAATCCTTCGACGCAGATATCGAGGGATTTAGGTGGACTAAGAGTGAAATCAGGGTATGTGGGTTGATTATAGGAAATATAGGGGAATGTGGGCGTGATATCGAGGGATCAAGAGGGATTAAAAGAGATATAGGTAAATTTGGAGAGGTTTAGGAGTTCAAAGGTAATACCGAAAATAAATGGTTCTACTTGACTTTATGAGTCCAATCAAACTTTATGAGTCCAATCAAAAAATAATTGGATTTTTCTTGGTATTGAAACGTAAGGGTATGGTTCCAAAACATTTCTTCATGTTTGGGACCTACGCCCACTGGGTCTGGGACCGTTCCTTAACCTATCCCTCGAAATTTCTGAAAGTTAAAATCGTTTTTCTGAAATTTTTAAAAATTGGCTATAACTTTCAGAAATTTCGAGGGATAGGGTAAGGAACGGTCCCAGACCCAGTGGGCGTAGGTCCCGAACATGAAGAAATGTTTTGGAACCATACCCTTACTTTGCAATACCAAGAAAAATCCAATTATTTTTTGATTGGACTCATAAAGTTTGATTGGACTCATAAAGTCAAGTAGAACCAAATAAATTCCCTTAATCTGCCGGTATCACTCCAACTTTCCTTTATCTAATAATCCCCTTAATCCTCCTAATCCGGCTTATCCTCTAAATCTCCTTAAATCCACCGATATCACTCAAAATCCTCTTATAACCCAGATATCACCACAAATATCCCTAATATCCTTTTAAATCCCTTAATCCCTTCAAACCCTCTGATCTCCCCGATATCTATTAAGTAAAAATTTTTTATGTGAAAATCCCGAAATCCCGCTAAATTTTAGAACGGGATTATCGGGATTACGGGATTTACGGGATTAATCCCGCGGGATCCTGTCCCGTAAAAAATTTTGAAAAAAATCCCGTTACGGGATCCCGTGAATGCGATTTTGCCGCACACTATTTTGAATCTCATAACAAATTACGTTAAAAAAATAAATTACAGTATATTTTTAAACATAAAGAACAAGGAAATTTTTTGAGGGAAGAATAATGCCTGTTCCTGTGATGTGAAGATTCTAGTGCTAGTTCCGGAACCGATGCGGAACCGTAGAACCGGTAAAGGTCTGGAACAGGTTTGGACTCGATTTCAAAACAAAAATGTAAAACCTGAAAACAATGATTTGTAAAGAATTATTAATGGGTGTTTATTGGAATAATTTTAATAAAAAAGCATGATCGAAACTATCCAACCGGATTCAAACGCAATGTTAGAAAAAGTTTGTCTTTTTGATGAAAACGTTTTGGTTTATCTTTAAAATCAGCGCAGGAAAACTAGAGAGTAATTATTTGAGGGGGTAATTATTTTAGAGTGGTAATTATTTGGGCATTTACGGACGATTTAATAAAAATATTAAGGGAGAAAAATTAAGAGAGTTAATAAATGATATTTCAATGGAAATATTTTAGTTTATTTACAATGTAACAAAGTTCGATTCATTTAAACTTTAATATTATTTAATTATTTTCCATTTATCAAAACATATAATACCCTTCTAACCCCAATAACTCAAATTTCGGCTGGCCCTGCCCCCGTCTATCTCCGATCTCGACCATGCTCTCTACCGTCTAAACCTGACCCCGAACGATTTTTATCGAACCGTCCCCGAACTCCGTAATCCCTATAAGAGTCCAACCCTGAAGGTTAGTGTCCAACTCTGATTTGGACCTAAAATAGAAATCAACTGGTTTGGCTGTATTGGATTTAAAAAAATTAAATGTTTACTAAAAGCAAAAACAAATAATATTATGCCAATAACTTTTGGCTTTTTTCGCTCTCCACGTCACTCTTTTTTCTCTTTTTAACTGCTCAATCTAAAAAATAAATCCCCTATTTCCGATGCTCCATCTAAAAAATTAAATATATACATGTGAATACAGTAATGTATTTAAAGCTTTATAATCTGTTGATTTTTAGAGTATTAAATATAAATAGATAAATAACTTTGTTTGTAAACAAAATTAGAAAAAACTAAAAATTATTTTCTAAATATACATATAAAATATTTTTCTGCTTATTTAATAAAGGTTAGTCATACTGAACATTGAATATAATTTAAAAAATTAAGTTCAACAGAGCTATATCCTAGATTAAGAGTTAAAAAGATATCAGGGATTAGTATGATAAAAGGATATAGCAACTTAAACCCTCAACGATAAAAGTGATTTATTCATCCAACCTCTTATATCCCTACAAATTTCCTGATTCCCTTCTAATCTTCAGTTTTTTATCACTTTTATTTCACCACATCGTATCACAATCATTTTTACCAAACTTCAAATCTCTCCAAATCAACGAAGGTGCATAAAATTTAAAAATCCATTTGTTCGGCAAATGGATTTTTCAATACCAATACCAGTAGTACCGAAAAGTACCGAGTTAGTACTATCGGTACTACCGAGGTAGTACCGAACTGTGCCGAACACTACTTGCTACCGGAGTTTCAAAAATTTTACTCAGCGAGAAACATAGCGAAAATTACTCATTTTTAAGAAATTTTTGAGAGAAAAAGGGACGCGTTTTTTAATAGAAAATTAATCAGTAAATCAGGAAATTTGTAGGGATATCAGAAATTGGATGAATAAATCACTTTTATCGTTGGAGGTTTTAAGCTGCTATATATTTTTAACATCCTAATCCTTGATATCCTTCATAACTCTTTCCGCACATAATAATATTCCTTTAATATTCCACAAATAAAACAAAGATTATTATAGGATGGCAATCTTTAAAATTAAATACTGTATGCTTTACCTACATATTTATACACTCATAAATGTAAATTAGGAATTTTATTTGTTGCTTTTTGCTTTTTAATCGTTCATTTTCGTACTAGATAAAATATTTCTAAATACTTTTAAATACGTATTTAAGTATTTAGATGTTTTTTTATTAAAAATAAATAAATTTTCTTTGTTATTTCCTGTCTTTTCAGAATAAAATTGTTTTTTTATCTTCAAAAATAAATAAAATAAAAATATTAATACAGCTGTAATACAGGTGCTCGTTGACAAAAGTTTATTTTTAATTGTTTTCAGTAGAAAGGAAATAAAATGGCATTTTAAATACTTGGGCAGAACTATATGAAACGGAAATTAATTTTTAATGTTTCAAGATTTACTTCCCAAAACAAGTTACAGAAAAATTTTGACAGAAAATTTCATGACGGAATTTCTTAAAGTTTTTTGGACAGAACTTTTTTGAACATTGGATAAAGTTAAAACATTTCGAACGCTTAAACATTTAGAAAAATGTTCAATAATAAAATTAGGCTTATAGGTCATAAAAGAGAATTAAATGGGCTACAAAATGAGCAAAAAATATTAAAAATATAAATGAGAAAAAAAAAGTTTTGATAAAATGAATAGTGTCCGATAACATTTGATTTTCATTGTACACCTAAAACTTTAAAAAATCTAAAAATGCCAGAAGAAATTTTTTGAACCAACTAAAACATAATCCAACATTTTCTTAAAAATGAAAAGAAATGCTTCGAAAGACATGCTTATAAAGGAGAAAGCGAAACAACTATAAAGACAAAAATTCGGCATAAGACTGGGTGCAAAAAGGAAACAACTGGAATATAAGTTTAATATATATATCTTAACACCAAACATTAATATGCACTAAACCGATTTGCTTTTCGGTTATCGAAATCTTGTACTGCGTATTACACTCAAAGTCCATTCTCTAGTTTATATCAAAATTTTTGTCTTAGAGTAAGATTTTATAACTGTAAGATTTCATAAATGCATTAAAACACTGAGTTTACCCTAAAATAATTAATCTAACATTTCAAAATTTGTTATCAGTTTGGACTCGTTACAGATTTGGAATGAAGTCAAATTATAAAATAAAAACTGTTATTTTTAGAAAATAAATTTACATTTATTTAAAGACTATTTCACTTTAATGCATCTTTTTAGATTATTATAGAAAATCTGGAAGGATACTTACTGGGGAATTAGTAATATTTCATTTATTCAATTTTTTACTTCCTTTAGGGAATTCCCCTACTTTTTCTATTTATTTAAAAGCAATGTTTTGAAGATTTATTTTCACGTGAATTACATTATTTTTAAGTAATAATTTCCCCTCTGCGATAGATTGAAGCAATAATTACCCTGGATAATTATTTCAGCATTTATGTTAAATTAATTTTAGGAATATTAAATTTAATTTAGAGAAAAATAAAATAAATTTTAAATAAGTTTTAAATAAATAAAATAAGAATTATTTTTAATTAAAATTTTGTTGCATTAATTGTTGTATTGCTTGTTGAGGATTCTTCATAATTTCAGCAAAAGCTTCACTTGGAGTTTGAGTAATATTTGTTGTAGAACGAGCAGCTTCTTTTTTGTTGTGTTCATAATTTTTTAAAACTCTAAAAAAATTGAACAAAATTATTTTTAAAATTAAATTACTGTATTTTCTCTAAAATAGCCCCATGGGGTTATTTTTTTTAATCGTCCTCTAGAGGGGGGCTATTTTAGAGGGTGGGGCTATTTTAGAGGGAGGGGCTATTTTTTCGATCTCTAAATTTTTGAAAACCAAAATTTTTTACCAAATTTTGAATAATATTTTTCTAAAATTTAATAGAATTCATCACAAACTAAGTCTCTTAACGGAAATCCCAGCCCAAAAACTTCCATCAAGTACTCCTCAGTCCATAAATTCATCCAATACTTGGTTAAGGTTCGAGATACCTAATTAAGAATTTATTTTGATTATTATCCCAATTGTATATAACTCAGTTAAGTCCCTAAAAAATAATATTAAGTTGGATTTGATTAAGATGCCTATCTTGTCATTTTGAAGTATTAAAGTCAATGTGACATGACTTTAATCCTTCATCGAGAGATCAAGTGGATGGATTAGTGGAGATAGACATCGATGGATATTGGTGGATTTTAATGGATTATGGGAAATGTTGGGTTAAGTTGAATATAATAAATTTAAGGAGTAAAAGGGATTATGAGTGTGAGCAAGGAAGGGAATAGGACTGATTGTGAGATAAAAGAGAGTAGCTTAATTCATCTATTTCCTCTCAAAATCCAATATGAGGGGATTAAGGTGGAGATCGGTGGATTTGAGTTATCAGGGATTTGGGAGGATATTGGATATTTAAATGAATAAAAGTGCGAAAAATACACTTTTAGTTCATCTCTTTTAATTCACAAATTCCCTCCTAATACCTAATATCTCTTTAAATCCTCGAATCCGTATTAATCCTCCGCTATCCTCTTAATCCATCAGAATCCCCTTATATCACTCCAAATCCCTGATATCCCCCATAATCATTTCTAATATTATTAAAATATAGCGATTCAACAGTGTTTGCTCTGAAAAAGTAACAATTAAATATGTATTTTGAGGGGGGGCTATTTTAGAGGGTGAGGCTATTTTGGAGGGAGGGGCTATTTTTTTCGACCAACCTCTAGAGGGGGGCTATTTTAGAGGGTGGGGCTATTTTAGAGAAAATACGGTATTTTGGAGAGGACATTTTGTGCCACATTTTTAATTATGTAAGATATATCAGTTGCTTATCTAAGCAAAGGTAATGAATTTTGCTAGTCATTTCACTATCCTACACCAAGTTATTACCACATCCCATTCACAAGTTCACTTTTATATGATATGTAACTATATAAAAGTAGTAGCTAGGGACTGGCTAAACAGCTTCATAAGCTAGGGATTGGACAACTAAAATCCTTAGGGAAAATAATGGTATGTGTGCCTAAGTTTATATGACAGAATGATTTAAGCATACGTCCATATTCTTACTATTTATCTATAAAACCTAACCTTCTTGCAAATACTTCTCTTTCTGATGGCCAATCACAATCATTTCCTTGATATATTGGTTTTGGGGAATTCCAAAATAATTTTCCTCCAAATCCCTTTTCTAAATAAAAATATTTTTAATTTTTTAAAATTATTTTTTTACCTTTTAAAAAGTCCATAACTTCTTTATTATATTTTTTAAAGAAAATCATTCCTTCTCTTGCATAAACTGTCAGGGACAATTTACTGGCATCTTTAAAATAGGTATATTAAATTAATTTTAAAACAATATTACATATATCTTAAACAGTTAATTAAATCTATGCTTAATTTAATATTGAAACGTGTGACGTAATATTACCATGAACTCCTATGCCTTATCGGAACTTATGCAGTTTAGGTATCCTTTTTTTAGCCACGCCCCTTTTTCTCTTTCCACCATCAAACAATCTTATTTTGTACACAATGGTCAGCCTTTCCTTCTCCTTTTTTCTTCTGCACATCAATCAATTTAGCCGAGTCGTAATATCTATTTATAAAATCAATTGAATCCCAATGGCAGAAATTCAAACAGGAGCATAAACAGCGTTATGGAACAAATAGGGGATTATTAAACAGTTATATGGAAAAATTCTTGTAGGGAAAAAATTTGGCGGGAAAGATATTTTTTATCATTTTTGGATGAAAGTAACCGAAAATTATTGTATTGACACTTAAGATTTTTAATTCGATTTTTTCATTCAATTTAACTTATAGTATTTCCTAAGAAATTTTAAAAATAAAAATTAAAAAAAAGGGAGAAGCTAAGGCTGACCATTGTGTACAAAATAAGATTGATTGATGGTGGAAAGAGAAAAAGGGGCGTGGCTAAAAAAGGATACCTAAACTGCATAAGTTCCGCCTTCTCTTGTATTTCTTATTTTGCACCAGGAATCGTGCCGGCAGAAAATAAAATTCTCAAATTCCGGGAATCTTGAAATCGCAAAAATTTCAAATTCGCTATTTTCGGGGACCGTGATCGGATCAGCGCGATATTTGTTTTGCACTATGCTTTTCCCTTATTCATTCCTACTCTCTTCAATGCGCAAAGGCGGATCTTTTGGGGGTATTGAAATTTCTGTTCTGGAACATTCATTCTTCCGGATCTAGCCTAGCTTTTTTGACTTTAATCCTGTCTTAGTCTAGCTTTCTAAATTGCTCAAAGCCCAACTCCGCAAAAATGCATATAATTCTTGGTACAAGGCCAAAAGTTTAATGAAAATTTTCTCAATACCCACCAGTTACAACAATATATTGTATATCTATTTCGTCAACTTGAGTATCATTTCCAAATTTTGGTCCAATCTTGATTATATAAACTAGAAATAATAATAATTACTATTTAAATTATTTTCTTCTATTAAGTGCCCCCTGCAGCCAAAGGTTAAAAAAATAACTACACAGGGTAATTATTTGAGTAAATCAGGTCCTCTATAATTTTAAAATTAATCCTTTACATTGTCTTGGATAAAAATATTCTTCAGTATACATCCAGTACTTGCCAGTACCTACTTTATTTAAATCTCTTTTAAAAGTTTCTATTGGTCCATTTTTAGACACTGCACGATAAGCTTCCTTTTTAATTTATTAAAATTTAATTTTTAATTTTTCATTGAAAACCTCGATAGAAAATCCATCTTCACCCATTACACTGTTTGGTTTAACTTTTAAAAAATATTTTTAATAAAAAAAATTATTTATTAATTACAATAGCTAACGGCACAATACATTTGCGGCTTGTTAATATCAAAACTGACGGATGCTTTATAGACTTGAAACCTTTAAATTTAGTTAAAAATAAATGAAAATATTTTTATGGTTAATTTTATAGGTAAAATAAATTCAAAAATTAATATACAAAAGAATGGTTAAGAAAGAAATTTGAAAATAATTGTTTTGGTAGTGTAAGGAGGGAATGAATTTTGAATAATTATGTCACTTTCCCATTGAACCTATCCTGTCCACAGTCCATATAATCCAGTAATAAGCGAAGGGATGGATCAATCGGTTGATCAAGAGACTCTGAAGGGGTGCGCGGTGAATAATGTCCAGCCGGACTAAAAACATTAATCAAAGTATTCCCCTCCTATTCCGCTCATTCATATCTCTAATATAGAACTGGCTAAGGAAGCAGGCGGCTTATTCTTTAGTTAATTAAATAAAATAAATCCAACCATTTTCCCATAATAAGGGCTGAAGGAACATCGACAGTTTCTGCTGGATTTTGAATCATTTGACCGATACCGCTAATAATTTCAGCAAAATTTTGAATATCCCACTAGGTATATACAAATCTAATTTAATTATTTATTTAAATAATTTACAGGATTTTCACCAATAGCATTAACATTAATATTTAATATTAATAATGACGATATAAAATAAAATAATAATTCTTGAAACATTTTAATATTTGATATTTTCATCTGTTTATTAGATCTTTTAATAATTAATAAACAAAAATCCATGAAAATTAATAAATAGATTACAGTGTGTTAAGAAATTATAACCTCCTTGAATTTTTTGAGTTTCTCTATCTTCCCGTTGTCGGATTGTCCTGAAATCTTTGCAGTAGTGTTGTAATGTATATTAAATAATATTTACAAAATATCTTTAAAAATTTCTGATCTCAGACTTTTTTTTGAACGTTTTTCCAAAAAATTAGTGTTAATAAATTATAACCCCCCTTTAGTAAAATTTTTTGACTGGTAAACAAAAATTTTACTAAAGGGGGGTTATAATTTATTAACACTAATTTTTTGGAAAAACGTTCAAAAAAAAGTCTGAGATCAGAAATTTTTAAAGATATTTTGTAAATATTATTTAATATACATTACAACACTACTGCAAAAATTTCAGAACAATCCGACAACGGGAAGATAGAGAAACTCAAAAAATTCAAGGGGGTTATAATTTCTTAACACACTATACATAAAATCTAATGCTGGGAATTTTCAGTTGTATACATATAAAACATAAAAAGGACTTTCTCTATATTTTTATTCGAAATTTTAAATTATAATAATATAGGGCGCAAAAAATATATTAGAGAATTTATCCAAAAGGATTGTTAAAAATACGGAAAAAGACGTAAATGGTCATTCTCGATTTTTTTGAATGGATAACCGCAATCCACTCAGTTGGCGATTTAAAGAGAACTAATGCAAAAATGAAAAGATTTATTGACGGATTTATCTCTTTTTAAATAAATTCTTTTTTTATTCAATGTATGGAGAGATTCATACAATTTAATTGTGAAGAATAAAATTTATTTTACCAAATTTTTCGATTATTTTTTGGGTCAAACTTATGATGAATAAAAAGACAAATTAATTATTTGCTATAAAATATTAGGTCGGGTCATAAATAGTGTCACTTTTTTAATTTGGATTTTTTTGATTCTTAAAATTAAGTTTTCTGAATAATTTTTTATTTTTATTACGAATCATCTGTTAGACTATGTTCTAAAGGATTCCCGCATTTGAGAATTTTTGGTTAGATATTCAGGGAGTTCTGATCGAAAATATCAAAATTCCCGAAATCATCGGGAATCAAATTTTCTCAAGAATATGTAATGATAATAGTTAGTGTGATATCTCATTCGAAAGCCCTTCAAAAGCTCTATCAGTCGGGCACAATTTCGAATTTTTTTTAAGAAAGGTCTAAATTTTCGAAAAAGTCGAAATTCGAATTCCGGGGTTCGACACGATTTACAGTCTTTATATTTCGGATTTAGTAAAATCCCTATATTTTATTTAAAAAACCGTTTAGATCATCCTGATCGGATGTTATAAGATACACGTTTTTGGGGGAGTCCTCGTTTGTTTCATTTTTGTAAAAGTGAGTAACGCGGCATTTGATTTGATCTCCTTAAGCGCAGCCCGCGTTTTTTCAGTCACGCGTGGCCATACGTATAGAGCAGATATCCCTCTATAATTCAGCAGTAGAAATAACGGGATTCCATCTAACCCTGCCGAGCAGGACCGTTATTCTTAATGACACCAGTCTACCTCGACCATGTTTGCTTCTGAGAGTCATACGACCTCCATTGTAAAGCCTGAACCCTATTCTTGCTGTCTAGCATAGAGAACGATCCCATTGACTAGATCATTAAGATTTTTTGATTCTTGTGTCCATTTTTGGTTATTTATAATTCATGGTGCAAATGCATGTTAATTCCACTACGAGGTAGTGAAGTTAAAAAAATCATAACTTTATGAATATCACCCATATATACCTAAACCTGGTATTAAAATGAAGAGTAGATTCAGATCTTTATGATGGTTAATAAGAAAAAAGAATATTTTTAAAATAACACCCCTAAAAATTTAAACTAAAAAAAGCGACACTAATTATGACCCGACCTAATAGTAACATGTAGAAATTTCTAAAAAAATTGGAAATAAGCTTTTTTATTTTCATACATAAAACCAGAGAACGACCGCGCGAGATCCCGATCATTTTTCGAGAAGTCGATCTAGATTCTTGTATATTTATCGAGGTTTGTCGAGATTTAATGAGATTATTAAGTTTCATATATTTTTAAAAATTTGATCTTTTGGTCTAAAAAATTTATAAATATTTCTAAAAAATTTTGAAAAAAATTGAAAAATTCTCTAGGCCTTTCTAAATTCTCAAAATTTTCGCCTGAAATAGTAAGAATGTCATGTCGTTGTTGTCTCACGAAATCCTGCCAGCACTTTCTGTAAACCATTAAATATAAAAAATATTTTTTGTTAAACAATTTAATATTTTTATCATTTTAATCTAAATAAATATTTATTTTGTTTGACTTTGACCCACATAGGTATTTATAAAAACATCCATTACTTTATTTTCTATTTAAAAAGAAATTTTTTTCACAAAAGTCAGACAACATTTAACATTTTCTTTTAATTTTTAATTTCTTATCTGCAATCATTTTTAAATAATTGATTATTATTTCCTTCAGAGTTTACAATTTTCGGGGAAATTTTTTCCAAAAAATTTTTGTTCATAAATTTAAAGTCAGTAAAATCTTTTTTTAGGATTTTAGAAAATCTTTTAGTTTAATGTGAGAATAATGAGTAAACTGACTAGTAGAAAGTAATAATTCATTTTAGAAATGCTTGAAATTTTTTTTAAAAATTTATGTGAATATTTCCATAAATATTGTTTAAAAATATCTATTTGATCCAAATAATGTCTGAAACCCGTTCTAGTTTCTTAATTTAAAAACATTAAAATCTGAAAGTCACAATTATATGTTGACCCGTGTCGAACTAGACACACCTTTCCTCTATTAAATAACGTCACATTATTGTGTCATTAAATATACCAAATTATTTAATTTAAAGTCATTGTGTTTTTAAGCATGAATATTAAAGACATGTACTCAACTTAAGTCACATTTTTAAAAATTTTTAATTTAAAAACATTTCTTAATTATTTTTATTTTTGCTAATTAAATATTTTGGGTAATGGTGAAGATCATTGGTCCCTAAAAAAAGAGGTTGAAAATGCCTGTTTTTTTCGTTTTTCTGGTAATATTAGGTTTTCGCATACGCTGAGCTCGAATCTGACGTCAGATTTATCATATGATATCATCTTATCTATGATTTTTTAAAATCTTTGATTTTTTATTTTTTCGTCAAAGTAAGGTAAAATGAAATTTAATTTAAATTATATAACATTGGAAAAACTCAATGAATGTAAAACAGAAATAAATGAAAAGTAATATAAATAATAAATTGTAATTATCACGGATCGACATTTTATTACCCTTATGGCTTGGACACCGCCATTGACACCCATCTAGCACAAAACTAGAGTTTTTTACTTGAGTCATTCTTCTAAGGCAGGCGGCCGCAAATTGGAGCAATTTGTCGTAAAAGACCTCGGTTACGCAAATAAGCAATAGTATGCTCATTTGTAGAAAATTGTTCAACAAATTGAAATATATCCATAATAATATAAAATTTAATAAGCTTGAATATTTAAAAATACAATTAGAACTAATGAACTCAAAGGTAAATGATAAAATTCAAACCTTATTGTCCAAGAAGTTAATTAAGAGAAAAGAGAGAGAAATTTGCAAAAAAATTTGAGCGTAAAGAGAGAGAATTTGTTGACCTTTTATAGTTTCACTTACAATTTATTATTTATATTCCTTTTCATTTATTTCTGTTTTACATTCATTGAGTTTTTCCAATGTTATATAATTTAAATTAAATTTCATTTTACCTTACTTTGACGAAAAAATAAAAAATCAAAGATTTTAAAAAATCATAGATAAGATGATATCATATGATAAATCTGACGTCAGATTCGAGCTCAGCGTATGCGAAAACCTAATATTACCAGAAAAACGAAAAAAACAGGCATTTTCAACCTCTTTTTTTTAGGGACCAATGATCTTCACCATTACCATATTTTGAATTTACAATTAATTTTTTAATACCCCAATTAAATTAATACCCCTCTCAATATTAAATCGTTGATTGTATGAGAAATTTGCTCTAGTAAAAATTGAAAAAAAAAATGTGCAGATGCTATCATTAAAACTAAAAATTCTCCCTTTCATTTTGGGTACATTTATTGATATTTATTATTTTCTTCCATTTATTTTTACTTTTGCTAAATTTTGTCTGCACCGATTTGGTACTTTTATTAATAAATTTTGTAAAATAAAATATTTGTTTGAAAATATTTCATACTGCTTATATCTGATTTTCTAAGTAAAACATTGTTAATTATTTTTAAAGTTCATTAAAGGGATAAATTTTTAAAAATGCGCCGAGTACTTAATTCAACAAAACTAAAAAATTCTTTATCTGCTAATACTTTATCAACTCTTTTTATTATTCGTAATCAAAGCAGAGTTGCTTCTTCTCCATTACAAATAAAAAATAACGAAAATAATTCTTTAAAAATACAAAAATTTCCTCATAAAAATAATAATATTAATATAAGGCAAATAAATTCTGATTGTTTTTCTGGCAGGTAAATTAAGTAATTTCAAATGTAAATTTAGTTCTTGATTTTAGACATAATGGTCCTTGTGGTGAGTGAAATAAAATATAATTTTATTTTAATTTTCAAAATATATTCTAGAGTTGGAGAAACAGCAAATGCTTCATTATCTTGGATTTAAGGCAAATATTTTATTTTATAAAGTCTTAAGCAGCCTTTTCCCTCCCCCCCCTCTCCCCCACTTCTCTCTTTCCCTCAATTCCATTATTTTAAGATTTACAAAATTAACTGAACAAAGGTATAGCTATATGTTGTACAGATGATGTCGAATCCCGGGTCAACCTCGGGGTTTCTCGCTGACTCCAAGGTGGTTACTTTATATCATAATTTTGTCAAAACTTGTTCAATCGTATTAAGTTTACACTCTCAAGTTGTATAAAAAACACAGCAGTTTATGTCCGATTATAATTCTTTGTAAAGTTTCTTGTATCTTTGTAATTTAAACTTATTTTTTAAAAAGGATTTGGATGAGTTAACCAACACAAATGTGCCAGAAAGTATTCGTTTACGCCAAAAATTGGGAAAACAAATTCCTGAGGAAGGCATAGACGAATCTACAATGTTAAACGAATTAAGAGAAATTGCTTCATTAAATAATCCTTACAAAACTTTTATTGGTAAATTTAAATAAATTTAATAAAAAGATTAAAAAGTGATAAAAAATAAAAACAAAAAATATACACAAACCGCGTTCTTGTGATCAATCTTATTTTTTTAATAATTTATTACTTTTTTTTTAATTTTATTAATTTTTAGGTATGGGATTTTATGGTATGTTATTATTTAATATATCCATTTATCGGCAATCCCGGAGAATAGGGGTTTCTTCGAATAAAAATTTTAAAAATAAGAAAAGGGATTTTTTAGGGTAAAAAAATATGCTGATTACGAATCCGAGCTCGGATTTTGAAAAAGTCAAATCCTTTTTTTTATTTTTAAACTTTTTTTTCGAAGAAACCCCTATTCTCCGGGATTGCCCATTTATCAAAAATTAATTGAGAAATAATTTTAAAGATTGTATTGTACCTTCAGTAATTGTTAAAAATATGTTACAAAATGCTGGATGGTGATTAATTAAACTTTCAAAAAATTTAAATAATAATCGGTACTTATTCGCTAGGCCTACGTACTTTTTGCGGACCATGTCTGCGGAAAAATTTTTATGTTCTTTGCTCTTTTCCCTATGTCTAGGGTTTGCGGTTCCTCGGAAATCTCAGGATATTTATCAGGAACCGACGCGAAAATGACCTAATGTCCGGCCTTTTTCGGTTTCGGATATCCGGAACCGCCAAACATTCCTACGTCAACTATCAAACAAGATTAAATTTAGTGTACATCATTAAAACATAACAGTCCTTGTTTTTTACTTATTTTATTATCTAGTGACTTTATTATGAAAGTTTGGGATTTCCCAGCAAAATAAAATTTTTAATTTGTATTAAATTTTTATTTTCTTAAATTTCTAGGACTTCTCCATATACTCCTTATCAACCAGAAATAGCACAGGGACGCTTAAAAAGTCTTTTAAATTTCCAGACTATGATATCTGATTTAACTGGTTTACCCTTTGCAAATGCTTCAGTAAATTAAATTTAAAATAAAATTTCATTAAAATTTCAAGTAAAGTTGTTAGATGAAAGTACTGCTTGTGCTGAGGCTATTGCCTTAGCTGTTCGTGTAACTAAAAGAAGAAGTTTGTTTTTACTTTAAGAAATTATTAAATTTTATTTGCGACTAAACAACCGATTTTAAATTCATAAAATAAAAATTCAAAACATTCAAATAATTTGAAGTTGCAGTGGGTTCTGTAACATTTCTTAATGTTCGGTACATATGCCCACTGGGTCTGGGACCGTTATAATTTCATTCCCGGGAATTTTATTTTCTGCGTGTGTCCTTATAAATAGTGATTTAGATTTGAAAAAATTTTAAAATTATAGTTGTAGGCATGTATTTTCTCATAATTAGTGTAGTTAGTTCTTGGAAATCTTAGGATATCAGGAACTTGACCGAAGATCTGAACAGAAGAATCCTCAATTCTTCGATTTTTCTAGAATTTTTCCTAATTTTTCCTATTTTTTCTACTCTTAATAAATTTATTTACAGCAATCCTTTATGATACTGGATTACATCCACAAAATATTGGTGTAATGGCTACCCGTTCAGAACCAATGGATATTAATTTCCAACCATTGGAAATTAATGAAGGAAATGTTAATAAAAAGTTTGGGGATAATATTGCTGCAATTATTTTACAATATCCCAACACAGAAGGGTTAATTTATGAAGATTTGGATTTATTAATTCAATATGCACATAAAGAAAAGGTGAATAGATAATTTTGAAAAAATTATTGAAGTCACACTGATATATAACTTCGAGTTCCGAATTCTTTCGAGGATTAAACAAATTATTAAATTATACATTTAATAATACATAGAGAGGGGAAAATTAAAGGGGGTAAAAAACAAAGGTCCGGCCAAATTAGATATCATAATTTTTATAATTAAATAATGAACATCATGGTTGAGATTTATGAGGGGTATTAACATGGAAAGAGAATGGAAAAAGTGAATAACCAAATAATACATAATAGATATGGGTCGGAAATGTTGATAAAGAGCGTCAGAATTCCCTTTACATATGAAAAGCAGGGTTGGGGCTGATATTCTGACTGAGAGCGTCAGAGTTCCATTTAACATATGAAAAGCAGTGTTGGGCTGTTTTGCCATTCTGGTTTTTTACTCTTCCGCTTTTTGTTTCTGCTCTTTAAAATGTGTAAGGGCCCATCCCTGATGAAAGGGTAAAATGCACGTGAATAAACCACACATCCTTTTATATTTAAAAAATTTTTTTATATTAATTTTTAGATTCTCGTTATAATGGTTTGCGATTTACTTTCTCTCACACTTTTACGTTCTGCCGGAGATCTGGGGGCAGATATTGCAGTAGGTAGTGCACAACGCTTTGGACTTCCTCTTGGTTATGGAGGGCCTCATGCTGGATTTATGTCTGTTGCCAATTTAGCTTTGGCTAGACAAATGCCTGGAAGGATTGTTGGGGTTTCTAGGTGTTTTCTGGAAATTATTTGAGATATTTGTTCGAATATTTAGAGATCAACAGGGAAATATTGCTTATCGTTTAACTCTCCAAACTAGAGAGCAGCATATTCGAAGAGATAAAGCAACCTCCAATATTTGCACTGCTCAAGCACTTCCTGCTAATATTTCTGCAATGTTTGTGTTTTTATGTTGTTTGAGGGATAGATATTAAGAGAATTTTAAGAAAAATTATTTTTGAATATTTTAAGGTATGCAATCTATCATGGACCCAATCGTTTAGTTTATATTGCCAAAATGATACATAAAGCTACATCATTTCTTTCTCAAAGTAATTTGATTTTGTTCAGAATTTTTACTAATCTAATTAGGATCGCTTACCCGGTTTGGTTCGGTTCGATTGATCGAATCGGGCATCGAATTTTGGCCTGAAAAAGAGCTGTTTAGAAACAAAAAAATCTTCGGCCTCTGTTTACCAAATCGGAAAATGTTGAGAAATATCGAAATAGAAAATATTTTTAAAAATTTCCGAAATCGAAAACCGTGTGATGATCAATCGAGAGAGTGATTAAACGATGATAAACTATATTAAACGACCAATCAAGAATCCCCTTAGAAATTAATTGATCACTCTCTGCAGAAAGTGATCTCTGTTGATCAATTGAATAAAATTTCAAAAATTTAATGTTAATCATATAGTTTTCGATATTTTGGGTCATCGCTAGTTTGGATACGATTTTTGGGTATAGATACTCTGAGATCGACTCTTAATAATTACCCAAAATATGATTCATCTTTGGATAATTAAAAATTAATTTTTTAAGCCTTAAAAGCTAATGGAATTCAAGTTGTCCATAAATGTTTTTTCGATACATTAAAAATCCTTCCATTAAATAAGCAATTATTTAATTTAAAATGTGAGGAAAAAAGAATAAATGTTAGAAATTATAATGATGGTTATATTGGTATTTCTTTTGATGAAACAACTAAAAGTATTTTTTGAAAAAATATTTTTTAAAAATAATTTTTAAAAAGTTGGTGATATTTGTGATATTCTTTATTTATTTGGAATTAATATTTGTGAGGTAAATTTAAAATTATAATATCAGAACTCGACATTATTGTCGGGACTGGTATCCATGGTTTTTTTCTTACAAACTGACCCTGAGACATTTTTTAGACGAGACCCGGTGCCGGACTTTCCCGGTTTGAATCCTAAACGCCCCCCCCCCCCCCACCATAACACAGCTTTATAAAAATATTCGCTTTACGGACTACCGTGTCTTGAAAACCCGATTCTTGCCAGTGTTTAGTAGTTCTAATTATAATTAAATTAAGAATAAATTCTTTTAGAAGGAAATTAAAAATAAATTAATGGAAACTTCAACACCCTTAATTGGCAATTCCCTACATTCTAGACATTCGCCTTTTTTAACTGGACATGTATTTAATAGTTATCATAGTGAAACTCAGATTATAAGGTGAATAATTTTTAATAATTATGTCAGATTATACAATTGAAAAGTTACTTCCCAATATTCTCTATTCAATATCCTCCTTTATCAGTATGGCTAGTATTTAAAAATCTTTAATTTCTCTCTTAACATTTTTAACGTGGCTAAATACCAACTGACACAATCATTTAACCACATTATCAGTTAAGATCACGTATTTACTATTGAACCCGTAAAGCCGCCGTCATAGATTCATTTAATCCTAGGTAGGGCCCAGACTTTATTTTTTTCTGTACTTGCGGTCACCGAGACTAATTTTGGTACGAATGACCGTTATGGCAAAAAGAATATTTTACCAAACTAAAAATATTTTTATTAATAATTTTAAATAGAGACCGGCCCGAGACGAGATCTCGATCGAAAATTCTCGAGATGTCGATTCTCGTACAACACTCCCAGTCCGATCTCTAATTTTAAATACCTAATTTATTTAAAGATATATGAAAAGACTTGAAAATAAAGATCTCTCACTTGTCCATTCAATGGTTAAAATAATTTTGTTTTTAAATTAATTTTTGAAATTTTAGATTCCCCTCGGTTCTTGTACAATGAAATTAAATGCAAGTTGTGAATTAATTCCTGTAAAATTTTTAAAACTTTATTTAAATTGTAAAAAATTATTTAAAGATAAGTTGGCCAAAATTTGCTAATATTCACCCTTTTGTACCTACAGAACAAGCAAAAGGATACTCTAAAGTAATTTGGAATTAATTAGTTTAATTGTTATTTTTGTTAGATTTTTAATGATTTGGAACGTTGGTTGTGTGAACTTACTGGTTATGATAAATTCTCTTTACAGCCAAATAGGTACTAGTGAATAATTATTTATAAAAATAATTTTCATGATGTGTAGACAATTTTCAATTATTTTTTTAATTAGTGAATTTAACTGGAAATATTTTTAAGGTTGAATAAGTTAAACTTTATAATAGTGAAAACCTTTGTTTTAAGGAAATTACTAATTCAGAATTTAGTTTAAGCTCTTGCCCCCTCCTCCGTCCCCTTCCATATTTTGTTTTATTCGGAACCAGGGTGGCCCATTCCAAAACACTAAAATAGGGCGCAGCCACTCAAAAATAAAGCGAAATCGGCCAAAAATAGGGCAAAAATTAGGGTATGGCTTTAAAAGCATAAACATAATTAAAATTTCGAATAAGGCGAAAGTTTTGAGAATTTTGGAAGGCCAAGAAGCCAAATTTCTTCCATTTTTTGCGCCGCAGGCAAAAATTTTAAGGATTTTGGAAGGCCATGAAGTCAGAATTCAGCGAGTCATTTTCTTTACTAGTCTCTGAACTAGTTTTACTTTTTTTTTACAAAATGCGAAGAATTTTTAAAATTTTACAAGATGGTAAAAATAGGGCAAAAATATGGCAAATGAGAAAATAAGGAAAAAATAGGGCGAAAAGGTCAAAAATAGGTAAAATCCTCTATAAATAGAGTAAAAGGGCCACCCTGTTCGGAACTCTCGTCGAGATAACCTGTGGAAAAATCTCCGTGTGAGTCACTAGCGAGTCACTTTCATTACTAGTCTCTGAACTAGTCAAATTTTTGTGGTTAAAAATTCATTAAGCCGAAGAGAGTGAATCTAAAATTATTTTCAGTATTCCCCAATTAACCTACATATTTTTTGATTTTTAAAATTTCTTAAAAAGAGCTGTTATTTTATCAAATTTATTTAAAATTTTTTAGTGGAGCTAATGGTGAATATGCGGGTATGTTGGCAATTCGTGGTTATTTCCATTCTAAAGGGGAAAGCCAAAGAAATGTAAATTTGTTCAGGAAAAAAGCTTTTTAAATAAATTTATTTAAATTCAAAGATTTGTTTAATCCCTGTATCTGCCCATGGAACTAACCCAGCTACTGCACACATGGCTAATTTTAAAGTTGTTCCAGTTGAATCAGATAAACATGGAAATATTAATTTTAAAGATCTCTCTGATAAAGTAAAAAATTAAATTAAAATTAAATTTAAATATATTTAAGTGTGAACAATTTTCTAATGAATTAGCATGTGCAATGATTACATATCCTGTAAGATTTGTTTTTCAAAATTAATTAAAGACTTAAAATTATTATTGTTATTTTATCTTATTCCCCAATAAATTCTAAATTTATTATTTCAAAAATTATTTTATTTAATTAACAACAAAATCGGCGTTTTTCAATTTACTTTTAAATAAACTAAAATTATGAAATATTTAGGGCTGGCAGTATTCAATAATATGGTAACATCCATATTCGTCCCATTTTTTCTATCTCAATTTCACCATAGTTTATATCGTGCGTCAAAAGTTTCATGGGAGTATAAGTTTACCTATCCAAAGTTATAGTAATACACACGCACATTATGTAACTACAAAATCAAAAACCTACGTTCCCGAAAGCCGATATTTAATTATTTAATTTAATACAAATCAAACTGCTTTTCAAAAATCATTTAATTTTTTAATATTTTAAGTCAACTCATGGAGTTTTTGAATCACAAATTAAAGAAGTTTGCAATAAAATACACGAACATGGTTAAATTATTTTAATATAATTTTTGAAAAAAATATTTCCAAAGGAGGTCAAGTTTATTTGGACGGTGCTAATTTTAATGCTCAAGCATGCCTTTGTAGACCTGGAGATTATGGAAGTGATATTTCCCATTTTAATTTACACAAAACTTTTTGTATACCTCATGGTGGTGGAGGACCAGGAATGGGACCAATTGGAGTGTATGTTGTTATTTTTAGAAGATAAATGGATATATGGGGAAAGATGAGTATTTTGACAAATTTTATGGGAAGAATTTTACGAAAATTTTTTAATTAATTTTATTTAATAATTTTAAAAGGATTTGATCTAATAATTGAATACATATTAAATGAGGACAGTCCTTTTTTTAATAAATATTGGGAAAAAGACTGGTCCTAAGTTAATTTTGGGAAAAGGACTGAACAAGGACTTTGGAACAATACTCTTCGTCGAAAGACTTTCTTGTTGGATCTTTCATGGGCTTGATCTTTCTCTTGGACTTGGGGTCCAGCTTTAGTCTTGGAAAATTTTAGTCCTTAACACATCTAGGATTTATCCACGAGATATATCCAAGATTTCCTACCAAATCGAAAAAAGTCTTTCTATCAAATTTAAATAAATTTAAGTAAATCACATCTTGCACCTTTCCTGCCTGGACATCCAATAATACCACAGAATGGAGAAAGATATGATGGCGTTGTGAGCGGTGCACCTTGGGGAAGTGCCAGTATTTTGCCGATTACTTGGGCATATATTAGATTGTAAAATAATTTTTTTTGATATTTATTTTATAAAATGTTTTTTAAAGAATGGGTATTTCTGGTTTAAAAATTGCCTCCCAAATGGCTATACTTAATGCTAATTATATGGCAAAAAGATTAGAAAATGGAGGTTATCGAGTTGTTTACAGAGACGAGCAAGGCTTAAACGCTCATGAATTTATTATAGACTGCAAACCTTTCAAGCATGTTGGTATTGAAGTGGATGATATAGCTAAACGTTTAATGGATTTTGGATTTCATGCACCAACAATGCATTGGCTAGATTTTAAATTTCTTATTGGAGAAAAAACTTAAAATTTTTATAGGCCGATTCGAGACAGTTTAATGATTGAACCGACAGAGAGTGAAGACAAAGCAGAAATGGATCGGTACTGTGATTCTTTGATTGAAATCAAACAAGAAATAGAGCAAATAGATAAAGGGCAACTACACATTGATCTTTACAAAGTAGGGATTAAAATAATGAACTAGTAATTCTTATGATTCAGAACGCCCCACACACCCGAGCAGTTTTGATGGCCGACAATTGGGACAGACCTTACAGTCGAGAACAAGCTGGTTGGCCAAAGCCTTGGTGTCTTACTCCAAGGAAGGTATGGCCATCCTGTGGAAGAATTGATGATTCTTTTGGTGATAGAAATTTAGTATGTATGTGCCCTTCCGTTGAAGAATTGGCATATCGATAAGATTTATAATTTTCCATTTTACTAATGTTCTATTTTTTCTTTTAAACAAATAAATACTACATTAAATCCACGGTTTTGGGCACTAAAGTGCTGCCACAATAGAGTGGGCACTAACGAGCCGAGCGGAAATTTGCCCCTCGACCTCGATCTCAGCTTTACCAGCCTCGACGATCCTCGGCCTCGGTTTCCGGGGGGGGGGGGGCTAGGGGTGGCGCGGGCTAGTGGTGGTCAGATTTTAGTTTCGCTATTTCTTAATTATTTATTAACTTTTAATTTAAAAATTTCATTAATTGATAGTATTCTAATAAGATTATCTTCATTATTTTTATTCTTTTCTTTAAATATTTCACTTATTTGAGGCCATTTAATTAATTTTATATTTTTAATTTGTTTGGGTTTTTGATTTAATTTTTTATTGTTAATATTTTCATAATTTGAATTTTGAGTAAGCTGATTAGTGTTTTGATCTAACAAAAAATGACACTTAAAGTTTTAATTTATTTTAGAGCCCAGAATTCCGATCCCTATTAATTGTTTAATTAGATTTAGTCTATTCTCTGGATTTGTCGGTACGGTAAATTTTGAAATTTATTCGTATAAATCGGTATTCCGCAACGAAATTCCGAGTTCAAATTTATTTATTACCTAATTGACTTTTTATATGTTGATTTTGTTTATTTTTATTAATATGCTTTTGTATAAATTCCTCTTCAAATTTGATACCAAGACGAGATTCAATTCTTAAATTTTTTAAGTTTATTATAAATCGGATTTTTAGGTTTTAAACTTTTAAAATAAATACCTAAATAGGTTGTGTAACGTGCCCAATCATGTACATAAATAGAATAATAGATTGCAAAATTTGGCGGATTAAAACCCGGGATTTCTGGACGGCATCTGAGAAAATCCAGTAAGTGATCCTTCCTCTGCTACAACCTGGCAGCATAACTATTACAGAAAATAATATGTGTTACAACCTAAAATCCGATCCCTAATAATTGTATATTTAAATTTAATTTACATATTTTCTAATTCAAAATGATTTGAATAAATTCCATAAAGTGAATTATTATTAAATCCATATTTATTATTTATTTTTCCCATATGGTAATTGAGAGTAGAAATAAATTCATTAATATTTGGAATTGAAGAACATGAATCCTCTTTAAAATTAAGACCAACTAGCCAAATAACGCGAAGCATTTGAAAGCTTTAGAAATTTTTGAGTTTAAAAATTATTGTTAATATAGTTTTATAACTTGGTACACTAGATACAATAGAGATACAATTCAATACAATAGGGACACAGTAGGGGCACACACACACACACACACACACAAAAGGCCTGTTATAGGCACACTGAATTTTTGATTTATTTTTTATAAAATTCCAATTTAGAATCATGCTTCCGTTTTGTTTTTATTCAAATAACATTTTTGTCTTGGAGGGGAATTTATAGGGAAGGGGTCACAAATTTTCATAAACATTTTCTATTGAGACCAGATCAGGATCTCAATGGTCTCAATCTGGTCTCAATAGATGATTGAGACCGGATCACCTATTAAGACCAGATTGAGACCAGATCAAGACAAGATCTCGAGCAAAAATCTGTTATCGGGATCTAGATTTATCGAATATTTAATTAAATTTAAAAAATTAAATTGTGCCCACTCTCAGTCTGGTCTCTGGTTTTAATTTTAATTTTTAATTACTTTTGAGTATTCATCCGCCTTTTTCTTGCAAATCCACTTAAAGCATGATAGTTATTCAATCTATCTTTTAAAATAATTATTTGTTTATTTTTAGTTTGAATGACAGTTTTTTCTACCCAGCGATAAAGAAGAGTTCTAACTCTCGTTTTTAATTGCCCACAATTTGGAGGGGAAACTGATGTAAATTCTTTTTGATTTTCATTATTAATGTCTTTAAATGATGTACATTCTAATAACAAAAAATGACAAAATTTATTTTTATAATCTAATTGTTTGAAAAGTAAATTATTTTCATCAAGATTTTTAGAAGAATTTCTATCTGTTTCTTCAATCAGAATTTTGTAAGCTAAAAAAGATAAACATTATTTAGAAAAGAATATAATCTTCTTACTCAAATTATAAAATTTCTACTATTGTTTGTCCTTTATCAGGCAAAACAAAATACATAAATTATCCTAATAAAATGGTGATTGATTCCATAGAGTTAGAGAGTTAAAAGTTTATCACTGGGTATGAGTCGATCTGAAGCCTCTGGTTATTCTAAAAAACGTAGGGATTCTTGGAATTTTTAACCCTAGGACGGTTAAAATGTTACCCAGAGAATGATTAGTTAGCATGTATATGATTCTCTCATTTATGGGATGAAAGTGCTTACGCATTCTTAGAAAAGAACGAGATATTCGCTTATAAAAAAATAACCTCTATTAATCTCTACTTTGATAATATTCAATGTATGGTTATTAACATTATAAGCTGCATTTTGATTTGGAAAAAGTGAAGTAATTACAGGCATTTTGTCCCCATTGTGATATTCTGAAGGCAACAAATTTTTTAAATTCCAATTTTGCAAAATATTGTTTGAATTTACTAATGGATCCAAAATTACTGGAATTGGCCAAGGCCTAAATTAGCATAATTGAAAAGCTTGAACAGATTATTATTTCTAAAGTATATGATTACCTAGTGTTGGAAATTTTTATTAATTCTTACTCTTAATTCTCAGTTTCAAGTTTTAAATAAATATTGCTTTTATTATTTTCAAAGATTTCGGTAAGGCACTTTTATCTCAAAAAACATCCATTTCGAACAAAAAATACAAGATTTACTCAAATACATGAAGAGTATAGAGGGTAATTATTAGCGTGGGTAATCATTTGAGGAGTGTAATTAGAGGAGTAAATACAAAAATATTTTTTAGATTTTTATTTTGCTAAATTTATTCAAATAAACAAACCAAATGCTATAAATTAAGAAGAATTGTCTTAACAAAAATAGTAAATTTCCATTAGGATATAACAGACAAATCTTTGCTGTCATCATCAATAAAATTGTGCCGCTTAGATAACCAAAAATGTTTGAATAAATTTGTCGAGCTAAATGAATTGTTGATTGATCGTTAAAAAAGAATTTTAACCTTTTGCCCATTGTTTAACAACGCGCAATAAATTAGTAAACATTTCCGCACGTTCAGGATTTATTAGAGAAAATTTTGTTCGATAAGACATTCTATAACCTTTAAAAATATTTAACTTTAATTTATTTTTTAAATAGTCTCTGATATTATTTTAATTGCTAAAAATTGTAAACATATTCGTTTTGGTCGAGCATTATGTGTTAATAAAAAAAGATCTCCCAGTCATTACATTTTCTTATTTATCGCTATATTTTGTGGCACATGTTCGAGATTATATAATGGATATCGTTTATCCTGTAGATCAGTTACGAGTTTATCACTGTATTTATGATCCAAAAGAGAAGAATTTGTAGCGGTATTAGCTGGGTTCTGGCCTACCTAATAGCTCTCCCTAGCGAATATAATGGTAATAGGTGCATAGATTTGATCTACAGAACTTTCCAGCATACTTTCACTTTACCAAAATATATTTAACAAAAAGTATTTTTAAAATATAAATTATTATAAACAAGCCTGTAAGGATTAAAATACTCTGAAAATGTTCAGAATCGTTTAATTTATACATTCTTTCAATTAATTCATTTAATATGCAAATATTTTCTTTAATAACTTTTTTATTATTATGTTCCGACAATTTTATTTCTGTAGGAATAGATGTAACTGGAAGTTGTGCAAACATAATATCCATTTCGTGTCCTTCTATTACTAATTCTATGAGTGGTACACGGGCATTGGCTATTGAATTGATATTGAATAAATCACAATTGAAATTCTATAATCATGCAATATTTATTAGTTTTGTAATGAATAGATAATATTAGAAGATTCCACAGTTGGCGATCCTGGGAATTCCATAATATCATGATCCTATACGAAATTCTCGGGTGTTTGAATCCGATCGGAAATTTTTGGGTCAGACCCGAAAAACTTTATAGACTACGGAAAACATTTGCTAATAGAAAGGATACCGGGAATAGGATCCCAGAAATAGTCCCGGAAATGTATCCAGATACGCTTAGATTATAACTCGTCAAAGTCCCAACAGTCAATTAAGAGATTAAAAAATATTAATTCCAGGGACATACATACTACCTTTTGATTTTCAAATATATCTTTTTTATTAAATGAATTTCCATACCAAATTTTTTGAATATTCCACAACTAATTCTTTAGCCAAATAAAAATAAAAGGAATTTTCATTATTTCCAAAAATTAACTCGTTTCTTGATTGTTCCTCTACGTTATCACAAAAATTTAATGAAGGTATTAAGAAAATAATGTCAATATCAGAATTATCTGTAGCTGTATCCAAAAGTATGGATCCTCCAACAATCATCGAGAACCCTTTAATATAAATTATTTCTTCACAAATTATAATAAGGTTAAGCAGATATGCACAGAAATCGAAAAATATGCACATTTATCGGAAAATATGCACAAGATAGGTGTAGAACAGGGGTGCATCTCGTCTCGTATCTCGTGAAATCTCGTGTTTTTTAGAAGTATTTTGCCACGAGACACAAGATATTTTCAATTTATTTTAGAAAAAATCTCAAAAATTTTAGACTATTTTAAGATCCTTGAATTAGGAAAAAGGAAGAAATCTTGCCAATTGCTCTTCCAAAATTCTCAAATTTTCGCCTGCGGCGCTGAAAAGGAAGAAATCTGTTGGGTTGGACATTCAAAATACACAAGACCTTCGCTTGCGGCGCTGAAAGGTGAATTTTTTTGGCCTACGACCACCAAAATTCTCAAAATTTTCGCCTGCAGCGCTAAAAAGGAAGAAATCTGTTGGGTTGGACATTCAAAATACACAAGACCTTATTCTTACTACAAAATATCCCTCGATATCCCTATTAATCACCAAATATCATTGGATTTAGGAGAAAAGTTGCATTTGGAGTGGATTTCGGAGGATTAAGATGGATATTAGTCCTCCTTATCGGGTGTCCTTATCTCACGGTATACGATATCACTCAAATCAGTTGACAACCTAAATAATCCTATGGTATTTGTTTCTTTAACACTCCTTGATCCGTTCCAAATCCCATGATATTCTCTGTAATCCCCGAAATCTCAATAGATCACCTTGATCCTCTAAATCCCCAATATCCTTCATAATCCATCTGTAATCATATCCATTCAAACCTTTATATTTTCGGTTTTACAATTTTATGTATGAATAATTTTGAAAAAATAGTTAATAACTCGTATCTCGTGTATCGTATCTCGTGAAATCTCGTATTCTTTGAGAGATCTCGTATCTCATTTTATCTCGTTCTCGTATTTTTTGAGAATCTCGTATCTCGTTAATCTCGTGTCTCGTATTTTGTGGCACGAGCTGCACCCCTGGCGTAGAAGTATGCAAATATACTCATTAAAAATCTGGCTCCAAAGTGTACAGACTCTCCAATAAACAGTTTTACCCACCCCTAGTTATAGTATAAATTTAATTACCTCCATATTTTTTATAATTATTTTCACAAATATTTCTTAGCCATTTCTCAAATTTTTCTTTTAACCAATTTAAACAATTTTCTCTCGATTTTAATATTCTTTCACTTATTTTATATAATTTATCGAAATATGTTAAATCAAAATTTTTATTTTCAATATTGAACACCTGACTATATTCATAAAAGTTAGGTGAGAGCCATTTAGTTTTTTCTAATGGAATAATTTTTGAAGTTAAAGTGTCATTTTCGATTAGAGAATAAATCTCCTTTTGTAAATTATCATCTAAAAAATTATTAATAAATAGGGACTCACAAAACATGCAAATGCATGTTTTGTATGCGGATATGCCTTGAGCTGGGAAGCCCAAAAATGGTGTTTTTACGTTGGCCGAGCACTTTAGGACCCGGTTCTTAATGCATATATTTGCATATTTCGGCCCTCCCGTGCATATTTGCATATCAGTGAATATTTTGGGAAATTTTGCATATTTTGGTCCATATTTCATCAATTTTTGGCAAATTTTAGTTAAAATTGGGCAAAATTTTGGAAATTTTCGGTCAAAAAATTTTTTTATAAAAATCTTCCGAAAAAAAAATTCTTTCGAAAGATTTTTCGGGAAAAATTTTTTTTCAAAAAAATTTTAACATAAATTTTAAACCGATAAAATCTTTTATAAGTGCTCTTGAAATGCAAAATTATAGGCTAAATTAGTGTTTTTAACTGTTTTTAACCGGAATTAGTGTTTTTAACCGGAATTTTCGTTGCGGGGACGAATATTCCGGTTATTTCCTTGGTGACGAATATTCCGCTGGAGACGAAAGTTCCGAAAAGTCTTGGAGACGCATGTTCCAGAGACGAAAATTCCGTACACCAAGTCTTGGCCGAGTATTCCAAAAATTGACAACTCTAATTATAAGTAAATAATCTATACCAACCAATTGTTTGTTGTTTAACCATTGCATGAATTGAAAGAATATTTGTCATAAAAATTTGACAAAATTTAATTAAATTACTTTTATATTTGTTATCATTTTTATCAATATATTCACTCATTTCTCCTCCAAATAATTCAAAAATTCCTTCAAAAAATTCAAAATTTAGTGTTGGGTCTTCTTCATTGTAATTTACAAATTTATTAAAATTTTCAAATTTATTTTGAGAAATATTTGTTTGTGTATCGCCTGATATTTTTAATTTTTTTGAAAAAATGGAACAAAACATTTGAAAATTAATTTTTGTTAATATTTTTAAAATTTTGGCGATCAACTGATTTTTTGGTGTAGATTCTTCTTTAACTCTGTTTTGTCTATTTATGGTGATTTTTTCACTAAAGTTAGCATTTTTATATTATTCTTTATACGCTTAAATAATTACACTCTATCATAGTATAATCACCCTCTCCCATACCTTCCCCTATTAATTACCCCAACAGCGAAAGGTTGAAACAATAATAACCCATTAAATATTGAATCATTTATTTTAGAAATTATTCCGTAAATTAATTAATTTTAAAAGGAAGAGGTGGAGGTTTTCAAAATATACTTTATCTATTTAATTTTTGAATTATTGAAATAATGCATTAGGTATCGAATAGTTCAGCTCTATTATATTTTAAAAAATTAAAATATAAATTAACTAGCTTTCGTCTTTCAATTTCTTCAACAAAATTGCCATCCAACGGTAATTTAAAAGAAATACTTTCCAAATTTTGATTTATTTTAAACAATAAAATCATTAATTTATTTATATTATGTTTGTTTGTATCTCCATTTTGTTTGAAATTTTGTTTTTTAAATTTCTTCCAAAATATTTCTATAGACTTCATTATATTCTTAGCATTTTCTTTTCTTTAATAAAAATGGATTTTAGAAGTAATTATTAAATTTTATTATAAACTATAACTGGGATGGGATCGCTTCAGCTCCCGCCTTCCATAGATTTATTATGGCTTTCCAAAAAATTTATTATGCGGCACTAGAATGTGAATAAAGCGGGCTTCATAGCTTTCAGATTCTTGGTTTTTGGCTCCACGATGAAGTATTACTTTAGATCTTTCACAAGGAATCATGAGCAATTAAGGAATTAGGAGCTCCAAGAATCACCCGCTCCGAAGACGTAGACAAGATTTGGAAAAAGTCGGAGCCTGACCTACTAAATGCTCAGCACCACTTCCCAACAAATATATTACTCCAAATAATTTAATAATTCTGATTACTTGTTTTGATCAATAATTATTTCAGTTTTTGCCAACAAACTTGCACTCAAAATCTTATCTTCAATTAATTTTGTTAAAACTATTATATTCACTAATTCCTCAAAATTGGGTATTTCCACTATTCTTTCTTTATTTTGGATTATTATACAAAGATTTAGGGAATATATCTCTTCTAAGTGTTTTTCTAAATATCCTTCTTTAAACGATTCTTTCAAATCTTAATTTAAAAATTTATTTAAAACTTATAATTGAGAATGAGAATTTCAAGTGTGAGATATTGTGGTTGTCATTTGTTAAATAATTCGGGGGTTGGGTCGATTTTGAAGGGAAAAATTTTGGAAAAATGTTAGCTCAAAGTATTTTGTAGTGATGTTCGAGCGTTAAAAAACCCCGAGAGTCGAGAGCCGAGACCGAGAATCAACCCCGAGACCGAGACCAACTCGAGAGTCGAGACCGAGAGTCGAGACCGAGAGATTAAGAGGGATATCACTTGATGTTCCTCCTAATCCCCAAAAATCCCTTGATTTACCTCATAATCCCCAGAATCGCTTGAATCCCCAAGTCCACAATGATATTTACATTAATCTCTTAAAATCCCCTCATATCCCTCCAAATCTAACGATATCTTCTTGATGATATCTTGATGATATCTTCTGAGTCCTTTCATTTTAAAGTTAATCCTTCAGAATCCCCAGTATCCCTCTTAGTCCTTTTTAATCTTATTAGATTTTTTTTATTTTTCACGCCGGAGGCGAACATTTTGAGAATTTTATAAGGACAAGGGGCCAGATCTTTTCCTTTTTTCACCGCTGGAGGCGAAAAATTTGAGAATTTTGTAAGGACTTAGGAGAAAAATTTATTTGTCAAAGCCGCGGGCAAAAAATTATTTTTGAAGTTTAGATGGTCACGCAGCCAGCTTTCTTAAAATTCTGTGCTGCAGGCGAAAATTATGGAAAATTAATAACTACACTAAAATTTTTAATGCCTTTTCAAAATTACAATATTAAAAAATTTGCAAATTTAAAAGCAAAACCAAAGTTGAAAAAACTTTTATTCTTGAAAAGAAAAATTTTCTGAGATTAATTTCCACTATTGGATTCCAACCCTCCCCTCGAAAATACCGAGATGAGTGAAGCCAGCGCCTTTACCACTCAACCATCGACCAACTTAAGATAACTTGGGAAAAAATATAAATATTTCTTTTCCGTCTCTATAAAAAAATAAAAGTCAAGGTACGCGAGGTACAAGTAAAATTCAAAAAATTTCCTTCGTTAGGGGTGTAAATTTAGTCTCGTTTTCCGAGACTAAAACACCGAGACCGAGAGCACAAAAAACCCGAGAAATTTCTCGACTCGAGAGTCGAGACCGAGACTCTCGAACATCACTAGTATTTTGCAGTATAATGTGTCTTGTCTTACGTGTTAGCTGCTTAAGCTCGGATCAGATCTGACCAGATCTCAAGCAAGAATCCCAAGTATCGAGGGGAGATTTTTTATAAATCTTGACTAATCTTTTGTATTTCTAATCAAATAATATAGTACCTGATATATTGTTACGGAAAATATATTATGCGGAAAATATATTTGGGTTATTTGATGAAACCTAAATCTGGGATATTTTTATCCTTAGTTGGTTGATCATGTCTTTAGGCTTGCCTATTCAAGATGTTACTTATAGATTAAGGCTAGGGATATCCCCGTATATCCGTATCCATTCTTTTTCAGATCCAGATTTTTGATTTTAATTATCGTTTTTTTAGATCTGAATAAAGTTATTAATTTGAAATTACTTTTTAGTTCAATCATCTCAATTAATCTATTTATTATTTCATTCAAGGAAGTTTCATATATTACATTTTTTATTTCATTTTCTTCCTCTTCCAATTTATCTTCAAAATTTAAAAATAAATTTGTCTTTTTTCCTTTCTTAGTTTTATCCCATCTTTGCTTCGATTTTTTAGATAAATTTTCCATCGATTTACTTCTTGACAATTTACTTGATGGATATGTTTTATTTACGTAAATATTTTTATCTTTTATTTAAATAAAAATTATTTTAAACTAAATTTAGATAAATAAACTTGGGTTGTTTCCCCGAGAACGTCCGTGGGCGGATAGTTTGTTTCGGGGATGAGTTAGGATCAGGTATCAAAATATATTTCGTGTTCGGGTCGGGGTACAACTCTGATATGAACCTGAGTTTGATTTTTGTAATTTAAATATCTCATTTTCATTAGAAATATTTTCTTGTTTCAAATTTTTATTGTCAATTATTGGACATGCAGTATTTAACAAATTAATACTTTTTGTTTGCTTTTTATTTTCACAAAATTTTTCTTCAGTCTTTGAATTTATTTCCGGCGTTTTTAATTCCTCAATGTTCTGTTAATTAATTTATAATATTATGGCACACATCATTAGTTTACTGACACTCAAGTTCTATTTTTAATTCTTAAGAATACATTCAATCCCGCACCCTCTATACCGCTATTCCAAACTCAGCCTTTTATAGATCAGAAATTCAAAGACCCGGTTTGCTCTATACCTAGACAAGGGCTAAAATTTTTATTGAAACGAAAGAATTTTGTCTTCCTTGCTTCAGAAAAATTCCATAAGAATTTCTTTTGGAAATGCTAAATTTATTTATTTATATTAAACTTACATTCTCTTTTGTTATTGTTTCTTCAGCTAGAGGCACTTTTCCTTGTTTAGCTATTTGATAAAATTTACTTTTAGAGATTCCAAGAAAATCTTTGAATTCACTACCTGTTTAATAATTATTAATGCTTTTAAATTTTTAAAGTTCTCTAAAAAATAATATAGTAGGTATTTATAATAATCTTGGAAATAAACATGACCGAAAAATCTAGTCCGTCTGTATAAATAATTAATTACCATCAATTTCTTTAATTCTATTTGTCAAATGATCAAAATCCTCTTTATCTACTTCACCATTCTTATTTAAAAAATATTCTACAATTTTTTCTCTATAAAGTTGCTTTTGGTCTTTAATCATTTTTCCAAATAATTTTTGATTTTTTAATTTTATTTCAACACATTCTAGCCAAATATTTTTATTTATTAATTTTAATTTTTTAAACATTTCTTCAATACAGAATTTTATAGCTTGTACTATTGTTGGTGAATTAAGTTGTTTTTGTGCATATAATTTTGTGTCCAAAAATATTTCCTTAAATTTAAAATAAAGTTTTATGAATTACAATTTATAATTATATTTAATAAAACTTTTGAAGAAAATTTAAAACACTACTACATATTAATCTGAATTCAAGTCCAGCGCGGAACATTCCCCTTCCGTAACACCCGCAAGACCTCATGGTTGAAGGTTTATCAAGACCTCATGGTTGAAGGTTTATCAAATTTAATTTAAAAATATATTCCGAAATTAACTGCCGGGCTAGTACGATCCAAGTAGACTAAATGACACTTGTTTTATATTACTAAGCATTGTTTGTAACGCAGGCAAAATTTAAACCTGAACTCATACTCTATTTATTAGGTCGGGTCATAATTAGTGTCGCCTTTTTTCGGTTAAATTTTTAGGGGTGTTATTCTACAAATAATCTTTTTTCTTATTAACTATCATAAAGATCTGAATCTACTCTTCATTTTAATACCACGTTTAGTTATATATGGATGATATTCATAAAGTTATGATTTTTTGAAGTTCACTACCTCGTAGTGAAATTAACATGCATTTGCACCATGAATTATAAATTACCAAAAATGGAACATAAGAAACAAAAAATCTTAATGATCTAGTCACTGGGATCGTTGTCTATGCTAGACAGCAAAAATAAGGTTCAGGCTTTACTAGGAAGGCCGTATACCTCTCAGAAGCAAACATGGTTGAGGGAGAAGGCTGTCATTAAACATAACGGTCCTGCTCGGCCGGATTTGATGGAATCCGGTTACTTCTAGTGTTGAATTATCGACGGATATCTGCTCTATACGTATGGCCACGAGTGACTCAAAAAAACGTGGGCTGCGCATAAGGAAGGCAAATCAAAGCCGAGTGTACTCATATTAACACAATTGAAACAAACGACACGACATCCCCCCCCCCCCAAAAAAAACGTTTCTTTATAACTCAGCTTAAAATCATCGGATCTGGATGATCTAAACGGTTTTTTAAATAACATATAGGGAATATTCTAGATCCGAAACCAAAAAACCAAAAAATTCTCAAATGCGAATTTCTAACCAAAAATTCTCAAATGCGGGAATCCTTTAGAACATAGTCTAACAGATGATTCGTAATAAAAATAAAAAAAATTTTCATAACCAAATTTTAAAAATCTAAAAAACCCGAATTAAAAAAGCGACACTAATTATGACCCGACCTAATATATTTACTAATACCTGAAATTGAACCAAAAATATATCTTTAGGGGGATCATTTAATTTCAAAATAAATTCTCTCAAAAAGTAATCTCCTTCCCAATAGAATTCAAATATTTTATCAATTATTAATCTAATTTCGTTTAATTTTTCTTCATCTGTAATTAAATAATTTTTACTTATTTAATTTAAAAATATATTTTTTACATTTTTTATTAATTTTGTAAAACCATTCTTTATATAAAAAATAATCTATTGTTAATTTTATTCTCCATTTCTCGATAATTTTATCCATTTCGTCAAAATATCCCGTAAATAATCTAACTAAAATATTACTTTCGTCTGAAAAAAATTTTTTAGAATTAATTTTTGTATAAAAATACATAACCAATACTGTTTCCAAAGAAATGAGTATATTTTTGAGTGATCATTACAGTTCTAGTCAAACCAAATAATTGTATAAAATTACAAATTGCTCTTTTAGGATCTTTTTGTTTACTTTAATTAAAATATTAAATATATCAAGTTTATTAGGTTATTGCATGACCTAATAATAGTTTTCTTAGTAAAGCAGATCTGGGATATAGCTATTTCTCTCCTTCAGTAGTGCAAAAGGTTATCCGCCAGCTAGGAGCAAAGCACCAAGCATCTTCGGCAGACCGGACTGATGTATTAACCATTACGACATGTCGCCTGCTGCACAGCCTTAGGAATTAAATAGCTACTATATGCTTTACATCATTAAAATAAAATTTAAAATATGTACATATTCTAATTAATTTACCCCATTTTTAGATAAAAATCCTTTCTCTTCTTTAAAAAATATTGAACAAAAACAATAAAATTTGTTTCTTGAATGTGCCCTTCCCAATTTTCAATTATTTTTTCAATTTCATTTTTATTAGTACATTCTATTAAATTTTCTTTTTTATTTGTTTTTCTTTTTACTTTATTTATTTCTTCAAAATATTTATTTGATAATATTTGTTTTTGTTTTAACAAATTACAAATACCTTCGAGTTGTGAATAATTGTACAAATAGGTTAGATCGCTTAGATCTGTTATTCTAGAATAATAAAAATTTATAAAGGCTTTTTAAATTTTACTAGAGATGTCCAAGACCGTAAATTTTCAAAGACACAAGACTACACACAAGACTCCAAAACCAAGACATGCCCCCAAGACACAAACCAAAAATTAGCAAGACTCAAGACAATTTTATGGTCCCATATGGCTAGATTTTTGGTTTATTATTCGTGTCCTATTTGTTAGACACAAACATCTATATGTATAATTTGAAGAAATAGGAATAATTCATTATTTCCAATATTCGTGAATAATGAAAGAAGAGTCGATTATCCGACAAAGGCTGATTGATATTCAATTCCAATTCTCCTAAGTTTTATTGAAATATTACCCAGTTTTTTCCTCCAAATTATTTAAATTTCTCTTAACATTATTTAACATAAAGGTATGTGAAATAATTGTTATTTGTAATCTCGTTTTAAAAATATCTTTTGCCTGATTATTCAATAAATCTGCATAATGACTTTCAAGAATATTTAAAGCATAGTATTCGCTTTCCATTGGAAAACGAAAAAAGCGCCATTTATAATAAGCAAGTTTAAAATCTTTAAATAAAAAATTAATTAATTATTAATTAATTAAAATAGCTGAGGGAACACCAAGTCAGCGCTTCTCCCTCAGATTAATAATTATAGACTTACAACTTAGAGGATTTGGAATTGCTTCGATAAAAATGTGTTGAAATAATACTAAATGAATGAAAATAATTGAAACCATCATTTATTTTTTTGTTAAATTTATTTAAAATGTTAAAATATACATATAAAATTTTTTATTTTTCTAATTTAATTAATTTCTGATAAATATTGAATAAAGACTGGGAAGTGTACGGGATATCCTCGAAAAGTTAAAAAACACGAATGGCTTAACTTTTCGGACTCAAAAGCTTTGAGTAATTTTTGGATATCTAATACTTCCAATTTTTTAGCACTTTAGGCAGAAGATTTTGAGTTTTAGAGCCTATGTTCAAGATATAAAGCAAACTTAAGCAAATTTAATATTAACAATTTTGACAAGCCTCAAAAATTTTTTACGAGATATCTCGAAAAACATTGATTTAATAACTAAGATTTTTATTTGAGATCTCGTCTAGATCCGGTCTCTAATCTCTAATAAATATTAGAGATTAGGGATCTCTAATAAACCTCTAATAAATATTAATAAATTAATGATATTATTTGAATATTTATTTATTTTTAATAATCAGGCAAAAATACAATTTTAAATTCATTTTAAGGTAATAAACATGTGAATGTTAAATGAAAAAAGTTAATTTAGCAAAGTCATTTTAACTGTTAATTATTATTTTTTTCTCAGCGTTTTCACCGAAAATTATATTATAAAAGTCTAAATGAAGTAAAAACTATGGGAATGTGTTTATTAGATTTCAAAAAATATTTTTTGAGGATAAAAAATATGGGAAAATTTTTCTAATAAAATAAAATTTAAACATTATTTTTAAAAGTAATAAAATTTTAAAAACTTTGGGAGGACATGAAGACTGATTTCTTCTTTTTGCCAGAGGCAAATATTTTCCGATTTTATTTGTCAATTAGAACTTCTAACAAGATATATTAGAAATAATTCAAAAAATTACTTATTTTGAAAAAAATCTCGGGATTCGGGATTTCAGACATTGGCTCTCAAACATTCATTCCTTTCAACAACTTCCTAATTAAAATTAATCTTCGAATACACCTTAATACTTCACTTCCAGGGTTGGTTGTGTAGTTGTAGTTGAATGGGACATTAAAATGATTAATGGGAAGGTGCGTAATTGGATAAATACAAATAAAAGGTGTATAAAGGTGAACAATCTGGGAAAACATGTGAAGAGGTGAATGAGGGGATGGGGAAAGATGAAAGGTAAAGGAACAATATATTATGGAAGTAATATTTGGAAATAATAGAGGGGTTAGGGGGTTTGGAGGTGGATGGCACTCTAGTGCCTTACGTGCCTTATATATTATGGAAGTAACTACCTTACTACACTCTAGTGTCCTAAATAAAATAATTTCTTATAATTGAGATCATTATATATGACAGAAGTTTTAATCTAATTCTTCAATCCTTGAATTATTCTATAAATAATATCCTGAGTTGCATAAATTATCATTGGATGCGAGTAACCCTTCAACTAAATTAATTTAAAAAATAATTTTTAATTAGTTAATATCATACCACAATTTCATCATTTTGTCTATTAATTGAACTTACAGACTGCCCGTCACATGCAATATTACCAACAATTGTATCATCTACAGAACGAATTACCGAAATTCGTGAAAATGCCTCATAACCTACACTAAATATTTTTTATAATTAATTTATCATATATAATAATTATATTATAAGCTATTTCAATGCTTCTGAATCAGATGATCCGATTTGGAAGCATGTCAAAGTACTTTAAATATTATCGCATCCAGGATGGGAGCCTGAATTTTGGTTAAAAGAATTTTGGTTACCAAGTAAGAAACGGAATATTGGGCACTGAAATTTTGGTCACCAATAGGAGTTACTATCATGAATAAATGTACTACTAATAATGATTTAAATATTACACTGAATTAATATCTCTTAGAAATGCAGAATTACAAGAAATTCCGTTTATTTGATTACAAGGTTCTGCCCAAGATAATAATTTACATAAAGGCTCGGCATCTCTATTAGCACCAGCAACCCCAATAAATGTATGGACTAAATTGGTTAATGGTTGTCCTAAATATTGTCCAGTATCGACACAAATTCCACCAAGTATTGCCTTTTCATTTAAAAGAAAATTTAATAGTATTTTGTCTGTCAATATTTTATACTTACTTTTCTTGCCATAGGTGATCCCATACTAAAAGCTACAATGTCAATATTCGAATTTTTATACCGAGAAACTGCTTCGAGCAGAAGACGAATCTTAAAATAATATTTATTTTGCGCTATATTATGGTTATACCATCTATATTATTATGTTTTACTTAATTATGGGTGTACCAGTGACGGAATCCAAATAAATTTCCAAAAAACATTTTGGTAAATAATGTGAGAAAATTCTGAGAGGATGAAACAATAATTCTAGAGAGAGAGGATAAAATTATAGAAAAGTGAATTCTAAAGAGACGATGAAACAATCAATAATTACACGGAGTAATTATTTGAGCAGATAACCGGTCGAAAAGTTTTCGAAAATTTCTGAATTTCGAAAAACGCTGAAACATGTCAACTGAGATACAAATAGAGCTAATGATTGATATATAGAACGTATTTTTTGAATGAAAGAAGAAAGAAGAAAGAAGAAAAAAACATAGGGATCATTACTTTTGCACCTGAGTGTATGTAACTTTATAAAAATATGTTAATTAATAATGCTAACCTGAGTTATATGTCTGCACTCCATCTTATCTTTAAGAAATCTTTTAACACCATAGGAATATGTTGTTGCATAAAGTTCAGAATTATTATATCCCTTTGTGAGGAAATAACGTCGAATATATTCGTATGTTCCAGCAACGTTTGTCAATCCATGGACGAAGATTATTGGCCGTCTTTTTGATATACGTCTATAATTTAATTTTTTGATAAAATTTTTAATTATTCCAATTATAGTAAAGTGGCCAGACATTTAATAAAGAAACAGCTAAATTTGGATTAGAATTGATCCTTCTAACTAAAGCTATTAAACGCTCACTTTCCCTCATATGTAGGACTGATCGTTTATCGTTTTTTCTTTATTTGCCAGGCTTATATGATTACTGATCATTCCAGGTTTTATAGATATTTCCAATGCAATAATTGGAACCATGGATTATTCCGACTAATTATTCAAGTTATCGCAGTAATTAATAAAATTATCGAGTAATTAATAATATTTATGTTCCCAAATTTCATTTAAGCATCAAAATTTTGCTTATTATTAAACGTGAGTATGGATTTATAAAGGTAATATTAAAAATTTACAATAATAAAATTTACTTATTTCCTTCATTTTCTTGGCCACCCCCAAAACTTCCACCAAAACCCAAATCTCTTCTAGCAATTAACTTTTCTACTTCCTCCCCATATTCTTTAATTAATAAGTTTGAAAAATCTTTTGAAATTGTAGCTTGAACAGTTAACATTTGTTGAATTAAAAATATTGAAATGATATTTAATAATAATAATTTAAAAATGTAAAATACACCAGCCATTAATTATTTTAAATTATTTTAATTATTATTTTTTAAATTAATTAAATAAATAATAGAATAATTTATTTAAAAAGTAAAAAATTTAATAAAAAACTGGAAAAATAAAGCAAAGAAATATTTGGGTTATTACAAATTTATCGAATAAAATATTTTATAATTTAAGAATCTTTTTTTTGCGAAAAATTTAAACTAATTATAAACTACAAAATGTTTAAAAACGAATGTTTGTTAAAAATATTTAAAATTTTGTTTAATGAAATTACAGAATTTAATCGTAAATTTTAATTAAAATAAAAAAAAAATATATGTAGTTTTAAAATTTAAACTAATATGGTGTGTTAAATTTACCTAGCTATTTATCTAATTTTTAAGGTTCAGATTGTTCAATTCATTTGAAATTTTTATATATTATTTATAAACAATATTTGACATTATATTCACAAAAATTAGAAAAATATTTCATCAGATCGGTGCTTATCAAGTTTTCCCCAAAAAATGCATGTTAAGAAATTATATGTAAATCTACTTGACTTTGTAGATATGGTTTCTAAGAGTATTGTTTTTTAATGTTTCAACTAGAGTGTATCAAGAGAGGAATACTATACGAAAATTTTTCGGGATCTCTTTTGGAATCCTAGGTCTCAAACGATTGATTACCATGATTTACAAGATTAACCACGCGAGAACTTGCTCACGTTAATGATCTCGGATTTGCAATTTTCATCAAACAAGTTTTAAATGAAATGGTGTGTACAAGGACCATTGACTAAGAAATGCATCCACAATTTCTGGAATTCCTGAATTTTATTTAATTCATGTTTACAGTCAATTTGAATCACGAACCAAAGAACGACGGGAATTCAAGGTTTTCGGAAATTGAAAGTTTATGGAAATTCGAAGATAGGTATATTATAATTTTACAAGGTATAATTAAATTAATAATTTAAACTTGAGAATAACGAAGCAAAAATAGCAAGGTTTGAAAATAAAATATTTTTTAAAGTAATTTGTTAATTTCAATTTATCTTACACCAATTACAACGTTAATTTGTTCGGAGAACAAAATAATTCCTGTATATTAAATAGTTTTAACACACAAATTGAATGATTTATTTTTTTATTTTTCCCGTTAAAACTATTTTTATTTAAACTTGCAGTAAATTACATGAATGCTAAAATTTTTAACAAATAAAAATTTTATATTTATTAAAGAAATGTTTTTAATTAGCGTTAACAACGAGAGTCAATAAATTATTTTAATGATAAGAATGTTTTTCTTCAGGAAAAGTTCTTTCACGTACCTCTTTAACGTAAGAAATAAATGCATTTTGAATAGAATTTTGATCTTTTAAAAAATTTTTGACAAATTTTGGAGGTTTTTCTCCAATTCCAAGAAGATCATAAACCTAAGAAAAATGGGTATATTTTGTTATCTCACCGCTTATTATTCTTCTCGTTCCTTTTTCCTTCTCAAAAAAGTATAGATATGTCAAAGTGAGTTATATCGTAAGTTTGTGTGAATTGTTAGCTCTACTTACCCAGAGTTAAAAAAAAAGCATAAGGCTACCGACATAGATTGCCATAAATGTTCACTAGTACATATGTAAATTTAACCCCGTGTACTATTTTTTGATAAAGGAGGAGAACAAAATGAGTGAGATGACACAATAGCAAAATTATTTAAATAAAAAGATGATTTGATAAATATTTACAACAAGAATCTGTCCATCACAATGAATACCAGCACCAATTCCAATTGTTGGAATTTTTAAGGAATCAGTGATTTGTTTGGCCAAATCTTTAGGAACACATTCAAGAACAACAGCAGATGCTCCACATTTTTCTACCTGAATAGCCAAATCTAATAATTCTTCTGCAGTTCTTTTGGATTTTGAATTTCCTTGAACTTGATAACCACCTTAAATTAAATAAAGGTTGTAAGGCATATCTAGATATTTAGAATTATACATTTACAATTTTCCATGTAAAGTTTATTATTCTTTAATATAATATGTTCCACACACACATATAAATCCCTTTCTAACCTTACATTCAATCAGTTGTACAATGCTTATATATTATCCTTTTTTTCTAGATACAGAATCTATATACAGTATACTATTTGTTATTAAATTTATAATTTCCCCTTATGTTGATTATATCACCTATGTATTATTATTATTGTATCACCAATGTATTATTGTATATACAAATATTTTTAATTGGATTGCGGATTTTTTATTATTATCTTAAGAGAGCAGTGTCTGCTTTTCCTGGGTATTTGCATTAATTGAAATAAATTAAATATTTAATATAACCAAGTGAATGTACTGATTGCGGAGTTAATCCAATATGTGCAAAAACAGGAATAGATAAAGAATTAAGTTTTCTTAACATTTTTAAATGTAATTCAGAATTTGAAGGTATTTCTAATTTAACTGCAGCTGCCCCAGCTTTAGAAAGTAAACAAACAGAAGATTCAATGACTTTTTCAAAACTATAAGAACACTAAAATATTTATTTTAATTTTTAATTACATAAAAATGCCACCGAACGTTGCTGATTCAAATTTTCGAATTCAAACTTTGAGGAAACGAAACTTGCGGACTCGAAGTTTACAAGGCCATGTTTGAAAAATTCTTTTCCGTTTTTCCGTAATTTGGAGTCGTAATGTTCAGGAAATAAAACTCTGGTCCGCAAAACACGACATAAATATAAAACTTACAGAAAAAGGCAAATCAGCAACTAATAAAGCTCTTTTAATTCCATTTGAGACAATTTTTGTGTGATACATAATATTTTCAAGACTAACGGATAAAGTATTTTGTTTTCCTTGTATAACACAACCAAGTGAATCTCCGATTAAGATAACATCTACTCCTGCCTGATCCATCTATTTATTTAATATTTAAAAAATGATGAATTATAGGATTAAAAATTGAAAGCCATGAAATACAAAAAACGCACTAAATTAATTAAAAACGAATATAATTACCTAATTTTATTAAATAATGTTATCATATACACAAGGGATTCAAGAGTTGAGAAAAGGTTGGGTTTTAAAAATTTACTTTAGATCTGTTTCAATTTAAAAAATGTCCGAGTTTTTTAAGATGGGGAAAAAGCGTATCGGTTTCGGATTTCGGAAGATTTTTCGAATCGGGCCTCGAGTCAAAAAAAGTTCGGGTTTTGGTAATGCATTCCTGTTATACATAAATGAAAATATTTTTATTTATGTTAATTTTTTAAGTTTCAGGGAATTTCTAATAATATGTAGAAATAGGGTAATGATGCCTACAATATTTTTAAAATAATTAATTAAATTTACTTCTTTTCCCATTGAATAATCATAAGCAGTTAATGAAACAATAGGAATACCTTCTTTCTTCATTTGATGTAACTTTGGTATTGTTATTAATTTTGGAATATTTGAATTATTTTTATAAATTGATATGTCATTACCATTCGACATTTTTATAAGAATTTATTTTTAAAGGGAAAAATTAGAAAATAGAGAAATTCATTCGTTAAAAGTTTATTTAAGGTCTGCTAATTTTTAATAAGTAAATAAATTTTAATTATATAAAACTCACTCCACTTTGTGTTTATAATAATACATGCCACTATCAGATAAATACTTTGTGGTCGAGAGTTTTCTTAAGATAAGACGAGAAAACTCCTATTTTTTGAGGGAGTTCCCTATCACGGATGGCAAAGTACAAAAACCGTGTACAATGTTCTGACATTGACTGTTTTCCCTATGCTATCTCCAAATGTTTTAGGTGATAAATAAATTCTTTTAAATTAAATTTCTCATACAAAGATAGAAAAATTTGTAGTAAAAAGAAATTTGAAATGGTACTTGTTTTTAATTAAAAATAGTGCTCAACTATTTGAATATTAGTGCGCCGACATTTGAGCCGCTAACGAGATTTCTGGCTTCATGAAGATTTCTGACTTCATGGTTTTCCAAAATTCCCAAAATTTTCGCCTGCGACGCTGAAAAAGGAAGAAATTTTGCTCATTGACCTGCCAAAATTCCAAAAATTTTCGCCTGCAAAATTTTCGCCTTATGTGTATTTCGGAGGATTTGAATGGAGTTAAGTGGATTTTAGTATAGGTATCTGGATATTCAAGGGATCTAATAGGTTAGCGAGGGATTTGGCCTTCCGAAACTTGGGTGTTCCCACTTGGCCTTCAGAAATTCTCAAAATTTAAGCTAGAAGCGTAAAATGAGAGTGATAGAAGACACCTCAGAAAAACTTTCTTTCCTACATTTATCATACCCTAATAAATTAAATTAAAAATCAACGGGAAGCTACTTTATTGTTAAATTTCATTCCGATAAAATACTTAGAAGCTCTAAATTAATTGAAATTAACAAAGTAAGTTTAATTATTCACATGTTTTCCCATAAAAATTCATACAGTAAAAATTATTTGAAAGTGCAAATATCTTTTTAATCTCCCGCCAAATAATAATTTCCTCTTTAAAGGCAAAGACGTCTAAAATTAATAATGTCTATTTTAAAAGCACTTACTATTGACATAAATATTTTTAAAAGAATATCCCGCCTTTTTAATTTTAGTGTATATTAAAACACATAAAGCAAGAGAAAATTTTAAATTTTTTTTTGACTTTATTTGTTAAGGAAAATTGTTTGTTAGCATATTATACATACATTTAATTAAATTGAAAATAATATTTTAAATTTAAAATGAAAAAGTATATTTAATAAATTTTCTTGAGCTCAGATTCAGTTAGGTAACCCCCAACCTATCACGTCTTATAAAATCATTGTAATTGTTTTCTTGTTTTTGGGTATGAAAAACCTCGTTATTGCAACTCGTCAAAGTCATGAGAACAAAAATAGTTTCACTTCATCTATAATTTCTCTAACTTGAAGCTGGAGGAATACCCAGAACATATATTAATAAATGATCCTTAACTAAGGGTAAATGATCCTTGACCTGCTAATGATCCTTGACCTGCTCCAGCTTTAGTATTACTTATCTTTTTCGTTATCATTTCAATTTATTCTTGTGTTTTAGTGGTTATTTTTTATTTTGTAAAATTTTTTGTGATTATGGCGAATTATGTCTTTCTAAAAACCAATGTTTAACAGAAAAGAAAATATCTAAAAGAATGAGGCGCAAAGTTTTTTAGATCTTGCCTCAATAAATATATGCTTTCATTATATAACATTCGAAAGAGTTATTCGAGCTGAGTAGAATAACAATAAAATCAACGAAATCTGACTTAAATCAAAATAGTTATGGCCGTTGTTTTAATCCCTTTAGAATTATAAGTTCGCTCAGAATCAAAAATTAACCGATCATGGCATCATTCGACCCAGCTTATAGAGTTACGTCGAGTGGTATATGATTAATTATAGAACAAGCAAAATAGCTCTAAATAGATATGAAAACGGGAAAAAATGGTAGGGGATCTAAACCAAAGAATCACCTCCAAAATTAATCACTTAACCTTAAAAATAAATGAAGATAAATTCACATGTTTAATTTTAGTTTTCAATTTAATATGCTTTCGTCTTTTAAAATAATTGTTCTATTTTCATTAAATTTACTCATAAAAATTGAAGCGGATGACCCTTGTGAAAATCCTTGCGTGAATTTTTGTCTTAAACCAGAATGTAAAGGATGTAAGTTTTTATGTTTTTTGTTAGTTTTTTATGTAAGCAAATTAAATTTTAAGAGCATCTAATAAAAACATATATTCAGCTTCTTTTATAAACTGAAAATAATTCTGGAAAATAATTTATGACCGGGGAAAGGATTTTTATGACCAATTTTTTACTGAAATAGTTATGGTTTGAGAAGCTCAAATAATTTGTTATTCTTTAGATATCATGTTTACGTGAAGCCTATTTTCACCTATTGAAACTAAGGTTGGCGGTTCCTGGGAAATCTTCGGTTATCCGAAACCGATAACCGAACCGACAATTTCGGTTATCCGGAACCGGAACCGATAACCGAATTGAAGATTTCGGTTATCCGGAACCGGAACCGATAACCGAACCGACAATTTCGGTTATCCGGAACCGGAACCGATAACCGAATTGAAGATTTCGGTTTCCGGAACAGTAACCGATAACCGAACCGAAAATTTTCGGTTATCCGGTCTTTTTTCGGTTCCGGGTAACCGGAACCGCCAACCTTAATTGAAACCTATTTTTAAGTTTTCAATCTAAAAATCCAATCCTTAATAATAACTTTAAACTATCGAGAATAATTAGATAAATAGGAATTTCCATAAAATATGGACCACCGTAATGTACACAACTAAGTTTAGTATACATTTTTAGTATTAAACTGGTCAATGGTATGAGATGATACACACAGTAGTATGTCCAATTTCGTTAGATTTAGTTTATAATAAGTGGAAAATAATTTTATAAGATATTTACTTATAATATTTTATATTGTAAACATATACCTATTTTAGTTATAACAATAACAAAAAACTTGCTTTTCACCTTTCAAATAATTTATATGCTACAAACGACGATGATTATCTCAGAAATTATTTGGCCGTAGAAATAATTATCTGGCATCGAACTATGAATAAAAGTTTTCTTAGAGGATGGAATAAAAATGAAAAGGTAAAAAAATTGCGAAAATGGACTGTTGATTTGTGGAAAAAATGGGGAGATAGATTTGATGCGCCTTATTGTTTAATAAATTTTAGTGGGACAGACTTTCTAGCTCTGGAAAAAATTAAAAAAAAATTCCCAGCTTTTATTTATCGTATTGTTAATTCAATCGAAGATTTAAAATCAAAAGATAATGCTGATAAATACACAAATAACGAGCTTGGAAATTTTTTATTCGTTGACGATTTACAGGTTTTAATGAAAACATAACGTTGAAATTCATAAAAAAAATTTATAAAAATAAAATGGATCATATTAATTGTACGGAAACCTGGAATCAGAATTGGCCAATCCTGGGAAATCCACGGAAATATCTAAGATCCTAACCGAAAGGGTTCGGAGATCCTGTCTTTCTCAAATCCGAATGATAACGAGTAGGGCTTGCAATTATATGGACGAAATAATTGAAAATATGCACATAAAATATGGATGAAATTTTTCAAAATATAGATGGAAATATGGGAAGAATCTCGAAATATGGACGAAATATGGATAAAAGTTTTAATTTTTACTCAAAATAAAGTCGCGAACATTGGCAAATTTTTAATTTCTAGTGAGACAAAATGCGTATTTTTTGTCTTATGGACACTTTGAGTTGGTGTCCATAAGACATGGAAAAATATGGAAAAAACATGGAAAAATATGGAAAATATGGAAATGAAAGTCCTCATTTTTGTAAGCAAACAGCGCGGAAAGTGTGCTTTTCGTGCGTTTCAGACCCTAAGAAATTAAGGAAAAAATATGGATTTCCATATAATTGCAAGCCCTAATAATGAGAAAAATTTGCAGCATACAAATATATTTATGTATGATATGAACTCTAAAATATAACTATTTAAGATTGCTATGTATATATCTAGATAATAACTCATTCAAGATCCTGTACTTTTAATTTTTCCTGGATTTTAACGGTCCCGATCATTTTAATAACTCCAGATATGATCCTAAAATTGCAAATTCTAGCTTAGCCTCTAATTTTTATCATATTTAAATATTTTAGTTGTTATGGAAAGAGATGATTGACGAACTAAATAGCACCGATTCAGTATTCATCGATTTACATTTTTATAATGAATTATTGGAAAAAAATTATGCCGCTCTTCTGGAATTACTCAAAAATGGTGAATTTGATAATAATTTTCGAACAAAGTTTTTTAAAGGTGAAATATTTTATTATATTTGTAAAAGATTTTTAATTAGAAATAGCAAAGCTGAGCTAGGCTATGATATTTATCCTTGAGCTAATGCAAAAGTTTATTCGGAGTTAGGATCTGTTAGGATTAAATATACCTATATGCATTACAAATAGAATAGCTTGAATGCATTAAAAAATAAAATTTAAATGATATTTGTTAAAAATCTTATTAAAGATTATCAAAATGAAGATGCCATGTTAATTGAAAGAATGAAAAAAATATTCGGAAATTTTTCAAAATCCCCATTGAATGTTTTAATTGAAGAAATAAATAAAAAAGAAAAGAAAACAAAACAGAAGAATCAAAAAGGTGAGAAAATTTTCTGAAATTTTTTTTCTAATGGCGAATTTTCCAATACATTATTCGTATTAAAAAATTACACTCTATCAGAAAATGATAAACACTCTCTAGTTCTTAAATAAAAATATAATTAGATTAAAATTAGAGTTTGAACCGGATCTAATACAGATTTTCGGGATTAGGTAGTCCCGAAACGGTTATTTTGATAACAAAAATACCCGAAACCCCCGAAACCGGATCCTGCATTTTTCAAATTCCAAACTGCTTAAAATATTATAAATTTAAATATTTTTCCGAGTTTCTAATACCTATTCAAAGAAATAATCAGTGATAAATTATAAAAACCTTAAGTGTGCTTATATTTAACTGACAGTCGTTTTACTAAAAGAGCATGTATTCTCCCTATCACCCAAACATATTTAGTTCATAAATAATTGTTTTTTTTGAATATGTATTAGAAAGTCTTAAAAATATTTCAAATCATGATATTTTAATGTTAAAGGTGTTTTTGAAGACGGGGACCATTTTCATTTCTGACAGAGTCTATGTTTAACAAATAAAAAATAAAAATTAGGTATACAAAATTTTTTAGAAGATTTAAATGAAGTTGAAAGAATTTTAAATGATCTAAAACTGGCAAATAAAACGAAGGAAACTAAATCAAAAAATAATTTGCCAAATAATAAAAAGAAAAATAAAAATTTAAGAAATCAAAGGAAGAAATTTAATAGAAATGAACAAAAAACAAATGAGGAATTTATTGAAGAACCTGATAAGGAAAAATTAGAAAATTTAGAGAGAGGTGAAGAAGCAACTGAAATTGTCGAGGAACATCAAAGTTTAGATGAGGCGCTGAATGAAATTGAGGAAAATAATTTTATTGATGAAGCAAATAAAAATGAGGAGATGAATGAAGGCTGGAATACAATTATCAAGAAAGATAAATTCAAAAGGAAGGAGGAAGATAAAATGATAAAAAGGGAAAAAAAAGAAAAAATAAATAAGGGAAAGGAAGAAGTTTTAAATTTTCCATTAGAATATGCCTGGAATAATTCTAAAAAAATTAATTATAATAAATATTTATATGAAGGAATGTATGAGAAAAGAAAAGGATTTGTAGAAAGTGATAAAGGAAAGAAAGAAATTGTTGAAGAAAATAGATTTAGTAATAAAAATTATTGGATAACTAAAGGAAATAAACACAAGATTCATGAAATTGAGGAGAATAAAATTATAAATAAAGATGAAAGTGAAGAGAAAACTGAAAATTTTAGACAGAGTTATACTGAAGATACAAAAATTAATGAAAATCTGATATATTCTAATTTTAAAGAAATTTCTCCAAAAATATTTTTGGAAGAACATGCATTATTTGGAGAATATAATTTATTTATTTTGAACAATAAAGATTATAGAAAAATAATTCCAGCATTAAACATTGGAGTATTTGTTGTTGAAATAAAGAATAGATTAAAATATCTATCAGAATTAAGACAGAAAAAGAAAGTTTTCACTGAATATTCAGGTTTTTAAGTATTAGTATAACTGTAGAATTATAATGTCAATTTAAAACTTTATTTATTTTTTTAGAAGTTTTTTCGACGAGAGATATCAGAAAAAGATATCTTACTATAATAATTAATATATATATATACTAGCGTTGGACACAGCCGGTTATTAGCCGGTATCCTCCTCGATGATTCCAAATTTTAAAAATACAAGTTTTGTGGTTTTAAGTTTAATTAAATATCGGTTTTATTTTGGTGAAATTTTCTAAAGAATCACTAATTTTCAAAAATTTTCGGTTTGCGGGTTTCAACATTTCACAAAAACGGCTAATTTTTGGAAAGAAATATCAAAATTTTTGGGTAATAACAACTAGAATATAAAATATTTTTATTCAGAAATAACAAAAGAATTTGATCAAGAATTTATCAAAATACTGGAAGATGAAAATAAAATAAAAAGACTTGATCAATTTGAAAATTTGCAAATTAAATTGTTTATTTTGCTTAAGAAAGTTGTGATGATTATTGATGGATGGAAATTTTTACAAAGTGAAAACAGTGAAAAAATAGTGAATTATAGTGAAATAACTATTGTTCGGAGCAAGCTGCATAAACAAATGTACATATTTATTATTTATATTTATTATTTTTATGTAAAGCATTACATAGAAGTACAAAATAATTTTTGGGAATATCTTATTTGCCCACCTATTTTTATATTCAGATAATCTTAAGTAGGGTTGCCAGCTCGCTCGACCCGAAACTCGAAAGATCAGGCGAGCCGAGGCTTTTCAGCTCGAAAATCTCGAAAACGAACCGAATCGAAAAAATCCAAACTAGACGGAAACCCTAATCTTAAGTTTAGTGATTAATTTTGGAAATTATACACTGGTCGGCTTGAGATATTCAAACATTTAAAGGTTAGCATTGTTTAAATGGTAGCAATGCTGAACGCGCTAGTTAGGCTTAAGGTTATTTATGTAAAATTATTAGACGGTACTCTCGGTTTTCGATTAATCATTTTTATCTTTTTTAAATTTTTTTTGGACGTTTTAAATTTTTTGAACGATGAAAGATTTCAATAATTAAGGATTGCTCATGCAATTATTAAACATCAATTGGATTACATTAATACTAATTATCAAAAAAAGATTAACGAATTTCTGCTTGATAACATTACAATTGATGAATTTAATGTGTGTTTATCTAGTTATAAAATGAAAAGCACACAAAATGATATAATGCTGTTTCCCATATTTGATGAATTACCTTTTAAGTTTGATAAGAAAATCAATTCAGAAAATGTTGTAAGTTTATTTTTTTCAATTATATTGGATTAGGTTAAGTTTAATGACATTTTAAGATTTTCTGGTAATAACAGCTCTATCAAAGATTATTTTCTCTTTTATTCTCTTTAATTTACCACTGATGAGTAATTTAACTAATTACTTCACATTCGAGGTCGGGTTGGATCCAGAACATGATTTTCCCTGGATCGAGAGTCAAGATCAGGCGGTTTTCATGATTTCATGCTTTTTTCTTGACATTCATTTTTGCTTGAATCAGAATCAAGTGTCAAGTTTATTAAACATAATATAATCGATGAAAGGTTTTGTATTTTATTTTTCAGATATTTCTTAAAAGATTAATACATATATATATATATATATATATATATATATATATATATATATATATATATATATATATATATATATATATATATATATATATATATATATATATATATATATATATATATATATATATATATATATATTTTAAAATAATCAAATTAAATATTTTTGTGTAAAATAATTTTCAAATTTTAGCTTAGAGACATATTTGGTGAATATTTTCTTGTTAATAATAATGTCAAATTATCAAATATAGCTATGAATTATATCAAGGCAATTATTTTTGAATGGGCTAAACATGATTACAATTGTGGAGATGTTGAATTTTTGTTGAGTGGCTCTAAATTACTAAATACAGATATTTTTGATTCTGATGTTGATGCTACTGTAATTCTAACTAAATATAAAAATGATGGTTGTAAAATAAATGAAATAAATCAGTTTTTTGGTAATCCAAGCAAGGATTTATGTCTAAACGCTAAAAGAAATTCAGAATGCAACGATTCTTCATTATACTGCATTTTATGTCAGGTAAGAAATTTTTAAATAATTTAAATAAGCATGGTTTATTATTAGTGTTCGGCAAATATTTTTTTGTTGCCGGTATCGGTAGTAAGAAAAGTACCGATCCGGTACTGACGGTAGTACTGCAACGTGCCGAACACTAGTTATTATGTTATGAATTAAAATAATATTTATAAAAATAGGTAAAAGTAATATTGACCATTAAGAACGATTTTTTAACGGGGCAATAAGAAGTCACTAATGAAGTAAAAAGTACAATAGATAATAGATAAAAGTCGGAATGTGATAAACTCTGAGAACGGTCAGATTTCCTTTATATTGCACGTGTCTATTTGAACAGCAGTTTTTAATATAGTGGTCCTGTAAGAGGGGTTGCTTAAAAGTATTACGATAATCCATTTACTCAAATACGGTAATCCAACTAGGTATGTTTAAAATCAAGATTATATAGTTTAATATTTTTAGGAGGCTCCAGTTAAGCAACTTCGAAAAAACATTCATTCTAGAATAAAAATTATGGAATTTACCGCATTTGATATTAAATTCGACATATCTTTTGTAATAATTAAACAAAATATAAAGGAAATTGAATTAATAATTGAGAATTATAGTAGAGAAACTGATTTATTAAATAAAAATAAACATTTATCAATCACTAACGAGATAATTAAAGAAAAAGAAGGAGAAATGTTTATTTTAGCCTCATTAAATTCAAATAAGATTATGCAAAATATTATTGTTAAAAGTGGAAATTTAGAAAAATTTCAGTTTATTTCAAAAACTTTGAAATTATGGGCTAAAAGTTAGTAAATCGAATTTACTTAAAAATATTGAAGATCGAAAGTCCTAAATTAAGCATAGCACGGATATAGTTTTGCTTAAAAGCATAAAAATAGAGAGCAAACTACATAGTTTCTTTTTCTGTTTATTTTAAAAGAGAAAAAAATCCAAATTTTTTAGCCAAAATATTTCTAGAAACATGCACGGGATGGGTCGGGTTGCGAAGAAATTCGGGTCGGATTACGGAATGTGCTTTCAAAATTTTCTTAGTAACTAGATGCGAACCGAACAAAGACCAAGTATCAGTAACTCATCCCATCCGTTAACCAAACTATATTGTTTCTCAACATTGGTAAAGCTAAACCAAATTATATGACGAAACAAAAATTTAAATGTTTGACGCGGAAATTGGAATTAAAGGCTAAAAATACTGGAATGACAAATCCTCACAACGAGATTTTCACTCATAATTCTGACAAATAATTGCCTTAATATTTTTTATTACATAATTAAAAAATAAATAAATTTCAGATCATTTTATCTATAGCAGTCAATTCGGTTTTCTAAATGGAGCAACTTTGAATTTGCTTATTCTTAAGATTGTTCTACTTTATTTTGATTCGTCCCAAATTTATTTGTTGCAAAAATTTTTGGAAACATTTACTGAATGGTTATTAATTCTTTAAGTAAATAAAAAATTAAAATTTTTAGGGATTGGAAATTTCCAGTCAAATTAGAAGAATTAACTCAAAAATCGCAAAGTTGGGATGGAGAATCAGAAATTAATTTTAGAAAGAACCAATATCTTTCAAAATATATTAATTATAGTAATAAAGAAAGAATCAGATTAGAAAAACATACTAATTCAATAATGGTTGTGTTAACACTTGGTTATCCAGAACAGAACTGTTCATATAATGTTAATTATTCTACGAGAAAAATAATTTTAAAAGAATTTGCGAATGGTTATTTATTTTTATAAAATTTTTAATTTTTATAATAATAATCTTACCTGCCTGGGTCAATTGAAAACTAAAAAAATTTTAATTTTATAGATACTAGCGGAGAGACTCGCCCTTCGGGCGAGTCTCTCCGCTAGCCTAAAACTATTTCTTTTGTTCAACTATTTATCTATTGCCTGAACCATTTTCTCAAACCATTTCAAGAACTTCTATCTACTAAATGCTAGAATCATTATCAAGACACTGCCAATAATCTTATCACCGTGTCCCCGAACTCTAATCTCCCCATTTGTTTGAACACTTATCTACTCAGTATCTGGAATTTTAACGACACATTGTCTGCATCTTATCTACCCGTTGGCAAAACTCTTAGCTACCCATTGTCTGAACCAATGTTTGAACTTTTATATGACCAGTGTCTGTGCTTTTATCTGCCTATTGTCTAGATCTTAGCTACCCATTGTCTTGGCTCTTAGTTACCCAGTGTTGAGTTCAGTGTTGAGTTTACCCAGTGGTGAGTTTAGTTCTTATCTACCTATGGCAAGAATCTTATCTTCCCACTTGTCTTAACTCTTATCTACCTAATGCTTGCACTCTTATTTACCCAGTGTTTGAACTCATATCTACCAAGTGTTTGTGCTTTTATCTGCACACTGCCTAAACAATTAAAAACACATTGGTACAGCTCTTAGCTCCCCATTGTTTGTACTCTTATCTACCCATTTCCGGTAATTACCACTTATCTACCCGTGTGTCTGAACTCTTATCCACCCAGTGTTTGAACTCTTATCTACCCAGTGTCTGATCTTTTATCTACACATTGTCTGGTTCTTATCTTCCTAAAGACAAAACTCATATCTACCCATTCTTTCCTGGCCATCGTCTGGTCTCTTATCTACCCAGTGTTTGAATTCTTATCAATCCTGTCTGAGCTTTTATCTTCACATTGCTATATCTTATCTACCCATTGGCACAACACTTTTCTTCCCTTTGTCTGAACTCTTATCACCCAGTGCTTGAACTCTTACCTAACCAGAGTCTGAGCTTTTATCTACTCACTGTCTAGACCTTGGCCACACACTTATCTACCCAGTGTTTGAACTCTTAACTAACCAGAGTCTGAGCTTTTATCTACACATTGTATAGATTTTGGTCACACAGTGTCTGGGCTCTAATCTACGACCTTGGCCACAGTGTCTGGACTCTTATCTACTTACCTACTCAGTATCTGAAATTTTAACAACTCATTGTCTGGATAATCTACCCAGTGCCAAAACCCTTATCCACCCAGTGTTTGAACTCTTATTTACCCAAACAAAACGTATTTGCCCATTGCCAAAACTGTTTTCTACACCTTATCTGGCTCTTACTGGGTTTTATTTACCCATTGTTTGAACTCTTATCTACCCATTGTGTACACTCTTATCTACTCTTTGTTTGAACTCTTATCTACCCATTGGCTAAACTCGTTTTTTCACTGCCAGAACTCTTTTACCCATACAAAACGTATTTGCCCATTGCCAAAACTGCTATCTACACATTATCTGGCTCTTATTGGATTTTATGAACCCAAGATGGGAAAAAATTCAAGTATAAATTTAAAAAAAGCAAATGTATATGTTGGAAGTAAATTTGTTTAACTGGGATGAAAAACTTGCACAAGCACAAAGTATAAATCAAAAGTACTCTTTCCCATTAATAATGTAAATTTTAATTCTATGCCTACTTTCATCATATTTGACCTTTCCTTTCTAGTAAACAAAGAAAAAATCTTTCTTTTTGATTTGTTTTTTTCTGAATATTTTTTCTCCTTTTTTAGTTTTATTGCTTTTCTTAGTAAACGACACGCCCCTTTCTTGCATTTTCTTTTGTTACGCCAAACTGTGCTTGCGCCGGCAAAACCGGACAGACGCACAAAACTTCTAAAATTATATATAGGATTTTAAAAATTAATAAATAAGGCCTGAAAAATTTACTAGAGTTTACAGTTTAATTATAGTGTATGTAGTATAGTAAGCATATAAGAGGTCTGTCGGAAATACATAATGGTTCAGAATAGGAAATGGGGGCTAATATAGTACGTGTGACACGAGAGACCCCATTGGTACAAATTCACGGATTCGGAAAGTAGGTATGTAGACTCGAATGTTGCACATCTAAGTTGAAAAAACATCTGGAATCGAAAATATTTTAAGTCTGAAAATTCATAAGAAAAAACTAATTGAAATATTTAAAATAAATAAAAATTTGAGGAAATAATATGCTAATTAATGTAAAAAATACAAATGGAGGATATGAGGATATATATGAGGAGCTAAAACACGCCTGGAAAATGTGGCTAAATGGACCAAGATTTGCAGAAAAGGTTGAATATCAACATAAATTTTATTACTTTATATTTTTATTTTTAGTATAAACATACTAAAAATATTTTTATTTTTAGTATAACATTATTGTCGTTTTTTTGAAAGTCGAATCCGTTTAGAATTAATTTTTACAATTGAAGAAGATCAAAAACAAATAGATTATACTCATGCAACTAGTCAAGAAAATTGTTTGCCGAAAATATTATTAGAAAAATATAGGTAAATAAAACGGAGCTCAACCGAGACTGTCCCTATAATTCAAAAAGGAGTAGTTAATTCTTTATCCATTGGTACCAACATAACTAATTGACTACCCCTTGATAAGGTGTAAAGTTGTACCGAAATAAAAAAATTGAATAATTTTAAAAATTATAATTTAACTTCTAGTGGGCATTATATCCAACATTGGTGGGTAGGAATTGAAACAAATAAATTTATAAAACAATTAGAATTTAATAAAAATGATGGAAATGTTTTAAATAAATTTGTTGAAAATATTAACAACAAAACACCTTCTGTTTTATTAAATAAGGATAGAAAAATAGAAGTAATTTATTTGGAAGGAAATAGTGATGAATTAAATGAATGTTTTAAAAATTAAATTATTAAAACATCAACCATTATAATACAATTATGGTTGATTTAGTTCGAATTGGTTGATTCTAATTTAATTCTATGTCAATTAATATAGAATTTTGTTTAATATGTTTTTGATAAATTTTAATTTCAATTACTGAAGGCCAAACCCCCATAACCCCCAATCAAAAAACCAATCCCTATATTATTTCCAAATATTTCCTCCATAATATATTGTTCCTTCACCTTTCATCTTTTCTCATCCCATCCAACAATTATTGATTCACCTCCTCATGCTTAACTTTCTTCAATTTATTTGCATTTATCTAACCACAAGCTTTCCCATTAATCATTGTACCGCCCCATTCAACTACAACCACACAAACAAATCTGGAAGTGAACAAACTGACTCAGTTGGGATTCAGATTCCAAATATTTGGGGTTCAGATCTAAACATTTGGGAGAGAGAATGATTGGGAATTAATCAATGTTTTAGATTAACCTTTTTCAATATATATTCATTTTAGATTTAATACGTGCTTTACTTTTATTTCGTGCATTTATTCACCTTATAGTATATTTGGAATGATAAACATAATAAGTTAGACTTAAATGTGTAGATGATATAACACTTTAGGATAGAATTAAACCATATGCCTCCCACAATCTCATTGCCATGCCGTCTTCTTGGCCTCCATATCCCTTTATAGGCTTTTTAATAAACTGACCGCTGAAGCCGATGGACGGTAACATCGGACCTGATTTCATTTGGGCAGAGTACTCCGTATATGTCAAATAATTACCCTGGGTAGTATTGTTTTACCATCTAGCTAGATAGTGGAATTAATCGGTAGATGCAAATTATTCGAGTTATGAACTTTAAACAAGCATTGGTGTAATGGGCGGAGGTTAATTATTTTTCAACCACTCTCTAGGATTGTAATAGTAGAGAAGGGTAATTATTAGGTTATATTTATTATAATTATTATAGTAATTATTATTCAAATTCTCACACTTCTTATTACTCGCTCAAATTTATGTACTAAATATAATAGTATTTAACGGCTAAATAACATTTAATAAAAATTTTTAAATGTTCACTATGTCTTTAAAATTATTTCGATTTCACCCTAAATTTATTTAAATAAATAATTTGAGTTTTGCATTTTACGAGAATAATTTTGTCTAATATTTGTATGTTTTATTATACGATTTTTAAATTTTCTTTCAAAATAATTTATTTTAAATATCAAAAAAATTTCTCTAAATAATAATTTTTAATAATTTCTAGTTATAATTTAATTACATATCTCTATAGTATTTTTATTAAAAATGAGTGAAACAAATTACGCAAATTAAATTTATTTATTAGTAATATGGACGTGTATGTTTATATATAATTTCATTTTAAAGCATATGATTTTAATAGAAAATTGCTTATATGTAGTCAGGTGAATTTTTTGTCATGAATATTAACTAAACACCTTTTTTACATTTACCTTCTTAATTAGTTTTTTTAAAACCTCATATTATTCAATTTTAAACATTTCTCAATTAAAATCATTTAAAAATTATTTTAAAAAATTTTATTTTAATTTAAAAATTATTTTATTTACATAAATATGGACAATAAAATGTTTATTAACGTTTGTTTTTTAATCTAAAAATTTAAAATATATAAATTTAAGCCTATCTCTTCAACATACAATAATAACGTGTTCTATCCAGAATTATTTTTCAATGCTTTGATTAGTTCAATTTTTGCTTATATTGCCATATTAATGAATTTAAGTATTTGTTATATCACAATAAAATACAGGTAGTATTTTTTAAATAACTTCCTTGGGTAATTTTTAACTGTATACGATAATTACTATTTTTATCTTATTTTATTGATGTAAACATTAATGCGAGGAGGGACTGCTGACCAGGCCTATGTAGTTTGTGATCAGAATTACTCTGCAAAGGAAAATTATTTAAATAATTTAAATATGTAAGGATAATTCAACTAGCAGCATATAAACGCTTAGACGGGGGTTAAACGATCTAGAAGGATAAAGGAGAGAGCATTAGTCGATGCCCCGGTATCTCAGTGGTAGAGCTCCTGTATGTGGTGAGCTTAGGCGCCTAGCAATAACAGTCAGTACTCTTTCTAATAATCTTGAACTGTGTAGCAAGAACTTTAATTAATACTTTTATTAAATTATATATAAAATTTGCTGAAGTTTAATATATTTAAGAAAAAAATATGCATCATTAAGAAGTAATACTAGTATTATGCTTGTTATTTACTCGTTTTTCGAAATTTTGTGTAATATTACTGAATTTTTTTATTTGGCAATAACAGCAAGTCGGATGAATTTTTTCCCATCATGGTCAATTAATATTGTTATATTTTACTATTTTGCAGCATTTCTTTCTTCACATTTGATACTTGTTTTGATAAGTTTTGATAGATTATTGGCTATTTGCTTGCCAATTTTGTAAGAGTTATTTATTATTTGATTAATTTCCAGAAAAATTGAAAAGATTTTTCTGATGTCACCAGTTAGAGAAAAGTCGGGTATGATTTAGGATCGGGTTTTATTATTTAGCGATCGGAGTTCTGTTCGAAAATCGTACAGGTTTCGGGTTATGATTATCAGGCTTTTTTCGATCGGTTTCCTGCCGTATGTACATATATACTTATAATAATCGAATATAAATTCAATATTTAAATTTCAGTTACAATAACATTAAACTTAAATATTATCTTACTGTTCAACTATCAATAATATTTATTTTTAATTTAATTATTTTTTGCATTTTTACTTTGCCGGCATGGAAAAATTCAAATCCACAATTGACTGGACATCCTTTAGATTTTATTTTATTTGCTTCTACAATCTACAATTCTGTTTTCATACCTTTAACTTTATTTACTATTTCTGTGTTTATTTATATAATTACATATTTTAATATTAGCAAAATTTTCAGCAGGTTTTTTATAAAACTAATTAAATTATCTCCCTTCATTTAATTTTCTTCTTCTCTATTTTTATTTTTTTGAAGAATTTCCAGGAGGAACCGAAATTTTTTTGTGAAAGAGCACTACTAAACTAATCCAGATTCAAAAATTTATTTAATTATTGTTTGCTTTTGACCATTTTTAGAGAAGAAAATAAGGACAAAAAGTAAAATTGGGAGAGGGATAAATACGGAGATAAACGCACAGTACCAAATAATTTGTCAATTATGTTTTAAAGCTTTAAATGAGGAAACACTTAAAAAACTTGTTCGATCTTTATTTCTTATTGTATTTTTCAACATTGGTTCGTTCTTTATTTATTTGGTTGAAATAGTTATTATACAGGGTGCGGCAAATTTGGCGCGCACTTTGTTTTGGCTATAACTTTTTTAATTTTAAACGAAAATTGATAATTCTTTTTTTCCTGGATTCCCAACATTTTAGGAAAATTGATAATATCAAAATATTTTTAAATTTTATAATTAAGTTTGATTAATTTTGTATCAAATTTCGAGCAAAAATTTTTGGATATAATTTGGCCTGGATTCAAGGCTATTATTTTGATGTGAGAATTTTACATATCATTCGAATCAGCTCTCCAATCTGATTCGAATGACGTCAAAATCAGGTGTCTATCACATAAATGGACCGAGATATGACTCTCTGATTGATAAATTAAGATAAATTTTGCAAATATAAATTTTTAGGTAAAATTTTCAAAAACGAGTTTATTAGCTATTTCGATGTTCCTTATCGAGAGGAGTTGATTGGTACCAGAATAACTCGGATTAAATTATTTTGAGCGAAGTTATGATCAACTAAACTTTGGCATGAAAAATATTGTTAGATTTATTTGCTGTTTAGACCCGTTTTTCATTCCTCTCAGTGAATCAAATTCTCAATATTTGGTATCAACAATTTTCCTAAAGTGTTGGGAATCCAGGAAAAAAAGAATTATCAATTTTCGTTTAAAATTAAAAAAGCTATAGCCAAAACAAAGTGCGCGCCAAATTTGCCGCACCCTGTAAAATTTTCTATTGATATTATTTCTGTCAATGTATGGTTTTTCTTGACATATTCTGGTATTATTTACATACTTGGTTCAGCTGCTAATGCTCCAATTTTATTTATCAATAGGTAAATTTATGGCCTTAGTTTGGAATTATCCCAAAGGCTTCTATGCGTCTCATAAACTTTTATGCATAATAAAAGATTATGTACGTCTCATCATTTGCTTTATAAGCGTCCAATAAATGTTATCTTCTATTCTGATTACATTGCCTATTGTGTCAGAAAATAAGTGATAAGCATACTTCTGCAACAATATAAACATCGGAGGGGTAATCATTCACATACAAGCCATATATTCGGATTGGATCAGAAATTTTCTTGATATTCGAACTCTTTCTTATCCGGATCCGCCCACCCTGGCTATAGCTAGCATATAAATTCATAACAAAATAGCCTTTGTGGTTAATTTAATTACAACAAAAAATAAATATTTCAAATAAAATGATTTTATTTTCAAAGTTCTGATTACAGGGAAGCTTACTCAAAAGAATTTTATTCAATTAAAACATTTTTCAAAAAAATGTTTAGTAATTCTGTTGTTCCTGTGAATGATGATATACCAAGAGTTAATAATCAACAAGAGAATCAAATTGTTCCAAGTGCAATATAATAATTGAAAAAATTTTGTTTGATTGACTACATCACGATGTGTTTTAAATAAGAAATAGTGAAAATATTAATGATAAATTTTTCAACATAATTTATTTTCAAAATATAATGTAGAATTTATCAGATGTAAATAGATTGAATCTTCAACTGAGTATTAAACTATGGGGAGTGGATTATATTGGTGTATCCATAATTATTAAGGGGATTAAATTGGATGTATTATATATATGGACGTATCTACATACATATATAAATGATATATTATATATATGATATATATTATATATAGGGATTATATTGGATGTATCCATATTATTGGATATATCAATAAATGAGATCAGACTATAAACATAATCTTGCAAAAATGAATATATAACGTTCAGGGCTGCACTGCATTTTTTCGCATTTTTTCTCGCATCTCGGACATTAAGAAAGAAAATGAAGTCTAGATTGGCTTGTCAAACAGCAACTTAACCTACAACCAAGAGTCGTTTCATTGCAGACTCAATGTTTTACTTTTTCTTTTCACTCTTTTTTTTCGCGTGCTATTAGTAGTATATACACGAGTTTTATTGCACTTTTTTCTTTTAAAAAAACCACAATAAAACCTGTGTATTTTTAATCTAATTTCTTCACAAAAAATTCAGCACAAATAAAATCAACACCTTTATAGATTTTTAACACAAAATCAAAACCTATAGAAAGGGTGAAATCTTATTAAATTTCCTCAATCTATCAAAAAATATAAAAATTGAAAACTCGTTTGAAACAATTTTTTAAATAATATTTAAAAAACTTGTAAAAATTTTAACTTAAAATTTGCAAGAGCAAAACTTTTAAAAACATTATATTTTATAAAATTTAACTATTTGAAAAATATAAAAAACATGATCAAGAAAAAATAAAAATTAATTAAATATAAAAGGAAAATTTGTATTAATTTCTCTATTTGCTTTCCTTTTTAACTTGTTGTATATATTATTGGTCTTTATTGTATTAAATAAATAAATGACAAATATAATATATAATAAACTAAAACTAGATTCCAAAGTAATAAAAAAACAAGTAAAAATTGTTCCCGAATAAAAGAAAAATGAGCAAAAACGCATTGTGTAATTATAAAAGTACAAACAACATTTGTTTTAATAAATAGATTTATTATTGATAAAAGAAGTTAAAAAAGGATATTTACAAAACTATTTCAAAGGGTATGTGGGAATTAAATATGCTATTTAATTTCAAACCTTCCTGTCATTAGAATCGGCTACTAAAACAACGTTAGTTCTTGAGTGTGATTCTGGCGAATTTTTCGTAGTTACAGCCTTTCATACTATGAAGAATTCTGCTTCTATTCTTGAATAATGTATCTGCGGCAATGTAAAGTTTATAAACATATGAAAATTAATTCTTTCTAGATTGTTATGTTTGATTGCCTTAAAGTGCAAAAGTTCAATTCCGATAGGTTTGATGGTCAGAAATACTATAATACACCTTTGGGGTTTGAATTTGTTGTTTAATCTGCAACGGTTGTCGAAATAACTGAGTTGGAAATAACTAAAATGTCTTCAATTGCTGAGATTACTAAATCTGGAGTTTACGGTTAAATTTTTTGTTATTACACTTATTAAATATTTAGCTCTTACATGTATTTTGGCTGGATCATTTGTTGATATCAATGAATTGTTATGCGTCGTTGTTGGTGATATAAATAACAACAGAGCAGATCTGCACATGAACGTGACAAAAAATCTAAAGATTTAAAAATCTTGATAATGGGAATGTGTTTATTTAAAAAAATTATGAATAATTTTTATAAAAAAAATATTTTCAAAAAACTATTTTATAAAGTTCATTAGCTTAAATATAAACGTGATTATATTTTTTAAAATATTTTAGATTTAGAATTTAAAATTAAAAATTGCGTAATCAACAATTTATCAAATCTTCTTATTTGTTTATTAAAAATATGTATATGTTAATATAATAAAGTGGTGGATACACACAGTGAGGAGGGATATAAATAGTGAGACGACGTGTAAAAATTAATGGAATGATTGGTCTGCTGAATGAATGAAGTCTTCTGCTTTAGCCTATTCCTTTAGAGCTTATATGCACCAGCTTACAACGCAATCGCTTTCCCAAGGATAAGTCAGTCTGTATGAAAAACACTTTGAGAATGTCTGTTTGGGAAACTTCTTTGAGAAATTCCTTTACATTATAGAGCAACTATTTTACTTCAAGTGATTTCATTATGATAATAAATTAACAAGTTGTAGTTATGTCCGTGATCTTTATATTTTATTATTTCAATTTAATTTACGTTTTATCTGTATTTTGCCCCCACTTCTTAATACAATTTAGAAATTTTTAATCTAAAAATTAAATAAAGTGATGAAATGTAAATATTTTTATTAACTGAACTGCTGACTTAAAGTTATGAAAAGTTTTTAACCAGAGAAGAGAGAAGAGTTTAATTTTTAGACTTTATACAAGATTATTAAACTGTTTAATATAAATTTCCTTGTAGGATTTTCGGGTATTCTCGACTATGTTCAGAGATAAATCTTTTATTCAAACGTTTAGAAACCGTTTGAATAGAATTTTTTGCGAATTAAAAAAACGACGAATGCAAAAAATTTTCGATTAAAAATAACAAAACCTATTGCCGACTCGCTGATTTTACTTATTTACTTCAGATGTGAATAAATATTATTTAATTTAACCAATTTCCCAAATTATGAAATTAATTTTTATTTAAAATCAATTTTTTTAATTTTTATCAAAAAAGAATAATTAAATAATAATTAAATGAAAACGGATTTCTATCAAAAATAATTGAAAGTTTCAAATACATTAGAATTGTCGAAAATTTCTGGCGAAACTTTCGTCGAAGGATAAAATTATTAAATTAATAATTTTTCATTTTTGTATGACATCATTTTTGATCGTTATCGCCTATTTTGCTCTTTTTTCCTTTTTACCATAAATGGATGAAATTATTCATTTTTATCTAAAATTCCAATCTTTTTAATAATTTCATCCATTTTTTCACTTCCGCCCAACTTTTCAACCGCAAACATTAATTTTTTAATGCATTCTACTTTTTCCATTGCCCACATTCCATACCACACACATTGAATCTGGCCTATTTAAGCCTAATATTTTCCATCATTTTTGTGTTTTGACATACAAAGTTCTGACTTACACACACCCAATCACATAACCATTTTCAACCAATATCAAACCCACACGATTTAATTGTATTTCGCTTTGATTAAATAAATATTATTAAAATATTTCTTGTGTTCTTTTGTTTAATATATTCTTTGGGAATATTCGTCTAACTGTTCATCAACGTCTAAAAACCTTTGCCTCCTCGTTTAAGTTGCCCTGTCTTAATCTTTTGGATTAGGACATTCACCTCCTCAACACATTCAACCCTATTCTTATTTTAGCGGCTAAGCTTCTTTGATCCCCCGACAGTGGATTTCCCAACCTGAGAAGTTTACCGTTAAGAATTGTTTAAAAAGTTTTGTGAAAAAGATATTATTTTTTAGTCCTGCACCAAAAAATTCGCTTTTTATTCTGAGAACCCAAATAAAATATAAAAAAACTAATAATCTTCCTCAAAAATCCGCAAATTCACATTTTAAAAATAAAAAAACCACTAGAAGAGGCCACTAGAAGAGGCCTCTTCTAGTGGTCAAAAAACCACTAGAAGAGGCAAAATCCGCACAATTTCGAGCCCTGCTTAAATGAGTTCGACAAGAAAATTATATAAATTGACAGGAATAGTGTAATTTAGGAGGATTTAATTGTGTTTTTGCTCAAAAACAATTATAATCACAAAGAAAATTTCCAAAACATCTCCAAAATTTAGGGGTTTCCCCAACTCACACAGGCTATTTTTCTTCTTTTGGATTTTGTTTTTCTTGTAATTCTTTTAGATGTTTGGAATATCTTTTCCCTTCAAATTTGGGTTGAGATGATCTATACATCATTTTACGCACTAAAAATTTTTAAGAAGATTAATAATTTAAAATAATAATGTTATTATTTTAATAGAATTTTTAGAAATTAAATGGCAATATAATTTATTAACTATTATCTATATTATTGCCGAATTGTGAGCAGAAAATTCCTCAATCATATTTTCGGAAAGTTACTCTTCAAGCAAGAGCTGATCCAAAATTTAAGTTTTTTGTAATTAAAATTTTTCAGTTTTACAGCTAAAATAATCCGTGAGAGACGAACTTAAATTAGCTGAGTTTGAGCATATTATTTTTTCCTAGGAGACTTTATCAGACAAAGTTATGATAGTTTGTTTTTACCCTTCACTTAAGGCCTCCATGGAGAATGTTTTTGCCGCTGCGGAGGAGGACAGGCTATGTTCGACGACGGCTATGTTCGACGCGATAGAAACGATCAAAAAAAGTAATACAAAAATTTAATCGTTTAACAACATTTCGTTTTATAATATCACTTTTTTACTAAACGCTTTTAGGTTTACTTTAGCCGGGGTCTACCCTCCATCTGCACACCCTCCGTGGGAGGAGAAAAAATTTTCCAGCGAAAACATTTGTATTCAGCTTACCCCCCCCCCCCCCCCCCCCCCCCCCCCACTATGGTTTTTCGATATTTGGGAGTTTTCGTCTCCTTGAAAGAATTTACATATTCAAACTCGGCTTAGCGAGAGGATTATTCGGATATAAGTTCACACTCACTGTACTACAGTGACTAATTTGTATACCTCCTTTTCCTCCTATTTGTGATTCTTTAGTTTTATCAGAATCTTCATTATATTTCTTTGATGATGAACTAATATCTTTTTCGTCAGTTTTTATTTGTATTATTTTATTTTCATTTAATTTTTCTTTTCCTTTTAAAGAAATATTTTCTTTTTCCTTCAAAGAAATTTCTTTTGAAGCCTTAATATTTGCATTTTCACTAATAATAATACCTTTATTTATTTTTAGCGATTTTTCAATATTTTTTTCCTTCAATTTTTCTTCATCCTTATCATTATCACTGTCAACAAAAGCCTAAAATATTTTTTAAATATAATTACTTTATATGTAAACCATTAAATTAATTAAATGTAAACGATGTAAACCAGTATGTAAACACAGTATTTTCCGATAGAGCCCCAAGAAAATTATCATAATTAAACCAATACATAAAGAGGGAATTTATTGAGGAGAGCTCAAATACAGATATGGGGGCTATAATACTAAAGATACAGTACTTTATTTACCATTCTAATTAGATCTTTAAGCTTATTTATGTTTTGATTTTCCTTTTCATTCATCTTTTCACCCAGTATAGTGTTGAATTGCTCACCACGAATATTTGTTAAAATATTAACTTTATCTGTTTATAAATTTTGTATTTTAGTTAATTTAAGTTAATGTGATAATATTTCTAAATAAAATTTAAATAGCATAATTACTAGGAGTAGTAAACCCCCCCCCCCCCATGCGACCCACATGTCCCAACTGGACATGTGAGACGGAGAGGGGAATGTGTAAGGGGGGTAAGGGGTTTTCATCTCCCATCCGTCCCAGTGGGATCGACGGGTGGTTGGTGACCTTGACAACAGTACAAGCAAATTTGCGGGTTAATTAAGGTGATCAAAGGGGAAATGAGGGTAGTTAACTGAACTAAGTTTCTCTGATATCCCAAATGTTCCAGCTGAGTAAATTAGGAGGAACTGGCGGTAAATCAAAAGGAAACCATTGCTTGTACAAGTACAAGCAATGCTGCGACTGAATTAAGGTGATCAAAGGGGAAGGGGGTAGAAGTTTGCCGTTATTAAATTTTTCTATGTCCCAAATGTTCCAGCTGAGTAAATTAGGAGGAACTGGAGGTAAATCAAAAGAAAACCTATCAAAAGGAAACCTTTACTTGTACAACTACAAGCAAATTTGCGGGTGAATGAGGGTGATCAATGGTGAAGGGGATTTATGTATTCCGCTATTAAGTTTCTCCCTTTCCCACATGTCCCAGTGGGAAATTTGGGAGAAACTAAGGAAAACAAAAGGAAACATAAGGATTTGGTCACTTTTCCTTATTCTCTGCTGTAGCCTTCTGTTGCCGTTGATGTGACAAGATACAAGTACATTTGGCAGGTGATAAGTGATTTTGATTGATTGATATGTGATTGATTGACATATGTATAAATATTTGTTTGAATGATAAGTGGCAGGTGTGATAATTGTCACAAGTAATATTTTTGATCAATGATCAAAAACTAATTAAATTTTAAAATAATTAAATCTTTGGGTGAAATAGAACCTTCACCATTTTTCCATATTAAAAACCATGTTGATTTGTACAAGGAGATGAACTAAAACTAAATCAAATTATCTGATTTATGTATTTCTTGTTACACTTTTGGCAGGGGTTGGAGGAAGAAATAAGACAAAGAAAAATAATTATATTGACTATTTTTTTCGCAAGGTCATTTGCGGTAAAACTTAAAATAACTCTTTTCACAGTAAATTTTTATTTTATTTTGTGGGGGATTAAAAAAATTCGGAATAAATTTAAATTTTTTTGTAAAACATGAGGTTTGCAATAGAAATTAAAATTTTAAAACCAAAATACTCTAAAAAATTAAAAATTTTAAAATTAAAAAATATAATTATTTCTCACTTCATTTGTTTGTGGATATTAAAAAATTTTCGAAATATATTTAAATTTTTTGAAAAACAAGAAGTTTATAATAGAAAGTTAATATTTTAAAATAAATTTTAAAATTAAAATACTCAAAAAATTAAAGTTCAAAAACTAAAAATTTAACAGATAAAAAATATTGATTATATAAAAGTAAATGATGCAGATAAAAAATATTAAAATTTCAGAAAAAGTTTAAATAATTTCCAAATTTTGCGAAAGTTCAATTGTAGAGGGAAATACCTAAATATTTCAAACTGCAAATTTCACATTGTAAAGACGACAAATGTCAGCTTTCAAAATCCCGGCTTTTAAAATAACAATTCAAAAACCTGAATTTTCTATTTAATTTACCTGCTCACTCATGCTTTATTAATTACTATAGATCAATACGTAAATTATGTTGATCTTTAGGGTGTTATAAAGAAATTGTGCTATAGAAGTGTGGGAAAATATGAAATTGATTTATTATTGAATTTTTATTTTATTGCAAATTTACTTCAAAACCTAATATTATTGTTGAGTTTGGAAAACATTCATCTTAAAGCTATGTAAATTTTTATGAGATCAAATAACCTTGAAATATGAAACAAGGCAAATGAGAGATTTAATTCAAAATTTCCTTTTACTGAATCTTTACAACAAAAAGACAAACGAATTATAAGTTTTGGAGTAAAATCATCTTGAAAATGGTAGAAATTGTTGTAATAAAAAGAATGAGCTTTTTCCTTTTATTTTAAGTTACCTCAAATTGATTAACGATTAATGAGTTTTAGTAAATACATGCTTAACTAAAAAATTTCTCTTGACCTTGACATGAAAATATTTCTTAATTGGGCCGCATTTATGAAATGAGGAGTATAAAAGCACTGCTTCTTTATTCTTTTAATCATTTGAATTATAAAAACAAAAACAAAGCAATTCACATTTAAAAAATTCTAAAATGTCTTTTAACAATGGACAAAACGGGGCATCTCAAAACAAACGCCCACGATTTCTCATCCGCAATCTACTTCCTCACTTATTCAATAGTACACAAAGCGGTGAGGGGGCAAAAAATTTGAAAAATAATTACCGAAAAATCGACTACGAAACTGAATTTAACCGAAAATTCAAAATGATGGCAACAACAGGGAAGTTTATTATTGAAAAAGTACCTGAGAATCCAGAGGAGTTATTGAGGGAAATTATTCAAGAGTGTATTGATCAAACTGTGGAGGAATCAAGGAATCAATCAGTCGAACCTGATCGATTAGGCGCTATAATCTCCTCGCAGTTGCTTGATAATGAAATATGGATACCTATTAGAAGGTTGGAAAAAGATACAGTAGACAACATTTTAACAAGATTCCAACTAGTTTCTCAGTCTAAAATAGAAAAGGGATCATTGTATGGTCAGCCATTCACAATAAAAATCCAGACGTTAGGGATTTCAGCACTTCCAAAAAATCAATCAATTAGAGGACGTGCACCACAAGGCACTACAACAAAAATTCCTCAACTAAGGGATGAATTATTTATTAAAATTGTCAATCCTAACAACTTATGTTTATTTTATGCATTGGAAATAACTAAAAAATATGTGATTAAAGAATTGGGGCATAGACGAAATTTTAGTAGATATTTACAAAATAACCATCGGCAAATGAAGGATGTTTTTGATCTGTTAAAAGCTGCAAAAATCCCTCAAGATCTCCCTGAATATGATGCCGTAGATTATGTGCCTGTTGTTGTAGACTTTTGGAACAATCAATACAAGGATACAGGTCATAAATTCAAAGTATTTGTTTTTGGAAGTGTAAACGAAAAGCCTAAGTTTAAATATGGAAGTGTAAATTTCAATGTCCCCATCTCAATTTTTCACTCAAATAACCATTTCGATGGAATAAGAAATGTTGGTGGAATGTTCGGTTTAAGAGTAAAGTATTGCTTTACTTGCGAAAAGAGCTTTAGAAAAGACAAGGAGCATAGTATGAGATGTAAATCGCGTTGCCATCTCTGCGGGCGTGTAGGGGGAGACAGACCATGTGTGGCAACACCTGACTTTTTCAAAGAATGTGATGAATGTGGGAAAAAATACTTAAACAAAGATTGTTTTGAACACCATAAAAAAGGTAGCAACTGCCGTCAAACAAAGCAATGTGATAAATGTGGCGTAATCTGGTCAATGAAGAATATCAAAAGAGGAAATCAAAGGAAACACGTATGTGGACAGAAGTGGTGCCAAACTTGTTTACAATATCATAGTATGGATAGAGGTTGCTTTATTCAGCCTTTAGAAATTAAAAAATCAACACCGTACCGTCTAGTAACATTTGACTTTGAAGCAACGCAAAATGAAAAGATAAAGGTAAATATAGACGAAGAAAGACGACTTCATAAAGTTAACTTCATCGCCGCAACAGTAACTTGTACAAAGTGCATGGAAGATGAGCAAAAATGGCGTTCCTCTATGAAAAATGCTGGGAACAATTGTATAATCTGCGGATCCAATCGATCAATCACATTTTCTCATCGTCCATTTCAACAAACAACAGTCGATGAGCAAGTCATCACGCATCAGCCACTTAAAGACTTTATTCAATGGATTCTGTTTGAACTCAATCCTCAATATTTAACTATGGCATTTTCACACAATGGAGGCCGATACGATATGATTATGGTTTTCAGAGAAATTTATTTGAAAGGTGTTGTTCCGACAATGATTCGTCGCGGTAACAAACTTTATGAATTAAAAATTCCACGTAACCAGAAATGCAATGAGGTTATATTTCGAGATTCATTTAATCTCTGTCCAGTCGCCTTGGGGAAGTTAGTTGGTGCATTTGGACTTAATGTTACTGACAAACAATTTTTTCCTCATCTGTCAAATATCCGCGAAAATTACGGAAGAATCCTGCAAAAACTACCTCCAAAAGATGATTATTTGTATGGAGGAATGTCACCTGAAAAGCAAAACGAATTTGATCAATGGTATGAAAAAGAAGACAATCAGCAATTTTGCTTGGATGAAGCCTTGGCTGAATATTGTACAAATGACGTACAAATACTCACTGAAGCGTTAATTGCTTTCAAGAATAAATTTGCAGAAATAAGCAAGCAGAAAAATATTGCTCCTGGTACAAAAGCAGAGGGGATAGATATTTTACGTGATGCAATGACCATTGCGTCAGCCTGTATGAGACATTTTCGGACCAACCATTTGAAACCTGATCATTTAGCGATTGTTCCCGAAAAAGGCTATGAAAATTGTGATAACCAAAGTGAACTAGCCCTGAAATATTTGCAATGGTACGAGGAGTCAAAAGGAGTGCAAATCCAAAGTGCCCATTCCGAAGGAGGTGAACATGTGGTAGCTGGAAAATACAAGGTTGATGGGTATATAGAAGTAGAAGATAGGGCAATTGAAATAAATGGTTGTGTTTGGCACGCATGCCAAAAATGTTTTGGAGATGATTTAAATAAAATTTTGCCAAATGGAAAAACTGTAGGAGAAATACGTGAAGATGATTTGAAGCGCTTGGAAATAATTAAAAAATATATAAAGAATGTTGATATTATATGGGAATGCGGGATACATCAGATGCTTCGCCGCAACAAGAAAATGAGGAAGGTTTTTGCAAATTATCATAACAAAGGTCCAATAAAGATTAGAGATTGCTATTTTGGCGGAAGGACAGGTCCTCTACAAATCTACTTTGATGCAGACAAAGAAAATCATAAAATTGCCTACTTGGACTTTAATTCGCTTTACCCGTCAACAATTGCTACAACATCATTTCCGGTTGGGCATCCGAAAGTGCATGTTGTACCTCTAGCTGAACAACAAGTTTATTGGACAAGAAGTGAGCAAATTCCTTTCAAAGGAATTTTGAAAGTATTTATATTACCGCCAACAAGATTGGAAGTTCCTGTTATTCCAGTCAAATTTGATGAACGATTACTTTTTCCGTTATGTAGAAAATGCTCACTTGCATACCCGAATGGTGCAAATATCAAAGATTACAGTTGCCCGCATGATGACGATGAGAGGGGATGGGTCTCAACATGTACTTCAATAGAGTTAGAAGAAGCTTTAAACGTTGGGTACAGAGTTACAAGGTTTTATAGGGCGCTTCATTATGAGAAATGGAATGATAATTTGTTTAAAAATTATGTGGCCGAATTTATGGCTATTAAAATTCATGCTAGTGGATTTCCTGAAGGAATAGAAGGAAAAGAAAATGAGGATAAGTTTATGAAAGAATGTAGAGAAAAATTCGGGATTGAGCTTCAAAAAGAGAAAATGGTCCCAGACAAGGCTATGCGTTATATATCAAAGTTGATGTTAAACTCTTTGTGGGGAAGGTTCAGTCTAAGAAATGGTTTATCAAAAAGTGTAGTCATCGACTGCCCTATTGAACTCGGGGAATATGATAACAACAATTCAATTGAAATTCAATCTATTGATACTTTGACTAAGGAAACAATTTTGTTGACTTACAAGCAAAAGGAAGAATTTATTGTAGAGCATGATACATCAAACATGGTGATATCATTATGGACGACATCGGCTGCAAGAATTAGATTATTAAAGGCAATGCAAAAGGTCGCTGACTCACCAGGGTGCAATCTTCTCTATGGAGACACAGACAGCATACTTTTTTCACATCCAAAGGACATGGAATGCCCTCTTCAGACAGGTCCTCATCTAGGTGATTTGGCAAGGGAATATGCTGGGTCTGAAATTAAAGAATATGTTGGAGGTGCGTGCAAGGCTTACGCACTGAAAATGGAAAGTAATAGAAATGCCAAAATAAGCTGTGTTCTTAAAGTACGTGGAATCACTTTAACAGCTGATGTGTGTAAAATTTTACACTTTGACAGTTTTAAGGAGAGTGTTCTTCAATATGCAACTGGGGGAGGTGACAGTGAGGAAGATGATGATTTTGATAAAGGGACAATTACAGTGGAAAATCCAAACTTTATTCGTCGAAATTTGAAAGATGGTATGGTTTATTCAACTAAAATGCGAAAAGTTTTTAGACCAATAATTCAAAAAGGAATAATTTCCAATGACCTCAAAATTGTAAATTTTGGACAAAAATAATTTTTTAACAATATTCTTTCAATTGTATTAAAATTTCACAAATTTTTGAATTGTAATTTAGCAATCCAAAACATATTTTTCATTCATTTTGTATTTTATTGAATTGTAATTTAATATTTCAAAATATGTTTTAAATTTTATTGTTCCACATTTAGTAAAATTTTACATTGTACTTTATTATTTTAATTGCATTTATATATTTTTTATATCTTTGACGATAAAACTATTCAAATTAAAACAATTATAATTGATTGAGAATTAAGGGTTAAGATAAAGTTAAAGAACATAATAAACTTAAAGAACATAATTAAGATTGATGTAAAGTTATGGCTTAAAAGTTAGGATTTATGTAAATTTATGGATTATGTAAAGTCAAAGTTCACAAAATAAGCTTAAGTAAAGATAGGAGATAAAAAACACATAGAGACATAATAAGAACACACTAAGTTTTTGAAAATTAAGAAATTTGTAACGACGTTCTATCCAAATCTATCCTTAAATTAATTCTAAATAAAATTAAAATTTACTTGTTTTTAATAAAAAATAGCATGCTTTTCCCATAGTTTCTTTTCAGTGTCATAAAGCCAGAATATCCATGCCTATGTGAATTATCTTTTTTTCCTCGATGAATATCTTTTTCTTTTAATGTCGAATTAGCGCAAATCGTATCGAGTTATATATCAGAAACTGATGATGATGATGATGAGGCGTGCGAGTGCTTATTTTCAAAATAGTTGACGAATCAGAATCAGTTTCCTCATTAACACTACAAAGCTCAACCAATTCTATCGGATAGTAGCAATTTTTATAGTATACACATTGATGAAATGGATATTTCAATGAAATTTTGTGTCATGCATGAAAATAGGCACTAACATTAATATTAAAAGGTGTTCGAAGAACCTAATGTAGTAATTTCATCGCAGAATATACTCCTTTTTTGTGCCGCTTTTATCAAAGTAGATTGTCTTCAAAGCTTTTCCCTTGATATCATCAAGAACTTTGTCTCTTTCAGAATTATTTGTAAAGAATTATTTGTCCTCAGTACAATACAATTTTTTTTTGAAATATTTTCCAATAAATTTGACATTTTTTATTTTTAATTTAATTTTAATTATAATTATTTAAAATGAGACTAGAAAAGATTTTTACTTCTTTTTAAAGTGTTGTCAAGGCCACACTTATTTCCTAACTCTCTGCTGGCCATTTAAACTCATTTTATCAAATAGTTGAATAATTGTTCTTTCTTCAGAACAGAGGTTTACAATTGAAAATTTAAATTTTTTGATCTGCCAAAAATATCTTCTAATAATAGAGTTCAATCGAGGAACCGATATTTTACATTTTTTACCAGCCATATCGACTATCGTTCCTGAAAGCCATACATTTTTTCCATATTTATTTTTGTTCTTTACTAATACTATCATGTTCACTTTAAATTGATCGGTGTAGCGTCTCATTGTAAATTTTGGACTTTTGGAAATAAACTAGTTTATCCTAATGAATGATTTTTTACTAAAGATTTTGAAATGGGCGTGGCCATAAAATAGATTTTGAAATGTGTGGAATTAAGAAAGTGTGGAAAAATAGGAAAATTTAAAGGGTTTAGCTCTGCTGCTATTAACTTTGGATCAAAAGCCGGAGCTCCACACCATAGGCCGGAGCTCCCCGCCACAGGCCGGAGCTCCCCACCACAGGTTGGAGCTCTGCTGCTATTAAATTTGAAACCCTTTAAATTTTTCTATTTTTCCACATTTTCTTAATTAACATTTTCAAATAATTTCAATCTTATTTGAGTTTTTATCAAAATGATTGTACACTAAAACGGAGTAATGTAAAAGAATAATACAATTTTTAATCTGAATAATTAAAATTTTGTGTTTTCCTGAATTAGTGAGGAATATTTTTAAAAATGCGGATTTTTGTGGTCTTTTGAAAATTATGAGATTATTTTTTGTATATACAAAAATATTTTTTGTATATTTTTTATATTTTAATTTTTTTATAAATATAAACAAGAATAGATTTAATTTTTTAATTTTATGGTTTTAATGATTTAAATAATTTTTTGTGGATTTTTTTATAAAATGAGTATTTTTTAGCTTAAAATTCCGGATTTTTATAAATTTCAAATAGGAACTCTGAATTTTTACTTGTTTTTATCATGCTGAAAAGTTTTACAGAAATTTTTTGGTTTCAATAAAACGTCTTCTAACTTATTTATCAAGAATATATTTAATTAATTAATATATTTAATAATTTTTAACTAGATTATCAATACTAAATTATTAATTTCAATATAACCATCCTATTCAGCTTATATGGCATTCAATATACACCACCTCAGTTGAAAATTTTGAGAATTTTAAAAGTTCATAAAGTCATATCTTGTCCTTTTATAACGCTGCATGCTAAATTTTAAAATTTATTTTTTATATAAAATATAAAGATTTTTAAGGTGTTTTACCAATTACAACAATTAATTATTTACATTGGAGTTTAATATTAACTATCTGTAAAAGTATAGCTTTATTAAACTGCAATAACATACATAAATCTTTGATGTTAATAGAGAGCTTTAGAGTATTATTTACCTCTTTCAACGCTGCATGCGAAATTAAAATTTACAATCAATTAACATTTATAATTCGTAAATTTCTGCTTAAAAGTGAAAAAATTTTATTTCTTTTAAAATTGACAAAATTTTCGGCTACAGTGTAAATTTTCGGCTACAGTGTCTGCTAGTCTTCGGTATGCAATGGTTTTAGTTTTAAAATTTCATATTTTTCAAAAAACATCTACTTTTTTTGCAGACATTATAAATAGTAATTGAATTTACCATGTGTCATTTATATATAATAATAATATTTAACGAGGTAGATATACAGAAAATTCTATTTAAGAATTTTTTAAATATTCTACATTAGTGGTTGGTTTATTACTTATTAAATGAAACATTTATTAATTTTTTAATAAAAATTCGCAAGAAAAACAAATAAAAAATATCTATTTTGATCAAAAATTTAGATAACTTTTCGTTAAAATCCTAAATTTCTTTATGATTAATTATTTAGATAAAATAGCTTTTATTTTAAATAGATTATTAATATTATGAATTAATAGCTAGTAATCTTAAAATAAAATTTAAAAATTAATTTAATTAAGTTTAAGAATAAAAATTTTTTTGAATATTAAGTTTTATAAAATTAAAAATAAAATAAATATAACTTATCCATTACAATAGAATGACATTTATTCTATTTTTTCAAAAAACGGGGTGAGGGCCAAAAACTCCCTTATCTGAGTATTTTTGCGCCGATTTGATTTGGTGGAAGCATTCAAAGAAAAAGCATACAGTGGCAGCGCCGATTCAGTATGTATCGGCAAAGCCGATTTTTGGCAGAGTGTCTGCGTAGCTCAAATTTTCATTTCTCTCTCTCTATTTAGGAAAATTTATATTATTCTTTTCATCTCAAATCACGTTTCTGCACCGCAAGCGAAAATTTTGAAAAATTTGGAAGGCCTATACAGAAAAAGATTTAATAGTTAGAAGCAGATGTAAAATTTTTGTAAAGTTAGAACAGTTTACTCATGCCTTATTCTCAGTTTATTCGCAAATGGTATGCAGATTTTCTCCAATAAGCAAATTTTTAAACTCTATTTATTCCTTTTAATATATAATAAAATAATTTTGATATCTGCAAAAAAGATTTACACGTTGCAAAAATTTAAGAATAAATGTAAACCGAGAATATATTTTGTCTTTTATTATCTTAATAAATCTATTAAATACATGTATCCGCAGGTAATGTTAATGTAAGAGAATTAGCGGGTAGCGGATATGGTAGAGAAATGCTATAGATAAGGATTTTGATATTAAAGCATTGAAGAAATATCAGGAATTACGGAGGTTATAGATGATTTGGAGGATTAATATCGGTGTATTTGGAGAGATAAGGCGACTATAATATCAATCTAGTCTTCATGCGTGACCTACCAGCGCCCAAATTTTCTCCCATAATTTAAAAAGAAGGGAGAAGTGTCTGCGCCGAAAAATAAGGAAGAAAAGAAAAAGGAAAATTATAAATACGTTAATTTTCCTTTTCTTTTTTCTACCCTGCACATTATGGAAGATTTTAAAAATCATTAAAAATCGAAATTTGAAGGAAAAATTATAAATTTAATAATTTTAGATAAGTTGAACTCTCCTCTGCTTTTTTATAAAATTTTTGGAATTTTGTCATTAACTCTATTTATAAGAATTTTTAACAAAAAGTAGCCCCATTTTTTTAGTGATTTTTAAGAAAAAATTAATTCCTTGTTTTAAATTTTTGACAAATCATAGATATCACTCCAACTTATATTTTGGCAAAAAAATATAATTTTTATCTCCACAATTAAAAAAAGTTTTGTTTTTTTCAAGATAGTGGGTGAATTCCACATAGTGGAATTTAGTTGAATTAATTTTAAAAATTCCACCCGAGTAATCGGTTAGATGAAATAACTGAAAAATATATGAAAATGATTAAGATTAAATTTTTAATGTTAAACATTTAATAATAATTATAATTAGTTGTAAATGATCTTTTAAGTTATCAGGATAGATTTACTTGACAGTAAACAAATATAATTTGTTATACTCACTGCGTTATCCTCAAATCTTATTTAGGCGAAAGCGACAGTTAAGTGATAAAATAATATTCTTAAATAAGCCAAACAACTTTCTTATGTTTAGATCTGTTATCCATTAAAATTGTCTATTAAAATGTATTAAAAATGAAGTAAATATTAGTAAATATCAAACATTTCTGGATTTCGGGGATTACCGATTTTGGGAATTTCAGGATTTTTGTTAGTACTATTTAAACATTCAAGTAGTGCCGATATTAACTTCTTCCTATCTGCACCGTGAGCGAAAATTTCGAGAATTTGAAAGGATAAGAAGTTTGAGAATTTTGTAAGGAAAATACGCAAGATTTCACCCATTTTCAGCGATCGATATGAAAGGAAAACTAACGAAAATTCCCGATTTTTCGGAAAAATTTTGCTTTTCACAATAAAAATTTAATACACGATATCTTGAAATCGGGAACCCAAACCAAAAACAGCGTGAATTCCCGATTTTTGGTAATCAGGACAGTTCATTCCCTTGTATGGGGCGACACACATGTCAAACAAACTACATGAGTTTTGATAAACTTTACCAAAAATATTTGATATTCGTCTTAACTTTGCATAAGTTTTATCTTTTAATCATTAAGTTTACTTGAGTTCAATCTTTTAATCCTTAAGTTTACATAAATTTTATCTTATAATGCTTAACTTTGCATTTTTACCCCCAAAATCTGCATCTCCATTGCTTAACTTTGCATTGATTTTATCTAATAATCCTTATCTTTAAATGAATTCGATCTTGCACCTCTTAACTTTAGTGTTTATATCCCTTATCTCTTAACTTTATATAAAGTTTATACTTAAATCGTAATGTTATACCATTATAGTATGCACACAACTGATTTGTTTGCGTGTACGTACACCGTTATAATACTCGAAACACGCGTGTATCTATACAATCACGCACAACCTCGACAATAAAAGCCCGCATATCGACGCATAACCTATATAGACATGCATTCGCCAAACATATGCGTGTACGAATGCACTTGATCTATATTTTAATTAATTTACTAAAAATAATTGCTATTTATCTTAACTTTACATCAGTTTTATCTTTTAATCCTTAAGTTTATATAAATTGTATCTTCTAATCCTTAAGTTTACATAAATTTTATCTTATAATGCTTAACTTTAAAGCAATTGTAGCTTCTAATGCTTAAGTTTGCATTTATACCCCAAAACCTACATCTTTAATCTCTTAGCATTAAATCAATTGTTTCTTCTATTGCTTAACTTTACATCAATTTTATCTTGTAATCCTTAAGTTTACATCAATATTATCCTTTAGTGCTTAACTTTACAGCAACATCCTCAAAATCTACACCTTCCATCTCTTATCATTACACCATTTTATCTTCTATTGCCTAACTACGTGAATTTTATCTTCTAATAGTTAGACTTGGAAGAATTTTGGTCTTGGCATCCAAAATTTTCAAAAATTTTGCCTGCGGTGAAATAACCGTAGGCCCCTTTGGCCGGAGCTCCACACCTCGGGCCGGAGCTCCACACCTCAAGCCGGAGCTCCACACCTTGGGCCGGAGCTCCACACCTTGGGCCGGAGCTCCACACCTCAAGCCGGAGCTCCACACCTTGGGTCGGAGCTCCACACCTTAGGCCGGAGCTCCTCACCTCAGGCTTGAGATCCCCACCATTTTTAAAAATTTCCGCCTCGACGCAGCAAATTGATAAAAACCTACCTAATTATTTTCCAATTTTTTTCAAAAATTTCGCCTGCAGCGCAGAAGAAAGTATGTGCGCATATTGGAGCAATATCAGGAGATTAAGAGATATCTATATTCAGAGGATATCAGGAGATTTGGAGGGTATTCAGTTATATGCCTACAAATCTCTAACCATCAACTCTTAATATCGGGCGATTTAAATGGATTAAGATGGACATCTGTAGATTTGAGGTCTACTCTAGGTCTTCCTACGTCTCTAAATAAAAAATAAATTTAAAAAAAAATTGAACTTAAAAAATATTTTTTAATATGTGTAAAATTAAATAAAAATAAAGATTCAGGATTTAGATTAAAAGCGCCCATTTAACCTAGATACTTTATCTACGTATTATTTTAAATGAAAAGAAATGAAAAATAATAAAAATAAATTTTTAAAGAATAAATTTTAATTATTTATAATTCCAATTTTTAATCAATTTTTAAAATTTTAATACGAAATTTAGATTGTTTTCCGAAAAATTTCGAAATTTTTAGATTTTTCAAATTTTTTAGTAAATTTCCACAAACAACTTAAAAAGAAAAAAATTTAGTGTAAAAAGAATAAATTTTTAAGTTTTTACCGCAAATGACCTTGGGGGAGACAAGTCAATAACTTTATTTTCCTTTTATTTTTAATTTTTTTGTTTAATGTTTTGTATTTACTTGTAATATAACTTAATAACAAAAGAAAATTTATCAAATCCTAAGGTTTCCTTTAGTTTTCCTTAGTTACTCCCAAATTTCCCACTGGTACATGTGGGAAAGAGGAGAAGCATAAAGCGGAAAACAAAGCCCCTTCCCCTTTGATCCCCTCATTCGTTAGAAAATCCCCTCAATTAAAAGGTTTCCTTTTGATAAGTTTCCTTTTGTTTTACCGCCAGTTTCTCTCACATTTCCCACTGGGGCACGTGGGAAGCAGAAAACTTAATGGCGGGAAACTACCCCCCACTTTCCCTTTGATCACCTTAATTCAGCCGCAAAATTGCTTGTACTTGTACAAGCAATGTTTCCTTTTGATTTACCACCAGTTCCTCCTAATTTACTCAGCTGGAACATTTGGGATATCAGAGAAACTTAGTTCAGTTAACTACCCTCATTTTCCCTTTGATCACCTTAATTAACCCGCAAATTTGCTTGTACTGTTGTCAAGGTCACCAACCACCCGTCGATCCCACTGGGACGGATGGGAGATGAAAACCCCTTACCCCCCTTACACATTCCCCTCTCCGTCTCACATGTCCAGTTGGGACATGTGGGTCGCATGGGGGGGGGTTTACTACTACTAGGGTTTCACCGGAACCGAAATTTTGACCGGACCGGATCCGGAACTTATATGGTTTAGGTACACTTTTTTTACTTGGGGAGGGTGATTATTTTTCGAATTCTCAATAACTCGAAAAATTAATAGAGTGTGATTCGAGAGAGGGTAGGTAATCAAGAAAATAATGTATAATAATTTTATTTTGTATTTATCACCTGAATCTTTATTATTATATGCTAAAATTGCTAGAACATTTTGTTGCATTTTTTCAAGAATTACTTCCTCCAAACTGTAATCTAAATCAACAACTAAGCTAATTAGCTTTTGTAAATGCATCTTTTGATTTAATTTAAGAGGTGATTCGTTTTTATATTTACTACTTTTTTTCTTAGTGTTTTGTTTAAATTTATTAGTAAATTCCACCATAACATTATGCAAATATGTAGGATTTTTCAGTTTCTCCAAAGCATGATTTTTTGTATTTAAATATACCTCCTAATTTAATATTATACAAATAGGTAATCTGAATCAATCAGCTAATAATGTGAACCTAGTGCAAAAGTGTTACACACCCAAATGTTGGTATTGGTCTAAACTCTCGACAACCTCGCCTCGGTCAGATTGTACATTTTTTTTGCATAATTTGGACTTTTCGGGGCATATATACAAATATATTTTCAACTTTTTTGATAAACTTAAAAACCACATGCAAAATATGCGGCCTTTGACTCTAAAACGCAGAGCTGTGTACTTAAATTTTTACAGAAGTGTAAATTTCATTTGATCTGGCACATTATTTGCTCATTTTTTAACCATAAAGAAAGCAAAAGGAAAGAGAAGACAAGAAAAACATTTGCGGACATGTGGGGAGATAACCGGAGAGTACCTTTAAAAGTAATATTTTATTTTAGTAACCTCAATTAATTCTTTTTCATAATTCACATCTTCTATATTTCCATTCATTATGTCTTTGTTCCAAAAATTTTCGAACTTTTTATTCCAAAATTTATCAATAGAATCTACTTCCAATTCCTTCTTATTTTCTAAATTAATTTAAAAAATAATTTAAAAAAACTTTAAAAAAACTTTTATATTCATCTATCCTGTCTTTAATCAGATAATTGTCAATAACCATTTTCATATGCCATTTCTCTACTGTACTTTTTGTTGTAAAATAATGTTTGTACATGCTGCTATAAAACAAATCCTGACATTCATATTGCTTAAAATTAAAATCTTTTGAAATTATTATACAGTTATCGTATCTGTTCAAATAGTTAAACAGGATGAGTAATTTTTAAACCTTTTACTTTATGGGCTACTTATTCGAGAGGGTGTAATTCCTTGAGATAGCATATATCGGCTATGGCCAAGTCCTCGGCCATTTTCGAATATTGAACCTTGTCTCTTGAACCTTGCCCATTTTCTAATCTTGGAACCTTGTCTCTTGAACCTTGCCCATTTTCTAATCTTGGAACCTTGTCTCTTGAACCTTGCCCATTTTTTAATCTTGGAACCTTGTCTCTTGAACCTTGCCCATTTTCTAATCTTGGAACCTTGTCTCAGTCCCTGTCAAGTAGCTCGCCAATGAACGAGGCTATATATAAGTATATCCTTGAATCGGTTATCCTAGACCCAAATTTGACCCTGACCGGTCTCGGTTTTTTAAAAAAACCTCGGCCTCGCGCAATTAAAATTAAAATTCATTATTTTTATCAATTAATTATCATTGAAATTTTATTTTGAATAATTTTAAAATATACAAACGGGAATAAGTAAACCAGGAAAATATAAATGAACAGTATATGCCTTTGCTTTGCCAAAAACACCTTCAATTCTTCCAAGTAATTTTTCAGAATTTAACGATCTAAGAAAATAAAAATTATTACCATATAGATATAAGGGGGTGGTTGGCGGATCCTGATAACTCCTTGGAATCTGGAAGTATTTGCTCCGGATTTACTAAGTTGCCAATCTTATTAGGATTACTAAAATTTATATGAAATAAACCTATGCTTGTTAATATTTTGAAAAATATATTCGAAGTATTTTAAAATAATTAAAAATAATTTAATATTTACTTGATATATCCTTGAAATGATGGACGCTTTCGTAAGAAATAATAAATGAAAACTATAAATGTAGCTTCTTGAATTAATTCTTTATTATCTAAAGCGAATTGAACTGATTTTGAATATGTTGAAAATGAGCATTCTATTGGGGTTTCTCTTTCCATATTTTTGTGAATATAATGATTATAACTCTGACGTAACAAAAGAGTAAAGCAATAACAGTAATTAAAAGTTTTGTAATAGCCTGTCATGTAGAATATACCTCTTTAATAAATTTAATAATATTTAATATGAACCTGAATCCTATTTAATTACTGTTTCACACTTTTGATAGGGGATAACTAATTGAAAAAGGTCAAATATTTGAGTTTTAAAATTTGAAGATCGATTAAGGTACTTGATGTAGATTAAGATGGGCATTAAGGCATAAAAAGATATATTTTCCAATTCCTACTAGCGTAGTGATTAATTGAGAGGGGGGCATATAGTATTATTCGGGCAATCCCAAATAAAGTTTTTTAGTATTATTCGGAATTACTCGGCATAAAGTACATTATATGAATTATAATTAAAATTCCTCACTTCATTATATTACTATTTTTATATTCTGGATATCTTTTGAAAAGTATTTCCAACATATAAAAATTGCTTAAAATATTTATTTGGTCAGTTACTCGATTAATTGAAATTCCTTCGCTTTCATCTGCTTCAAATATAAATTTATATTTCTTTTCCAAAATTCCAAACGTAACATCATCATTTAAAGGATTATAGCAAAATTTAATTTCTTGAAAAATTTCACAAAGAACTATAAATTTAATAAATATATTTCTGTGTAAATTTAATTAAATACTAACAATTTTTAATAGAATTTGGTAATTGTAATGGATTGGGAATAGCAAAACTTGAATTAGTTTGAAGAAAAATAAGTAAAAATATTATTTTCTTCATTAAATTTCTTTTAAATATTATAAATAAGAATTAAAAATTTTTTTGTTAATAAAAAATAAATTTTCAAAATTATATTTAAATTAAAAATTATGTATATTTGTGGGCATATTTATAATGTACATATATATTTAATTTCATAATTTTTAATGCCCTTTTATTTATTTATTTATTTTTTTTTTTTCACGTGAAAATTTACCCTTTTAAAAATATGTAGTTTGTAAAATAAAAACAAAATTTAAAAAAATTAACAAATAAACAAAGTCATAAGATTGACCTTTAATGAAATTTGCTTTGAAGTATTTTATTTTTTATTTACTTTAAAAATATTTCTATAAGATATTGCCTCTCTTATAGGGTTTTGAAATCAACGGTTATTAACCGATATTACTGTATTTACTCTAGTAATTCCCTAGTCTCTAGTAATTCCCCAGTCTCTAGTAATTCCCCAGTCTCTAGTAATTCCCCAGTCTCTAGTAATTCCCCAGTCTCTAGTAATTCCCCAGTCTCTAGTAATTCCCCAGTCTCTAGTAATTCCCCAGTCTCTAGTAATTCCCCAGTCTCTAGTAATTCCCCAGTCTCTAGTAATTCCCCAGTCTCTAGTAATTCCCCAGTCTCTAGTAATTCCCCAGTCTCTAGTAATTCCCCAGTCTCTAGTAATTCCCCAGTCTCTAGTAATTCCCCAGTCTCTAGTAATTCCCCAGTCTCTAGTAATTCCCCAGTCTCTAGTAATTCCCCAGTCTCTAGTAATTCCCCAGTCTCTAGTAATTCCCCAGTCTCTAGTAATTCCCCAGTCTCTAGTAATTCCCCAGTCTCTAGTAATTCCCCAGTCTCTAGTAATTCCCCAGTCTCTAGTAATTCCCCAGTCTCTAGTAATTCTCCAGTCTCTAGTAATTCCCCAGTCTCTAGTAATTCTCCAGTCTCTAGTAATTCTCCAGTCTCTAGTAATTCCCCAGTCTCTAGTAATTCTCCAGTCTCTAGTAATTCTCCAGTCTCTAGTAATTCCCCAGTCTCTAGTAATTCTCCAGTCTCTAGTAATTCCCCAGTCTCTAGTAATTCCCCAGTCTCTAGTAATTCTCCAGTCTCTAGTAATTCCCCAGTCTCTAGTAATTCCCCAGTCTCTAGTAATTCTCCAGTCTCTAGTAATTCCCCAGTCTCTAGTAATTCCCCAGTCTCTAGTAATTCTCCAGTCTCTAGTAATTCCCCAGTCTCTAGTAATTCCCCAGTCTCTAGTAATTCTCCAGTCTCTAGTAATTCCCCAGTCTCTAGTAATTCCCCAGTCTCTAGTAATTCTCCAGTCTCTAGTAATTCCCCAGTCTCTAGTAATTCCCCAGTCTCTAGTAATTCCCCAGTCTCTAGTAATTCCCCAGTCTCTAGTAATTCCCCAGTCTCTAGTAATTCTCCAGTCTCTAGTAATTCCCCAGTCTCTAGTAATTCTCCAGTCTCTAGTAATTCCCCAGTCTCTAGTAATTCTCCAGTCTCTAGTAATTCCCCAGTCTCTAGTAATTCCCCAGTCTCTAGTAATTCTCCAGTCTCTAGTAATTCCCCAGTCTCTAGTAATTCCCCAGTCTCTAGTAATTCCCCAGTCTCTAGTAATTCCCCAGTCTCTAGTAATTCTCCAGTCTCTAGTAATTCCCCAGTCTCTAGTAATTCCCCAGTCTCTAGTAATTCTCCAGTCTCTAGTAATTCCCCAGTCTCTAGTAATTCCCCAGTCTCTAGTAATTCCCCAGTCTCTAGTAATTCTCCAGTCTCTAGTAATTCCCCAGTCTCTAGTAATTCCCCAGTCTCTAGTAATTCCCCAGTCTCTAGTAATTCCCCAGTCTCTAGTAATTCTCCAGTCTCTAGTAATTCTCCAGTCTCTAGTAATTCCCCAGTCTCTAGTAATTCTCCAGTCTCTAGTAATTCCCCAGTCTCTAGTAATTCTCCAGTCTCTAGTAATTCCCCAGTCTCTAGTAATTCCCCAGTCTCTAGTAATTCCCCAGTCTCTAGTAATTCTCCAGTCTCTAGTAATTCCCCAGTCTCTATTAATTCCCCAGTCTCTAGTAATTCCCCAGTCTCTAGTAATTCTCCAGTCTCTAGTAATTCCCCAGTCTCTATTAATTCCCCAGTCTCTAGTAATTCCCCAGTCTCTAGTAATTCTCCAGTCTCTAGTAATTCCCCAGTCTCTAGTAATTCCCCAGTCTCTAGTAATTCCCCAGTCTCTAGTAATTCTCCAGTCTCTAGTAATTCCCCAGTCTCTAGTAATTCCCCAGTCTCTAGTAATTCTCCAGTCTCTAGTAATTCCCCAGTCTCTAGTAATTCCCCAGTCTCTAGTAATTCTCCAGTCTCTAGTAATTCCCCAGTCTCTAGTAATTCCCCAGTCTCTAGTAATTCTCCAGTCTCTAGTAATTCCCCAGTCTCTAGTAATTCCCCAGTCTCTAGTAATTCCCCAGTCTCTAGTAATTCCCCAGTCTCTAGTAATTCCCCAGTCTCTAGTAATTCTCCAGTCTCTAGTAATTCCCCAGTCTCTAGTAATTCTCCAGTCTCTAGTAATTCTCCAGTCTCTAGTAATTCTCCAGTCTCTAGTAATTCCCCAGTCTCTAGTAATTCCCCAGTCTCTAGTAATTCTCCAGTCTCTAGTAATTCCCCAGTCTCTAGTAATTCCCCAGTCTCTAGTAATTCCCCAGTCTCTAGTAATTCCCCAGTCTCTAGTAATTCTCCAGTCTCTAGTAATTCCCCAGTCTCTAGTAATTCCCCAGTCTCTAGTAATTCTCCAGTCTCTAGTAATTCCCCAGTCTCTAGTAATTCCCCAGTCTCTAGTAATTCCCCAGTCTCTAGTAATTCTCCAGTCTCTAGTAATTCCCCAGTCTCTAGTAATTCCCCAGTCTCTAGTAATTCCCCAGTCTCTAGTAATTCCCCAGTCTCTAGTAATTCTCCAGTCTCTAGTAATTCCCCAGTCTCTAGTAATTCCCCAGTCTCTAGTAATTCTCCAGTCTCTAGTAATTCCCCAGTCTCTAGTAATTCTCCAGTCTCTAGTAATTCCCCAGTCTCTAGTAATTCCCCAGTCTCTAGTAATTCCCCAGTCTCTAGTAATTCTCCAGTCTCTAGTAATTCCCCAGTCTCTATTAATTCCCCAGTCTCTAGTAATTCCCCAGTCTCTAGTAATTCTCCAGTCTCTAGTAATTCCCCAGTCTCTATTAATTCCCCAGTCTCTAGTAATTCCCCAGTCTCTAGTAATTCTCCAGTCTCTAGTAATTCCCCAGTCTCTAGTAATTCTCCAGTCTCTAGTAATTCCCCAGTCTCTAGTAATTCTCCAGTCTCTAGTAATTCCCCAGTCTCTAGTAATTCCCCAGTCTCTAGTAATTTCTCAGTCTCTAGTAATTCTCCAGTCTCTAGTAATTCCCCAGTCTCTATTAATTCCCCAGTCTCTATTAATTCCCCACCCTAGAGATGGGTTGAAACAATAATCCCCCTGGGGAATTACCAGAGTAAATACGGTATTTGTTTTCGATTTACAGTGGTTATTAAGTGCGGGTCCGCAAATGTTGTTTAACCAAGAGGCATTTTTTGTAAAAATATTTTTAAAGGAAATTATCATAGAAAATTTTGTAAAAATTTTATTTGAGATTTATTCCTCTAAAATTTTAAAAATGCCGAAATACAAAAATCCATAATTATAATCTGTATATTAGTCGTTTGTGGCAACTTTTGTAATCTTGTCTCAGACTCCTGCTTGTAAACATCAACCAGAACTATTTCAAAATTAAGCAATCTTAAATTAGTTATTAAAGTGCAGAGCACTTGTATTCGTGATGCTCGTGAGAAAAAAAAATACGGAAAACGGGAGTCGGGTCGTGAAATCCCCTAGTGATTCGGGAATTTACGATAAAAAGTAGTATGTTAACCTAATACTCCGTTGTTTATGTAAGGTCGGCGAGGATGAGTACGAGCAAAAATAAAAAGTTAGCAAGTACGATGCCAAAAATAGTTGCGGTACGAGTACGAACAAATTCTTGTACTTCGTATTAATATGAATTAAAATAAAACTTAAATTTCTTTAGTTCTCAATTAAAGGACGAGTTGTAGTATATGTGTTTGGTGGTAGTATGGTAAAGCAGTAAAAACCTGGAATCGGAGAGTTAAGATTAAGTCCAATCTAGGGGTAAGTCGGGGCTTCTCCTATTATATCAGGGCTTCTTCCTATTAGCGCCGCAGACGAAATTTTTGAGTGTTCTGAAGAAAATTGTGTTCAAAATGTCAACAAAAATGTCAAAAAATAGCGAAATACATAGTGTGAATGTTTCCCCTCTCTGGAGGGAGACGCCAAATGAAATTTGGTGATTTTGTAGTAAATTTAATCAGCTTTCAGAAAAGTATAAAATAAAAATTAAATATAACTTATTAGAGGTTGAAAATATTTTTAAATACATTCACCCTAGACTTAGATGATTTTCGGGTTTCTGGATTACGATGATGGAAGCATATTAAAACTTTTTCAAAAACAAAGGATCAATTTAAAAAGCACGAATTTTTAAAAATTTTTATCAAAAATATTTAGAAATGAATTAGAGCATAATCCTCAAAAAAACAAAGTGTTAGAATTGTTTAATTAGTAGCATCTATTTTATTAAATGTAAAAAGCACAACTAGCAGCGGGCTGCACGGTAAAAAGTGTTAAATGTCATTTATTCTTGGGGATCTAAAATATCTTTATAAGTTTCTAAAAAATGATTAAAAATATTATCATTTAGATGATGATCCCTGCTTTGACCATGGTCGTCTTTTTGAGCATTTATTATATTTATATTTATTTCGTTGTGTGGATTTTGATTTAAATAATTATTTGAATGGTGTTAATTGATATGTTTTCTTTATATTTCTGATTATTTTGAGAAAATAATGTTTTATTAAATTGTTGGTTATAATGTTCTTGTTATTTGTCTCCATGCTTTTGTTTTTCATTATTTGATTTTCTTAAATTTATATCTTTAATAATCTTATTACTTTCAATTATCTCTTTAGTAATGTCTTGGTATGATTTTTCAGGCTGTTGACTTTCTAAATTTAAAAATTTCTGCTGATTTATAATTTAAGTAAGAATTTTTTACATTTATCTAGTTTATTTTTAATAAAGTAGTAAAAGACCTCTAGACCGCTTCCAGTCTTCTTTAAGTTGTTCTGAAGCAAGTGCTTCAAGTTCACAAAGTTTTGGATTCTGTTGAAATATATAGGGTGTATCTAAATTTAAAAATACTACATATTTCTACGTATTTCTTCTCTATTTCTTCTAGAATGGTGATATGTTAGAACAGATAACATATGCCTCTGTCCTCTTAGGCTCTCCCACAAAATGTCTAATCTATATAATTGACCTCCTATCGAGCCGAGCAGGAATATGAATTAAAAATTTACAATAGATTACTCTACGAGAATTTTTTTTAAAAACTTCGACTGTGTTACTCTAATTATAGTACAATATTTATAGACCAATCTTGTACAGACCAGACCTTCAATTTTCCTTCCTTTTCCATCAACAAAACTTGAACAATTGTTGAGCTCATTTATTGTATCTCTTAATTGATCTTCATATCTTTCCATAAAAGCATTATGTTGTTCAATTTCTTTTATAAAATTTTCAATTCGTTTAATTTTTCCTTCATCAAACTCATCAAAAATTTTTAAATTTTCATTTTCTAAAATTTTATTTTTGTAATGTTCAAATCCATCCATCGCTTCTTTGCAATAAATCAGACGATTTTTTGCAATATTTATCAATTCTTTATAGCAATTTTCTTAAATATTATTATACTGAAATTTAAAAGTAATTTTTTTAAATATTTTACCGTTCTGGTTTTTATTATCTTTTGTCAAATCTACGAAAATTTGTACATTAGATTTATCTAAAAGTTCAACAGTTTTATGTTTACTTGGATGATTATAAATTATTTCCATTCCTTTCCGTTTATTCTTTGATTGAAATTCTGGATGCATTCTTTTATAACCCTCCCATTGTTGAATAATTATTCTTTCATTAATCTCTATAGGATTTTCTATATTAAGGTTACAGAATGCAATAAAATTAGTTGATTGATTGCTTGATTCGTTATTTTGAACTTTTTGTACATTAATCAAGTAAAGGTTTTCTACGTATTTTTCGAATAAAACTTCATCACATTCAAATGGTATTGATAAAGGCTGAATTGAATTTTTATATTATATAAAGTTATGACTAGGAAATGATTGTTGGAAACTTTCAGCTTAATGAAATTTTTTAATTCGGTTACACCTGGAAGACATGGAAGGGACGTTTGCATAAAGAACGTTCAAAAAATAAATTCGCACGTGTAACATTTTTGTGAATACACTCAAAGGATATCGCATTTTTAGTTTTAATTCATTAGTCTGTACATTTTCGGCGATGGGCTTGATGTAAACCGAAGTCTTGTTCCACGTAAGAACAAAATCCCTTCCCTTAATAAATGGTCAACCCAGTCTATAAATTTATTATTTTGCCATTCTAGTTTCGAGATTGTAGTTTCGATTTTCATTTTTAATTCAACAAAAACCTACAATATTGAATTCATTTTCCTCTACTTTAAGCAAATATTTATCATTCAGACAAATTCTTTGATCAAAATGTACGGTTGTATAATAATCAGGATGTTCCTCTAAATGAAAAACAAATTCTTTCTTCTCGCATATAATACTCATTTTTAGGTTTTTTTGAAATTTATTAATTAAAAATTTTAACACCCTTTTTGGCCTTTGAAGATCCAAAGCTTTTACATTTGAAAATTGTTTTTCTTCAAACGATGGATTGTTTTTTAATTGGATTATCACAATTTTGTCAACAGCACTAATTTGCATTGAATCGATTATTAACTAGTAGATAAATTATTTAAAGATAGGAAGATGATCCATTAAAACTCTAAAGGGATTGTTTTGAACTTCGGGTTCTTAATGTGATGACTAGTGGTGTTGTTTCTGTGAAATCATATCTGGATCTTAATATAATTTCGATATACTGCTTTCATTGGAACCGCCAACCCTATTATTGTTTAAACACGTTCAGATTAAATCATGTTTTTAAACGCTTAGATTGTTGTATTATATTAATTAAAAAATAAAAAAAATCCGACCATTTTATTCCACCAAACTTTAATCAAATAAATATTATTTTGTAATGATAAAGCTTTGCCTCCATCTGTAGATAATTCATTTTCATCAAAATTACAAACATCATATTTTTCAGTTATTTTAATGTAAAAATTATGTTTAGGTAAATATTCATTATTATTAATTTTTTTGAAAGGAAAAAGTCCTACTTCAAATCTATGATTTTTCATTTGTATTAAATTATTAAATAGTTCAGGAGGTAAATCTTCTTTGAATTTTCTCCATTCAATTTTAATTAAGAAATTAAATAATGCGTTATGGACAAAGACAAACTTTATTATTATTAATAAGAAAATAACCAATTTCATTCTTTTATTTCCTTAAAAGCTAAAATTTAATTTTAACCATTAATAAAGGTTCTCAACACTCAAATTTATGTATTGTTTTGTGTTTGCTTTTTATTTCAGAAGTCTTTGGTAGATATGATAGATGAAAGACCATTGTCTTTGGGAAAATAAGCACAATTAAGGTTCGATTTTTTGCAGCACAATTGCATGCCATAAATGAAAAGACAATCTGATCTAACTTGTTTGTAAAGGTCAGGAAGATACTGTGTAACAGAATATGTAGCCATCTAGCTTCATAGTAAAATAATTGACAGCCATTGTTTATGATTTAATTATTTTATAAGGTCAAGTAATAATTTGGAAAAATTCATTCAAATAAATAGGGAAAAATAAAAGTTATTTCATGAATAAGTAAAACAAAGTGCAATCATGTGAATTAATATTTACACTCAATTAAATTAAGAAATATTATTTTTGTCTGGGAAAATCAAAAGGATGCATGATTAAATAAATATTTTGAATTAATGCACTTATAAAATGTTTAATGCGACATCCCATATTGGGAGCAGGCCACTTTACCGCAGCCCAATATACCGCCGCCCACTTTACCGCCCCCCCTTTACCGCCGCCCACATTACCGCGAGCCCACTTTACCGCGGGCCCACTTTACCGCCGCAAAACTTTTTATTATTTGGCAAAGGAAGTTGGCCCGTCAACAGGGGAAGTTGGCCCGTCAACAGTGGAAGTTGGTCCGTCAACGGGGAAGTTGGTCCGTCAACGGGGAAGTTGGCCCGTCAACAGGGGAAGTTGGCCCGTCAACAGTGGAAGTTGGTCCGTCAACGGGGAAGTTGGTCCGTCAACGGGGAAGTTGGCCCGTCAACAGGGGAAGTTGGCCCGTCAACAGTGGAAGTTGGTCCGTCAACGGGGAAGTTGGCCCGTCAACAGGGGAAGTTGGCCCGTCAACAGTGGAAGTTGGTCCGTCAACGGGGAAGTTGGCCCGTCAACAGGGGAAGTTGGCCCGTCAACAGTGGAAGTTGGTCCGTCAACGGGGAAGTTGGCCCGTCAACAGGGGAAGTTGGCCCGTCAACAGTGGAAGTTGGTCCGTCAACGGGGAAGTTGGCCCGTCAACGGGGGAAGTTGGTCCGTCAACGGGGGAAGTTGATTCGTAAACGGAGGAAGTCGGCCCTTCAACAGGGGAAGTTGGTCCGTCAACGGGGGAAGTTGGTCCGCCAACGGGGAAGTTGGCCCGTCAACAGGGGAAGTTGGCCCGTCAACAGGGGAAGTTGGTCCGTCAACGGGGAAGTTGGCCCGTCAACAGGGGAAGTTGGTCCGCAACGGGGGAAGTTGGCCCGTCAACGGGGGAAGTTGATTCGTAAACGGAGGAAGTCGGCCCTTCAACAGGGGAAGTTGGTCCGTCAACGGGGGAAGTTGGTCCGTCAACGGGGAAGTTGGCCCGTCAACAGGGGAAGTTGGCCCGTCAACAGTGGAAGTTGGTCCGTCAACGGGGAAGTTGGCCCGTCAACAGGGGAAGTTGGCCCGTCAACAGTGGAAGTTGGTCCGTCAACGGGGAAGTTGGCCCGTCAACAGGGGAAGTTGGTCCGTCAACAGGTGAAGTTGGTCCGTCAACGGGGGAAGTTGGTCCGTCAACGGGGAAGTTGGTCCGTCAACGGGGGAAGTTGGCCCGTCAACAGGGGAAGTTGGTCCGTCAACGGGGGAAGTTGGCCCGTCAACAGGTGAAGTTGGTCCGTCAACGGGGGAAGTTGGTCCGTCAACGGGGAAGTTGGTCCGTCAACGGGGAAGTTGGTCCGTCAACGGGGAAGTTGGCCCGTCAACGGGGAAGTTGGTCCGTCAACGGGGAAGTTGGCCCGTCAACGGGGAAGTTGGTCCGTCAACGGGGAAGTTGGCCCGTCAACAGGGGAAGTTGGTCCGCCAACGGGGGAAGTTGGCCCGCCAACAGGGGAGAATAATGTCATATTTTTGGTGCCATTCAAAGAGGCTTGTGAGCGGTTTAAAACATCTTTGGGAGCGTTTTAGTATAAGTTTAAGAGAGAAAAGAAGCGACAATATTTTTTAATTTCGAGTCTATATATATATTAGTGATGCTCGGGTATCCCGACACCCGACTCGGGAAAATTTACCGAGTTTTTGGCCTCCCGATCCCGACTCCCGGTGTCAATTCCCGACTAAGTCGGGAAATTTTTACACCTTTAAGAATGGATTTTTCTGACAAAATTATATTCTCATTTATAAAAAATGAAGAAATCTGCCCTCTTGGTCTTCCAAAATTCCCAAAATTTTCGCCTGCGGCGCTGAAAAGGGAAGATTTTTGGCTTAAGGATCTTCCAAAATCCTCAAAATTTTTGCCTGCGGCGCTGAAAATTGAAGAATCTGTGGAGTTGTAGTATAGAAAATTACGGTGATTTACTAGCATTATGGTGAATTTGAAGAGATAACGAGGGATTTGCAGTACTAAAGAGAGATATCAATGGATGATTAATATTGCAAAGGTGGTGTTAATACTATAGAGGGGATATGAAGAGATATGTGGCTAGTTCACTAAAATTCCACCAAAATTGAACGTAAAAATATTTTCTCTGTTTCACTCTCTATCCCCTATTTCACTCCAATGGAGAGATTCTAAGGACTTAAGGTCAATGACAACAACTATAACTAAAGCTGGGCTCTGGCTCAAAGAAAAAGCCCCCAGCAATATCCAACACTGATTATATCTGCGGTTACTAGGTTTTTTGGACAGGCTGTTGTCTTGTCTTTCCAAATAATTAACTGTAATATCTCCCGATCCCAATTCCCTAGGTCATTTCCCGACCCGACTCCCGGGTTTGATTGTGGAGTTTGAGCTACAAATTTGAAAGTTTAGTGTTTTGGTACCACGAAAAATTAAAGTTGCGATATAATTTTTAAAGGGGGGTTGGCTAGAACTCTCGAGAAAATTAATTAAAAAAATATTTGCTAAAACCTAATTTAAGAAAAATATTTGTAATAAACTAGTCGAAAAATAAAAAGAACAATTATTATTGTATTGAATCCGAAAAAAACGGAATTGAAAAATGAATTTTGTGGAACAGTTTATTATTAGAGATTACATTCGGAAGATCGAGTGGGTCGTGCCAACAAATGTTTCATCCCACTACGTTAATTTAGGGAATGATTTTATATGTCTCACTTCCAGAAGGGTAATCCGCCATCTGAATTTCCTGAGGTGATGCTGGTTGCATCATTTAATTTGTCATATTCAAAATACATCCAAATCCAATCAGAAATAACAGAAAAGTGTAAAATTCCATTTAATTATTAAATTTTACTGAAAAGATATCTTAAAGTTTTTACAGATAATATACAAATATATTTTTGAATAACGTTTGATTTCTTAATAATTTTATTTAAAAAGTCAAAAATGTTGAAAACGTCTTAAATGGTGGTTCATTTAGTTGTAAGAATATATAGTTGGTCGAATGACACCAAAATCAACTAAATCTTAAGTGATTTGACAAAGTTAAGAGCATTTGTTTATTTTCCTTCTTGACTCTAGTCTATTTGCAGGTTTTTGCTATTGCGGAGGAAGTTAGACATGCCGACCGTTGCGGGTTCTAAGCTTGTAACGTAAACATATGTCTACTTTATCAGCTAAAGGGTTTACGTTACGAGCCCAGAATCCAGCGACCGTTGACTCCCTGTGAGGCGTGAGCTGCAAAATCCTGAAGCGCTAAGAGATCTGAAAGCGCTAAGTCTTGCCGGCGTCCCATAGGTTTACCGGCAAAAGTATATAAAAAGGCTTTCAAAATAATACAAAAAAAAATAAATTTAAAATATAATTAAATAAACAAATTAAATAAAAAATTAATAAAGAATTTAAAAAATAAATTAAAAAATAAATAAAAATTTCTTAATAAAAATATATTTTTATTTCTTAATAAAAATATAAAAATTTTCTTTTCAAAATCACGCTTCTCCCCACATATTCCTTGTTATTTTATAAAGGAAGTAGGGAGAGAGACCTTTATAAATAAAAAAATAATTTGCACTTTTTTGAAAAAATTTTTTTTATTTACCGCTTTTTGCAAAAAAAAATATTTTTTAATTATGAAATATTTTATTAAAATAAAAGTTATTGGCTGAAGCATTCTGATCTCATAGCGGATACTATTAATTCGGGAGCAAACCAATGTAGCGCGAGACCCATGTACCGCAGCGCTATAACTCATCTCGATATGGGCGGATAAGGGACGCCTTGGTAGGGTTCGGTGCTTCTTGACGAGCTAAATCGACTCATACTAGGGCGTCAGGATTTACCACATTGAACGAAGTTATAGCTCTGTGTACATTGAGCTCGCGGTACACCCGATATCCTGAAACACGATATCCATTCAATCAATGCTCATTATACTCTGAAATACTTATATTAAAAGAAATTTGAATAATACAAAAATAATTGAAAACAATAAAATACGAGTTATATAATGTATAACTCGTATATATATATATATACATATATATGTTTATATATATATACATATATATGTTTATATATATATACATATATATGTTTATAATGTATATATAATTTTGGTTCGCATCTCGGTTCCGGATAATGTGAAGGAAAAAGGCAAATATCGATGATTTTTCTTAAGCCCCAATTTTAGCCTTAATACAAAGGTCAATCAATCATATTTAATATAAATTAACTATAATATAAATGTATAAATATATTTAAATATGAATTCATCAAAAACGGTCGTTACATTCTAACTTTGAACTCTTAGTACATACTGCCAAAGACATTTTTGCTAAAATTTAAAAAATAATTTTGTTGAGGAGTATTTTGATCTGATGCTATAAATAAATTTTATTAACATGACTGTGGCATATCTTGTTTATACTATTCTCACTTACACGATTTTCTCTACATTTATTCATTAAAATTTAATTTGTTTTTATCATTTTATTTAAACTAAAATTATGAATTGCCTCCTATTCTTATTAATATATGATATATCAAAAAATCCGGGCTCTTTCTTATGACATACGCCCATCAGAGTATATGCGTCCCAAAACAATTTGTAACCATTTTTTAATTTTATTAACGACAGCTGTATTTCTATTTAACACAAACGCTTATATTAATTTTGGGACGCTCATACTTTCATGGGACTTATATACTTTTATAGGACGCATATACTTTCATGGGACGCATAAACCTCTATGGGACGCATATATTGCATGAGACGTATGTCCTAATATAGAGCCAAAATCCGAATTAAATACTATATCAAAGGAGAATTGAGCTATCATACTCCGTTTTTGTATACATCGAAGTAATATAAACGGTGAATAAATCCTACTCAAAATTTAGTATATTGGAATTTACTGTAAATTATTCTTACATCCTGTAGTATACTTTTAATTTATATAATCTGCTTTTCCACTTTCACCGACCATATAAAATTTTCCATCGAATAAAAACCATTTTTGCCAGTTTTGATTAAATAAAATATTTTTCGACAAATACTTTACTTCTCTTTGATTCAAATATTTTGTTACATTTGTATTAAATGTAATTTTATTTTCAGTTATTTTTTCATCATCAAATAATGGTCTTAACCCATGAACACATACCACATCTTCAAACGTATATTCACCACTAAATAATTCAATTTCATTAAATAATTTATTTCCTTGTTTTATCAAGTCTCCATCTTTTAAATTTCTATGAGACTTAACAATCGCAATCCCTACACCTGTTTTTAACTTGCCCACGGTATTCTTCTCTTCTTCTGACTCAATTTTAATTTTAGTTGAAACACATTTTTTGAGCTTATTATCAACTTTTACAAAAATTTGTATGGCTTCTACAATAAAAGGCATTCTAGCGTTTTCGTCGCTAATAAGTAAATGAATTGCTATTATATAGTTGCCCTTTTCTTTGTATTCTGCACATATTTCAATATAATTATTCACTCCTTCCAAATTTAATGACCATGTAAATTTGGTAAGAGTTGCTTTGAACATCCGGTAGAAATTAACATTGACTTCGTTGAGCACTGGTTGAAAATTTAGTTTGGCATGAAAAAGTGGCTTTATCATGATCAATTCCTATATAAAACAATCTTTAATTAAATAGAGCTCGCCGAAAAAACTTTTCCCTGTTTTTAAAGGGGCAACCAATAGACAACAAAATATTCCACATTTTCAATATTAAGAAATGGGGAATATATGAAATGGGGAATAAATGGTGAATATTTTTATTTTGAGACAAAAAACATTTCCTAGTTAACATGTTTTTGCTATATTCTTTTGCTTTAGCAACATGTTTGTGTTGTGTTTTGCTGGCAAAACAATGTCTGACAAAACCTCATATTTCATTTTCGTCAACGAAGGGTATGGGCCATTCCTACGTTTCATCTGATGCTTAAAAATTTTATTTGGATTCTTAGCTAAAAAGAATCTTCAACTAATTTGTAAGCAAAGATTTTTTGGCACTTTTTAATTCAATAAATCTTGGAATGATTCGTAAAAGTTTGTGGCATTGAAATATTGAAAGAAAACTTGGAAGACTATGACGACAGTTAAATAGCGCCTATTAGATTGAAAATAATACACCTCATTTTTAATATGTTTATTATTCTATATAATAAAATAAAATTAATTTACCTTATTTTCTCCATCTAGTTTTAAACAACATCTAAATCCTCTTCTGTAAATATTTCCAAATTTTTCTATAAAATGAATTTCCTTTTTCTCATTTGTTAAATTCTCAAATTTATATATTTTTTCTTTAAATTCTAAATTTAACCGGTCACAAGAATATTCTTCATTTCTTAAAAACAATTGATGCTTCTTGTTTAAAGCACCAAATTCAATAATAATTTCCAAAGTTTTTTCTGTTGTATTTTCATTTGTTTTGTTTATTTCAATTTTCTTTACATTAATATCTCCAACGAGATTTTCATCATTTTTTGTAAAAATAAAACGTTGATGTGTTTGAATATTTGAAAATGAATAAGAAAACAAACAAATTAAATTAACAAAAAGTTCAATTTTTGTCGAAAGCATCTTTTTCCAAAATAAAAAGTTTTAATTAGCACGGAAACAAAGTGCAAATTTTCTTAAATAAAAAATTTTTTACAAGCAGTTATAAAAAATACTCATATCTTCAAAAATTTGGCATCCTTTGCCTCTCCATTTAATAATAGTAAGGCAAATGCATTTTGAAGTTTTTTCAAAAAATTTTCTACTTTTTCGCTGATTTGAAAAAAAATATAAATACTTTTAATATGAATTTTAATATTATAAATATTAAAGACTATAAAATTAAAAAAAACTAAAAATATTTAATTAAAGCTAATTCAAAGTCAATTTTTAAGGAAAATTTTTAAAGTCGTAAGGCATGGCTGCCCTTAAAAATATTTTTATAAAGGGCATTTACTCTCGTGATTGATTTCACGGGGTTTTCGCATCTTTATTTCCTTTTAAAAAATAATTTTAAAAGGGCAATTATTAAATATTTTGTTGTTTGTTTAAAGCAAAATCGAATTTAAGAGAGGAATTGACATATGACTGAGAAAAGTTGAACTATTAAAGTGCATATTTATTTATTGTAAAGAAATAAAATTTAAAAAGATGTGCGTGCCTCTTTTATAAGAAGTAAAACTAGAAAAAATCTAAGAAAAAATAGCAAAGAAAAAATAACCGAGAAAACAATTGAACTAGGATTCTACATTATATTTGGCATTCTTAGAAGATAAAATAGCTAATGTTATTCTAATAAATTGTTTGTTTTAATAATTTATTGTTTGCGGTACTTTTCCGTTCTGCAACCTCCCCTACATTAATACTCAAAATGTCATATATACGGTAATATAAGAATCGTGGTTCTTTTGGGTCGGGGTTTGGGGTCATGTGCGAGACTCAAATATCTCCAACCGTTGGGAAGGTGGACCGACAATTGTACAGTGGGACGATTGTACAGTGAGACAATTGTACAGTAGACAATTGTACAGTGGATAATTGTACAGTATTCAGAGATTTTTAAAAAGAAATTTATAATTTTGTGATAATCGGTAAGAAACATAGGTATATACACTTGACCCAAAGTATCGAAACCATATAATCAACATTAAATTTTTTAAATTTTATTATACAACATTGGGAAGTTGTTCAATGGCGGGGAAGCTTATTTTGATCAAAAATTTCAATTAATCGACCGAGAGAGTGATCGATTGATCAATTAATCTCTAAAGGGAATCTTGATTGATCACTAAGTTGATCGATATCTGTGTCGTTTATCGCTCTCGTTTTCACTCTTCCGTTTGATCAACACTCGGTTTCCGATTTCTATATTTCTCAACATTTCCGATTTTCACTTTCCAGGTTGATCACTCACCTGATTGATCACTCTTGGTTGATCCCTTTCAAGGTTGATCACTCACACGATTGATCACCCAATTCGCTGAGCATTTCAACAATTGAAGTTTGTCCGTCATTGGAACAACCTCCCCATGTTGTATAATAAAATTTAAAAAATTTAGTGTTGATCATATGTTTCGATACTTTGGGTTAACATTAAATTTTTTTAAAAAAGCTCTTAATACTGTACAATTGTCCACTGTACAATTGTCTACTGTACAATTGTCTCACTGTACAATTGTCTACTGTACAATTGTCATGGAGCCGTTGGGAATATAATTATTTTCTCTTGGCAAAATGTATTTTTAAAATTTAATCAGTAGTGACCGGCACCGGACCGGACTTCGGCCGGATTTGCCGGAGTCCGGGTCCCAAATCCGGACTTTTTCGCGATCTCCGGATTTTTTCCGGACCGGATTAATCCAGAAAAATCCGGCCGGATCGGGCCCGGCTCTAATGCCAAATCAGGAATCCGGATCCGAATCCGGCAAATTTTTTGCACCGGATTCGGGATTTTTTAAATTTTGAAATTTATATATTATTTTTTATTATGGCATAATGTTTTAATCAATTTAGTGTCAAGTTGTTGAATTTTTTGTTAAAAAGGCTGCGAGAGAACATAATTTAATTTATCCAATCCCATTTTTCTTTACTATTTTTTCAAATTCTTTTTAAAAAATGTCTAGTATTGATTTAGAGACAACAATGGTACATAAAATATTTCAAATAGGAATAGCTGAACCAAACGATCTCGATGAGGAGATACATAGCTACGTCTCAGCTGAAAAGTTACCACAGCGAGGTGATCCTTTAAAATGGTGGCAGAACCATCATCAAAGATATGCTAAGTTATCTAAACTTGCGCAAAATATTTGACAACTCCTTCTACAAGTGTAGAAAGTGAAGAAATTTTTAGCGTAGCAAGGGACGTGTTTGATTATAGAAGGTCAAATCTTACACCAGAAAATGCTGAATATTTGATTTTTCTAAATAAAGCGATTCCACAATTAAATTATTCATACTGATAAACATGCATTTTTATTGAAATTGCAGTATTTTAATATTTTAAAAGTTAAACTTACTTTTAGTAATTTTTTTGAAAAATCCGGAAAAAACCCGGAGTCCGGTCCGGAATCCGGGTAAATTCTGCCGGACTCCGGAAATTATTTTTACCGGAAAATCCGGCCGGATCCAGAAAAATCCGGCCGGATCCGGTCCGGCATGAGTTTGAAATTCAAAATCCGGTTTCCGGGCCCGGAAAAATTATTTTGCCGGTCACTATTAATCAGTGATGTTTAATCGCAGAAATTAGGGACGGATATTTTGGAGCATCATATCCGTATCCATCCGTATCCGTCCAATTTTTTAAAAAACACTATCCATATCCGTCCGTATCCGCGGGTATCCGCGGATATCCGGATATTATTCCTTATCCGTGCACCAGTCTGGGAAATTCTTCTAAAATGGGGAAGCTTTTTAAAAAATTTTACAAGCAATTTAAAAGAATAAAGAGTGTGATAAAATAATTTATTGCTTGATTTTTAAGAGTAATAAATAAAATTGAAAATCAAATTAAGAAATAATTAGACAAAATTAAGAAATATGCACTTTTAAAAATATTTATTAGAATTTGAAAAAAAAATTTCACGCGTGAAAATTTTTAAACACATTAAAGAGAATCACGGAGTGATACTGAAATAAATCAGGAAACACAACGTTAATAAAAAGCTTTGTTAAAGAAATACTAAGTACCGTATTTTTCCCAATAGAAGCGCATGCGCTTCTATTTTTCAACCTCCTCGTAGACTGCGCTTCTATTGGAACGTGCGCTTCAAATGGGACGTGCGCTTGTATTTTTCAACTCCTATGCGAATTAATTTTTATAACATTATATGTATGGAAATTTAAAATAAATTTTAAATGTCCATAGAATTATTAATTTCAATTCCGTTTTCATTATCTTCATTAAGATCAATTTCTACCTAACTTTCTGAAATTTCTTTATCCTCTCAAGCTTGATGTAATAAAGCCTGACCATCTGGTCTAAAACAATGTATTTCATCATTTTCGGAACCGTCACTTGGAATTCCAATTCCACAAACCAAAAAGCTTTTTGCAACATTTTCTTTTGAAATCACATCTCATGCTTCAACTATCCATCCCAAATAAAATTTCATGGTGGTGGACCCAAATAAGCAAGCGTTTTGAGAACACTGGTTGCCCTATAATTGCTCTCAAATACCCGATTGTGAGGGCATCATCCATCTAGCTTTTTCCACTCCATCCCCTAGGGAAGATGGAAATAAGTTTTTCCCCAATTATAACTCAAAAAACCTTAAATCGTTTCGACAAGAGAGGGATCTGGTCATTTACGTGAAAGTAGTACAAAGGGAAGTAGTACAAAGGGACACCGGTACATTACTTGAGCATTCGCCTAAACATCAATTTCCATTTTTTTAATATAAAAGTGTAAATTCTTAATCTAAATGTAAATGAAGAATACTTGTTTAAAATAGTAACTAAAAAGTAAATAGTAATTTAAAATTTTTTGAAAATTAAAATTTATATTGCACAGATAAGTATAACATAGGGTGCGCTTATAATAGAACGTGCGCTTCTAATGGGACCTGCGCTTGTATTTTTCAACCTCCTCGTAGACTGCGCTTCTATTGGGACGTGCGCTTCAACTGGAACGTGCGCTTCTATTGGGAAAAATACGGTATTTTGGTTTAAAATTCAAAAGTTGAAATCAATTACTAAACAAATTTCAAAATTTTCTTTAATTTTACCTTTGTTTATTTAATTTTTGACAAAGATATACTTTGCTTATAATTTTATTTTTTCAAAATTTTTTTGTCAAATAATGATAAATTTCAATAATTTTTATTGAGGAAGAATATAAAAATTTTGAGTATACTGCAATTTCATCATTAAAAATCATTAAAAATAATTTATGGAGTGTTATTCAGCTGGCTTCAACATCTCAATATCCTCTCCACCTATGAAAAGTTTTCATGTAAATTTTTTGGCTAGACATGTTTGCCATTTAAATTTTTAATTTCTTTTTTTTAATAAATTTATTGAATTTATGTCAATCAAAATCATAAGACAAAAATTTCACTCTATCTCCACTTTTCCCTCCAGAGACATACAATTTTTAAAGGCAAAAATAAAATTTATTGACAAATAAATTTATAAAAATTTATAGTCTAGGTTTTTTCGTGTCGACGCAGAAGACCCACAGACAGAAGACCCAAGGACAGAAGAACCACAGACAAAAGACCCACAGACAGAAGACCCACAAGGACAGAATACCCACAGACAAAAGACCCACAACTTTTTTGTTTTCCTTTTTTTTGTAAATTTTGGCGCGAGGAATGTTGTTAGTTCTATTTGTTTTCCTTAATAAGAGGTTGAAAAAAAATTTCCTTCACAAATTCTCAGAATTCGCATCTGTGCCACTAAAAAAGTAGAAATCTGGCTTCTTGGTCTTTCAAAATTCCCAAAATTTTTGTCAGTGACGATGAAAGGAAAAAGTAGATCTAAGTGATATTTAGGATCAATGGGTATTTAGGATTAACTGGATTATAGCGAGAGTCAGTTAAGTCCCATGGAGGGATATAGAAGGATTAGAAGCGATCAAGCGTATTGGAGATATGCAAGTACATCGGCGATCTTTGGGATAGTAGAGATTAGTTAATTATTTCTGAGTAAATGGAGGGATATCAGTGGATATAAGCGGATTAGTGGAATTATAAAATCTTAAAAAGCTACATCCCTTAAAATTCCCTGACATATCCGATTTAATGGTAAAGAAAGACCAGTAAATCCTGGTTCCTGTTATACACAATTTACGGATAAGAATAGATATCGGTGGATTTGAGATCTTACCCCTACATATATTCTCAATATCCCACGCTATTCCTACATGTTATGACCCCGCTTACGAAGAGATCAGAACAAAACGTTTATCGCACACGAAAATACAGAGCAGGTGAAGGTAGGTAGAAGAACTAAAACTGGGAGAGCGAACTAACTATTGGCTGGGCTTTTATACTAATCACTCTATGGGCTGACGCCCATACACAACACTACATATCCCAATTAATCACCAGACTCTTCAAATCACTTTCTAATTTAATTATCTAAATCACACTCATCCATAAAATTTAACGGTAAAAATTTTATTGGTTAACTTTAGAATTAATTTTGTGCCTTGAAAAATTGGAAATCCCTTTCAGAAATTTAAAAAAAAAATTCAAAATTTTTATTTAAAAAATTTTTTGTGGGTCTTTTGTCTGTGGGTATTCTGTCCTTGTGGGTCTTCTGTCTGTGGGTCTTTTGTCTGTGGTTCTTCTGTCCTTGGGTCTTCTGTCTGTGGGTCTTCTGTCACTACGCCAGGTTTTTTAATTTTTAAAGTGGGTATTTGTTTTCTGTGTTAATTTACCATTAAAACTTCTTATCATAATATTCAAAAAATCGTTGGATTAAAAACTATTTATGTGCTGGGTATTTGCCATTTGTTGGCTCCGGCTCCGGGCTTTCAAAATCTTGGCTCCGGCTCCGGAGCCGGCAATTTTCGGAGCCGCTCCATGTTGGCTCCGGGCTCCGGGTGGAAAATCAATGGATTGTTTTTCATTGGGGCGATTTTGGTAGATAAAGGGTGATATCGAGTGATATCAGAGGATTAATTGGGGGTATCAATGGATTAAGCGGGATTTGGGTGGATTATCGTGTGATTAGGTGGATTAAGAGTGATATCGGGGAATTAAACTGGATTAAGGGGATTCGGGATTCCACCCATCTTTAGGGGTGTATAGCCGGAGCCGTGCGGAGTTGGAAACCTTGGCTCAAGCTCCGGCAACCAGGCATTTCATGTTCTTGGCTCCGGCTCAGGCTCTGCAAGAGCCGGCTCCGGAGACGGGCTCCGGAGCTAGCTCCCAGAGCCATACCCAGTACTGCTATTTTATATTTAGTTAACCTTCTAAAATTGAAGAAAAGTGATCATTTCCTTATTTCAATTTGCCTTTCTTAATATTTTCTTATTGAAAATGGCAACCGGTGTTAACATTGAAGATTAGCACCCTCATAAAAAACATAAAAATATGCATTTTTCGGATAATCAGCGGAATACTGAACAAAATTATACAGATATTTCAGATTATGACATCTATGATATTGGTATTTTATAATCGAAGATATCGATGTGACTATAAATATCATTATTAATTTTAGAATTTAAAAACACTAGTCGAACTGAAGGAGGAGAAAATAAGTTAAAACAATTTCAAAAGCTTTTGAAAGATCATCCACAACCTTCTCATAGTCCGTCCTCAAAGTTTCTAGAGATAAAAAAAGAATCAGGTTTTTAATATTTTTAAATCTATTCCAAGATATTTATTTTCAGAAGACATACAGGAATATTCAGATGAACCAGGTTTTTATAATATTAATCTATAATAAAATGCTGAATAAAACCAAGATAAAGAGAAAATGATTCTGAAAGAATTTAGACTTTCGAGAACCCGAGCCGGAAAAATGATTTATTGTTGTGATACACACAATTATGTTGCCAAGGAAACTGATATCGATGGATTGGAGAAGCATTTAAAAAATCGACAGGCAAAACATTTGTGCTTTCTACTCGTAAGTTTATATGTACAAACAAAAATTTGTGTTCAAATTTTAGACAAGAAATGGAAAACAAACTATTAAGATGAATTGACTCTAATTAATTCATAATTGTAACTCCACATTAACATTTAATTATGAGCAGACATTTTTAAAGAAACCCTAGGAAATAAATTCTGGAACCAGAGTAATGTAATACATATGAGCTCAGTGTACCTTAGTATAGTTCACATGAAATAATGAATGAGTCAGACTTTCGAAACAGTTATTATTATTATTTTAGCATTATTTTAAAGTTTAATTTGGTCGAAAATATATAAATTCATAGTGGAGGTATAATTATGGATCATAATTAGAAATGTATTAAGAAGTGAGGACGATTTACTAACACTAATTATTATTAGTATCAGACAGAAAAATCATATTTTTATTGCTTAATTGAAAAATTAATTTTATTTAAAATATTTCTCGATAAAATTTTTCCGAAGTTTCCTCAGCCTTCGGTCCGAAGTTTCCTCAGCTTTCTAGGGCTTTCAACCAAAGCCGTGCTTTAGGCGTTCAGCAACGGAAGATGCATAAATTTATTAAATCTCTCAACAAAATTAACTTTATCCAAAAAGTTATTTTCAATTAAAAACAATGAAACAGTTATTTTTATGGAAAATATCATTTTAATTTTCCGAAACATTTTTTAATTCACCCTGATGCTAAAAATATTTGTTTAATTCTTTCTTTAGCAATTAATTGAAACATTTCAATTAAAACATTTAAATCTTTTTCTTGAAAATTAAATTTAAAAATTCAAGTTTCTTTAAAGTTTAGAATTAAAAATTAAGTTCAAATCTTTGTTAATTAGGAGGTCAAAGAGACCCGACGATATCTCTAAGCCTCAAAATCCCTCGATATCATTAAAAATCCGGTCATGTGATTTCCCATTTTTTATATGAAAGGTATCCTTTAAAGTTATAAACAAATTCTAATACTTAAACTAGTCAACAAAATTTATTCAAGACAACTTTAAAAATAAAACAAAGTATTAATTATTAATGGATTAATTAGTTTTAGGAAAAGCTAGAAGTAATTTATTTAAAACAATTTCTTTAACTCCTCCTTTTGCCAACAATAATTGTTTCATTCCTTCTTTCGTAATTAATGGAAACATTTGATTTAATTCATTTAAATCCTTCTCTTAAAAATTAAATTTCTTTTAGGTAGAAGATGGTTTAAAAAATAAATTAGAGTATTTTTTTAAATTTGGTTTTTGTTTTACAAGGAACAGAGCTTGTTCGAAAATTCGGTTTCGGACATATGACAAGTGATGTCAAAGTTCCAAAATTTCTCTGGAACTAGTTCCAGTTCCAGAACTAGGTTTTTAATTTTAGTAGTTCCAGTTCCAGTTCCGGAACTCCATTTTTGAAATTCCTTAGTTCCAGTTCTGGAACTAGTTCCAAGCTAGTTCTAGTTCCAAATTTTTAAATTTTTTTTGAATATGAAAAGATTTATCAATTTTAACAAATAAAGGCATAATTTAAAAAATCATCTAGTATGCGGCAAAATCGCATTCACGGGATCCCGTAACGGATTTCTTTCAGAATTTTTACGGGACAGGGGCCCGTAAATCACGTAATCCCGATAATCCCGTTCTAAAATTTGGCGGGATCCCGCGGAATTTCGGGATTTTCACATGAAAAATTTTTACGTAATAGATATCGGGGAGATCAGAGGATTTGAAGTGATTAAGGGACTTAAATTATATCTGGGATACCGTAAATCCTCTAAAATATCTGAGTTATAAGAGGGTTTCGAGAGATATCGGAGGATTTAAGGAGATTGGAGCTTAAACTGGAGGATTAGGTGGCTAGAAAATTAACGTTTTCAGCGCCGCAGGCGAAAATTTTGAGAATTTCTAAGGTCGTAGGCCAAAAAAATCCACCTTTTCAGCGCCGCAGGCGAAAATTTTGGGAATTTCTAAGGTCGTCCCGTAAACTTCTTCGAGGAAATTTAGTCAAAAATATATCCCCAAGAACTAGTTCCAGAACTAGTTCCAAAGCTAGTTCCAGACATTTATTAGTTCCGTAGTTCTAGTTCAAAGCTAGTTCCAGATAATCGTTAGTTCCGTAGTTCTAGTTCCGGAACTGGAACTAGAACTAACTAGTTCCGGAACTGGAACTTTGACATCACTGCATATGACTGTATTACAGGGTTACACTTAAAAAAACGAAAGGCGCTACTAGGTCACCCCTGGTATATTAACTTTTTTTCCCGGTCTCATTAGAATTATCAAATTTATTTAACATTAATAAATTATTAAATAAATTTTTTAAATTTTAAAATTTGTTAGTTAATTTAGAATTACTTAGATATAATCTTACCAAAATTAGAATATTTATAAAATTTATGTTTTGAAAAGTCATAAACAAAAGGATTAACTTTCAAATCCTTTCCAAAATTCGTTTCTACAGAAAAACACGTTAACTGAATAAATGGTTTAAAACCATCACAATTATCATTCAACAGTATTGGGTTGCCTTAAAAATTTTGGTTTTTAAAAATTATTTCAATTATAGGGAAACATATCGGGACACATCTCTAATATATCGAGCAAAGTTTCTCACTTATTCTATATGAAAAGATGTGAAAAAGAGTTACAACTTTTTTCGAGATTTAACCACTCATTTATTTAATAGGTGGCCATAGGTCGTTTAATAGGTGGCCATAACCCAGAGGCCATAGGTCGTGAAAAAAGTAAGCAGCTATCCATTCATACATACATTGAAATATCCCGATATGTTTGTCCGGATATGGTTTGCTCCTGTTTAAATATTTTACTAACCAATTTGTTTTCCATTACGAGTAAAGAAAACATAAGGGTTGCTATCAGTAGATGCTGGATATACTAATCCGCAACCAATAATATCTCTGTTCATCCAAACTATCTTATCAAGAATAATATAACCATCTACTTTAGCTTGATTTTGAAAATTGAAACGGATTGTTTTACCAGTAATATCTAATTTAACATAATTAGTTTCTGAATTTTTGAGGCCGATATGAATTCTTCTATAATTATCTAAATTCTTCTCTTCTTTAATTTTATATTTAATTTCAAAATAATATAGTGAATAATTAGGAGGACGATCTATTGGTTTATTAAAGGCATTTTCTGCATAAATTGAAGCTGGCATATTATGTACTTCATTAAATTATAAAAATTAATTTTGAAATTAATATGTATTAGAGTTAGAACCAGGTGTGAGCTTTTGCGTTATTTTATTTAATTTTATTATTAATTTTATTTAATCGACAAAAATATCCCAAATTTGCGGAAGAAATGAAGGAAATCTGCCTGATTTGCTTCCTAATTTCTAAAAGTAAAACAGAATGGATATATCATTGGAATTGCAGGGATTACAGAGGATTTGAAGGATTTTTTCCTACGACATCCCAACAATTTACTTATATAAAAAGCGGAAATTTTTCCAAAATTTCGGAAATCAGAAGGAAAAAAACGTCAGAAATAGAAAGTCTGGAATCGGAATAAGTTTAATAATCTCACGATATCTTCCTTAATTGCAGAATCCTTTGTACTACCCCTTAATAATACAAATTTCATATATACATTTGATCTCTACAAATCCTCTGCTATCCGTCCAAACCACTGCTAGCTAGCCTTATTACTCAAAATCGTTTTATATGCAACCTAATTAAAAACTGGCTTATATCCTCGGTTTCAAACCCTAATTAATATTTACCATAATGCGCATCCTTCTTTACATATTCAATATAATCAATATTTTCATCATCAATTATATTTACAAATCCCATTCCCTTAACACAATTACCAACAGGATTTTCTGTATTTATACACTTAGCTTCACAACACTTTTCTTTAATTTCTTTCCATCTATTTGGAATTTGAACAAAAGACTTAAAAAATAATTTGTAGATTTTCGTCATATCACCCTTACTCCGATTCGGACAATCACAATGTCATTCGAAAGATCTTTTCGATATAAAAATATCACCCTAATATCACACTAATCAATTACGTTCATTTGTAAAATCGAGTTTTTACACCAAAAATTAGCTTGGGCCCCTTACAATTTTTGACCTTTATGAGACCATAACTCGACTAAAATGGTGTCGAGCCTACTTTTGATTCCGTAAGAACCAACTTGCTGAGCTTTTCCAAATACTTATTGTTTGTCCGGATCGAAGTAGATATGACCTAATTTTTTCAATAATTTATATTTAAATAACTAACCAATTCTTTATTTAAATTAAAATTATTAATTTGTTCAATTTCTTCAGTTAATTCATCAAACTTTTTATCAGTTGATTCTTCCATCTTTTATAAATTTAATTTATATTAAATATTTTAATTTTTATATATTGGATTTATATTGGATTTATCTGAGATTGGATTTATTATCTGAGATGGGACTCTATTTGATTTATCTGAGCAGTATTGCCGTTAAATTGTAATGCTTGTTAGTACCCTGGCTCAATATTTACTGTAACTAAGGTTAAATATTACGGGGCGGGTACTGAGTTTAAGTCGGACGAGGGTTCGTGGAGTTCTAACTGCGAGGACGGAGCTCTGGAGGGAGATCTATTTATTTATTTATTTATTTACGCCTTGATGGCGCGAGTCAAGCAGTGCTGGGTATAGCTCCGGGAGCTAGCTCCGGAGCCCGGCTCCGGAGCCGGCTCCGGCGGAGCCGGAGCCGGAGCCGGAGCTAAGATTTTGGAAACCCCGGAGCCGGAGCTGGAGCCGGAGCCAAGAATTTGAAACCCCGGAGCCCGGAGCCGGAGCCGGAGCCAAGGTTTTCCAATTCCCCACGGCTCCGGCTATACACCCCTAAAGATGGGTTAGAGAAAAAAAAGTAAGCAAAGAGGGTAGGCGTGAAAAGAAAAGGGGAGATAAAATTGAGACGGGTAAAAAAGATTTTCTTTCCATTCAATCGTAAGGTATGTGTGGTTGACTGGATAGTGCGTCTGGTTCATAGTTTCGTTCAATTAAAGTTCGAAAAATATCTCAATAATTGATTAAATAATTGTTTTTCTTTGGAAAATAAATTATTATAAGGATTTTTTTATTAAATGAAGCTGAATAAATTTTTCGAATTGGTTAATTTTAGTCTCCTAGGTGTCAAAATTTTCGCCTGCGGCGCAAAAAAGAAGGTTTTTGGCTTAAGGATCGTCCAAATTTTTCAAAATTTTCGCCTGCGGCGCTGAAAAAGGATGATTTTTGGCATAAGGATCCTCCAAAATTCTCAAAATTTTCGCCTGCGGCGCAAAAAAGGAAGATTTTTGGATCAAAATCCCCTTAATCCCCCCGATATCGCCCTTAATCCACCTAAATCACAAGATAATCCACCCAAATCCAGATTAATCTATTGATAACTCTCTTAATCCTCTTATATCACTCTATATCCCCCTTAATCTACTCAAATCTCCCAATGAAAAATAATTCATTGATTTTCCACCCGGAGCCCGGAGCCAACATGGAGCGGCTCCGAAAATCGCCGGCTCCGGAGCCGGAGCTGGAGCCGGAGCCAAGATTTTAAAAGGCCGGAGCCCGGAGCCGGAGCCGGAGCCAAGATTTTTAAACCCCGGAGCCCGGAGCCGGAGCCGGAGCCAAGAATTTGAAAGGCCGGAGCCCGGAGCCGGAGCCGGAGCCAACAAATGGCAAATACCCAGCACTGGAGTCAAGTCAAAAAACAATAAAAAACGAAATCAAGTCAAAAAAATATATAAATTTCCGGATAATTATCTTTAAAAATAAGAATATGGGCTCTATCTGAAATTAGGGTGGGAATCGTTTTTTTTTTCATAACTTTTTTCTTTACTTTTTTCCCCCCCTTACATGACATAATGGTAAGCATTTTCTTCCTTGTTCTATTCCATTTAATTTGCCTATGGCATAATCAAATTAGTAATGATAAAGAAAGGATTAATTTTTACACCAAATATAAAATATAATGATTTAAAGACAATATTTCTCTCTTAATTTGTTTAAAAACGCTGCTGAAATTGATTCTCCTCTTGCACGGGCATTTTGGCGAAAAAGAGCTTCCATCATGTAGGAGTCATTCAAAGTTGTGCTTGTCCCGTAAATTCTCTTTGTTTTGTGTTTTAAATGTGCCCACAAACCCTCACATTTATTTGTGTTCACATTCATCTCTGATCCGTCATTCATTTTTACAATTTTTGAGAATCCCCCTCCTGTTTTCTTTTTATGTCGAATCAACATGTGGCTAAAAAAATACTTGAAAAGGAGCCATTTTGCAAAGTTAAAAATAAACAAATACTATTAGGAATGAAAATGAAGAAAAAATATTTAACAATTAATCCTTTCTTTATCATTACTAATTTGATTATGCCATAGGAAAATTAAATGGAATAGAACAAGGAAGAAAATGCTTACGGGGGAGGAAAAAAGTAAAGTAAGGGGAGGAAAAAAGTAAGGGGAGGAAAAAAGTAAAGAAAAAAGTTATGAAAAAAAACGATTCCCACCCTAATTTCAGATAGAGCCAGAATATGTATGGAATAGGAATAGGTAAAATAAGAACATGTACCTTCTTAAGAATATGTATGATTTTCCTCTCTAAAATAAGCTCAAATAATTACCTTTCCTTATTAATTAATTGCTCCAGCGAGAGATCGGAATAATAATTACACAGGGTAATAATTTAAGTAAATATGGTAATTAACTTTTCTCTATTTTTTATCTGCAAATACTCAACAGAATCAAAAAATTATTTTAGAACCCTCAATTTTCTAAAAATTACCTTTTTAATTTTATTTTCCAAAAAAATTATTTCTCCCTCATTCTGCTCAATAATTTCTTTTAAAGCAGAATTTTGTTTAGAATTTTCAACTTTTATTTCATCAATCATTTGTTGAAAAGTTTGTTTTAATTCCTCAACATTTATTTGATTTTCTGGCTTGAATTTTATAGAAAAAATTAAATTTTAAATTATTTTTTAAACACCTCTACCAAAACATTTTTATTCTCCATTTTATCCTCATTTTCTAATTTAGCATTAGAATTCTAAAATTTTATAAAAATTTTTAAATTAAAGGCCGGAACTACGAGCTTCCAAAAAATCCTTACTAGGCATCAGTGATCTATATGACCCGATTTTCAAGAAATAGTGAATTTATTTTTGTCATCTAGATCCCTGGTATAGATTCATTAGGCTAGTATAGGTCCGTTGGAATTTTTTATAAATAGAAAATGGAAAATTTGGGGGCGCTGTCATTTATTTAATTTTCTGCTTGAATTACATATATCAAAAAAATTAAATTTTAAACAAAATGGCTATACTTTTACTTGGTCATTTTTATTCTCCATTTCATTCTCAGTTTTTAAATTCCCATTAGAGTGCTGAAAATTGTTTTAAAAATTTAGTAAAAATTTTTACTATTTTTATTTTACAATTAATTCATAATCAGAATCGAAAGATGTGTCTTCTTTCATTATTGTCTTCTTTCAATGAGGTATCTAAAACTTAAATAATTTCCTGAAATCTTTTTTTATAAAAAATTTTTTTATTAAAAATTATTTAGAAGAATAAACTAAAGTTTTATTGGAATGAATAAAATAATAAATACGAGTAATTCTTAAATAATTTTTTGTAAATAGACACGCCTCGTTTACAGTAGATATAAAAAAAATTTTTCTTGAACTTTTTTATTTTCCCAGACATTATAAATACTTGCTTGTAGCTAATATTTTTTAATAAAGGAACAGCTTTTTAAACAATGGACAGAGGAACAAACTTTACGATTTATATTTTTATTGTCCTTAAAATTTTACAGTAAAAATAATATATTATTAAGTTGCCGTAAGTAAAAAAATGTCTATATATGTATAAAATGTCTGTATTTATGTAAATTACAAATTTAAAAATAATAAAAAAATTAAATTTTTTTGATCAATATTCTTCCATTTTATTTTAGAAATACGACTTCTAAAGTTAGTAAAAAAATTTTCAATTTCCTATTAATATAAAATTGGCCTCATTCTTATCCAAATTCATTCATTTTAAGAAAAATATAACTTTAATGTAAAGTGGCGGACTTTTACTTCAAGAAATTTTTGAATGGGTTAGTGCTAATGGATTATCCTTGTCAGATAAAGTTTTCCCTGAACATGATTGTAACAATTTTATAAGTATTAAATGGGCTACAAACATACAAATATAAAGAAGGCCGAAAGAAAAATTTTTTGTGTTAACCTTAAAAACATGAAAAGAAAATTTTCCATACGTAAAAGGCCTCCACAATATATGTTTTTTTAGATTTTAAAATAGGTAATCATCTAAAAGAATTACCCATGGTATGCGACTTTTTCCGCAAGACAAACTATTTTTGGCAGGTGATAAAATTTTCTAATGGCTTTTCAAAAAACAAAAGAAAATATGGAAAGACTTAAGCTCATAGCACCTTGTATCATGGAGGCAGAAACACCTAATATTAAGAAAAATGAATTTTTAACTCTTAAAACCCATTTCACATCTAGTCACACTTCCCCTAATTTTTTGACAGGACTATATATATTTTTAATTATTATCCTTAACAAAATCAATTTTATTCAAAAGTTGATCATAATTTAAATTAAAACAAAAATTATTTTATTTTACGAAAAATATCATTTAATCTTATCGAAACAAGTTCTTTAACGACTCCTGTTGCCAACAATAATGGTTTGAGTCCTTCCTTCGTAATTAATGGAAATATTTCGACTAATTCGTTTAAATCTTTCTCTTAAAAATTTATTTTTATAGAATTATTATATATAAAATTTACCTAAATCAGAATATTTATGAATTTTATGTTTTGAAAAGTCATAAACAAAAGGATTAGCTCTCAAATCCTTCCCTAAATTAATTTCCACTGAACAACCCATTACAGAAATAAACTTTTATTATGTATTTATAATTTTTTATTTTACAATTAATTCATAATCAGAATCGGAAGTTATGTCTTCTTTCATTATTTTTCAAAAAAATCTAAAAAAATTTAACTTGGGCATATAAGTAACTATATGTAGGTAAATATATCAGAAATCAAACCCCCCCCCCCCCCTATTGAACTTGAGGTACTCTATAAAATTTGAAAATAATTTCCTTAAATATTTTTAAAAAATTATTTAGATAAGTAGACTAAAGCTTTATTAAAATAAATAAAACTCTAGATGAGTGTCCTCCTAAATAATTTTTTGTAATTAGACATGCCTCATTTACAGTAGAAATATTTTAAAAAATATTTTTTCATTTTTTATACATATTTTCCCAGACATTATAAGTAATTGCTTTTATTTTCTAATAAGGTAAAATAAAAAACAAAGTCAGGACAAAGGCTAACTCTCAAAACAAAAGAGCATTTCTTGCTCATTTCTAGAAAGATAAAAAATAAAATACCTCAATTTGGTACTTATTGGTTATCCCAAAGTAGTTTTTGCGGACATTTTATGCGGACTCATTTATGTACGAAAAGGTCAAAGGTTCTCCCTTCCTTAATTTCACTCAATTTTCTCTATAGCATTTTTCAATGAGGGCATCAATAAAGAAAAGATTAATTCTAAATACAGATGACCGATTTTTAAATAAATATACTGCACGCAAATGGGTGAAGGGAAAATGAGGTGAGGGTCAGTGCTATGAAGCTCGTACCAAAATTCGTACTCGTACCTCGTACTCGTACCTGGTACGAAGTACGAGTACGAGCGAAAAAATGGGGCAGGTACGAGGTACGAGTACGAGTACGCGGCCAAAAATAGTGAAAAGTACGAGGTACGAGGCCTAAGTACGAGCTCGTACTTCTCGTACTTGGTATTAATAGGGAAATAGAAAAAAATATGTTTAATTTTTTTCAGCCGTCCTTATATGAGCGAGTGGCCGAGTGGGTAAGGTGTTAGGCTTCACCCAAGGCGTTAATGATTTAAGGGTGGGTTCGATGCCTGGTCAGAGGACAATGAATTTTCATGTTTTTCCTTCTTTAAATAACATATTTATATTTTTAATTTTGTCTTAAAAATTATTCCATTTTTACATGGAGAAATTATGGGTTTTTGGCCTTCCAAAATTCTCAAAATTTTCGCCTGCGGCGCTGAAAAATGAAGAAATCTGTCATCTGGCCTTCCAAAATTCCCAAAATTTTCGCCTCCGGCGGTGAAAATGGAAGAAATCTGGCTTCATGGCCTTCAAAATTTTTAAAAATTTTCGCCTGCGGCGCAAAAAATAGAAGAATCTGACTTAAGTACATCCAAAATTCTCAAAATTTTTGAAAAAAAAGATTTGAGATTAAGATGGATATTAAGAGAGAGGAGAGCAATATTTCCTCCTTCCCATCTTGGAGGAAATATTGCTCCTTGCACTCCAAAATGCAAAAAATTTCGCCTGCGGCGCAGAAAATGGATGAAATTGGAGGATTTATAGCTTTAAAGCCTCCCAAGATTCAAAAATTATAACATATGGTGTGTTAATAAATTATAACACACCATACAACGCTTACAATTTAAAAATAGATATCCTGGACTACAAAAAATCATAAAAATTTTCGATTTTTTGCTTTTTTCTCAAGTACGAGTAAGTACGAGGTACGAGTACGAGGTACGAGGCCAAAAATAGGGGTGGTACGAGGTACGAGTACGAGGCCTAAAATAAGGGTGGTACGAGGTACGAGTACGAGTACGAGGCCAAAAAAAGAGGTGGTACGAAGTACGAGTACGAGTACGAGCAAATTTGAAATTTAAGAGCACTGGTGAGGGTATTCCAAAATATAGTCCAGAAAAACAGTTTTGTCTTTCGTCCAAATTGGTCAGACAAAACAAAAATTTGTCCGGAAAATTGGTTCAGAAATAGGTCCAGACAAAACAGTTTTCTGGATTATGCTCTATTTTGTCCGTGGGATGTGATTTAGCCTGACACTTACGCAAATAAAAACTGATTTTCTTTGAAACTATCAGTCTATGACATGAGTCATCAGCAGAGAAAAGGATTTTGAATTAGTGAAAATATATAAAACGAAAATATTGATCCTAAAGTTATGTGCAGTTTATATTTGTTGGCATTGCAAAAATTAATCTTTTCTTTATTGATGCCCTCATTGAAAAATGCTATAGAGAAAATTGAGTGAAATTGAGGAAGGGAGAACCTTTGACCTTTTCGTACATAAATGAGTCCGCATAAAATGTCCGGAAAAACTACTTTGGGATAACCAATAAGTACCCTCAATTTTCTTTGTAATGTCTGTAAAATTTGATTGATATATTTTTCTGTAAGGTCAAAATTCTACTTTTGTATTACCGCTCATGATTTATATATTATTAAAATAATAAAACTATAAATGAGGTTCCTCCTAAATACATATTTTTTTGTAATTAGTCATGCCTCGTTTACAGTAGAAATATTTAAAAAAAATATTTTTTCATTTTTTATACATATTTTCCCAGACATTGTAATTTTCTAATAAGGTAAAATAAAAAACAAAGTCAGGACAAAGGCAAACCCTCTAAACAAAAGTGCATTTTTTGCTCATTTTTTAGGGAGATAAAAAATAAAATACCTTAATTTTCTTTGTAATGTCTGTAAAATTTGATTGATATATTTTTCTGTAAGGTTTAAATTCTACTTTTGTATTACCGCTCATCATTTTACAATCATTTTAAATTATTTTCCTACCTTTCAAATTTCTTTTATATTTAATCTGCCGACAATCAATCTGTTTTTTATCATAAAACTTTGCCAATTTCCACCCTTTTTCTCCTGTATAAAACCAAACTTACCTATTCCTCCCTTAATAACAGAAGGAACTAAGTTCTGTATATTTAACTTGTTAATTAATATCCTAATTATTTTTATAGATTTTTTTAAAATAAGCTAAAGTAATGAAAGAAGAAATATCTTCCGATTCGGATTATGAATTAATCGTAAAATAATGTTAAATTATAATACGTTAAAAAGTTTTTAATTTTCAGCAATCTAATGGAGATTTAAAAAATGAGAATGAAATGGAGAATAAAAATGTTTTAGTAAAGGTGTTTTTGTTGTTTAAAATTTAATTTTTGATTAAATTCAAGCTTGAAAATCCAAAGGTTGAAAACGAGGATGATTCAAACAGAGATGATACTTATTGTGAAATTTGTAATAGAAATCTATGCAATCGCTATTTTTTAAAAATACATATCGCTAAAAAGCATGGAATTGGAGTTTGTGTTGATGGAGTGGGTTTAGTTTACTTTGTTAAAACCTTCTTAATCATTGAAATCCCTTACCCATTCAAATCTTCTAACCCTCACTCAACCAAAGCTCTTAACCACCCTCCATCTCTCGAGATCGGGTCTAAATATTCCTAATGTATATTATGAATTATTGCTTGAAAGCTTGTAGTCAGTTCCTGTCTATCACCTAAACACATTTTTTTAATGTTTAGCAATCTAATGAAAATTTAAAACAAGTGGATGAAATGGAGAATAAAAATATTTTAGAAAAGGTGTTTAAAAATTATTATAAAATATAATTTTTATTATAATTCAAGCCAGAAAATCAAATAAATGTTGAGGAATTAAAACAAACTTTTCAACAAATGATTGATGAAATAAAAATTGAAAATGATAAACAAAATTCTGCTTTAAAAGAAGTTATTGAGCAGAAAGACGAAAAAATAATTTGTTTAGAAAATAAAGTTAAACAGGTAATTTAAAAAATTCTGGGTAGAAAAGTAAATTTAAATAAAATAAATATTTTATTAAATGATAAAAAAATTGTCAACCCATAAATCATTGTTATTTATTACATCTCTTATCTAGGGGTTAAGAGGATATCGAGTGTTCTGAAATATTACGGGGAAAATCGGGAAAATAAGACTAAGTGCATTCAGAGATGATATTCCCTGATAAACTAATGAATAATATAGCCGGTAATACTTTTGTCCAATAGCCCTTATTCCCAGAATTATGCTTATCATATACATAATAATTAGACTATTAGATTTTAAAATTATTAAAAATCTTTGAAACGGGCTTCATGTAAATAGTAAGCAGCATGATACTGACAACTATAGAGATCATTAATCACAACAGGAAAATCTAGATAATTATTTATAAAAGAATACATTAGAAAATCTAGAGAAATTATGACATTTAATATATGTACCTATAATATTTAAATTTTTAAAAGATGGAGGAATCAACTCACAAAAATTTTGGAGACTTAACTGGAGAATTTAAACAAATTAATTTTAACAATAAAGAAATTTGTTTTGTTCAAGTTGCAAATAAATGGAAAGAAATTAAGGAAAAATGTGGTGATTGGTTTTCGGATGATTGCTGTGAAGCTAAGTGTATAAATACAGAAAAACCTGTTGGTAAATGTGTTAAGGGAAACGGATTTGCTAATTTGATTAGTGATGAAAATATTGAATATATTGAGGCTAAGAAGGGTGGTCGTCGTTATGGTTATTATTTAAACTAATATATTAAATTAATTTTTAAACTTTATTAAAGGACGTGATAAGCCAACTACAGTTTATTGTGAAAATTCATTTAATAAACCAAATGACAGTTCTAACTTTTCCTTATTTTATTTTGAAGTTAAATATAAAAGTAAAATTCAGGAAGAGCGAATTATTTATAGAAAAATTAATATCGGCCTTAAAAATTCAAATCATAGTTATGCTAGATTAGATTTTGATGCACATGGTAGTAAAGATATCTCGTTTAATATTCAAAATCAGCAAAATCAACATGGCTGCATTAGTCTTAAAAATATTCTTTGGAATAAAAATGATATTTTTGGGTGTGGATTGGTCTATCCGCCATCTAATGATAACCGCCCTTATATTTTCTTTACTCATAATGGAGAACAAATCGGTATTAAAATTTACTTTTAATTTTCCGTTACTCCTGCAAATTATTTTTTAAATTTCCTTCTTTTGTATAGAATAAGTTAATTAAATTCACTAGAGCTCTGCGTTTAAGGGCTAGCTCTGCTACTTGGTCAAATTTTTAACTGACCCGAAACCCGAACCGAGACCCGAAACCCGGACTTTTTTTCAACCCGAAACCCGCCCAACTTTTTCTCAACCCGGCCCATCCCTGATGTGTACTAGGGGTTGGATGAAATTCCGATTTCCGGCGTTTTATCCTACGCTTTCCGTAATTTTGGAAAAATTTCTGATCTCCAATAAATTTTGAGTCATATTTCCGGCTGAAATTTTTGTCTAAATTCTAAAAAGTATGTGGAATATCGGAGGATTTCCATGAATTAAGGTGAATTTGGAGGGATATCGGATGATGTGAAGTGATTAAGTGTTTTCTAAAGGATCTAGATGGGATTAAGAAGGAAATTAGGAGTTTGGCTCGTGCAGTAAAACAATTTGCACCATTTACTTTTTTTAAATGAATGAGTTAAGGAACAGAAAAGATTTTGCGAGTATAAGGGAGAAATACCAAAAATTTAAATATTTTTAAATAAAAATTTTTTTAAAGGCAACCCAATATTGTTGAATAACAATTGTGATGGTTATAAACCATATATTCGGCTACAGTCCTGTTCTGTTGAAGCAAATTTCGGGAAAGATCTGAAAGCTGATCCTTTTGTTTATGACTTTTCAAAGCATAAAATTCATAAAAATTCAGATTTTGGTAAACTATATGTATATAATTCTAAACACAAAATAAAATTAAAAATAATTAAGTATATAAGGTATAAGTCGGGTTACCAGAAAACGCAATTTTCATGGAAATATTTCCAATAAGGTGTAAAAAAGATCAAGTTTTAAATTAATTTTGATTATAAAATACCTATGTATATGTATTGGGGTAGAGATACATTTTAGAAACGTTCCCTAAAATTTCTTAGTTCTTTTCTATTTCAAAATAGTTTCGACAGACTAGTAGAAATTTATAAAATTTTCAATAATTCAAAAAAATTCTAATTAATTTTTAAATTTAATTTTTAAGAGAAAGATTTAAATGAATTAATTGACATGTTTCCTTTAATTGCTAAAGAAGGAATTAAACAAATATTGTTGGCATCTGGAGGAATTAAAGAAATTGTTGAGAGAAAATTGCTTAATATTTTTCCTAAAGATGATTAATTTACTGTTTTACTATAAAATGAAGTTTTTTTTGAATAAAATTAATTTTGTCAAGAGATTTAATTTATGCATCTCCCGTTGCCGAAGGCCCATTTCCACAATATTGGAGAATTAATTTAAGATTTTCGCGTATCATTTTTACGCTTATGCATTTTCACGTTTCTAAGTTGTTTAATTTCTTGAAAAATTCGCTCGCAGGTACTCGAGGATGTGTGTCGGCTAAGAGTGATATCAGTGCATTAGAGGATTAAAGAGAATATATACGGATGTGTGAAATATTCAGGGACAAAGAATTTAGTCCAGATATCGAGGTATTATATCCTATTTTCTTTAATGCCCCTATACCCCACCTCAGTTTTAATACTTTTTGATTCTTGAAGATTCCACAGGTCAATTTAGCATTTTTGAATAACAAATTTTAATATTAATACGATAAAAGTAGGGAACGGATTTATATGGATTTCCATATTTTTTTCCTGGCCTAGTTGGGTTCTGAAACGTCCAAAAAACATAGTTTTAGCAGCTATAAGTAGTGCATGTTCCCTATTTTTTCCCTATTTTTTCATTTGCCATATTTTTCTCTCTTTAGCATTTCGTTTTTAGCATTTCGTAACGAACAATCTTCCTGAAAAAGGAAGAAATCTTCAAAAATCTCAAAAATATAACAATACCATGCTGCGGCTCCGTTTCTTGAACTCGGATTTGAATAGAGTTAGAGGTGAAGCTATGAAGCTACCAAGCATCAAATAGTCTACAACCAAACGTTAAGTAGTTCAAGAATTATGTAGGCGTCGCAAAAATGTTTTCATTAAACTTAATTGTGATTTCAATTGTACCCAGGCAAATGATCTCTTTATTTCTAATAACGATTTGCTCAATTCAGTTAAAACAAGTTAAAACTATAATTTATAAAATACTTTTAACTAGAACAGTTGAAAATTACCTATTGAAACTAGAGACCGGATCGATACGATATATCGATGGAAAATATCGATATCGATATTATCGAACGATCATTCAAGTCCGGTCTCTAATTGAAACCCTGGAGGCAGGGCTAAGGTTTGAAAAGGATTGGAGCCTACCCAACAAATGGACAATACCCAGTACTGGCATACATCTTGTATACAAGGTCAGGGAAGGAGCCTAAGCAGTACCGATTTATAGTTTACCATTCCGTATAACAAATATAAATAATCGCGATCTCGATTGCCCTTGTATATTTTACTTATTTTTGTTTTCCAAAATTTAATAAAATTTATCCATAATAAAACATTTAAAAATTTTCTAAGACACGTGAATTTCTGACAGGAATTCTTTGTTCTTTTCTTTTTTCATCTCATTTAAACATTGTAATTTTTCCATGTTTGCCGTTATGCTTTCTATATTATTATTAAGTTTTAAAAAATTATTTTAATTTTTAATTACATAAACCATTGGGACAATCTATTAAAATTTTTTTGTATCCATTGTATATTTGTTTGAATAACTTCTAAACTTTGTTTAAAAACATCCAAATTCCTTTATAAATTAAAAAAATATTCAATATTTTTGCTAAATTACATTGTAGTTTTTTCATTTTCACGAAGAAAGTTCTCTACTTGTTCAATAACTCTTTGAGATTTTCCAACAATTGATGAAGAAATAATTCTAGATAATAAGAATGGTTCATCTTTGAAACTTAAAAAGATTAAAAATAACATTTATTTTAAATAAAATATAATTTTTAAGATATTCCATAATCCTAAAAAAATTTTTACAAAATTTTTTTGGATAATTTAAATAAAAAATAAAAAAGATAATTTTAATAACTCCATTTTTTGTCTTTTTTCCTTCATTCATTCTTCTTTCGTATAAATTAAGAATGGTCAAAGACTAATAATTGTCAAGAATTAATTTAATTTACATAAGGTACTCAATATAAGTAAAGCATCATTTATTGATCAAATTTGTTTTTAAAAAATAAATATTTATCTTCAAAAACTGAAGAAGAAAATATTAAATATTACTATTAAAGAATATTCTACCAACAAATAAAATTCGTGTAAATGGTCATTAAATGAAGTTAATTATTATAAATCAAATTATCTTCGACCATTTCCAACTTTATGCAGAAGAAAGAAGGAAAAGACAAAAATTTGCGGACATTAGGTGAGATGAATCCAAATGTACGCAGTAATAACTAATATTATTTTAAAAAATATTTCATACCCTTGATAAATTTTTGGCCATTTATCAATAAAAAAATCCAAAATAATTTTTTTCCCAATAATTCTATTTCCAATATATTTAAAAACAAGAGGTTTATCTTGTAAACGAATACTTGTATTATTAACATCAATTGCCATTGTAAGAAGCCTTAAAAATACTTAATTTTTTGATTGACGAGTAACTATTTTAAAATCAATAATTTGATAATTTTTTACATTTTTAATGTATGTGTATCTCTAGAACAAGCCAATGCATTAAGTAAACGTTCTTTTTCTACTTGAACATTTTCATTTTTAAATAATTCAAAAATTAAATTCCAATCTTGTTCAGTTCCATAATGTACACCTTCACAATATATTAATGTTCTAAAAAGTACAGGAACTTTAGAACATTGACTAGCCATTTTATTTGGAAATTTTGGAGGAGAAAATAATCTAAAAATAAAAGTAGTGTCTAATTTAATGACATGCCAATTTAAATAAAAAATTCTTATTTTATAGTATTTTTTTGGGGATGATTTGTAAATATTTTTATAAATAGGAACTTAAATAATTACGAGGAAAGTAATAATATTTTATAATATTATAGTTTACAATGCATTATTGTTATTTTCTTTTTTTGTAACAAATGATTTACAAGAATTAACAAATTGATGTTGATAAATATTGAGAATAACATTAATACAACGTTGATTTCTTAATTTACACATTTCTTGAATAATTCGTTGATTAAGTAAACTTTTAATATTTAAATTATGTATTTTATTTGTTTAATTTACCTATTAAAAAAATCTTTATCTCCATCTTCTGGTTTCCAATTATAAATTTTATCCAATTCTCGATTAAAAATATCATCAATTAATAATTTAATATAAGCCTAAATTTATAAATATAATTATAAAAAAATTTTTTTATTTAAATTAATTATATTAAATGAAAAATAATTAAAAAATAATTTTTTTACTGAAGGTCGAAGCAATATTTTACGTAATAATATATAACGTTGGGATCGCGCCGTCATAAAGAATTCACTCCCAGTTTTGAGGATCAGGAATTGCCGTATTCTTTCAACTAGAGTTCTGACCGGCCTAACTATTTTTCTTCTGCTAAAGCTAAAAGTTATTCGGAGCCTGGGTTCGAACCAACATTTATAGTTGACTAGTTATCTTGTTTTTTATTCTATCACACCTGCATAGCTTTAGGAATTAAATAGTTTCATATTTAATAAAAATTGTTCTAATTTTAAATTAGATATCTTAACAATATATAAAAATATCCAAAAAAATTTTCGAGGTTCTCGTAAGACCTTCAAGTCCACTCTCTACAGGAAAAATACAAACCCTTAAATCTTCAGTTTCAGGTTCATCATCAAAATAATTTTGTATTACATCAAAATTAGATAATGCTATTTCCCAAGGAGGATATTCTTTTTCTTTAGTCAAATATTGGGTTAAATTTAATGCATCCTTTTAAACATTATTTTTTCGAATAAAAATATTATTAAATACTTCATAAGGTAAATATCCATTTTCAGCTAATTTAAATGAATCATCAATAATACGTACACGGCTAGCCATTAAAAGTTCCTTTTTTTAATCAAAAATGAATTAATAATTATAAAATTACTTTATGATTATTAAATAATTGTTGACTAATTTGTTTCATTTGATCAGGAGAATATAAAACTCTATAAAATCCTTGTGAATGTGTATTTAAAACAAGTAAATCATCAACAATTGTTTCTAATTCAGTAGAATCTTTCAGCCATAACATTGGTTGATCAGTACCATTAATACTCCACCAAATTGGAATATCCCAATTATTAACTTTTTTGTATTCTCTTATTTCATGTTTGTTATCATTATTATCCTCTGAGTTAAATCGAAATCGTTGTTGAGTTAACAAAACTTTTTTAGGGGATATTCTTTTTATCTTAAATGAATAATTTTTAAATGTAGAGTTTTTTTAATTTAAAAATTTTGCCTGCACAACGGGAAAGCCAGATTGTTCAGTCCAATATTTAGCAAAATATTTAACATTTAAAGGTTGTCCGTTAATATCATGTAGATTTTTAGGAACTGCTTCTGTTAATGCGTTCCAAAGATCAGTATGGTTAGCATTTTGATATTTAAATTGATTTAGGTATATCTACATATAATTTTTTATTTAAATATTTATCAGTTATATATTAGTTATGCAGGTTTCTATTTTGCTTCTTTTCCGTTATACGAGCACAAACTTAAATTTGAACAGCTATAAATTTATGAAGCTTGATCCAGCACAAATGTATTTTATATCATTCGAAAGCCCTCGATAAGATCTATCTTTTTTCTAATTGGATAGATCTAGTCTAATCACTTATTAAAAACTTAAAAAGTTATAATTAAAAGTTATAACATTATTAAAAAATAATTAAAAAGTTATAACACGCTAAATACAGTTGTTTGATGTTTTTCACATGTGTCGGGTTGTAACTTTATAATAAGTGATCAGACCTGATCCATCAAGTTGGAAAAAAGTAAAAAAAATAGATCTTATCGAGAGCTTTCGAATGATAAGAAATTCATATGTAGTGGATCGAGCATCGAAAAGTTATGGCTGTTCAAAGTCGGCTGGTACTCAGTTTGCGGTCGAATACCGGAAAAGTACCCTATTTTTATGCCATTTTTCCATCTAGCATTTTCCATCATGTAAGATGACTAAATGTCACCAGTCCTTTAGTGATCTTATGATACATGGTTTGTAGGGATAGTGATTTGAAGGGATATCGTAGATATAAATGGATTTAACGGGATTAGGTGGATAAATTTATATACCTAATAGAAACTATACACGCAATTGCCAGCCCTGATACCAATATATATCTCGACAACAACTAATATTAATTTCAAACAAATTTTAAATTTTTAGGCAAATTTTTAAAAAATTGCCTGTAAATTTAAAAAACAGCGAAAACATGCTAAATAGTGTATGACATATGATTGAAATAATTCTGTCTATGCCTGATAAAAAATGCCTCAAATTAGAGAATAAATTTACTAAATCACTTAAGGAATTTCGTACATACACAAGACCCCCCCTGAAAATACTATCCAATCCAAAATAAATCCAAATCCCACATCCAAACTAGTCCAATTTAATTTTGATTGCGACACATTATTTCTTAATTATCTTAATTTCTTAAAACCCGGTGAAAAAAATGTTTTTTGTAAAAATTATTATTTACTTTTAGACCGCTTTTAAAGCTTTGTTCACCCATCACAGCTCCTATCATTCTTAATATACTTGCACCTTTCTGATATGTTATCGAATCAAAAACTGTAGTAAAATCATCTTTCGTTCGAATTTCAAGGATTATCGGATGAGAAGTTGCCTTAGAATCAGCATCAAAAGCAGAGTCCAAATCTCTAATAATGAAATAATCCCTCATTTGAAATTTTCCATTGCTGATTGCATCTGTACCCAAATATTCCTTAGAAATTTCTATTCTAAATTTAAAAATACAAAATTTACAATCAAAGAAGCGAATCCTTCGTTAAGAAATAAATCATTCCACCAGCTCATCGTAACTAGATTACCAAACCATTGATGAGCTAATTCATGTGCAATAATTGAAGTAACAATGAACTTTTGTTGAATAGTACATAATTCTGGGCTATAGAGAATATATTTTTCAAGATATGTGACCTGAAATTGTATGTGATTGTTAAGAAAAATTTTGACTCCATATAAAAAAATATTATTGGAGTCGAAAATTGACTCCATATATTATCAAAAATAAATTTTAAATATTTTATTAGTACCAATCCCCAATTTTCTGTTCCTCCAGCCTCCGCATCAGGAAATGCTATCATATCCAATTTAGGAATTGGAAACTCGATACCAAAGTAATCTTCATAAAATTCCAAAACTTTTATTCCAGATTCTAAAGCATAAGAAGTAAAAGTTAAAGCATCTTGACGTGCCCACATACGAAACTAAAAATATTATAATTTTTGAAAAACTATTAATAAACTCGTATTCCACGCTTTGTATATCCTTCAATATAATTAAAGTCAGAAACTACTATAGCTAACAAATATGAAGACATTGGAGGTGTCTCATCAAACTCAGTTTGAATCCATTCTTCATTGTCTCTACAAAAATTTACTAAATTTGAAAATAAATTTTAAAATAATCCCTCTCATGTAAGACACACTAGTTTGTACGAAGCTCGTACTCCACTACTGTATGTTAGGATATAAAAAATGGAAAATATGAAAATAAAATATTCAAGAAAAATTAAAAGATTAAGTCTTATAAATAGTATATTTTAATTACGTTGGTACTCCATTTCGAAGTTCTTTTGAATTACTAATAGCTTTAGAACCAGAAGGATGAATAATATTGAGTCGATAAATAGCTTTAAAATGTGGTTCATCTAGACAAGGTATCTAAATTTTAATAATTACACCAGATTATATTATACAAACCATTCTCCTAGCATCAATAGATTCCATATGTGTAACAGCTGCAAATTTGTACTCACCAGAGAATGTTGTGTATGTTGTTAGATATAGACCAGAGAGTTTTGTGGAAATTGGTCCGGAATATGGAATCTGTATAGGAATTATAGTTCTAAAGTAAATTTCCTAGGTTAGAGCTCTGCTAAATGTTTTTTGACTTTTTTGAATATTAAATGGAAAATATGTTTAAGCCAGGTATTTCAAACAATGTAATAAATGCAAATTTATTAATCTACCAAGTTAAATTAACAAAAAAATTTTAAATTATTAATAAAATTACCTGAAAGAGAAAGTGTTCTCCTCTCTCCAAAATTACATCTAACTCAAAAAAGACCTAATAAATAAATTTATGTTTAAATATCCTCATAAATTATTTTAAAATATATGCCGTAAATGTTCTAATATAAGCAATAGGGCTTATATTTTCGATGGGTCTCCTGTGTTTATATTCGAGATGGACTTCTAATAGAAGCTGGCTTATATTTATTAGAGCATTTACGGTATATATGTCAACGTCAAATTTTTGTCAAATTTTAAACGACAGAAAAAATATCATAAATAGTGTTTGACAGATTTTTAATTATGTCTTCTACTAAGGTTGAAATATGCCAACGACATATATACTTAATGAAATTACCTTTTCATTGAATTCATCAATTCTAATTCCAATAACTTTAAGTGAAGGTTTTGATTTAATCTCATCATTTACTTCATTTACTCTAGTTAATTTATATTTTTCAAGATTTTGTTGATCGAAGTTAAGTTTTAAAGCATTTAACTCTATTCTATGTGTATTTTGTTCAACTCGAAATTTCATAAATAAATTAGCGTTAAATGTAAGGTTGTTTGCGTCAGAAATTTGTGCATCAAAGCCAGGGACATAAATTTTCATTGTTAAATTATACCAAATTGGGTAAAGCTAAAAGATTTTTTAATATTAAAAAAATATAAATACCTCTCCAGAAAGGCGTAATACTTCAGTCGCATTTTCATGTTTAATATTTTCAATAAGCTTCCCTATTTTTGGTAATTTTGTTTCTATAATAATACCATTAATTTATAAACTTTCACTAATATTATTACTGTCAGTAAAAGTAATTTTTCCTTCGATAGCGTTTCCCAAAAAAACATTATTTATAAGAAAAAATGTAAAAAGAATAGCAGCGATCCTCATTAAATTAAAAATTATTAGAAAAATATTTTTCTTTAATTAAAGTAAGTTTTTTTAATTTAATAATTATTTAAAGTCGAAATTTGGTTCTGTGGAATCGTTTAATACTAAATTTGGAAAGATTAGGAAATCTTAAAGCAAGTTATGGCTCTGCGACAATGTGGCCGCGCGACAAAGTGGGCCGTACCCGTTATAGGTTATGTGGCTCTATCTTAGGACATGCGTCCCATGAAAGTTTATGCGTCCCATGAACTTTTATGCGTCCCATGAACGTTTATACGTCCCAAAAATAGTATAAGCGTCCTTTCAAAGTAAATGCGTCCCAAAATTAATATAAGCGTAAAACAATTGTAAAAACATTTTTTAATTTCCCCATAAATCGGTGAATCAAAGCTTATCCACGCTAAGTATAATCGAGGAGACATGTTAGGAACTACATATGACTGGGTTTTTGGTATGTTAGAAAGAGGGACTAACCGTGTACGTCTATTCCATGTGGCTGACAGGACAGCAGATACGTTATTGCCTCCCTTGAGCAAATTAATTTCTGGAAAAATCAGAGCAAGGAAACATAATAAACTATGTAGTTAATTTCATTAATACTTTAAAAAATGTTGTTTAGCGCTTATATTAATTTTGGGACGTATATACAATTTTTGGGACGTATATACCTTCATGGGACGCATATACTATTTTTGGGACGCATATACGTTCATAGGACGCATAAACTTTCATGGGACGCATAAATGTTCATGGGACGCATGTCCTAAGATAGAGCCGGTTATGTAACCTAATACCAACTTTGATGCACCAAGAAAAATTGATATTTAAAAATAAATTTAATTTGGCCGGACAAACTAATTTGGACTAAAATTTAATTTGGACTGTGACATATAAATATATTTTTTTATATACTACTTCCAATATTTTATCATTGCAACAATTTAATTTTTTAAAGAATTTAGTTATCATATTATATAAAACAAATAATGTATGTATTTATTCAATAAACAATAAAATACACTTATTTCTATGTAATTAAAACATAAGTCATAAATTAAGTAGAAATTTGGGGTTGAGGGTGGAATTTTTATAGAAAACACACCTTATATTTTATAAACCATTCCATGATATTGTTAAATTTCAAGTAAACATAAATAAATGTTAACTGTTATCTTTTTTTGAAACATGAGTAAATGCTTTAATTTAAAGCACCTATAATTTAAAGCGGTAAATGTTCGTTACGTTCCCTAACTTTCCGCAAAAAGAACTATTAGCCTTGATTTGATTTAGAAACTCTGATTTACCACACTCAAGGCATAGATCCGGATCTCATATTAGAATGTGTTAACAACTACAACAAAGCATTGGTTTTGTAAAAATAAGTTCATTATATATGTTTCTTTGGATGAATAGAAATTTAAATTAAATTATAGACAAAATAAGGAATAAATTGCAGAATTAAAATTTAAAATTAAATTATAATACTTTATTGAATTATTTTATTTTGAACTAAAAGTTAATATAGAAATTTTACAATAGTGTTAAATTCTGGGAAAAACATTTACTTTTGAAAAATATTTGACATTATTTATGGAATAAAGTTTAAATAGTAAATATTTTTATTTTCATTTCTAATTATTTTCATTTTCAGACCAAATATAGCACAAAACACCATCCCATGTTGGAATAGTAAGTGGAGGTTGTAATGTTGTGTTTACTGTTATAATGGTATCTAAATTATAAAAAAATATCTTCTTTTAATATTATCGTACTATATTTTCTGTAATAGAACCTCTGAGACAAATTTTTAAGCCATACTCAAAAGGGGAACTTAATTAAAGACTGGGTTGTAATGCAGAGGGGGGCTCTAATTCAGATAGTACTGTACTTTTCAGCCATCCACCATAGGATAGGTGAAGGATGTCATTAGAGATGGAGGGGGGCTTTAATACAGAAAAAACTTCATAATTGTTTACCCATTTCCACCAAATGCCAGTAACGTCTAATTGCCAACCTAGCCCCGCATTGGCCTTCCTTCTTTGAACAATAAAATATTTCCCCGGTTGGAAAATAAAAAGTATCGGCACTTTCTTTTCCCATTAAAACAAATTTGTGGTCATTCATTGCTTTTTTTAAATTAAAAATTTAAAAATAAAATTTCAAAAAATTACGAAATATTCCAAGTGCTTCACTTCTATTTGTTAACATTTGCCCTAATTTAATTAGACATCTTTCTGGGCATTTTGAACGAACAGGTTCTGTCAAAACGTATCCTAATTGGCTCTTAAAATTTAAAATTTTAATTAAACTATTTTTATAGAAATTTTATTTACATTATTTTTATATTCTGAACTAACAGAATTGTTTGTTGTATATAAATGATCGTGTAGTGTTCCTTAATTTTAAAGAAATAATTTTTTAAATTAATTGTTTATTTAAAAGTAAATTTTGTAAAATGTTCCTTATTTCCTCTAATTATATGTCCTCCTAATAAAGGTGCATTCATTCATTCCCTCCTCTAGGAGAATGGTAGAAAATAAGATTTCACCTCATGATGAATCACTCTATTAGAATGCTCCATCGGAAGTTGAGTAAAAAATGAAATGTCCGGTCATTCAATTAGAGGAAATACTTTAGATTTTTTGGTATTTTTAAAGAAATACCGTATTTATTCTAATAGAAACACGTCTCTATTTGAACCACGGTCTCTAATATAACCATACCAAATGGAGGAGTTGAAAAATAAAACCACAGTCTCCATTTGAACCACAGTCTCTAATATAACCACATATCTCTCATACTTTTAAATAAGTGAATGGAATACTGATATAGGAATACTGATTTTCTTCTTTCGATAAACTATAATTCTTGTTACTTTAGCAAATCCAGGAAAGCCCATGACATATTAGAAGGAGAGTTAACGACAGCTATGGGTGTCGGGGGATTATGAGGAAAATGAAATAAAGTGAATTGTGAAGGATTATAAGATTTGGGAGGATTAAGAAGATAAGGAGAATTTGATCAATACGAGGATTTAGGAGATTGAGAATGATTAAGGTGACTTAAGAGGTTGGGAAATTTTCAAAATTAATAGTAATCAATCATATTCTCTTGCTCTACCAGTGTATCAACTCTAATTGTTTAAAACCCATCGATATCATTTCAAATCCTTCTATATCCTTTATAACGCCTCCATCCCAAATTCTATGACTTTAATACAACATCGAGGTTGGAGTATTTGATAAATTTACCCGGTTTTCCTACCAGGAAACCGAGTTGAGCGTTAAGTCTTATTATAGAAAATTGACATCCTAGAAAAATCCGGCGCCGCAGTCGAAAATCTAGAGAATTTTGTGTAGAGAAACCACTAAATTGATTAAAAATTAAAGTAATTTTTGGAGAATATGGCAAGAAAATTCCTAATATTTTTCCTATTTTTCAAAAAAAAGCATTGAAAAATAAAGCCACAGTCTCTATTTGAACCACAGTCTCTAATATAACCACACAAAATTGGAGGGTGGAAAAATAGAACCACTGTGAATCTATTAGAATAAATACGGTATATCTATTTTTTAATCTAGACTACTCCTTGAGTTTAAAATACAATTACTTAAATAAACATTAAGAAACAATCCCCAATTTAAAATTCAGGTAAGAGATTGACTTACAAAGATATAAACAGATAAATCACCCTAAATTATCTGTTTAAAAAAATCACCTTAGATTAGAAAAACCCGAAAAAATTTAAAAAATAGAGCCACAAGTGACTTTATCAACTTTACATACCTAATTTACCATTATCATATTCTGTTAATTTTGCAAATTTACTATTTTCTTCAATTAAATTATTTGAAGGAGAAATATTTAAGCATTCATCTATTTCCTTCAAATTTATCATTTCATCATCCTCTTTTCTATTTTCATCCATTTCCATAATTATTTTTACTCCTTTATTCTCGTTAATTTTTAAATTTTTATTAATTTGTTCATTTTCTTCAATTTTATTTTTCTTTGTTTTTTTCTCCTTCTTTTCTTCATTTATTTTATTTTTATTTAAAGGGGAAGCCTCTCGGTTTTTCAATTTAATTAAAGATTCTGGCGAAGGCCTTTCTAAGCTCCATCCAAAACACATTGGCATTTGCTCTCGAGTAAAATTACTCGGAATTTCTATATCAGGAGATGTTGAATAGGCATAATCTAATATTTAAAGATTTAAGGGAGAGAGATCAGCTGGTTAGTATTTAAAATGTTTACTAGGCGGAGGTTTATGATTTATTAAGAAAACGTAAAAGAGCGCCCCGATAGCTTGGTCGTAGAGCACTGTAGTGCTGAAAGGCGACTAGCGATAACTGCAGGTCGTTTCTGACCGAAATGTCGAACGTAATATGGAGAGAGATGTGCTATCGGGACTATATGTGTATTTAAAATGAATTTCGCCTAAAATTTAATTTTTGGTTGAATTGATAACATTAAGGCTCATTCTAAAATATATCGATGAAAATAGAAGTTGTTTTATATTGTAGTTAAAATTAAAATTCTCACACACACGAGGTCCAACCATCTTAAAATGTCGATATATTGGAACATTGGCACCTTAATAAATTAAAGTATTTTCAACAACTTAGACGAAATTAGCTACCACAATCGTCACTGACAATTGCACAATAAAGCCTTGGATTTGCCTCAACAGTTAAAAATCCAGGAGGAATTACTTTACCCATTATTGTGTCCGTATGGTAAAAAAGAGTTCCTTCAATTATTAAAAATTGTTACAAAAATTTTCTTATCTAAGATAAATTAATAACCGGGCACTCTAGGCTCAGCCAAAGCCAATTCATGCAAACACCCCCGTTTTGGACATTCTGAACTCAAAGCACGAGTAAACAAACGGAAAGGTTTTTCTCCAATAGGAGAATAAAATCCGTCTTTCTCTTCAATCCCAATATCTTCTTCAAAGTCAAGATTGATAGATGCAGCTCTTTTTAAACGATAAATAGGTTGTCCTAATTGTATTGGGTCATCAAGTGTTTGAACTTCTACACGCAATTTTTCTGTTCAAAAGTAATTGAATTATGATTTAAAATATTTTATTTAAATTAATTCAGGAAAAAATGAATTTATGATATTTTGTTTATCGCTTATCAACAAACTCGACACTACCGTAAATGCTCAAATGTGCAACCTGGCCCTTCGGGTCGGCAAAGAAAGGTGAATGTAAAATAAACTATTCGATAGCGGACCCCTGGCTTCCCATTTAAAAATGATTTCAAAACTGACTGGGCCAGGTTATGCCTTAAAATTCGGACGAAAGGCTGAATTAAAGGGAAAAATGTCCTTGTCAACATAAAAATTTAAATACCAAAATCAGTATCAGACGAAGGATATGCAGTATAAGGACAAAAAAGAGAAGAAAAGCTTGGAGAAATAATTAAAATAAAATTAAAAATAATTAAATTAAAATGATTTAAAAATGAATTAATATTTAAAATATATTTCATTTATAATAAATTAAGTGTAGGTTATAAAAAGTCTTTTTTGATATTAGTTAGATCAAAAAAGAATGAAGGAAATTGTTTTTTGTATTAAATGTTTAAAGAAGCTAAAAATAATTGAAACGCCGTAATAAACAAACAAAAGATATATTTGTAGGGAATGTGACCTTGTAACAAATAAATAAAATAATTATAGCTCTATAATTTTATAAAAAAATAAAAAAGCAAAAATAAAATAATTTTTAAGAATTTTAAATTTTAAAAATTAAATTAAAAAAAAAATTTTTTTTTAATTTTAAAACACTTTTTATTATTGACCGTCGCGGCTGTTAATAACGAGTCATTGCTTTTAGTACATTTTATACTCGGTAAATTCCAAACATATCAAAGATAATTAAGCAACTAATTAACAATTAAAAATAATTAAAAATAAACTTTAAAAAAATATAAAAAAATAAATAATAAAACCTTGATATCTGCTTTTTAAGCCTCGGTGATCCTCAGTCTTGGTTTTTTTCAAAATAAACCTCAACCTCGATCAACTCTAATTTTTTCAAGTAAAAAGTTTATTAAATAAAAGAACTAAATCGAATTTTATTTCAAATAAGAATTAAATACAATTTAAAAGAAATTAAATTTATAAAAAGGAACGATTCGACGTTAATGTTATGTTAAATCAACAAATAGATGTTTGAACACCTAGGTTTTCGATGTTTAAGTGAGCAATAAAGTTTAAAAATGGGGAAAGATATGATGGAAAAAGATACAATCTAAGATAATTATTGAAAAATTGAACAAATTTAAAAGGAAAAATTAACAATTTAAAATTTATCATACATAAAAATTTTAAAATAAAACAAAAATAAATTATTTGAAAAAATAAATAAAATTATTGTATTTTATCCTTTAATCACAGCAATCGGTCTAAGTTTTACGGCTTTCTTGGAGATTCCTGCCTGATGGCATGTATCGACTACATCAGTTACATTTTTATAAGATTGTGGAGCCTAAAAATTATTTTCAAAATTATTAGAAATTGAAGATACTGTATTTTATATCCGGTATTTATTTCGTTGCCCTTCTCCGTCCAAATTTTAAAGATATACGTACTGGTGGGACTTTATTCTTTCCATAAATTCTCTTTATTTTCGATAAATACACTTTATTTTTATTAACTTTCACCTATAAATTCACTTATTATTCAGTCAGTCAAAATTGAAAGAAATATGTTTGTAAGTTTTAATATTAAATCTTGACGTCATTGCCAACACCAATTTGAGTGGGACATTGAGAATCCAAAAATTTTCTTCCGTAACGCCTACGTTTTATTTCAAAAGCTCTAGTTCCTTTTCCCCAAAAAAAATTCAGAGTCCCTCATCCACTCTACTTTTTTAAAAAATAAAATTTTTTATTAACCTCTTCCATAACCAATTTTGGTGAAGCCACCCTAATAGAGATTCCTTGCTGTTTAAGAGCTTCTAGAACTTCTTCAAATCCCAAATTACGTCTTGATTTTGCTCTCGACATTGCTCGACCCTTAAATTTTTTAAATATTATTAAAATTTAAATTAAAATAATGAACCGCTCCATGACAAGTTGTTCCAAAAGTTTCACCAAATCCAAATTCAGTACCAGTCAAAACATAGCTGCAAGTTCCCATTGTTCCTCCGATTAAGACCTGAAAATAAATATTCAATTCTGATTATTTATTGTTATAAAGGTTATTTATTCCCCTCCGTCTTGGAGCAAATCCTGTCATTATAAATAGGGTTGTTGGTTCATTGAAAATCTTTGAAAACCGAAAACCCAATCGAATGAACCAGCCGAAAAATCCTCGGTTATTATATACCGAAATGAATATCCTATTCGTAAATGACAGGGAACAATACCAGTATTATCCCTAGAATAAAAAATTAAAAACATGTACCGGCTGCCCAGTAAGTTGATAATCGACTGGAATCTAAAAATAAAATTATTAAAATAAATTAGTAAAAAAATTAGTTCCAATTAAATTATAAACTCAAAAATAATTTGAAAAAATACCAAAGGATGGTGAGGAGGAAATGCTCTTGTAGATCCTTTTCGATGGACACAAAGCTGTTTTGGCCTTCCATCAATCAAATGTTCTTCGATTTTTGCAATGTTGTGGCTTTAAAATGAAAGAAATTAATATTAGAATTTATAAAATTTAAAAGACCTGACGTCATAAATTACATGCATATCCAAATCATCCGGAGACGAGTTAAATACTTTAGCAAAAGCCTTTTAAATAAATTTGATTAAATAACCAAACAGAGTGAAAGCAATGAAGATTACCTGTCTGAATAAGAAAAAATAAATTAAAAGCCATAAAAATCGTTATCATAAAGTTATTGAAGGAGAATGAAAAGGCAACCACAGCCAAAACAAGATTAGCCAAAAAAAAATGTCTGCCCGGCCAGATTCTTTACCCACAACTTTTTTTAGATCGAGGAAACAGTAAAGCTTTTACTGAAAATTAACACAATTCTTGTATATAAAAAGGTTTTAGTTTTGGTGTACTCCAAACCAAAAAATGGCTGACAGGGGCTGCTTTTTCCTCCTCCTTCAATCACCTTATAAAATTATTTGTTAAATATTCATTAAAACGGCGGCTTATTTTATTTAAAAAGGTGTTTTAGATCGCCCATAGAGGTAGACAACTAATTCACAGACCGAACGTTAACAATTAAAAAAAATATTATTTTAGAAGGGGAATTTAACCAAAAATATTTTTATAATTATAAAGGAAACATTTATTTAAAAGAAAATTTTAAACCTAATGCAGAATGTCATACAAGAGCGATTAACAAAAGCAAAATTGGCAGAAGCAGCCATTCCCTTCAGATAATCTTGCCCTTCTTGACTATTAATCCTCGCACAGGCAAGTTGTCGATCATTAACGTCTATATTGTCCCTAGCCATCGCCTTTAAAAAATAAAAATTTATTGAGAATTATAAAAAAATATTAGAGAAAAGAAATTCAAAATATGTATTAAAAAATATGGGCGAAACAAGAGGTGGCTAAAAATAATTTTTCCAACTTTTGAAAAGAAAAAGACAAATCGAGGGATGGCTGTGCCTCAGGAGCAGTTCCGTAGCGAATCCGGAACAATAAGACTAAAAAACCGGAGCCAAGATTTCAAAAGGGTTTGTCCGTTAGAAAACACATTAAGGAATTTATCACACCCCTCATTTTAGCCCCTTGAAACTGACCCTCCAGCTACTCCCTTGAAATTTAGGTTTTGGACATCTACAAAAAATTTATAACAATTTTTGTCAACCGAAACTTTCGTGGGGACCCAATACTAAAAACAAAAAAAAATAATTCAAAAACCTTTTCCATAGCCACAAGAGCATCAGTAGCCACTTGATGGCCAAGTCCTCTACTTCCCGTATGTAACATTCTAACAAAAAATTAAAAAAGTAAAAAATAAATAAAAATTCAACTAAACATGCAAATTTGCCCTTTTGATTCAATTCCCATTTTTTGTGCTGCATATTTGTCATAAATTTCATCTACGACTTGAACCTCTCCATAATGGTTTCCAGCACCCAAAGTTCCTAACTAAAAGTAAAAAACAGAATAAAGATTAGTTAAGCGGCAAACAGTGACTAACGTTTAATAACCTATATCTAAAGGGCTAATGGGGACTCCCTTGAAAGAAACAAAAAGGAAAACTCGGCAATTAAAAAGAACACAGTTAGGTGCAAAGCATCAAGCTATCCGTAGAAAATTCTAATAAAAAATATCTTCGGAAACCTCATATTAAACTCGCTATTTTTCTTTACGAAGGAAAATCAAAAAAGGTCTAAAAATAATTAAGCTTAATAGCATTTCGAAACTGCTCGATAATTAATTAACAAAAGGCTGGAAAGGAGAAATCGATGAACATTAGAAATAAATGTATGAGGAAAAATAATTAAACTATTTTAAAATTAAAATAAAAACCTGAGGCAAACCACGTTTTTTAGCTCTAGTGGAAACTTTAGAAGCATCTGCTTGTAACATTCGACCTGTAAAAATATTTTAAAATAAAGAAAAAAGACAAAAAATAACCATATTCTTCACAATGTTCTTTATCTTCAGCCCAGGAATAGCCTTCACGTAAAGTCCAATCCATACCCTTAAAATGAAAATTTTGAAGTGAGGATTTCATAAGGAGGCGTTAAACAGAATTACTTTAGAGTTAAACAAAAATCAACCAAAATCTTCCCTAAAAATATTTGAAAAAAAGGTCTGTAAAACACTGAAGCCCTCTGTCAACATGTCGTTGCAAGTCTGCAACCAGGATTTTTTTCGGGGGTGGGGGAGGGCCAAGGGAAGAAAAAATTTTGAGAATTTTAGAAGGCCGTCGGCCAGAAAATTAAATTTTTCTGGACGACGGCGAGAATTTTTAAAATTTCGAAGGCCTAACCCCCAATTTAAACTTTAAAAAATTATTCAAACCATTTCCAGGCAATCTTCAAAATCGCGAACATTTATTGGAATAATTCCTTTCGAACCTGAATAACAATTTAATTTAAACAAAATATGTAGTTTAAAATTAATACCAATCCCTACGGGAATATAGTCAAACATTGTCTGTGTTAATTGCTCTTTATAAGGCTGAACATCTTTCTCAAATAAATTTGTCCTGATAAGACGAACGCCACAATTTATGTCAAAACCAACACCTCCTAAATTTAAGAGAATTTTTTTAAAGTCCGCAAGTTTTGTCCGCAAATCAAAAATTTTGTAGACCCACGGAAAAATTTAAGAGTCCGTAAAATTTTAAAGTCTTATAATTTCAATCGGCAAAAGCTTGGTTAGCCGTAACTCGGTTCCAAATCTGGTGAAGGTTGGTAATATTTTGGTATTTATCTAACATTTCGACGTCTTTCATGTTTGGTATTTCGGAGCTTAATGTAATTTTGGTTTTATGAGACCATATTCTCAGAAACGAATAAAAGACAACTTTAAGAATCAATTTGCAGACAACACTCTTTAAGACCCTCACAAAAACTTTAAAAAATACCAGGAGAGACAACAGCTTTTGAATTCGAAACATCAAAAGCCGCAATATTTCCAATAGCAAAGCCATATCCCTCAAAATTAAAAAATAATTTAAAAGAAATTTAAAATAAAAAACTGAGTGAACATCCGGGAGGCCAATAGAACTTTTCACAATCGCTGGAAGGGAAGCAACATTTCCAATTTGTTTTACGGCAGGTAGAAAGCCAGCAGCAGATGTTCTGGAACTTAATTCCAGTTCTTCAAACATTAACTTTTCCAATGCAGAATTCACAAAGAAACGGCCTTCTACCTTAATTTAGAAAAAAAATTTTCCGTGGATTTGAAAAATAATTAGGACTGTTATGGTTGCAAAACGGTCAAAAAACTTTTTTTAATTTTTACTGACAAATCATATATCATTCGAAAGAGATCTTCGAGTTGAGTAGAATGACACCAAAATCAGTGTGAAGAAATAACTTTGGGCCGAGATATATGGCTCGAAATGATCAAAAAATTTGTTAAGGGGAACCAAGCTGATTTTTAGAGTTAAAAATTCATTTTTTGAATGATAGCTCATCCGAAAGAGCTCTGGGAGTTGAGTCAAATGACACATAAATTAGCGTGATTAAACAAATTTTGATAAAGTTCTGACCAATTGTATGGTCTCCGTACCATAACTGACCATTATGAGTCTTTAACTCGGCTTACAAATGGGACCAGAACTTAATTTAGGTGTCATTCAACTCGGATTGAAGAGCTCTTTCGAGTGATCTATAATTTGTCCAATAAAAAAGAAAAAAATATTTCGATCTTTTTGCATCAACCCAAACCCTAAGGGAACCAAATAAAAACACAAACATTCATATTGGGCACAAAACCCTTTTTAATCCGAAATTCAACTGGCGAGATTCTTTCAATAAATTGTAATTCATCTTGGTATGTACGGGGCATTATGTAAAATTAAGCAAAATTAAGTAAAGGTCTGAAGAGAGGAAAAATTTTGGTTATCTGTCAAAAAAATTTTTGGCAAAACAAACATTAGCGAGAAATTATAAAATGGTTATGAACAATAATTGGGAGGTAAAAGTGAATTTTTTTTTCTCGCGCCGGGACAATTCGTTTTTTTAATATTTGGCTAAAACCAAAGATTCGGCTCGTTTCGGAGAGGCCGAAAATAGCGCACATAAGTGCAGCAATAGCGCAATACATTAATATTTATGGATACGAATACCTAAATACACATAAAGGAAATAAAATCAAGTAAAAAAGAAAAAAATTTTGTAAAAAATTTTAAAAATCTCTTTTCTATTCTTTGTTTCTCTAACAACACATTACTCATTTTAAATAAAAATAACACAACGCCAAACGCAGCGCAAAATATATATTACAAAACTCAACGCTACGGATAAATAGGCAACTTCTAAAATAAACTTCCAACGTGGCGCGACGCATGAGGATATGACTTTTGAGGACCAGACATTTGAGGACCAACTTTTGAGGACGCGACCTTTGGGGATGCGACTTTTGAGGACGCGACCTTTGAGGATGCGACCTTTGGGGATGCGACTTTTGAGGATCAGACATTTGAGGATACTCTAATGTCAAAAAAATAAAAATGTTAATTTTATGTTAAAAAATTTAAATTTTATAATTTTACGGCTTGCTCAAGGCCTAACGAGCAAATAGTGATCATTATTATGTAAATATAATCGTTTCAGTTTTCGAAGTAGTTGAAATTTTGAAAATTCGTTGAAAATTTTGATGAATTGAATAGGGTTGTCGGTTCCTAGAAATTCTTCGGATATCCGAAACCGAACCGAAAAACCGAACCGAAAATTTTCGGATATTGGACCGAACCGAAAATTTTTTCGAGGGTTAAGAAGTTATTAAGGATTAGCGGTGGTGTACATATAAGTGAATTTGTTGATATAAGAGGTTTGATATCGGGTGATAAAAGGGGTCTGAATTGATCAAGGTGGAAGATTACGAACGTTTCAATTAAGAAAGTTTTGAATTATTAAGAAAGTTTTCAATTATTATTATCAAATTAAGAAAGTTTTGGAAGGTAAGAGGGATTGCAGTGTACCGGGGCTTTAAGGAGGATTTAGAATTTTGGAATAACAGCCTACAAGATTTCTTCCTTTTTCAGCGTAAATTTTGAAATTTTTGGTAGGCTATGGGGCCAGATCTGAAGGCCATGTGAGAAAGGTCAAGTTTTGTAAGGCCAAATAACCAGATATCATTTGCTCGTTAGGCCTTGAGCAAGCCGTAAAAATTAAATTCTTTAAACATAAAATTAACATTATTTATTTTTTGATTTTTTTGACATTAGAGTATCCTCAAATGTCTGATCCTCAAAAGTCGCATCCCCAAAGGTCGCATCCTCAAGAGTCGCGTCCTCAAAGGTCGCGTCCTCAAAAGTCGGTCCTCAAGTGTCTGGTCCTCAAAAGTCATATCCCCAAGTGTCGGGTAGCCAACTTCCAAACCTTCTAAACAAAATATTTTTAGGGTTCGGCAACTAGTCGGGTCCAAGACTGAGTTTTCCAGACTTGGCAGCTAGGAAACCGTGTATTTTGATAAAACCAGGCTTTTTGGGGGTTCCCGAGTTTTTTATTTTTCTAAGCTTTTTTCTGAGACCGGAAAAGCTTAAAACGAAAAAACCCCTAATAACGTTCCCGGCAATTTGAATAACTCTAACTCAATTTAATACAAACTATACAAAAATATAAATTTGAGGTTTTTCATAAAAATTATAATCAAAAAATGTTCAATTATTCTTCCCATTTTTCTCCTCATCTTTATTTAGCCATTCAGGTGCTTCCATTTCCAAAATTTTCAAAGCATCATTAATGCTACTTTTTGCCCTCGTTTTAATACATTCCATCTTTTCTTTAAATTCTGGGTCATTTTTTGGTGTTCCTCTTTCAAAAAACGGAATTTCCATAACCCTGCCAATAGCTTGTGAAATAATTGCCAAATTGTAAACGTGTTGAAGCTTTAAAAGATTAGAAATATTTTCTTTAATGTTGGCGGATCCAAGTTTTGGAAGTCCAAAATCAAAAATAATAGCCGTCACTGGGGTGTGTATATAGGCTGAAGACGGTTCTGGTGACTTCGGCAGTGAGTGATATGGACAGTTGTTGGCATAATCGTTTTTTAATCTCCTTCTGCGCAAAGAAAATTTGGCGGAAGATGGCAAAAAATATGTGAAGTAAGGTAGGCGGATAGTTGGAAATCTTTGGATATCCGCCCTTTTTTCGGATCGGATTTGCCAACCTTAATTTGGAGGAGAGGGGGTTTTTAAAACGTTATTTAGATATGGAAGACAAGTTCACAGGAAGTAACCATTCCCATTAATTTTAAAATTAGGCCTACTTTAATTTACAGCTTTTCGTTAAACTTTAAAAATATTTTTTAAATTACAAATTACATACTTCTTCAATTCCATATTTTTCTTTTTCCATTCCTAGTTCAACTAATTTTTTATTTAATTCATTCAAATATAGTTCTAAAATTTTCCCTTCCTTTTCAATATTTTTACGTAGATCGGGCTCTACAGTTGCCAACATTAATCGAGATATATCAGTCATTGGATTGCCTTTGAAAATATTTTTTAATTATTAGCTTACCTATTTATTCTATTTTAGTTTATAGCTTTTCTAAAATCAATTAATTGATCTTGTCTAAAAAATTTAGCCTGATCCGGATTTGATATATCCGACCATTTCCTAGTATATCAGATTTTTAAATTTATGAAAAAAAACGTTGAACCATGTCAAAAGTTATACGAAGTTTTTTCGAATCGTATATATTATAGAAAAGGTATATTTATCAAGTATTAATGTCAAAAGACATGCTAGTTTTAGAGGACAATTCTAGAGTATAATTTTGTTCAACATCTTTTTAAAATTTACCTATAGTTGCCAATTGCCAGTCTATAAAAGCTGCAAGCCTGTTTGGGTTATTGTTATACCATAATAAATTATTATTCCATAAATCCCCGTGTGTAAGGATTTCAGGAACGCCTTAAAAATTAATTTTTATTTGTTTAACTTTACAAAAATTAATTATAAAGAAAATTTAAATAATGTTTTAAGGCGGTCATAGGATAAAGAAATAATAATATAACATGCCATTGAACTCCGCCTATCCAAGTCTATATAACCCTGTGAATAAGATAAGCAAAGGAAAGGGTCAGCCTGTGGATCCAGGGTGAACATTTTACCCTATTTATAGGCATTTGCCCTATTTTTGAACTTTTCGCCCTATTTTTTCCCTATTTTTAACATTTTGTAATATTTCTTAAGTTTTTTGGGATTTTGTAAAAAATGGTAAAAATGAGGGATTTTTGACTTCTTGGCCTCCAAAATTTTAAAAATTTTCGCCTGCGGCGCTAAAAAATGAAGAAATCTGACTTCTTGACCTTCCAAAATTTTAAAAATTTATGCCTGCGGCTCTAAAAGGGAGGATGTTACTAGCGTATTATTATAGATAGCTACGAACAGGATAAAGTACGGGATTTTATTCAGTCATTTGGACGTTTTTGTAATGAAATAGTTCGAAGTTGGTCAGCATTGGAGGCTTTTTTCGATCTGAAAGCAAGTGTCGAAGATTTCTTAGAAAATATTTTTTGATGAATCAACTCTTACATCATTCTTCTGTTGTTAAGAATGTGAAAACTTGCGATTTTAATTGTACTCAGGCATATGATCTCTTTATTTTTGATCCCGATTTGCTCAATTTAGTTAAAACTAGTGAAAAAAGGTTCAAACCAAAGCTTTTTAATTGAAATTTTAATTAATTCAAAGTTTTTAAAATATTGCCCTATTTTTTGCCCTATTTTTGACCAATTTTGCCCTATTTTTGCCACATTTTTGAGTGGCCGCGCCCTATTTTAGTGGTTTGGAGATGGTCACCCTGTGTGGATCAGACAAGAGTAAACTTAATAACTAAATTGCCAACTAGATATCCGGAAATTTCCGGTTCGGATATCGGAAACTTTAGTCAAGAGAATACGAGAGGAAATCCCGAAGGAGGAAATAGTCACTTCCTTTAAGCACTCTGAGGGTGCTTAAAGGAAGTGACTAAAGGAAGTGACTAGGAACTGGACTACGGAACTAGTAAATGTCTGGAACTAGCTTTAGAACTAGTTCTTGGAGATATATTTTTGACAAAATTTCCTCGATGAAGTAGCTGATTGAGCTCCTGAACTCTAAAAATTTTTGCCTGCGGCGCTGAAAAAGTGAATTTTTCTGGCCTACGACTTTAGAAATTCTCAAAATTTTCGCCTGCGGCGCTGGAAAATTGAATTTTTTTGCCTCTTAATCAGGGCTGTCCGCAATTGCGGATTGCGGACTGCGGATTGCGTACACTAGATGATTTTTTAAATTATGCCTTTATTTGTTAAAATTGATAAATCTTTTCATATTCAAAAAATTATAAATTTGGAACTAGAACTAGCTTGGAACTAGTTCCAGAACTGGAACTGGAACTAAGGAATTTCAAAAATGGAGTTCCGGAACTGGAACTGGAACTACTAAAATTGAAAACCTAGTTCTGGAACTGGAACACTAAAAGTGAAAACTTAGTTCTGGAACTAGAACTAGTTCCAGAGAGATTTTGGAACTTTGACATCACTGGTTGTGGGTTGGCGAAAATTCAATACAGTGACTACGTTGGCCTTTTTGACATAAAATCGGGTAGTTATACCTATTTATCCACAATTTAAAAAAATACCATAATCATTTTCACATTTTTCTCTCATCCATTTAACAAATTCTGGCTTAATAACTAAATTGCCAATTTTTTTAAACGGTTCCACAATATCGTCTAAAAATAACTTTAATTTAATTTCGTCTTACAATCTAATCAAAAACCATCAAGTTCCATAATTTGTTCAATCATTGCCGAACCAAATTCTTCAGCCACACTCTGTCCCCACATTTCTTCTATTGTTACGAATTCTTTCTGCCATTTTTCTTTTATTTTAGGTAAAGACAGATAAGCATGTAAATGTGCCAAATATCTAACAACTTCCATTATCTATATTTTTTATATTAAATGACTGTGTATTAGATATCAGGGATCCTGCCGTTCCGATTACCAAAAATCGGGAATTCCAAATGTATTTTTAGATACGGAATCCCGATTCACGGAAATTTTCGTAAAAATTTTCAAACAATATAAATATGAAATCCAAATTCAATTCAGGTGGTTTTATGATTTTATAATACCTATTTCTGAGAAAAAGAACTCGATAACTCCGATCGAGTGAAATAAAAATTTCAGATTAATTGAAGAATCGGACATTAAAACCGGATATAATTTATATTATAACGTATTTAATCCAACCATTTCTAAAGTAGGTGACTTTAATCCAAAGTGGGACTCTATTTCAAGGCGTGATTCTAATTCAAAAAGTGATCTAATTCAGGATGGGGCTTATAGAAATAGGTAACTTCTATTTACTTGTATTTCATTTAATCCTTTAGTTAAAGGTGTAATATGTGTATTTTCTGTCAAATCCTCCATCAAAATCACTCCTTGTGGCCCAAGCTTATTAATCTTATCATCTTCTTCATTTTTCTCTTCTCTACAATTTTTTGTAAAATAAATTTTTGGTATAGGCAAAGGGGGATTTTCAATATTATTCATCATTTTATAAAATAAACATTCGTTTTTATGCATTCTTGTAAATGATGCCATTGATTCCTAAATGGTAGCAAAATATTTTTTATATAGGGCGCCTCGCATTCGACAATTCTAAACTTGTATTTCATTTAATCCTTTAGTTAAACCCTTTCGGTGAAAATGAATTATACATATAATTATTTAACCTCCATCAAAATCACTCCTTGTGGCCCAAGCTTATTAATCTTATCGGCTCGGCGGGACCTTGGCCTTGAGGTACCTTGGCTTTGCCTTGACCTTGGCCTTGCCTTGACCTTGGCCTGCTTCCTTTTATACCAGTATAGGATTGTACAGCCGTATCTGTAGGGTATTTAAATATTTCTGGATTCTTATGTTTTCTCTTTTTTGGAGGAGCCGGCTTTTTATTTAGCTCAAGAGCAATACCCAGCACTGGCCGACAGTGCTAGAACAATGGCTTTAATTACTGGGATAATTAATAGGTAAACTAAAGAATTATTCTTAATTCTTTCATAATCTTTGTTAAATTAACAAATTTGGAACATTTTAGGACTATAATTTTTACCTTTAACACAGGATTAACTTTTGCATTAACTTTTGCATTTATTTCATTATTATTATTTTCTATTGTCAATTTTTCTGTAAATTTTAACATAACTTTTTCCAATCTTTCTTTTCCAAAAAAATGTTCTAAAATTATTTCAATCCTCTCATCAGCAAAAATTTTTAAAATTAAAGAAAATTTATTTGGAAAATTTTTTGTTTTGTTGTTAATTCCATTTGTATATTTTATATTAATTATTAAACGAAGTAATCTAGAAGTAAAGCCTTTGCCGTCATTTATGTCTATTGCTTCGATCTTTATAAATTTTTTTTAATTTTATGTTTTTTCTTTAATATTGTTTTAAAAATAATTATCCTTCTATCATTTTCTATTAAACCAATAATCTTTAAGCCCGTCAAACTTTAAGGGTAGGGAGACTTATCGGGACGGATATATTGGGATTGCGGTGACATAAATAACTTCTTGCATATTTATGTTGGTTCTATAATAAAACATCAAAAACTCTTTTCTTCAATACTATCCAGTAGTGATGCTCGGGAGAAGAAAAAACCTGGGAGTCGGGTCGGGAAATGACCTAGGGAGTCGGGATCGGGAGTCGGGAATTAGCAATAAAAAAATTGGTACTATGCGTTTATATCCCCCCATGTCCGCAAATGTTTGTCCGCACTTTTCTTTCTTTTCCTTTCCCCTCTCATAAGGATTATAAATGGTGCGATGTATTTGTGTGGATCACCTAATTTCTAAACCACATAAATTTATCGGTATTTGTTTAAACGTTTTTAAATTGTAATTATTTTCTTAGGAGGTGACGACATGATTGTCGAAATCGACGAAAGTCTTTTTACAAAGCGTAAAAACAACAGTGGTAGGGTCTTACCTCAGCAGTGGATCTTTGGTGGCCTGTGCCGTGAGACCAATGAGTGTTTCTTAGTCCAGGTTAATTGTTCCAGCTAGATTTGTTCTGTTATATTTTAGGTACCAGATCGCTCTGCAAAAACGTTAATGGCAGAGATTGAGAAACATATTAGACCCGGGACTACTATTTTTTCAGATAGTTGGAAAGGCTACAAACATGAAGAACTTGAAGAAGCTGGATTTTTCCATTTCACTGTAAATCACCGGTACCATTTTGTTGACCCGAAAACCGGAGCGAATACACAAAAAATTGAGCGTCTTTGGGGTTCTGCCAAATGGAGGAACAAAAAACATCGAGGAACGGCGCGTCATCATTTGGAGAGCTACTTAGCAGAATTTATGTGTAGGCAAGAAGCTAAAGAAGAAAATTTTTTCGAATGGATTTGTAAAAAAATAGCAGAAATATGGCCTCCGAAATAATTTTTAAAATTGCTTTGTTTTTGCTTTTATATTTTTTATAAACGAATATTTGTCTGTACTAAGTTTTTACTTGACCATTTTAATCTTTATGAGAGGAGAAAAAGAAAAGTTTATTAATACTTGACCATTTATAATCCTTATGAGAGGGGAAAGGAAAAGAAAGAAAAGTGCGGACAAACATTTGCGGACATTTGCGGACATGGGGGGATATAAACGCATAGTACCAAAAAATTTTCCAAAAATTTCAAAAATTTTGGCGCCTTAGCGCCAAAAATTACCATTTTTTTCAACACAGGCAAAAATATTGAAAATTTTGGAAGGTAAAGAAGCCTTACTAGCGCCGCAGGCGAAAATTTTGAGAATTTTTAGGTCAAGAAGTCAGATTTCTTCCATTTTTTGCGCCGCAGCCAAAAATTTTGACTCTCATTGGAGTGAAATAGAAAGGGGTCTTGAACGATCTTTAAGGGTAACTTAAGAGTTTATTTCCCCGATTATTTGGAAAGATAAGCCAACAGCCTGTCCAAAAAACCTAGTAACCGCAGAGATACCCAGTGTGGGATATTGCTGGGGGCTTTTTCTTTGAGCCTGAGCCCAGCTTTGATTTATAGTTGTTGTCATTGACCTTAGGTCCGTAGAATCTCTCCATTGGAGTGAAATAGATGAAAAGAGAGTGCCATTGGTCCTGGATAGTATCCAGGACCAATGGCACTAGGGCGTGAAGCCAATAGACAAGCTTTACGTAAAATAAAATATTCCAATATGTCCGTCCCGATATTTCTGCCTCCATAATTTTACATTGAAGAAATTTTTCTTATTTTTGGCTATTTTCCTTAATTCTCTAAATATGTTTCCTCATGATCGAGATGTCAGGAGGAAATATCAATGATGTGTCCTTATGATTTTTAACGTGACTTCCAAAATTTTAATATATAAGGTTGAGTTATTGAAAACAAGCAACAAGCGAAGATGAGGAAACAAATTAAAAATTAAGGTAAATGGGCAAAAAATAAGAAAAATTTCTTTATGTTAAAAACTAGAGACGAGACTGTGAAGGTGGATATTTCGACAAATATCTTTGTATCTCGAAAGCTTAGATTTTCCATCTTGTCTTTTTCCAGTCTTCATATTTAACTCCTCAAAAAAGAACAATTTTCGGTAATTCTTCGGTTTACCCCCCCCCCCCTCCTTTTTCGTTCCTCAAAGTATTAAAAAATGGTCAGTCAATCTTAACTTATAGAACACATCGAGCTGAGTCGAATGACACCAAAATCAACAAAATCCGACTTGATTTGACCGAAATACAGACTCCTGAAAATTGTACAACCACAGGGGTGATTTTTTGAATTAAAAAAAGTTTATGCAAATGATAGCTCATTCGAAAGAGCTCGTCGAGCTGAGTAGAATGACACTAAAATCGACGTGATCCGACTTGATTTGACAAAGTTATGACATTATTAAGACCTACCGGAGTCGATGATTTATGTCATATCTTTGTCAAATCAAGTCGGATCACGTCGATTTTGGTGACATTCGACTCAGCTTGACGTCCTCTTTCGAATGAGCTATCATTTCTATGAATTCTCGTCCATAAGATTTTACGCCCCAGTGGTTCTGGGGTCTGTATTTCGGTCAAATCAAGTCGGATTTTGTTGATTTTGGAGTCATTCGACTCAGCTCGATGTGTTCTATAAGTTAAGATTGACTGACCATTTTTTAATACTTTGAGGAACGAAAAAGGAGGGGGGGGGGGGGGTAAACCGAAGAATTACCCAATTTTCCTATAAATGTTACTCAAAAATTTAACCTAAAAACTTATAGAGATTACATAATTCTTTACCTTCTCAACGAATCCTCCATTTTCTAAAATCTTTCTAAATTCACTACTTCCATTAGCCAATTCATTAATTATATATCCAAAAGTAATCCAATTGTATTCTAATATATATTTTAATTTTAACTTTGGATTAATAAATTTATCAAAATTAAAATTATTTCTGTTTTCCTCTTCACAACAATTATTTGAAATAATTAAATTTGAAGGAATTGAATTAATTATTTGGATATTATTTGCCATTTTAATTTTAAGTATAAACTATCTAATTTAATTAAAATTGTTAGCAATTTTTCAGGATAATGACCGTCCATAGAAAACTACATATACTGCTTTCTATAAGTAATTCATTCATAGTCACAAAAAAAGGAGGAAAGGTAAAGAAAAAAATATTATTATTCTTCGAATAGTCATTTATTATTATTATTTTATAATTTTGTGTAATTCATCTTCACTCTCTCAAAATTATATATTTAAATTTTACAATCCATATTTTTCTATTTATTTTTTTATTGGTAGGTAGAGTAAAATGTAAAAATTTAAAAATAATAAAAGATTTTTTGAGGACAGAAAAATAAATTTAAAAAATTAAAAGAAATTATTTCGATGCCATAATTGAATGTATCCTTAAACGAAAAGAGTATTGAGTAAATTTAAAGAAATAATAATTGTAAAAAAGGGTATATTAAGGATATCTACATAATATATAGGTAGATATTTGTTATTTTAAAAAATAAGTAGAGTACTTTAAAAATGTGTAAGTGAACAAGTCGGTGGGTATTCTTGAAAATTATATCTACAAAATTGTCTGAATAAAAAAAACAGTTATATATTTTACACAGTTGGAAGTAATTCAAAGATGAAGAGTTGTTATTTAGCAGATGTATAGAATGAAAATAAAGAGATAGGTAATTGATGAATGAAGAGGGGGGGGGGGGGGAACTTGAAAATCTCGAAATCCTTTCAAGAAAAAAAAATAATTTAAAAATAAACATGTTCTCTTTAGATTATTTAGAGATTATTAAGAATTAATTAAGTGTTATAAGAATTAATTAAGTGTTAAATAAAGGAGAAAAGGAATATTAACGAGGATATTAAAATTTATTTTGAAGGTGTTATAAACAAAATTAAAGATAAGAAGGTTTGTATATTTAATATTTAGATCTTAAGATGGTAATATTGGAGAAAAATAAATTTAAAAAAGACATTGGGAAATAAGGGATATGCTTATTAATGAATTGTTTACAAAAAAAATATTTGATTTTTAAAATTTTGTCATTTTCATTTAAAATTTTAAAAACTTACGGTAATTCTTCGGTTTACCCCCCCCCCTCCTTTTTCGTTCCTCAAAGTATTAAAAAATGGTAAGTCAATCTTAACTTATAGAACACATCGAGCTGAGTCGAATGACTCCAAAATCAACAAAATCCGACTTGATTTGACCGAAATACAGACCCCAGAACCACTGGGGCGTAAAATCTTATGGACGAGAATTCATAGAAATGATAGCTCATTCGAAAGAGGACGTCAAGCTGAGTCGAATGTCACCAAAATCGACGTGATCCGACTTGATTTGACAAAGATATGACATAAATCATCGACTCCGGTAGGTCTTAATAATGTCATAACTTTGTCAAATCAAGTCGGATCACGTCGATTTTAGTGTCATTCTACTCAGCTCGACGAGCTCTTTCGAATGAGCTATCATTTGCATAAACTTTTTTTAATTCAAAAAATCACCCCTGTGGTTGTACAATTTTCAGGAGTCTGTATTTCGGTCAAATCAAGTCGGATTTTGTTGATTTTGGTGTCATTCGACTCAGCTCGATGTGTTCTATAAGTTAAGATTGACTTACCATTTTTTAATACTTTGAGGAACGAAAAAGGAGGGGGGGGGGGTAAACCGAAGAATTACCGTAAGTTTTTAAAATTTTAAATGAAAATGACAAAATTTTAAAAATCAAATATTTTTTTTGTAAACAATTCATTAATAAGCATATCCCTTATTTCCCAATGTCTTTTTTAAATTTATTTTTCTCCAATATTACCATCTTAAGATCTAAATATTAAATATACAAACCTTCTTATCTTTAATTTTGTTTATAACACCTTCAAAATAAATTTTAATATCCTCGTTAATATTCCTTTTCTCCTTTATTTAACACTTAATTAATTCTTATAACACTTAATTAATTCTTAATAATCTCTAAATAATCTAAAGAGAACATGTTTATTTTTAAATTATTTTTTTTTCTTGAAAGGATTTCGAGATTTTCAAGTTCCCCCCCCCCCCCCTCTTCATTCATCAATTACCTATCTCTTTATTTTCATTCTATACATCTGCTAAATAACAACTCTTCATCTTTGAATTACTTCCAACTGTGTAAAATATATAACTGTTTTTTTTATTCAGACAATTTTGTAGATATAATTTTCAAGAATACCCACCGACTTGTTCACTTACACATTTTTAAAGTACTCTACTTATTTTTTAAAATAACAAATATCTACCTATATATTATGTAGATATCCTTAATATACCCTTTTTTACAATTATTATTTCTTTAAATTTACTCAATACTCTTTTCGTTTAAGGATACATTCAATTATGGCATCGAAATAATTTCTTTTAATTTTTTAAATTTATTTTTCTGTCCTCAAAAAATCTTTTATTATTTTTAAATTTTTACATTTTACTCTACCTACCAATAAAAAAATAAATAGAAAAATATGGATTGTAAAATTTAAATATATAATTTTGAGAGAGTGAAGATGAATTACACAAAATTATAAAATAATAATAATAAATGACTATTCGAAGAATAATAATATTTTTTTCTTTACCTTTCCTCCTTTTTTTGTGACTATGAATGAATTACTTATAGAAAGCAGTATATGTAGTTTTCTATGGACGGTCATTATCCTGAAAAATTGAAGTTGATGAATTGTTAGGAAAAAATTCTAAAAAATTTATTTTGTAATTAAGTGAATATTAAAAAAGTAAAGAATAATTGGGATTTTGTGATAAAAATAATAATAATTTTGATAATAAATAAAAATAAAAATAAATTAATTTTGAGGAATCTCCTTTGGATTTATCTTTCAAAAAAGAAGAACTTCCCGATCTTGAACATAACAATGATGACTTTGAAGGGAATCAACAAAAATTTGAAGGAGATGAAACTAAAGATGAAATACCAGAAATAATTAAAAATAACCGACGAAGGAAATTAAGCTTTGGAAATGAAGTTAAAAAAGAAAAATGTTTAAAAGGAGGGGAATTGAATAATAAAATTTTTGGTTGGTTAATTATGTATTGGAGATTGAATTTTTAAAAAAATTAAACTAAATTTGAACTAGTTGAACTAGGGTTGTATTGTTGATTTTCAGATTTTGGGTAAAAAGTCATTTTTGTGTTTGTGTTTAAACAATTTTTTGGTCCTTGGCAAATTTTAATGAAATTTAAAATTAATTATTAGGTATTCTTAATCTTTTATTTTCAGATATTCAAAATGAAACAAAAATTAAAAAGGAGCCAAAAGAATGTAATATTTATTCCCCAACTTCATTTTCACCAAATTATTTTTCAACTACAAGAAGTGATTTGTCTAATATTTCACCTTCCTCTTCTTCCTTTTCTCAATGTTGTAGTGGATCTGCATCTTCTTCCCCAATAATAAATAATCATTTTATTGGGAATGATAATTGTTCAATAAAATCATCTTCCTCTATTTGGCCCACAAATAATGGAAAAACAACCCCAACTATTTCATCCACTTTACTTTCAATAATTGGAAGTGGACAAAAAAATATTTTAAATGAATGGCAAAGAGTATTAGAGGTGCTAAATATAAATTGATAAAATATCTGATATAAATGGAGGGCACAAATCGCAGCCCTCGATTTTTCACATTTTTCAGCGCGAAAAGTTTCGCATTTCGCTTTTTATTTTTAGATTTCGCCCAGCCTGTTTCTATTCTTATTCCTTTATCCCAATCAATTTAGGCCGTGATTAAAATTTTTCGCCCTTTATTCTTTCTGTTAATAATCCTTAGCACTATCCAACCCTCAAAGCTAGTGAGTAGGATTGTCGGTTTTCGAAAAATCTTCGGATATAGGAATCAAACCTATTTGGAAAACGGGGATTCCAACCGAACAGAATTGAACCCTTAATTCTGTGGACCTTACTACCTTCTCAAAAATCTAATTAAAATGCAAATTTCTAAAGATATTTTGTTAGTATCCAACTCAACATTTCTCTGAACCTTCATCTCCAAATCACCCAGAAGATAAAGAGGAAAAATCATATCAACAAATTCCCGATCATTTTGACACTACTAAAGCAGAAAATTCTTCTGAAGAAATTACTTATACAACAAAAAATGGAAATTTCAATAAAAATTCTTTTGGCGCTTCACCTGCAAAAATACGCCGTTTAAATCAAAATGAACATCAAAATAGTCAAAGGGATGAAATTACTGGACTTTATATTTGTGATATTTGTGACAAAACTTTTAATAAACAAAGCTCTTTAGCAAGACATAAATATGAACATTCTGGTTAGATTTTAAGTAAAAATAAATACTGAGATTTTTATAACTTGTCGCGCCATAGCGTCGCGCTTTAATTTTATCCCACTTAAGGTATTTTTTCTAAAATCCTCCAAAAAGCCAATTTCAAGACTTGGCCTCTCGACCAAGATCCAAAACCCTAAAGAAAAGTATTGGTTTCATGACCAAGTCTTTCTACTAAGAATTTTTTCTCTTTAAGCAAAAAGTTTTACAAGTATTTATTAAAAGCATAAAAATCTAAATTTATTTTTAAAGGCCAAAGACCTCATAAATGTGAACATTGTGAAAAAGCTTTTAAACATAAACATCATCTTACTGAACATAATCGCTTACACAGTGGAGAAAAACCTTTTCAAGTACAAAATTAAAAAAATAAAAATAAATTTTCCTTTTATTTTTAAGTGTAATAAATGTATGAAACGTTTTTCTCATTCTGGTTCTTATTCGCAACATATGAACCATCGATATGGTTATTAATTTTTTAAAAATAAATTTTATTAATTTAATTTTTATAGCTTATTGTAAACCATTTATGAACAAAAATGGATTAATTAAAAATTCTAGTGAATTAATTGAAAATGAAATTGAGAAAATAAATAAAGGAAAAGAAATAAATTTGATAGAAATATCTAAAGATGAAACAGAAGAATGAAAAAATTTCGTTTTTTACCGTGTATACTGCCTTATTAATCGCTCTGGGTAATTATTGTTTCAACCCCTGGGCCGGTAGTATAAGAACGTGGTTGCTGGTTAGGTGACCAATTAGGTGACCAACTCGGCACTCCCTCTACGATGGGTACCAACCACCACCTCCTTATACTACGGGCCCTGGCTGAAGGCGAGAATTATTTGAGAGAGGGCAATTAATACAGTATATGCGGTATTTTATTTTACCTCATTTACTATTTAAATTCAAATTTATTTATATTTACCTCTAAAATACCTTTTCGATCTTCTTTTGGTGCTATTATTTATACAAAATTATTATTTGTAACAACGCTTCAATTCCCTCATTTAAATATCTTCCTTTTATTTAAAAGTAATTTAGAATATATTGACAAGAATGTAACCATTCAAACTCCAAAAATGTTTTTTTCGATTCCAAAATATTAAAAATTCTTCATAGTTCTTCAAAATTTCGTTTCTTTTAATAAAAGAAGAATTCCTGTCAATATTCTGCCAAATTACTTTGTTTTCCTTTTTCAAGGCATATTTGCAAAATATATTTTTTGAATTTTTAAAGTCACCCTACCCTTATTTAGTTAATAAACAAAATTATTTTTAATATTTTCAAGCCTTTTTCAGTGCAATTTATTATTTTAATTTTTTTGTTTAATTTTACCACAATCAAAACTAGATGAATTCTTCTTGCCATTTTGTATATATTTATTATTAAAAATATTTTTTTTATTTATAATAATTTTTTAAATGATTTTTTGAAATTTGTTAAAAGTTAAATAAAAAAATTATTAAAAATAAGGTTATTTATTTTTATATTTTTACTTTTTAATAATTAAATGAAATTATTTTTATTTTTTTTTAATTCATTTTTTCCTAGTCTTTTCATTCCAAATAAAATCCAAATAAATACTTAATTTTTATATACATTTTTAACTAAGCTTTTAACAATTTATTTAATTTAATTAGCATGTATTAGTATGAACAAGATCTCGGTACGGGATCTCTGAAACGACACTATACTCTGTTGCCTAGATTTAGTGTATTATCCTTAAATTTAATGCACTGTTATATTACAAACATGGCACATCCACTTTTAAACTTTAGTTACATATGTAAAAGCAATTCTTTTTATTATTTTTTATTATTATTTAATTTAACAAACTAATCTACTTGAAAAATTATTTATTATTAATTTAATTTTCGAGTTCATTCACCATCCCCACATTCAACATTTAGAGCCTTTGGTTTAGGTGATGGAAAAGGTTTAAATGTTGGACGATGTTTACGTGTTGGATGTGGACGTTTTGAAGGGTGTGTTGGGTGTTTTGGATGTTTATGGTGGTCGTTATTCTTTAAATTAATTAAAAGGATTTTTAATTTTAAATTAAAAGAAAACCTTTGCCAAACTTCCAGCAATTATTAAAAGAATTGAAAATAAAATTAAGAAAAATTTAAAATTCATTTTTTAGATTAATTAATTTAAGAGGAATTTAAGTTTAATTATTAACTAAAATTTAATTCTTTATAAACCCAATTAATTAACAGATGTTTAAACAAATCAAAATATATTTTTAAAAATATTTTCAAACCTACTCATTTTATTTTGTACTTTATTTAAATCTTTAAAATTTATATAATTTTCAATAATATTGTCTAGAAAAATTAAATATTTTTTAAAATTAAATAAAAAACAAAAAATATAAAAATATTTTTTTTGTAAAAATCCCAAATATTTTAATTTGCACTTAACTCACCTGTTAACTAAAATCCTTATTTTTAATTATTTATAAAATTAAAAAAAAAACAGTCTGAAAAATCTGTGTATATATAAATTATTCGAAATTAAATATTTTTAAATTAATAATTCTCAAATTTATTTAAAATACCTAAAATTAATTTAAATTAATAACTAAAAATGAATGTTAATATTTTCTTTATTCTTTTTGCTTTTCTTCTCGTAATTTCTGGAAGTTTGGCAAAAAATGTAAATTTTTTAAAATATTATTTTAAAAATTATTTTAATAAAATTTTAAGAATAACAACAATAATATACATCCAATGCCTGTACTTCCTCCACCAAATGCCCAAAATGTTAAATGTGGGGATGATGATTAGGATAATATGGATGATAATGATAGGATTAATATATGTTAAATAGAAAATACTAATAATTTTTAATAAATATTATGTAGAGTAAAACTAAATGAGCTATTTCTCCTTCATGTAATAATGTAAAAGGTTAATTAGGCGGCTGGGAGCGAACTAGCATTTTCAGTTTGGGACTATTTAGCATTCCATTTTCAGTGTGATTAAATAACGCAACCCTACATAACTAAAAAATGCTTTAGCTTAAGAGCTTTATACTTTCCAGCTATTTTTCTATTAAAAAATTCCCTAGATTTTTTTATTCCCTAGATTTTCTTCAAAAACCTACTAAGATTTTTTGAAGAATTTAATTTTTAAATTACTTGTTTTATGGCTTAATTTACTCATCTTATACTGACAATAACACAATTCTGACCTGAATCGAGGTAATGGTTATTGTCTTTGTTATTAATTATAATGATAAAAAATTTTCTTTTTTTATAAATCTGCACAAAATTTTTAACAAACTAAAGTAGAAAATATAACATAGATATTTGGCAAATTGAAATTAATTAGTATAAAAGCAGAGCAGTTGATTATGCCAGAACTTATCGTTCTATATTCAGCGAAATGAGGTATACCGACCCACCCCAATACGACTACGATCATGACCGCGAGATTCGAGAAGCTAATGCTGCTATAATTACGATGCTCTTCATTGTGTCGATCATCGTTAGCTTCTGTTGTGTTATCTACCAAGTATTGAACTATCAAAATGAGAAGGCTGAATTCGAACGCATTCGACGTATGCAATTTATGCAATACACTCTTCGAAAGCAGCAGGAACGTCAGTATCAGGAACTTCAGCGTCAGCAATATGCTTATGTTCAGCCATATATTGGTTAGTTTTTAAATTTAATGAGGATATTCCCATAAAAATTTTAATAAATATTTTTAGTCTATCCAGTTGTTGCAGCTCAATATCAATGGACGGGAAATGAGCAAAGGTAAAATGAAAATAAAATTTATTTGAATAAATTTCAAAAAATAATTTTTTAGCGTTCAAAATCCGCCACAATATGTTCAAGCGCCATACTCGCCAGTCTAAAAAGAAATGGAGGGAAGGAATATTAAGAGATAAATTGATAGGAAAAAATATATAGTATGTATGTAGTATTTGTTATGTTGTTAAATTTGTTCTCTTTTTTGTTTTAAATAAATTTATGGCAAGTACATAACAATTTAAACAAAAACAAAATTTATCCAATAATTTTATTACATTCAAAAAATTGTGAATGTAAAGCTGAAAATTTTCGTTTTTCCCAAGTCGGCATATTTGTGCTTAACAAAGCAATGTCTTTTTCATCCAATGCTGTCATAATAAGGTAAGTTGGATAACGTATTCTTCTTTCATCAACCAGAGAGGAAGCAACAACAAATGAAAGTAAACGATGAAATTTTTCTCGATTTTTGACTAATTCCCGACAAACACAACTTAATGAATGTTCTAGTCTGTCAGGAAATAAATTTTCGGCTAAATAATTAATGTCGCGTGGAGAGGGTATTTCGTTGCTATTTAGTGCTTGTTTGCGACGATAATTGCTGCTCTTAAATAATAAAAATTATATATGGGAGACGCCAGGTAACGCCAAGGTAAACGCGAAAATTTTGGCACACACCTAATGTTCGCTCCCCCCCCTTCCCGAAATCGACCCCTTAACTACGCCTTTATGAGAGGATATGGTTTGAAAATGAAGATGAAGGTCTGATTACCTAATAAATATTTCAAACCATCCGGGGAAACTAAAAACAGAAATTTCGAACCCATTGTTTCGAAAACCTTGAAACAATGAGGGAAAAGTCCGTTTTGCTCCCTACATGTCCGCAAAGAGAAGATATTTCGTTGCTATTTTTTCCCTTTTCCTGCATTTTTTGCGTTAGGAAAAATGCTCGCCCATCTTCCCTTTCCATAAATAGAGTAAATCACCTGAATAAAGAACTCTGGCAACAATTGTGTAATCACTGGAGAAAATGAATTCAATAAAATAGGCACAGAGACTAAAAAAGTTCTTAAAAAGCTCAATTCAGCCAACAAATATTTTCTTTTAATTGGTTCAATAATTTGTTCAGTCCATGGCTGGTCTAAAGGACGAAACATAGCAAAGCAGAGACCACTAAGATCCCGTAAATCTGCTAACATTTCTGGTTGACGAGTGTGAAACTGAAAAAATTTTTTGAAAAATATAAAAATCATAAAACAAATTATTTCTTCTGCAATAAAATTTTGAAAATCTTTTCTGTAGGTGAAAATATTAGTAATTTTTTCTAACGTTATTCTAAATAAATTGTGAGATAATATTTAAAATAAAATCCCTTTCTCTGTTAAAAAAACGAGTGGTAAATTGGGAGGAAAAAATTACTTTTTTCACCTAAAAAATTCCATCCCTTTACAACATAACATAAATCTCGGTACTTTTCGGTTATAAGGTTACACATTTACAGATTTTAAAAAGTTCTCAAAATGGTCAATATATCTTATATAGGATAGAAAAAGGCGCTGAGTTGAACGGTACCAATCCTTTTTCACAGAGATTCTTGTGGACCGAGATATAGGGCTCGAAATGGTCAAAAACCACTAGGAGGAGTCACGCTCCAAGGTTTACGTTGACCATTTTGAACTTGTTCATCTGCTCTCAGAATCAAGATTTCGAGCTGATTTTGGTGTCATTCGACTCAGCTCGAGGAGCTCTTTCGAATGAGCTATCATTCAAAAAATGGAATTTTTCACCCCAAAAATGAGCTCACTACTCCCAGTGGTTTTTGACAATTTCGAGCCCTATATCTCGGTCCACAAGAATCTCTGTGAAAAAAGATTGGTACCGTTCGACTCAGCAGTTTTTTCTATCCTATATATGATATATTGACCATTTTGAGAACTTTTTAAAATCTGTAAATGTGTAACCTCATAACCGAAAAGTACCTAAATCTCTTTTCAGTTTTTCCGAATAAAAACTCATTTTACCTCATAAGATAATTTTCCAAAAATAAAAAAAATTAATTCCATTACCCTTCATTTAAAAAATTCTACAATAAATTCAAACCTTCAATATTCTTTCCACAATTTTTATAGAATAAATTTTTGGCTCCGGCTCTGCCTCCATTAAATTAATTAAATCAATTGTAAAAGGTAATTCAACTTTATGTTGTTGAGAAGCAAGTAAATGTAAAAGTTTTAAAGAAGCACGAATTGTTTTTGGGGGAGTATTGGCCAATTGTTTGATAGGAACAGAAGAAATAATTTGTGTAATCTAAATTTATTTATTTTAAATTGAAGTTTAAAAATTAAAAATAAACCGTTTTTTTGGACAAATTACGAAGCAAAACTTCATTAGTATCAACTTCAATCTCATCATCAATTTTTTCAAAGATTTCTAATAATGAATTCCAATCATTATGGAAGTCGCCTAAAAATTAAAAAAAAATTTATAAAAAAATTATTTAGCTCAAAGCGGTTACATTTAATCAAGTTCGTAAAACAAGTTCATTTTAGCTCCCATAACAAGGGCGTAGCCAGGAGGTCGATTTCAGGGGGATAAAATTTTGTGGCTTGTAGGCGTAAAAAATTCACTTTTTTTGATTATTTCCCTGTAAAATTTTTTCGTTTTCTCCATTTTCCCCAAAAGCTCCCTCCCCGGCTACGCCGTTGTCCCATAACCTAACCCTTTCCAAAATAACCTTTGTCTTGTAATTAAATCACAAATTTAAAAAAATAATCAAAATACATTTTGGTGTTTTTCTTCTTTTTAAGCGTTCCTTAGCTAAGTTAGGCCAATTTAAAGTTCCATTTTTTGTAAAATGTGAAGGCAGAACATTAATTAAAGGTGTTTCTATAGATTGCCGAAATTCTCCAAAACGAATAGACGGGTTTTTTGCAAGACAAAAAAGGAAATATCTGAGGGAGTTTTTGCTAAATTTGTTAAAAATAAATTAAAAATTTAAATATAAAATACTTTTGAGAAAATGTGACTAGAAACTGCATAAGAGGGATGTGTAATTTGCTAGGACAAATGGACCAAAAAGAAGCAAGATTGCGAAAAAGCAAATCAAATAACTAAAAAAATTGAAAATAAATTTTTTTATTAATTAAAAAGAGGGAAAGAAAAAATATTCAGAGATTTCGAGAAAATAGTAAATGAGAAAATTTCAACAGAAATCCCCAACTGATTGAAAATTTGAAAAAAATGTTGGGCAATCTAAATAAAAAGGAGGTAGCCAGGTCGATTTCAGAGGGGTTAAAATAGGGGGCGCGCCAAAATTATGGAGTTTACTTTGGCTATAGCCCTTTCTGGGGCATATAGCTAATAGCCCCAAAACCCTCCCCGTGGCTTTGGGCCACACCTTGCTAAATAATAAAAAATAGAATTACCACAGAATTATAACTGCATAAAATATTATTTTGATTCTCATCAATATTTAATTCCTCATTATTTTCATTATTCACACAAACATCATTTTGGATAATTTCTGTACATTTTTCAAATAAACAATTTTTTCGAATTCGTTTAAATATAATTTTACAAATATTAATTGTTTCGGCTTTCTTTAAAGTAGATGTAATATTTAATAAAATGACAATACAAATCTGAAGAAATGGGCATTGTTCAAAATTCTGAAAAAATTTTTAGAAAAAAAATAATTTTAAACCTGAATATTTATTTTTTCAATTAATTTTGTCCAAATAAAAGTTAATTCTTTAATTAATTGTTTTTGAGTTCTTTCTGTGCTAACACTAAGAAAATAATTTAATTCAAAAATAATTATTTGAAATAAACAAAAAGTAAGGTTTGCAGCAATGTCACGTTCTTTTAAATAAAAAATAAAATTTTATAAAAAAAACCAAACAAAATTACCTAAATTCCAAAAATGGGAACATATTTCAATCATTTGATCACTTTTAATTAAATCTCGTGTCTGTCTGGCACTCAAAAGTGGTATATTTTCAATCAATAAACGAAGAATAACAACGAGACTTCTGAACAAAAAATAAAAAAATAAAATTTGAATTTAAACCTTTTCAACATTTTTTTATCATTTCCCAAAGAATTTATTAAATTTAATAAAAGTTTGGAGTATTCATAAGAAACAAGGGGGCTAAGTTCACGAAAATACACAACAAATTCATTTAAAATTAATTGGGAAATTGAAAATTCGGGGACAGAAGATTTTTGAAAAAGTTCAAGAATTGATTGAATTAATTCATCTAAACGTCGTTGATCTCTCAATTTTAATAAAAAATCAGCTATTTTTGTTGATCTGAAATAAAAATAAAATAACAAAAATTTGTCTTTTAATCAAACCTTTAGAAAGTAAAATCTCCTGTAATTTCTCTTGATCTAACATGTTGAATTATTAAGAATTTCTTAAAAAATGAAGGAAATTTTATATTTTATTGTTAGACAGAAAAGGTAGGACTCAAATTGCCAGACTCAACATTGCGAATATAAATTTGGCGAAATGATTTTTTCAAAATTTTTAATTTTCTTAAATTTTTTTTTCTTTGTTTGTACAATTCTTGAACTTGCATTTTCGTTGAATTTTGTTTAAAAATCTGCATTTTTTATAAACAATCTTTGAAAATTTTTTAATGCAAATATTTTTCAGGATAAATAATTTTTTAATTTAATTTTCGTCTGAACTTCATTTATGGCCGATAAATTTTATCCTCCTTTTCCTAAAAAACATGTAATTGGTCAATACACATTTGTTGAGCCGGATTTTAAAGTTAAATTTCCTGTCTTTCACTGTTGCCCATCTCATCATGCTGGTTGTAATTCTTTTGATACCAATTTTGACTTCAATATTTCTACAACAACAGAAAATATACATCAAAATCAAAACAACAATTTTCATCAAAACCTCAATAACAACAACAAAACAATTATCAACAACACAAAAAATACCTACACAACTCCAAACAGTACACGAACAAAAATCAACGACAACTCTTCAACCTTCCGAACTGTCAATTTTGTACCTCCAACTCGTCATACTGCTCCACCTCAAACTTCAATAAAACCTCCAGTTTATACAATTTCTTCATCTCCACCTCCAACTGCAAAAATACCTTCAAAAGCTTTTATTACTCCTTCATCTCCACCTTCTATACCTTTTAAAAGGCCTCCAATTCCACCTTATATTGTTCCTTTATCTCCACCTCCTATTGAAGCTAAATCTTCGTTTTCTGCCTCATCACTTGCACCATCTACTTCGGAAGTTTCAAAATTGGTAGAACCGAAGAGCGAGATTGAACATGAGGCTATGGATCAATGTATTTATTTTAAATAAATTCTCCCACAATTTTTATACTTGTATTTTAGTTGTTCTCAGCGAGCAGGGCAACAAATCTGGATTTTGGTGAGTAATATTCTTTTAAGCTTTTTCTGGTATAATTTGAATATTTTTTTTATTAATTATTGTTTGATTTCGTAAATAAAATTTATGAATCTTCTACCGACCTCTGTTGAGGGGAAAATTTTGATGCAAAATTAGCTTTTAGAGCTAATAGTTTCTAATTTTCTATTAATTTTTGAGTCTCTAAAAAATTTTTTAGGCTTTCTTTTATTCGTCCAAACGTTGTTTTTGATGTATTGCCTAAATCTTCGTTGCAATTTCGCAGAATTATTTCGCATTTTCAACTAATTTATCCAAATGGATCTGGTATAATCTTTTGCATGTCAAAGTTTTTTAGATGATTTATTTTTATATTTTTTAAATTGTTTTTAAGAAAAGAATGTGACACAGTTACAGATATGGTTGGAGGTGCTCTTCCCTATCATATGGATTTGCCTGATTCAGTTCGTAATGAAACACAACGACGTTGGGAAAAGAATGAAGTTAAAATTCTTTGTGCGACTATAGGTTTTCTAATTTTTATTAATTTACAATCAACCAAAAAAAGTGAATGATACGGGTTTGTACTTGTGGTACGCCAAATGTTATGGCTATAAAGGAACCTCAACCTTTTTTGATCTAACAATAAATGTTACTTTTTTGGTGTCTTCTTTAAGCAATACCCGAATAGGCCAGAAATTTTTTTCTGTTTAGCTTTTGGCAAGACAGTCAACAAACCAAATGTCCGTTTTGTTATTCACCATACATTACCACAATCTTTGGAGCAATACGAAAGGCAATGTGCTTTAGCTGGAACAGATGGCCAACTTTCCCATTGTACTCTTCTTTATAGCTTTAATGATCATTTACGTGTACTTCGTCTAATCAAAGAAGATATTCCAAAACCTCCGCCAAATGTTATGGCTATGAAGGAAGGTTCTTTAAAAAACGTTCTTCGTTATTGTGAGAATGTAGCTGAATGTAGACGAAAGAAGTTGGCTGCGGCTTTTGACGAGGTTAGTTTTTTTCTTTTATTTTTTGGAGAAAGGAATGTTAGTTTTATCACGCCGAGTTTCTTTTTTTATAATTTTGGCTTTTAAACGTAGTCCGAAACGGGGCTGGGCGCAACTGCGGATGTCTGAAATTGCGTGTTTTTTTGACTTGCGTTTGCGGATTAAAAAAATTTTTGCGGATTTTAAAATTAAAATCTAATTGCGCCCAGCCTTGGTCCGAAATCGTTTTTTCGATATGTCATTTAAGTAACTTTATGAAAATTAGTGAGAGTTGAGTTATATTAAGAATAGGCAGTTTTTGTTGCCTATTTTCAAGGCAACGGAAAACTTTTTTGGTTTGTTGAAACATTTCTTTTGTAATGGGGCATTATTTTCATGCATATTATTTTTTCAAAATTTATGTTTAAATATTTTTTTAAGAAATACAGTGCCGAGCAATGTATTGCAACAGCTGGTCCCTGTACAATTTGCGAAGCTTTAATGGATGGAAAACAACCTTTGAAACTTTATGATTTTACTGGTGAAGCGCTCGCTGTCTTCGCCTCGATGAGAATGCTTCGTAATACTTGTATAAGCTATATGGCTGATATCTTTCGAGGATGTTTAACTAAAAAACGTGTTAAACAAACGGTTGTTTTTAAATTTATATAAAAAATTATTTAAATTATTTTAGATGGATGATCACAGTCACGGCCGTTTGCCTTTTTTCGGTCTGGGGAGTGGTCTCACTGATACTGATTGTCAACGTTTCATGCAAAAGCTTGTAATTGATGATTATTTGTATTTGAGATTGACCAGCACTAGACATATGACTGTTATTGGATATGCTGCTTTGGGAAAGAAAGGATCTGATTTACTTAATAAATACAAACAGCAAGAGAATGTACCTCCAAATGAACGAGTATGTTGGAAAATTTTAAGCTAGAGACTCGAAACTTTGTATATATTGACGGCCCTAAATCATTATTCGAACTCACAAAGGCATATCTAGGGTTCGATTTCGGGGGGGGGCTAACATTTGGTGCCTTGGCGTTTCGGACGCTAAAATTTTTTTGAATTTTGCCTCAGCCCCTGGATACGTCCTTGCGAACTCATGGGTCTAGCTAACAAGAAACCTCCATTTAACAAAATATTTTTTAGAAATATTTTAATAAAATAATATTTTAGATTTATTTACATGTTTCCGATGCAAAGGAAAAAAGGCGTAGTAGCAAAGGCCATACAGACTTAGATGCTGATGACCAAACAAATAACATTGCAAATAAACGAAAAAGACTGAGTTCTGTTTTTTGATTATTTGTTTTGTTTAATTTATTATCTAATTTATTTTTGGATAAAAAAAACAAAATTTAATATTTGTTTTAATTTTTAGGTCAAGTGACAATGTCTCCTTTTGTGAATTTTTGCTGATCTTTTACATATTTTTCACAATATTTTGATTGTCTTTTCTGTTTAATTGATCTCAAAATATTATATTTTATTAAATATTGTGTTTGTCTTTTTCTGTTTTTTATCAATTAAATCTTTGATGATCTTCTTTTGGGTTTAAAGTTAATAGAGGAAGGAATTAAGTATATATGTATATAAATAGGTATTTATTAAATATATTCTGATAACGATTTTGTGTCATTTCTTTATTTAAAATATTGCAACTAGGTTTTTATCAAAAAAAGACTAAAATTATTTCTTAAAAGAAGGTTGGATCATTTTTTGCTCACGCATGAAATCAATATAAATAATAAATTATTAACGTTTGAGCGCGTGAAATGATTAATTTTTGTTGATTATTAAATAAATTCCAATTTTATTTTTATTCCCTTTCTCTTGTTTCAATTTTTTAACTTTAATCCTTAATTCCTCAAAAATATTCATAAAAATTAATTGTCTTAATTAAAATGCCTTACAAATCTGATTTTCCTCCAGTTGAAGTAGCCAATGAGCCTTATCCGCCTCGATTGCTTTCTGCACTTTGGGAACATTTCTCAGAATTTCCTGAAAGGATTGCATTGGTTCTTATTTAAAATTTTTATTTTAAATATTTTAAGTAGTTTTATTAGCATTTGTTGGTTAAATTTAAAATTTTAATTAAAATCAGGTCAACTCCAAAGAACCAAACACTGATTTTGTAACATTTGGAGAACTTTATGTATTTTCCCTCGCTACTGCTGCTTTTTTACAAAATAGAGGGTTTTTGTTTGGTGATGTTGCTTGTTTAGTTATGCAGAATTGTTGGGAATATGTACCAATATTTGCGGGTATTGGTCTTCAAGGAGGAGCAACTAGTGGAGCTAATCCTTATTTTACTCAAAGTTGGCAGAGATTTTTAGATCATTTAAAAAATAAATTTGAATAATAGGTAGAGTGGGTACACCTCAATTGAGTCCGCACGATTGAGTCCTCACGATTGAGTCCGCACGATTGAGTCCCGGCAAGATTGAGTCCCCACGATTGAGTCCGCACGATTGAGTCCCCCTTGTACTATATACCCCAATTGAGTCCCCTGGATTTAATTATATTAAAAAGGAGTAAGAGGGATATCTGGGATTTGGAGGGATTAAAGTTAATATCAGGGGACTTGTATGTGACATCGAGGGATCAAGTTGGATATCGGTGAATATCAAGGGATATAAGTAGATTTAAGCGGGGATTAATGGGGATATCGGTGGATTAAGGTAGATATCAATAAATTTGGGTAGATTAAGATGGATATTGTGGATTTGGGGATTAGGAGGGATATCGAGATTTTTTGAATGACAGCTCATTCAAAAGGGCTGAGTCGTATGACACGAAAATCAACATGGTTGAACAAGTTCTCGCCGAGATATGGGGCTCGAAATGGTCAAATCCATGGGGGGATTTTCGGGGTAAAAATTCAAATAAACATATAATAGCTCATTCGAAAGGGCTCGACGAGCTGAGTCGGATGACACCAAAATTAACTCGATTGGATGATTTTGAACAGAATTATGATCAACTGAATCTTTGCTTGTCAACTGAACTTTTTGTGCTGCTACGGAGGGTATGTGGGTTACGGAGGGCAGCTGAAAGATCTCACGAACAATCTGCCCGGCATCTATACTTTGAAAATTAGAAATTTTGGAATAATCCTGCATGCAGGATATGGAATTTTTAAAATTAAATCCAGGGGACTTAATTGAGGTATATACAAGGGGGACTCAATCGTGCGGACTCAATCGTGGGGACTCAATTGTGCCGGGACTCAATCGTGCGGACTCAATCGTGGGGACTCAATCGTGCGGACTCAGTTGAACTGCTCTGAGGTAGAGTTGTAAGTTTTTGGACATCTTCGGGTATCCAGAACCGAAATGAAAAGTCACCGGTTCCAAGCATACCGTATTTACTCGATTATTTTTTCAACCCATCAGTGGCATGGGGAATTACCCAAGGGATGGGAATTATTCGAGTTTTGAAATTTGAACGTGTAGTAGAGTATTTGGGGGAGGGGGATTACTGTTTCAACTCATCCGTACCAGGGGGAATTATTCGAAAGAGTGAAAGTATTCAAGGGAGGGGAATTACGGTAAGTGCTTGGCTCCTGAGCCAGGCTCCAGGAACGCCCAATACTGAGCACTGCATAAACCTTAATTATGAAAAATACAGAAAAATATTATCTCTCATAATGCTTTTCCAATTAAATATTTAGGAGAACTTCAATATCAATTCAACGAATCTCAAGCTAAAATTGTCTTTTGCTCTGAAACATGCCTTGATAATGTTATTAAGGCTGTTAAAGGTTCTCAAACTGTGAAGGTGTAATTTCTCTTCCTATTTAAATAATACTGCTTTTTTAAGACAATAGTTCTTGTTGAATCTGGTCATTCCAAGAAGCCTTTAAATCAAAATGAGAATCAGCTGCCTTTTGGAGTTATACGTTTTGGCCAAGTGCTTAGAACGGAACCAACAATTGCAATTGAATTTTCATTAGTAAATTGTCGACCTGATAAAGATATTATATTGTTACCATTTTCATCGTAAGTTTAATTTAAAAACTGTGAAAATATAAATACAACCCTGGAAAAAATAAACGAAAGATATTCGAAGGGATACTTTATAATCATTGTGTTAATAGGCATTAAATTAAATTTCACTTAAATTTGTGAAAATATTTTCAGTGGCACAACTGGATCTCCAAAAGGTGTAATTATCACCCACAAAAATATAGGCACCATGTTAAATATTTTAATTGACCATTTCCGAGATCAAATTCACGCTTATATGCGGCCACCATTTATAGAAAAGGAAGAAAATGAACTTCTTCTTCTCCCTTTTTTTCATTGTTATGGCTTTTGTATGTTACAGGCTTGTCTTTTAAATGGGTCGACTGGATTGGTAATGGCTGGTTTCGAGCCAAAACTGTTTTGTGAGACTATACAGAATTTTAAAGTACATAAATTAATTAGTCTTTAATGAAAATATTTGAGATGAGATAGTCAGAAAATTAATTAACAGATGGAAGAATACCCGAAGGTGGGGCAACCTCTCTTTTTAGAAATATGTAGTTATTCAGTTTTCTAGTCTTATAAATAAATTTTTAAATAAAGTTAGTCAAATAAAAATTATTACCAGATTCGTCTTATAAAAACTGTACCCCCCATTCTCGTATTTTTGGCCAAAAACCAAATTGTTTCAAATTATGATCTTTCTTCGGTAAATGTTATCTTTTCGGGTGCAGCTCCAGCTGGTGCAGATTTATGCGAGGAAGTTTTATCCAGACTTCCTAATGTTCAACATATTTGTCAAGGCATCTTTTTCATGATTAAATTGGAGTAAGGTCAATAACCCTATACTGACCTTTGGATTACATTCAATCTTTTCTGACTTTCATTATAAGATTTACAGGCTATGGCATGACCGAATTGACAGTTGCTTCACACTTCCCTGTGTTAGACAAACAAAGATATAAATCAACTGGGAAACTACTTTCCAATTTGGAAATGAAGGTCTTTCTTGTTTCTAAACACTTGGACTTTTCTACAAAATTCTTAGATTATAGAAATTAATTCTGATGACGAAGTAGAAGTCGAGAAAGGAATGCCCGGGGAGCTTTTACTTCGCGGTCCCACAATTATGTTGGGATATTTGAAAAAACCGGAGGAAACGAAAAGAATAATTAATTCAGATGGATGGTTAAGGACTGGTAGATAATGGATTTTTAGAGTTTTTAAAAACATTTTTAATTAAAGGTGATGTTGTTTTTGTTGATAATGAAGGATTTATTACTGTACTTGATAGATTGAAAGAATTAATAAAAGTTAATGGACTTCAGGTAATGAATGAATGGTTCAAGTATTCTTAAAGTTCATCCTCGGTTAAAAGAAAAAGAATTCCTGTTTTCAAAAATTTAAATATTAGTACAGGCTAAAAATAAACATGTTTCTAGCCTAATGGTATCGTTGTTGATTAGGAAAATAAAATCGGAGACCTTAACAAACCACAAATCGTTATTTTTAACATAAATCGTTAACTATTATAACTAAATTATACCATTTAGGGGTGAATTCATAATTTTGGAATTTATTTAAAAATATTGTTAGATTTTCGGAGAATAGAATTTCTAAGAGAGAACGACTTGTTATTTTTTTTAAAATTAATTTAAAGGTAGCCCCTGCAGAACTAGAAGATTTACTTCTTTCACATCCAGATATTGAAGATTGTGCTGTTGTTGGAATATCAGATCCTATGTCTGGGGAGTTGCCTTTTGGATTTGTTGTTAAAAAAGAGGGGAGTCCTCTTTCAGAGAAAAATGTTCAAGAATTTGTTAAAAGTAACTAAATTATAGTTAAAATTGGGGCTGCGATTCGTATTGGAAGTACAGTACTTGTAAAATACCTAATAATACTTTTAGCTAGCGCCGTTAACGCCAGAAAATTTTTTGGAAGAAAACTTATAATTGGAAAATTTTCTCCCCCGTTCACAGCTCTCATTAAAATAAATAATATTCAAAATTTAATTTAATTTTTAGTCAAAGCTGTCTATTATAAACATTTAAAGGGAGGAGTTGAATTTATTGATAAAATTCCAAGAAGTCCATCAGGCAAAATATTAAGAAGATTACTCAGAGAAAGACTTAAAAATAATAATAAATTAATTTCAAAAATTTGATATATTTTTTGTTTATTTATTTTTCATATTTTTTTGTTAAAATATTTCAATCTAATTTTTAAAAATTTTATTTTAATTACTGCAAGATTTTAAAGATTTTATTTACAATTGACAGATTGTCAAAAAACAAAAAAAACATTTAATTTTTATTAATCCTGCTATAAATATCATATTTCAATTTACTAGCTTTAAGAAATACATAAACATTATTTATTTAACATTTGTTGAAAAATCATTTTGCAGGTTTTTTCAATCGTTAAAATATTAATTTTGATATTTTTAAAATTCTTATTTCTACTAATATATATTATTACCATATTTTCTCAATTAATTCCCCTCCCTCGAAAAATTCCCGATCTCGATTAATTCCCCATGCTAGAGTTGAGTTGAGACAATTATTCCCCACCCCCAAATACCCTACTGAACGTTCAAATGACAAAACCCGAATAATTCCTCTCCCTCGATTAATTCCCCATGCCAAGGAAGGGTTTAAAAAATAATTCCCCAGGGGAATTAATCGGGAAAATACGGTATTTGTAATTTAATTAAATTAAACTTTATTTTAAATTTTAGTTTTAAATATACCTAAATAGTTAGCTTAGTTAAAAAATAAAAAAATGAAACTAAAAATACACTTATTAAATGTTGAACATTAATGTTTTGTATTTTTAATTTGCCAATTTTTATAGAGAAACCAGAAAATTCAAAATTAATTATTAAAAATACAAAACATTAATGTTCAACATTTATGTGTATTTTTAGTTTCATTTTTTTTGTTTTTTAACCTTTTCATTTAATTCTTTTAAAATAATGAAGCCTTTCCTTTCTGAAAACAACAAAAATTCCCTCTTTTTTTAAATAATTAATTTAAACCTCGTGTTCTAGATTAAATGACCTCGTAGTTGGTTATGTTTATATTTTGTCTACCCCTACTTTAAATTTATTTGCGCAATTTCCTTCTTATAAATAAATTATTATTAAAAAAATATTTTTTATATTTTAAATGTCATAATGCTGCTAAATAATATTCTAAAAAAATATAAAATAAACAAATTAATATTTATAGCCAAATTAATTTGCAATAATATCCTACATTAAATAAATCTTTTTTAATGTAAAAATGTTTTTCAGGAGGGAATTAAAATTGAGAAACGTCAACCTGTAATAATAAACAAAAACAATTTATTTTAAATAATTAAATTTGTTACATCCTCTATTTTTAATTCTTTATCATAGATGCGGGTAATCATTGACTTTTAGATTAAATAATATCTTATTGTTGTTGATTTCCTTGTGAGATTTTTTATCAAGTTTTTCGTAAAATTTGATTAACAATCTTTCGCAAACAATTTATGAAAATTATTTTATTTACTAAACTATTTTTGTTTTATTTAAATTTCAGACATTAATATATTCTAAATTTTTTAAAAAATATTTTTTTAAATGTTATTTTTTGAAAAAAAATTTCAAAAAAATTTTTTTTTCTAAATTTTTTAAAATAATAAAAACCTGTGAGAGAATTCTTTTAATTAAATTGTGAGGGTTTTAAATATTGTTTTATTTCCATAATTAAAAAAAAAAATATTTTTTTTTCAAAATAATTTTCTCTAGACATAATTTCCGAACACTTCCTTCAAAAAATTTTTTTCAGACATTCTTCAAATTAAAAAAAACTAAATTTAAAATATGCAAGTCTACTCTAACCTTTTTTAATTAAAAATTTTGTAAAAATTTTTTTTAAATAATTATTTTTTAATAAAAAAAGTTTGAAATAAATTTTATTTCCTTTTTTCTTTTCCAAACATCTGTTCTTTCCGGTTATACAAATTAAAAATTTTTTCAAACTTTGCTCTAAATAATCTTTATAGTTCGTCATTTGGATATTAAAAAATATTTCTTTTAAAATTATTAAAAATTAAAATAGGTAACAAAATTTTATTGAAAAATTTTTAAAAATTTTTCGTGTTAATTTTGTTAATTTTGATATTTTTGAAAACAAGAACCAAGACAAAGGAAAATAAAAAAACGATAAACAATCAATTTATAGCTAATTAAATTTATTTTTATATTTAATACAGTATATGCTAAAATAATTACCCAGGGTGATTATTTTTTCAACCTCTCTCTGAAGGGGGTAATTAAAAGGGAGGGGATAATTATTCAGGAGATGGACATTACGGTATTTTAGAAATTATTTTTAAATTTTGTACGTTAAGTAAAAACAGTCAAATAAATTTATTTAAAAATAATTTTAAAAACATTTTTCCATAATTATCTTTTAAATATTTAAACAAATTTAGAATTTTGGTTAAAAAATTTTTTTCAAACCGAAATAAGTAGTAGCTAAATATTTCCATTTTAAGAAAATATTAAATTATTTTTTGAAGTTTTTGGGAATAATTTGCAATTTATTTTTTAAAACATTTTTATAGATTTGTTTTTAAAATACTATTTTCCTAGGGATTTTAAAGTAAAAAATTAAATTTTAGTTAATTTATGAAAGAATTGAAAAATAAATATTTTGTTCTGTTAAAATTTTTTTAAAAAATATTTTTTTAAAGTTTTTAGACAGATTGGAAGGAAAGTTAAGTTTATATTTCCTGAATTATATTTTCTTTACTTTTTTAAATAAAATTTTTTTTCATTAAATAAAATAACATTTTTAATTATTTTAATTAAATTTGGAAAAAAATATTTTTCTTAAAATTAATTTTGAAACAATTCTTTATATTTATTTAACAAAATTAAATCAAAATAAACTAACAGTCATTCTTTCTATTTTAGTATTTTTTTTAATTTTCCAGAAAATATTTAAATTAAAAAAAAAGCATTTATCTGGAAATTGTCTTTATTGGGAAGAGGTTAAAATAAATAGCTAAATAAATACCCTAAATAACCTTTGGTCGGTTAGTTAGTTAAAAAATTTTTTTTGTGCGCGTCTCTTTTTTCTATTTTAAAGAAAAGTGTTTGTATGTTCGTTAACGCCTTTAAAAAAATTTTTTTCCATTTATTTTAGATAAGGCAATTTTGGTTTTTTTTTCATTTTAAATTAAATATTACATCCCCGTAAATTGCCTGAAAAACCGTTTAAGCTCTATATTTGGTTTTTTTTTATTTTAATAGATAAACGAATGAATACATTTTTGGTATTTTCATGAATTTTTTATTTTACACGAATTAAAAATTAATTCGTCTAAATTTAAAATTCTTTTTTTGTTGAAATAAAAAATACTTCCGTTTCCTTCTATCCCTACTTAAATACCAAAACTTAAATAAAAAATAATTTTTTAAAACTTTTTTCGAAAATAAATTGAAAAAAATAAAGATTAGAACAGGTATTAACCTTTGTACGTTTTCTTATCCATACATATATTCGACCTTACATAAGATAAATCCTTGGATCTGAGTTAATGTACTATTGCATATACTCTATTAATTACACGGAGTAATTATTATTTCAACCTTTCGTGGAGGGGGGTAACTAATAGTGGCGAGGTAATTAATTGAAGGAGGGTCTAATTAATAGATTATATATACTATATTATGAGTGATACCTTAAAGGGGTTACCGCTAAGTCAGCTCTTGTCATCCATAGTAAAAAGTGTGGGTAACGTAACTGAGGTCCGATTGTATATAATTTTGTATAAAATTTTTCTAAATGGTTAAGCCAAACTTTCCAACTTTTAAATTTATATTCGAAATTTACAAATTAATTTTAAAATATTTGTCTTTTCTATTATTTCAAAAAATTACCGAGATAATTTTCTGTTTTACATTTAAAATTTTTTTGTGACGAATTAAGTGTTTATACCAAATTTCCCATAATATTTATTTATTTTAAATATTTTAAATGCGTGTGAACAAAGAAAAAATATTTTTTAGAGTAAAAAAAGTAAAAGTAATTCTTTTATACTTTTACTTTTTTACTAATTCAGTCAAAACTTTTCTTTCTTTTAAGTACTTTTTTACATTTTCTTTCTTTTGCGCGCCATTCTTTCTTCACGAATTTTCTTAGAAATTGGATTAATTTAAAAATTCAATTTATATTAGAAAGAGAATAAGTAAATCATGTGCACTTTGCATTTTTTTTGACAAAAGAAATAAAATTTATTCAATCCAAATAAAAAATGTTAAATATTACTTCCATTGTACATTTAATAGTTTTTAACTACAGAATATTTGTTTAAATCAGGGCTCGGGATCAAAAGTACAAAAATCTTGATTTTAAAGTACAATACTTTCAAATAAAGTACGAATCCGAGCCCTGGTTTAGATTAATGACTGAACAAATTATCATTAAATAATTTATATTTTTTTAAATGACTGTATTAATCAGTACACTCTGTTCGGTTAATCTAAATTTTAAAAACCCCGTTTTTCGGATCTGAGTTTGTGTTAAATATCGGGGTTTATTTTGGGGAATTATTTAAAAATCGCTAATTTTCAAAAATTTCTGTTTTCAGTTTTTAAAATGTCGTAAAAGCGGTTAATTTTTGGCAAGAAATATAGAAATTTTTGAGTTTAAAACCTCAGTGTTTATTCCAATAATGCACCGGGGGTATATTAATTCAACCCATCTCTAGAAGGGCTTTAATAGAGAGTGAGTAAGTTTCAATTATTAAATTTGTGGCCCTAACGAGGGCCGTTTGAGATAGGTTTATGAGACAGATCCGGGTGAAGGACCGAAACCGAACTACTCAATATCTTCAGACTATAATTATGTTCGATAATAACAATAATTGAAACATTCTTCCCGAGATATAAATTCTCTTAATTTTATTAAAAAAATTTCTTATATTAAATTTTGAATTAAAATTTAAAAAATCTAAATTAAAATCAACATTAAAATTTATTATTTATTAAAAATATATTAATTAATTATATGTATTTTTTATTTTCCTTCTTCCCTTTTTCCTTTTAAAAATTAAATTTAAATTATTTATATTAAAAGGAAGTGAAAAAATTTTGAAAATATTTCTTTTGTTTTTTATTTTTTTTTCTAAATTTTTATTAGCATTATTCAATGAGGGATTATTTTACCCTTTTTTCCCTTTTCATCATTTACTACATAAAAATAAATTATTTTCTTTTTTTACACTCTTTTATTATGTAAATATATATTATGGCTTTTCTTATTCCATTTGTTTTTAACAAGCTTTTTTTCTCATATTTTCAAATGAATATTTTTTTGGATATATAATAGACTAGGGATAATAGTTTATTATTATCATTTGGAAGGAAACCCCAAATAAAACAAAATAAAAATATGAAAATATAATAATATATTCTTAATTAAATAAATCTTTTATTCTTCTGTTTCCGATCTCTTAATTTTAAAAGTATTACTAACTCTAATTTTAAATATACATCCAACAAAAAATACAGACTTGGACATGGAGATTCATACCCTGCGGATGACTCAAAAACTAACGGATATAAACGAATACGGACATCGACTTCACGGATCCGTATCTATGTCCAACTCTGAAAAAAGTTTTTTTCTTTAGTTAATTTTTTATCCTTTTGAGAATAATTTTTGAATAATTTAAGAAAATATTTATTATGTTAATTTACTAGATAATTTACAAACTTTTAATGTTAAAATGACAAATAAAAGTTTTTGACATTTACCAGACTAATTAGCATTATTATAAATACACAATAAAAGTCCCAATTGGATATATTAAAGGAATAAATATTTGGAAGAAAAATGACAAATTTTAATTTAAAACATTTTTATATTTATTTATTTTTTATAATTTCAAAAATTATCAGTTAATATATTAATTATTAATTTTACTTTAAAATTTTACTTTAAATTTGTTAGAATTTAATTTATTTATCAAGGTTTCACGGGTTGAGAAAAAACTCGTGTCGGGTTTGGGATCGCGCTTTGGGAAATTTATTAGATACATAATCCGTGATATCCCTATATAAATTTGTGAGAAAGTTTTGACATTTATAAAAAAAATATATTATTTTATTTACTTTCACACAAAAATACCTTCTTTTAATTCTCTAAACTTCCTTAAAAACATTAAAATTCATTAAAATACCATTTCTAAAATATTTAATAGTAAATTGGCATTTAGAGTATTTAGATTATTTTTAATGTCATGTCAATATCGTCAAATTTTAGTACTAATTCAAAGGATTAAATAAATAAATATTACAAATAATTTTTTTACTAATTTTCTATTTAAAGATATTATTTTTAATAATCGTTTAATGACTTAAAAATCATTTTTTTATTTAAAAAACAATTATTTTCTATTTAAAAATAAAAATAAATACATTTAAAAAATTATATCTTTTAATCATTTAAAATGACTCAACATTATTTTAAATAATTATTTATTTATTTTTTTTATTTTAAAAACAAAACAAAATTGAAATTTGACAGTAACAAAAAAATTCTAAATTTAAATTTGAAAATTTTGGAAATTTGAAAATTCGTAATCTTGATGTATATTTTCTGTCCTATTACTGATTTTCGGAAACAAATCACTAACTTAAAAAATTGTAATTTGAGAGTAACAAAATGACAGTTACAAATTAATTAATAAATTAATTTGGCATTTAAAATATATTTTAACAAACTATTTATTTTCCTTTCCACATATATCCACAATTATTTTTAAAAATTCCATATATCCAGCCACATATAGAATTTCCCAAAATTATTTTTTTAACCAAAAAGTACGCGGGAAAGGGAAGAGTAAAATGAGATGACGCCAATATTTATTTAATAGTAGAGTGAGTAAAAATAAATAAATTATTATAGGGACGACAAACAAAAATATTCCCAACACTTTTCTGTTAATTATGTTGAAAGGCAAATATTTGTATTAAAAATGGTTGAGGTTATTCCATCGATTTACTTTAAGGATGGGATATATACGTATTTTTAGTTCCTTCTTAAAAAATCTTTTTTTTTAATTTAAAAATTAATTAAATATTATTTTTGAATCAGCAACTTACAGGGTGCGGCAAATTGGGCGCACTTTTTCTTTGCGTCATAACTTTCTTCAATCTTATTGAAAATTGATAATTCTTTTTTTATTTTAATCCCAAGACTTTGAGAAATTTTTTGATACTAAAATATCCTTAAAATTTTATAATTTAGTTTACTAAATTTTTTCTCAAAGTTTGAGCAAGATTTTTTTAGTAAAAATTGGCCTAGATTCAAGACTAAGATTTTGATATAGGAAATCTTTATATCATTCGAATCAGCTCTGCAATCCGATTCGAATGACGTAAAAATCAAGCAGCTTTGACGAAAATGAACCGAGATATGGAGCTCTGAATGATAAATTAAAATTATTTTGGCAAATATAAATTTTTTGAGTAAAATTTTCAAAAATGGTTTATAAGATATTTCGATGCGTCTGAATGAGATGAGTCGATTGGTACCAAAATCTTTTAAATCGGATGATTTTGAACAAAGTTATGATCAATTAAACTTTTGGATTAAAAATGGTTTTTTGACGCGTTTGGATGTTTCGAAGCGTTTATCCTTACTATCTTTGAATTAAATTTCCATTGTTTGGTATCAAAAAATTTCTCAAAGTCTTGGGATTAGAATAAAAAAAGAATTATCAATTTTTGATAAGATTGAAGAAAGTTATGGCGCAAAGAAAAAGTGCGCCCAATTTGCCGCACCCTGTATAAAATTTAATTTTTTTGGAAATAAAAATAAGACAAATGTTTAAATTTTTTTTTATTTCCAGATGTTTTTAATTTTTTAAACATTTTCATTTTATTTTTTAAAAATTTTAACTACTATTTAGAGGATTAAAATCAAGTTAAATTGTTGGATTATATTCTCTTTTAAATCTTTATAAAAAATTATTTTTAAACAAAATATGTACTACTTTTAACTTAAACAAAAAATATTTTACCCATTAACCTTCAAATAAAATTTTTACGAATTTTTGATTTTAAGAATTTATTCTCACATTTATTTTTTTTCTTTTTGTTTTAACAAAACATTGTATATAAAAATAAAAACTTTAGAAGTATATCATCAATTCTTGTTAAATAAACTTTTTATTTTTATTCTTCTACTTCCTTATTATTATTTTTTTCTTTTACTTAAAATTTTTATTTTTTATTTTTTTTATTATTACCAAAACAATGTTTTTATTATTTTATTTTTTTTTCAAAAATATATTTTCTGCTAATTATTTTTATTTTTTTAAATAAAAATAATTTTGCGTGACTCATTTCTCCAGGGAACTAGAAAATGAAATAAATTATTATTTTATTTAAAAATAAAAAGTATTTTTAATTTTTAAATTTTATTATTCGTCTACTCATAAAAAATGTCTAAGAAAATTTTTTTCAAAAATTATTACTTTAAAATAATTTTTTGAATATAAACTACAATTAAATAAATTTTATTTTAAATTCAAAATATGTAATTCTGTAGAAAATGACATTTTATTGAAATTGAGTAAAATAATAAAAAGTAAAAAAAACAAAATTATTTAAATTTTTAAAATTTTTATAAATATCAATTAAATAAAGATAAAATGTCGTCTTATTGTGTTATTTATTTATTATTCAAATAACTATTTTGATTACATTTTTTAAAGAATTTTTTAATTTTAAAATATTCTTTATGTTTTACTTTCCTTAATTTGTTGGATTATAAAAATTAAATATGTTTGTCTTTTTTTAACTATTTAAAAGTTTTATTAGAAATGCTCAATTTATGCAAAATTATTAAATAATATCGTCGACATGAATCTGAGGCTAATTTAAATAGCCCTTTAAATAACTTTAATTAAAAATATTTTATTTCCACTTTTTTTCAATGTTCAAATTTCCTCATTTTCGTTTCCATTCTATGCAAAATACACCAAATTGTGTCCCTTAGGACTTAACTATTTATTAGATATTATTTTTATTAATTTTCTAACAATAACAAATATTCATTAAAATTAAGTAACTGCTACTTTCCTGTTCTGCCACACCTCAAATTAATGGTAAAAATGTTGTATGTTAATAAGGTCGTCGACATGAATCTGAGGCTAATTTAAATAGCCCTCATAAACATAAAAATCAAAGGAAGAAATTGTTAATATGAGCTTGTGGAGCTTAGGTGAATAATACCTAAATCATTTCGATCAAGAAATTCTTGACAAAATTATAATTACTTAATTGTCAGCCAGTTCAAAAGTTACTTAATTTATCAAAACTTTTAGTATATCAAATTTAGTATATCAAAAAAGCATATCAAATCACATTAATTCATCCAACTTACAATAGCTTACAATTCCAACTTACAATTCATCCAACCAACTTACAACCTTTGCAAAATCGAAGTTTTTATCCTAATTTTAACTTGCCTCTATATGATTTTGTGGTTTTTAGTACAGGTTTTCAGTACTAAAAGTAACAAAAAATATTTTGCAAAAATATATTTACATAAATTTTTAATTTTTTGTTTGGTATGACAAATAATTTAATTATTTAAATTTAAAAGACAATGTCATTTCCAGGAGTAATTTACAAACAAATAATTTTTTCTTTCTCACTATTTAAAAATTTTTTCCTTCAAGTATCAAGTGCAAACTTTATTTTTCTGTTATTATTCTCACGGTCAAATATTCACGAAAATAATAGATTTTTTTATATATTTTATTTTTTTGAAATTCGAATAAATATTACTGATATACAAATAAATTACTAACGCCATTTTATTATAAATTTATTCGTCAAAAATTAATTAAAAAATAATTTTTAATTTTTTGCTACTCGGTCTATTTTAAATACCTAAATATTTTTTAATTTATAAAATTACTTTTGGTACATATACTTCAGCGGTCTAGCCGAACCGATTCCCGATTCCGAAAATCAGTAATTTACTTCTTATGCACGCTTGACCCCTGATAGACTTAATAAAATCACTTCTACATTATATTAGAATATCAGATTTAATATCGATTCTGAACTTTTACATTTGAATATTAAAGAATTTTAATAAACTACATATTTTGATCAAAAAATTATTCCAACGCAATTAAAATTTTTTAAATAATTTTTATTTTAATTAATTTTTATTTTTAAAATTATTTACCTATATATTTTTATTTTATCTTTTTAACCTTTCTCTTTTTATTTTTTAATTCCGGTAGATTTTTCATTTTTGTTAGTTTTTCCTGTTCCGTCTAAAAAATTTTTAAGTAAGCAAATACATATATTTAATAATTTCCATTAAATATCCATTAAATTATTTCTCATTGTTTACATATTCCTCCGTCATTTCCCGAATTGTATGTACTTATACCCTTTATTTATATTTTTTATTTCGCGTCAAAATTTGCATGGCTTCAATTTCCTTCATTTTAACCTTCATTTTTTGTTCTCACGCCATTTATTTAGGTTTTGCTTGGCTCTTCGAAGAGATATATTGACTCACACTATCCAAATGATATGCATATAATTTTTATTTGAAGACTAGAATTACTTTAAAATATAGCTGAAAATATTTAATTATTAAAAAACAAATTAATATGTAAATAAAATTAATTTGTTGTCAGGGTAAAAAACGGAACAGACAAGACACAGTACCTTCAAAGAAACAAAACGACCAAAATGTTCCAGAAAGATAATTCTTGTTTAAAAAATTCTGATTTTAGAAATATATTAAATACATACTACTACAATTTTTTTCATTTTTTGGAATAAAATAATTAAATTTATAATTTAATTTGAAAGTATTTTTTAAATTTAAATATTTATTATAATATTAATTCACTAATTTTTAAAAAATATTTATTTACTACTATTTTTTCGAATATTTTTTAGTTAATCTTTTAGCCATTATTTTTAAAATACAAAAATAAAAATTATTTACTTCCTCAGAAAGAAGAAAAAATTTTTGTACTTTTATTTTATTTTATTTTTAAATTTTTTAAATTTAATTTTTAGAAGTAATTAAATTAATGGAATCTCTAATTTCTACTTAATTTTAAAATTTCCTTAAAATTATTTTTTATAAAATAAAATGAATTCTTCTTTAAATCAATTAATTTCAAATAATTCTTTAAATAAAAATCAAAACCAATTAATTATTCCCCCTTCACAAGAAGATAAATCAGCCAATTATTTAGCGGCTGCATCAGCACTCCAATTAGTCGGGGATTCCGAAGAGAGTTCTTTATTGAGAAGAATTCCTGCAGGTATACAACTTTCAGGGACTTTAGCACCTTGGCAACAACAACAAATTAGTGAAGATGAGTAAGTGGAACTATTAAAGATGATAATTATCTTTAAATAATTATCATATCCAATATCTCGCTATAAAATATATTCGATACAAGTTACCCCTAACTTGAATATTTTTAATTTTTCGATACTGTATTTGATAATTAATATACCGTATTTCCTATATTAGAGCCCACTCTCTGTTAGAGCCCCACCTAATCTTATAGTGAGATCTCCTTATTTTTAAACTTAAAATTTTTTTAAATTTAGATTCTTTTCCACTTTACCTGTATTTGATATGTTCCCGTTAAGCAATGGAGACGAGAATCACGTTATTCTATATGCTTTGGTTTGTAAATTATTTTAAATAAAAATACTTTTTAATTATTTATAGCTTTATGCTATTTTGTTTCTTGTTGGGGTGTGTGGAAATATTAGTGTTATTACTTTAATTAGGTAGGCTAATTAATTTTTTAAATTTAAAAATTATAATTAAAATGTTATTTATTCATTAATCTCTTAAAATTCTATAAAAATATTTAAAACAAATTTATCTAATAATTATTTAAGACATTTACATGCAAATACAAGCTATGACAATACAATGATTTATGTTCTCTTTCTTTGTTTTGTTGACTTAGCTTCTGTTGTGCCCCTTCCTATGGCTATTATGGATCAAGTAAATCTTAATTATAATTTTGTTTAATTTTTAATTTTAGTTACTCGGTTTTTGGATGTTTGGAACAGCTTTGTGTAAAGTATATCGAGCACTTGAACATGTTGGGAGGGCTTTAAGTACTTTTGTACTTGCAGCTATGGCTTTTGGTAAAAGAATTAAAAATTATTTTCTTAAATTATTTTTTAAATATTTTTAAAGATCGTTTTATGCGTGTTTGTTATCCACACAGAAAAACTAGGCAAATTTTTATTTTTTTTTAAATTTTTTAAATTAATTTTTTAGTCGCCGAATGGTCTTTATTCAATTATTATTATTAACTTTGCTTACTTTTGTTCTTCTTTCTCCTTTATTAATTAAATCTTCATCTAGAGAAATTGTTTTAAAAGAAGTTTTGTTAGAAAATCCTTACAGATTAGCTAGAGTTAGAATATTTAAATGTATGGATCATTTAGAAGGAACTCTTTTATGTAAGGAAATAAATTAATTTTTTGGAAAAAGAAATGTGTAGTTTATTGGAAGTCGGTTAAATGGTGGTTGCGGGATCTCGGATGAGTGATTTTTTTAAATCTTAGCATGTCGGGGTCCCGCGAGATAAATACTGCAAATCCCGGCGAGACGGGATCCTGAAAAAAGAATCCCGTCTCGCACCGAGGGTACACCACAACGTACCGCAGAGCTATAACTTCGTTCAAAATTGTAGAATCTGAAACGCCGTGGCATGGTTCGATTCAGCTCGTATGCATTAAACCAACCCAGGCGTCCCGGATCCGACAATTTTGAAAAAAGTTATAGCTGCTCCCCCTTACCGTATTCTAATTTAAAATTTCTCTAGTATTATTTTTTAATTTTTTAATCTTTTCCTTTTTTAATATTTTTAAATATTCTTCTTAAAAATATTAAAACCCTTTTTTAATATTTTAAAATTTAAATTATTAAAATTTAAATTATTAAAAAATTTAAATTATTAAAATTTAAATTATTAAACCTTAAAAATATTAAAACCCTTTTTTAATATTTTTAAATATTCTTTTTAAAAATATTAAAAAAATAAATCTTTAAATCTGTCATTAAAAAATTATTTTATTAATTTAAGCATTCTTTATCTCTTATATGTTCCTTGTTGGCTTTTTCTTACCTATTTTATTAATTACTGTCTTTTATGCTTTAATGATGAAAAGATTATTTAAAAGATCTCGATCACTTTCTAGTTCTAAGGTATTTTAATTCAAATTTTTTTTATTTTTTAAAAATTTCTTTAGCTCCCAGTTAATCGGATTGCCGGGTATACAATAGCTATTTCTGTATTTTTTGTTTTATGTTGGAGTCCGTATTGGATTAGTATGCTTTATTTTAATTTTGTTCATTGGGAAAGCGAAGATAATGAAAAACAAAGTGAAGATATTTTTAGGTAAATTTAAACCTAAAAATAAATTAATTTTAAATTTTAAATTTTGATTTTAAAATTATTAGCTTTAATCCCTTTCCCACTTAAATCTTAATTAATCAATAGTCTCCAATCTCCAAACATCCCAAAAATAATTTAATAATCCAAATACCTAAATAAATAATTTATTCAACTGGATTATTAAATTAGTTTGTGATATTTGGAGATAATACTTTTAAGGTTCTTAATTAAAATAATTTGAAATTTATATTCCTTGTAAACTCATTTAAATAATGTAAGGAAGATAAAGACGGCTAGCATTTAAAACGCTCACTATGCAGGGGTTTAATATCTTTTAAAAGAGAAGGTGAAAGATCAGTCGGTAAAGCACCTGTTTAAAATATTTAAGCACCTAATTTAAAATTTCTTAATTTTCCATTAATTTCAAGTTCTGATAAATTTATTTACATAATGTATGGTGTCCATGCCCTCCCTTATGTCAATTCTGCCTCTAATTGGCTTCTTTATGGCCTTTTAAATAGTCAATTAATGCGTCGTGCTAAATATACAAGTGAAACTTTTTACAATAATACAACTGGAATGCCAGAAAATGGCTTTGGAAGTATTCACAGAAATTTTAGTGGAAATACAACAACACCCCCACCCCCTTCACAAATAAGAATTGAATCTTCCAAAAATTCTAGTTTAGCTGTTACTTCTAAATTAAATGGAAATGGTAGATGTAATTCAACATTATCTACACCTTTATTTGGTGGTAGTAATAGGAAAGGAAGCAAACAAGGTATAAAATAAAGAGGAATTAAATAAATATTTTTGGAAAATTTTTCGAAAATTCTTGAGATGTTTCAATCAAATTACAAAATTATAATAACTGTCAGTTAAACAGTAGATAATAATTAGAGTTGCCAGAATGGACCGACTCAGACCGAAAGATCGAGTCAGGCCTGAGATATTTGGCCCGAAAAAGACTCATGATGCCTCTTTTTTTTTTTTTTTTTTTTTTTTTTTTTTTTTTTTTTTTTTTTTTTTTTTTTTTTTTTTTTTTTTTAACGGTAACCCTAATAATAATATTGAAATATCTCAATCTTGAAATCTCTCAAAATTTTGCTATCGATATCTCGAATCGATTATCTCAAGAAATTTAATGAGATTATCGTCTTGTGGCGAAATTATAATAAACTTTTGTTAGGGAATAAGAAAAATGTTTCCATATATAGAGAATTTTTAAATGAATTTTACAACAGGTCCCAGGGTTTAATTGATGTTTTTAATTTCCCTTTCCTTTTTATTTATTAAATTACAAAAAATTATTTTTAAACTCAAAAAAATTTAAATATCTAATTCTTTTAGATATTTTTAGTTAGAAAATCAACAATTAATGGGCAAATAATTTGTCACGAGAATGGAAGTGCTTTCTCTCCAAGTTTAAGCAGTCAACGTTCAATTTCTTCAGTATCAGCACCGTTAAGAACAATTACTTTTAGTTCAATTAGACAACCAAATAATTTAAATAATAATTTAAATAATGAAAAAAAAGAATCGAGGCAAAGATTATTAAGTCAAGAAGTTAATAATGATATTTTACTTTAAATAAAGAGAGCTTTAGTTAACCTATACATCAGGGATCGCACCGAAAAAATTCCCGATTCCCGGAAATCGGGAATTTTGTTTTTATGTCGGTGCGATCCCTGCTATACATATTAACATACCTTTGAGGGAGAGAGAGTTCTTCGATCTAGAAATGGTCGGATTACTTGATTCCGAAACCCGATCAAAGAATTTTTAAGCCCGACCCGACTTTTTTCAACTCGAAACAGATCTGATATACCCTATACAAGGGGATAGTGCCAATACAAAACATCCACTATTTTCGAGAAAACGGGAGGGCATCAAATATTTGTAACCCTTAAAATAATACAAAATAAAGTTAACTAAATATTAAATATTCCCCATTTTATTTTACATTGCTTGTGCCTTTTTTCATTTAAAATTATTGTATAAATATGATGCTTAATACATATAATAAATACCTATAAACTTTCGTTAAAATCCCACCCCCAATGGACTGGCTGATTGTTGGGTGTAGAATCGTGTAGGAATCTACTCCCGACTACTACAACTAAGTTAATTTATAACAATTATAAAAATTAAATTTTTAACATAAAATATTTAAAAATATATCTATTAAATAAATCACTTTCCTCCTTCAAAAAAAATTTAAATCGGCATTAACATTACAAACTTTTTTATTATTATCATATTGTTTAATTAACGGCTTTTTCCACCCTCCAAAAGGTTTAAAATCAACAAAATTAGCCTTATTATCATAATGTGGATACCAAAGAGGAAGATCATTAAATTTTGTAGAACCTCCAGTAATTGGTTGCCATTGGGCATTTGAAGTGTAAATACCTATTTTTTGTTTGTATGCTTTAAGTTCCTTAACCATTCCCTTTAAAAAAATTTTTTTGTTCTTTTTCTAAATTTATTATTTTACCTGAATAAAATCAACATTTTGTTGTTTATTTGTTTTCCAATATTGCGGGCCTTCAACATCTAACCAAATTCGATCACATTTAACATTTTTTGCTTTTAAATTTTTGAGGAGTATTTCAATAATATTTCTAAATAAATTTTTATTTAAAAAGTATCCCTGAGGATAGAACAGATTTGGGAAATTAATAATTAATATTTTCATAGAAGATGCTTGAACTTATTTGAAAATATCAAAGAATATTATTTTAAAAAATTATAAAAATATTTAAAAAATATTTACTTAGGGTTAGAATTTTTGCATTTAGCACAAGGAAATACATAACAATCAACATTATCAATCCCTGCTGTACGAGCATTTTTAATTGTATTAACAGAATTACTATCAAATTTATTATTTGATTGCCAAACACGAATATAAATAGATTTATATCCATTTTTCTTAATACATTTTGTTTGTTCTAAATTAGCTGGAGAACTAATATCTATTCCTTTATCGGAATAAATTAAGTTTATGTTGTTAAAAAAGATTAGTAAATTTAGGAAATAAAAACAAAACATCCTTTTTATTTAATAAAACTAAAAATTATTTTAAAAATCAAAAAATAATTTTTATTGTAAAGGGTAAGTAAAGTTTTGAAATTGCTTAAAATAAAAGATAAAAACGTGCAATATTTAATACACCCACAAGAATCTTTTACAAAATATCTATCTGATCACAAATGGAGGTAAGGAAATCCCTCTAATCTAACGAGGTTTAAATTTTTATACTTTTGAAGCACATCGAAAAACTGATTTTTATAAATAGTAAATACCTTTTTAAAGCATTATTTATTTTTTCCACTAAAACAAAAGAAATGATAAACAAAAAGGTAAGACAAATATTTATGAAATTATTTTTAAAGCAAATAATGTTGATATTTACTATAAAAATATTGTGAGTTTAGGCTCGGAAATGTTTTTATAATTGAGCGCCCAATAGTTAAACTATCCATTATTATTTACTTTATTTCAGATTGCTTATTATTTTAAAAATAATTTAACAAAAAGTAATATTTTCTTAAATTAAGCAGAGGGGGAATTGTTAAGCTGACTAATATTACTTATATTTTTTTATTAAAAAAAATTATAGAAAAATTATTTTTAATTAAATATTTTTGTTGATTATTTTAATTTACTTTATTAATTTATAACAAAATCTATTTCAGACATTTAACACTAAATAAATTTAAATAAACAAAAGTCTCATTAAAATATAAATAAATTAAATATTTTTATCTTCATTTATAAACAAAAGATATATGCACTTTTTACATTTTCAGTCTGAAAAATATTATTTTTAAATTATTTCTCGTATAACTTAATTTTTATTTTTGAAAATTTTCAACCAAAAAGTACACTTTACACACCTGTATATATTTTCAAAATATTTTTTTCTGTTTTTAAATAAAATTTTTTTAATATTTTAAATTTAATTAAATAATTATATAAATATTTTTTAATTATAGTCTGGTTAGAAATTTTTTTTTATTAATTTTATTATTTATTTTTTAATTAAATTATCGATTTACTTGATAAATTTTCATAAAATAATCAAAAATAATCAAAATAAAAGTTATAAGAATTATAGTTTTTTTAGCAATTTCTTTTAGGTATTTTGAGGAATTTGTTTTGTTGATGCTACAAATTTGTTCTTTTAAGTTCATTAATAAATCAGATTTGTTTAACTACGATATTAGGTGATGTGTTAGTAAGTGGAATTACTGGAAAGATGTTGGATAAAAATCTGATAAAATTTCACATTAAATTCTAATTTTTAATCTAATAAAATGATCAAAACATATACTCTTATCAAAACATTTAAAAAAATTTTTTCTAATCTTTAACTTTTCTTACAAGAAATATCTTTTTAATGTCTTTTACTTTTTAAATAAATTTTTATTACATTTTTTATGTGTTGGATTTTGTTTGGAGGTTCATGTCAGGCAATTTAAAAATATAGAGAAGAAAGAACAATTTTTAATATGTACTCTTTCTAGTTTTTATTTAAAAAATTTTCTTCTCAAAAAATAAAAATACTAAATAGTAGGGTAGCTCTCCGTTCTCCGAAACCCTGACCCCGAATATTCTCCGACCAGGGAGGGTCTGAGAGCTACCCTACTAAATAGTGCTATTTAAATAAAAAAATTATTTAAAAAATGAATCTTGCAATTATTTTCTTAATATTATTTTCATTATTAATATATTATTCATCATGTCGTGAAATACCTAGTGGATCTAATCCTCTACACAATAAAAAATGAAAATAAATTTTGATTGATGGAAATCGGCAAGAAAAAATAAATAATAAATTATATGTTTATGGATATAATTCTGAATGAGATAAAGTTTAATTGTTTAAAATTGTGTTTTTATCCTTCGAACTCAAAAATATAAAAATTTCATCTGTCTCTAGATATTATCATCGCCTTTCCACTGATTACTATCTCCGTAGAAGAATTGAATAAAATTAATATTTTTACTAAAATGTTAATTTTAATTTAACTTGTTTAGATTTATCATAATTAGGGTTGTTTGTTTCATACCTAAACCGAGATTTTCGGTTCGGTTTTGGATAAAGAATTTGCTGAAACTGACGAACCTAATCATAAGAACAAAAAGTAAGTTAAATACAAATATTTATATAAACAAAAAGTAAATATACATTGGTAAATATTTACTAAAATAATACTAATTATGTAGTAATTTCCTTTTTGATAAGAGTATGTATAAAATAATAATAATTACTTGTACCTTATTCTTTCTCTTTAATTGTAATTTTTACGCAAAAAATGAAATTCTTTATAATTATTACAAAAAATATTAATTATTATTTTATTCAATTTTTGCTTTTTCCAATTTTTATTTTTTGTTTATCATGTAATATTCTAACAAAACAATTAAACGAAGAAATTCAAATTAAAACACCTCTTGGAATTATTGAAGGGAGAAGATATTGCATTAGTAATTATGGTGATAAAATAGATGTATTTTTTGGTATTCCTTTTGCTTTACCTCCAATTGGAAATTTAAGATTTGAAGTTTTTTTAAAAGAATATTAAAATTAAAAATAATTTAAAGAAGCCAAAATCTGTTCCAAAATGGAAGGGTATTCGATTAGCTACACAACCACCCCCGGCTTGCATTTATCACGCGTGGCCTGAAGGTTTTGATAAAAAGGAAAAGAATTATTCTGAGGATTGTCTTTATTTGAATATATTTGCCCCTAAAATTGTAAAGGTTTTTAATAAAAGGATTGATTTACATAATTAATATGATTTAAAAATTTCGAATTGAAAAAATTTCTAATCTTAATTAATCAGTAGGATTGTTTGTAGGTTCAAAAATTAGGTATCTTTGATGAAAATTAGATATCTTGATCCTCGGTTCGTTTCAACCGACAACCCAATTGATGAGGTTTAACTAATTCCAAGCTTTTTCAATGATATTCTTAAACTACCTATACTGCTTTCAATTTCCAAGAAATCCATTTTTTGCAGAACACTTTATTACAAAATTTTTTAAATTAATTAAATTTAAAGAGAAAAACACCCGAACCTATTCAATTATATCCAATTTTGTTTATAATTCATGGTGGTGGTTTTGAAGTAGGTTCATCACATGGGTATCACAATTATACTGAAATTGGAAAAAAATTTGTTTCTCAAGGAATTATTGTTATTTCCATTCATTATCGGCTTGGATGGATTGGTAAATTTAAAAATATAAAATTTAAAAATAATTTTATTAGGTTTTGGATCTACTGGAAATAATGAATTGCCTGGTTTTTATAAAATACTTTTATTAATTATTTAATAAAATTTTAGGAAATTTGGGTTTATGGGATATGGTCGAAGCATTAAAGTATGTGCGCCAAAATATTAAATCATTCGGAGGAGACCCAGATAAGATAACCATTTATGGTTATAGTGCTGGAGGAGCAAGTGTTTCTCTTTTGTCAGCTTCTCCTCATAGTCAAGGTATTTGATTAATTCTGGTACTCAAATTATTTTTCATTATAATATTTTTTCAATTTTAATCCACATTTCTTCTTGTAATAAATGAGTTTAAAAAATATTTTTAAGGTCTTTTCAAACGGGTTATTCAAATGAGTGGTTCTCCTCTTGCTGCATGGGCATTAAACGAAAGAACAGTAAATGAAACAGTTAATTTGGCTAGAGCAATTGGTTGTTCTAAAACAAATTCAATTAAACAATGTTTGACTAAAATTAATATTTCCGATGCTTGGAATTTTGTTGATAAAATAGTTTTAATGATTTTATATTTTATATATTTTTTTTAATTTTCGGGAACAACACGTAATGAAGATGTTAATTTTTCAAAATGGAGTCCTCGTATTGATGGAGACTTTCTACCTAAAGATTTTCCTCAATTAATTGCTAATGCTGAACCTAAACAAACAATAATGGGATTTGTTAATTTGGAGACGTTATTATGGAGTTAGTTAAATATTAATTTATTGGATTATTTAATCAAATTCCAAATTTAATTTGAATAAAAATTTCTTAAGCACAATTTATGGGGCGTAACAATACGTTAGCTGCTTATGCAATTCCATGGGAAGAATCAAAAGATTTTGATATGCAGCAATTTAAGGACAAAGTTAAGAGAATTGTTACAAAAACTGAATTTTTTGGAGAAAATCTAGCTAATGAATTGGCTAATGAAATTGTTGAATTTTATCTAAATAATGATCCAATTATTGAATTTAATCGACTTGAAAAAACAACAACTTCCAATTATTATTATTTACAACAATATACTTTGGTAATTAATTGGATTAGAAAAAATAAATTAAAGAATAATTCTAAAAATTATAATAAAATAATTTTAGATGACTTCACATTTGAAATTAAAAACCGTTAATTTAAAAAAATTTACTTAGTTATTAACCAAAAATCAGTGTTAGATTACCGGAACTAATGCCGCTAATTAAAAATAATTCCAAAAACGTATTTTAAATACTAGCTATTAACTGATCTTCAATTTATAATATCAGTGATTAACGATGCTCAATTAAAAATTAAAAATGGTTGGCCTATTTATTTATATTATAATCTTCATTATAATATTGAAGAATTTCCTAAGGAAATTAAAATACATCGTAAGAAAAATAAGAAAATATTTTTTTAAATAAAATTTTATTTTTAAAGAAAATTTTCACACAAACGACGAAAATTTTATTTTTCATTATTCTCCTTTTAATTTTACATTAAACGAAGAGGATTTGTCTGCCGAAAGATTTTTAGTGCAATCTTTTGTTAATTTTATTAAATTTGGGTAAACTTAATTAATTTTTTTGAAAGATATTTTCTTTATTTAAAGAAATCCTTCAATATACGAAATTAAATGGCATAAGGCTACACAAAAAATGCCAACTAGACATGTCAGAATAAATGGACAACAAACACTTGAAAATAATTATGATTTGGATTTATTAGCTAGACACGAATTTTTTCAAAAAATTTCAATTAAATATGGACATATTTGGGATTTGGTTAGGGGAGGGCCTGAAAAATAGGAAAAGGAAAATGACAAATTTAATTAATTTAAAATTCATGCAGACAATCTTTTTATATTTCAATTTTGGATAAAAAGCTGTTAATATTTATATTAAAATTTTATTACAAATCTCTAAAAATAAACAAAATTAACTTTATTTTTCAAAATTAATTAAAATATTCGTGAGTTAAAAATAAAATTTCATGTACATAAATATTTAATTTAAAATTTTAAATATTAAAAAAAATTTATTTGATTAACAGAGTTCACAACTTTGAATACAAAATTTAAGGCGAATTTCTGGTTTATAAAATTTATTTTTGCAAAACCCATTCTTTGCCCAGTATTGACAACTAAATAAGTATATTTAAATAAATATTTTTAAAATTTAAAAAACTTTTTGTGTTCATCAGTACAATTTACTGAAGGTTTTGGTAATATTATAGGTAAATCTGGTAGAGGTAAAATAACTGGCTCTTCTGGTTGAACACCAATCCAAGAATCTGTTGTTGTTGTCAATATATCCTCTGTTGTTGTTGCTGTTTTATTTGAAAACCCTCCTCCACCTTCCAAAGGAATTAAAGATAATAATTCTTTTATATTTTGGTTTGGTAATAAATTAGAGGGAATTAAATTTGTTTTGTTGTTAACTTTTTAAATTTAAAATTTATTTAAATTAAAATTAAAATTATATTTGGAAATCATCTTTATTTAGATGAAAATTTGAAGTACGCCTGTATCGGGGATTTAGATTTGGCCAGTACTCAATACCAGCCAACTATGAAAATTAAAATTTCTATTTTATATTTAGTACTTGTAAATTTGAAGAGGAAAATTTTCAATAGAATTTTTAATTTAATAAGGCTGAATGAACTATATCTTTTTCAACACATGCAAAAGGTTTTTTATGTGCTGGGAGCGAATCAGCATTTTCAGTTTTGTTATTTATTACATTACGCCGCCTCTTGCATATAAAGTTAGCTGTTTCGGATATCTGAAAATTTCCCAGGAGCCGCCATCTTTACTTGCATAGCCTTAGGAGGTAGCTATCTGCTTTACAATAATTCTACCTCTCTATTTAAACTTTATTTATTTTTACCTCTATCTAATCCTAAAGTATTGTTATTTTCAACACTTTTATTTTTATTTTTTAATCCTTCCAACATATGTGGAGCATTATCTAATGGTTGTTGATTTTGTTCATTTATTTTTTCTTCTTTTTTAATTTCTTTTTGAAAATTAAATGGCTTAATAATTTGTTGTTTTTGTGTTAAAACAAAAATAAATAAATTAATAATTATTAAATAAAAATATAAAAACATTTTTTAAATTAATTTTTAATTTTTAAAAATCCTTTAAATAAATTTTATTTTGTTAAATTTTAAAAATAAATGAAATTTCTAAATTTAGAGAACAATTAAATAATAAACAAGCTAATAATGACAATGATATTACAAAATCTTTTGTACAATTATTATTTTTATTTTAAATAAAAATCTGTTGAATAAACAAAACAAAACAAAAACATAAAAAAATGTCTAAATTGATTGATGATTGTTATTATTTAATTACATTTGTAAATTATTGATGTAAAAATTAGAAAAATACAAGTTTATAGAATCTAATTAGACTTTGAACGAGTTAGGAAACTTGAAATAAATTCTATATTTAAAAAAGTTCGATCGCTGGATTAATAATTTAAAAATCTAAATTTAAATAACGGTTTTAATTAAACTTATAGAAAAATTTAAAAAAGAAAAATTGAATTATTTTTTTCTGGAAAATTTCAAACTTTTTTTTATCAAAAAAATACTATTTTCATTTTTAACAATTTTCTAAATATTTTTCAAATATATTGTAGTAAATAATTGCCTTCAATTTTTCTTATTTTTCATCAAAGAAGGAAATATTTGGTAAAAACATTAACTATACCAATTTAATAAAATATTTTGATTTAAAAAATAGTATAAAAGTTTAGTTTGGAATCATTTTTAAACAATAATTTCTTTGTATACAAATAATAAAATACATAAATATTTACAATTAAAGGATTTAACCTACTATGCGTTTTATGCCTAAATAATTTTCAAATTATTAGTTTCGTTCCAAATATTATTTTTAAAAAAAACTTTTATTAAATAAATGCCCTCTCTGATTGAAAAATATTTTCATCTACAAATTTTGAAATCAGCTGAATATTTTGATAATGATATTGCAATTGTAATTATTTTAAAAATAATTAAATATTAAATAAATTTAAAAATTATTTAATTTTTATATAAATTATTGAAATTCTTTGAATTATTTGTAATACAAAAAATAATGTTAAATAATCAAAATTAATTTAAAATAATTAAATAGATAGACATATTAACTGGTTGTAGTCTAACATTTTCTGATATTTACAACAAATCCATTCAATTATCTTCTGTTTTACATCAATTTAAATTTTTAAAACCTAAAGATGTTGTATTATGTGTTTTAAATAACAATATTTATTTTCCTGTAATTTTATTAGGATTTGCTTTAAATGGAATTTTAGTAACAGGAGCATCTCCAAATTCAACAATAGGTTAATGAAAATAAATTTATTGAAAAATGTTGAGAGTTAGAGAATTGTTTAAATTAATATTTTTTAAGTTTATTTAGTTAAAAATTTAAGGGGAAAATTTTGGTTATAAGAAATAAGTTATCATTAAAATAATTTTTAATAAAAAATTTGTTGAAGAAGATGTCAGATAAGTTATAATGCCAGATAAATTTATAAAAATATTTCTCGATTATTACCCTATTTAATTATTTCAAACTCTCGGTAGAGAGATTAATTAACCTGAAGAGTATAACTCTTTAATATCTTCGCTCAAAAATATTATTTTTATTTTTTAGAAGAATTAAATCATTTTATAAACAAAACTGGTTGTAAAATTATTTTGACTGAAAATGGAAAACATCTTGATTGGTTAACTTCAAAAACAGAAGAATTGAATATTACACTAATTTTGCTTGACAAAGGGAAAGAACAAAAAGGAATTGACTTTTTTGAATTGTTAGAATCTAATAAAAATGTTGAAAATAGGGAAATAAATAAATTTTTGGAAGAATTTGAATTAAATAAATTTTTGGGTGCTAATAGGGATGATGAGAATCCTCTTTTTGTTGCTCTTTTAAGTAGTTCAACAAGGTAAAATTAGATTAATAATTCTAATTAATCTTTTAAATTTAAAGCGAATCTGCTAAACTTATTTTATTGGTAAGTTTATTTAGTAACCATTCTTCCAAATTTTCTGGTAAAATTATAAAATCTAAATGATAAAATATTTTATAAAATATTTTATTTTATAATACAATTTTGTTGAAGGATTTCCGAAAAAAATAGCCCAATTTTCCAAAAAAAATCTTTAAGCCCAATTTTCCAAAGCCTAATTTTCCGGCATTCTTAAAAATGTTGCAACAGAATTAGTTATTTCTACCCTTTATAATTCCTTAAAATAACAAAATCAGTTCATCTTCATACACCTTCTTTATCTTATAGTATTCGCCATAATAACTTTTATTAAATTATTTTGTGTTATATCATTGCTTCTCAGAAAATTGGGCGTCTTAAATACATTTTAAATAATTTTAATTTAGAAGCATCGAAATTATATTAATACAACTGAAATTCTCAAGTAAAATATATAAATAATTTTTAAATATTTCTTTTTAATTTTAGGCCAATTTTTGACAAAATAAGTAATGGTAAAAGACGCACAACAATTGCTGCTCAGCCATTTTACCATGCTTCTGGTAAATTAAATAAATTTAAATCAAGGATCTATTTATTTAGGTCTTTGGATTCTTTGCTATTGTTTATTATTTGGACATCGTTCATTAGTATTGAAAGAATTTGAGCCTATTAAATATTTAAATGTTTTAGAGGAAAATAAAGTAAAAAAATAATTTAAAAAAGAACCTTTAATTTAATTTAGATAGAAACTCTTTCACTAAATCCATTAATGATTGCATCAATTGTTGAGCAATTAGGAATAAGCAAAGAAAAATTTGATTTAGTTTATTATTTCAATTATTTTTAATTCATTCTTTTAAATTCTTTAGTCTTGTGTAAAGACAATAATAAGTGGTGGTTGGATGGATCCAACCAATGCTAGTGAAAAACTAATTAATTATTGTTCTTCATTAAAAAATTTTGTTAACAGTAAAATTAAACGGAAATATATTTAAAATAACTAATATTTATTAAAAAAGGTTATGGAATGACTGAAATTGTGTTGGTTAGCCATATGATTCCTTTAGGAATGGATAAAAAAGATAAAAGAATTACTAAATCTGTTGGGCGTTTATTGCCTGGATTTGAATATAAGGTCCAGTTAACTCTTTGAGCTGATATAAAATTCTTAAAATATTTTGTTTACTTCCACAGATTGTTGATTGCCTTTCTAATGAGGATTTGGTTTCAAATAAAAATTATTCCCCTGGCACAAAGGGCGAACTTTGGCTTCGATCAGCAAGCATTATGCATGGATATTTAAATGACCCTATTTTAAATAAAAAGGCGATTGATAGTGATGGGTGGTTTCATACTGGTAATTTTTAATAGCCATTATAGATTTTCTTTATAAAGGTGATATCGTTTATGAAGATCATGACGGATTTTTCTTTGTTTTGGACCGAATTTCTAATTTAATTATTGTTGATGGACAGCAAGTTTGGCCGACTGAATTAGTCTAAAAATAAAAATATTTTAGAAAATTATTATTTCAGGAAGCTATTTTACTTTTACATACAAGAGTCCAAGAAGCTTGTGTAGTGGGAGTTAAAATAAAATTAAATGAAAATTATGTGGATGCACCAAAGGCTATAATTGTTTTATCAAAAATTGATAATGAAGAAGAAACTAAGGAAACAATAGCTCTAATATTAAAAGAAATATTGCTTTTTACGAATGGTAATTAATTTTGGATGGGAAATAAAATTACTGGTTAATTTTAAAAAAATTTTTAACAGAACGGCTCGAACGTCATCAACAAATTACAGGGGGCATTATGTCTGTAGATGTTTGTTTTCTTGAATTTTAAATTCTGTAATTCTTTAAATTATTCAGAGTTTGCCAAAAACACCTTTTGGAAAGATTGCTAGAGGAAAAGTTCGTGGAATGTTTTTAAAAGATTGATTAGGAAAAATTAATTTTAAAGAATCAAAAAATGATTTTAGAATCTAAAAAAATTTAATTTTAATCTTTACTTATTTTGAAACATTACTTCCAATTTCTTCTTAGAATAATAATTGGTTAGATAAATGCTAAATTTTAAATAAATTTTAATGGTTTTCTCATATGGTTTTCTCAAATTGCGGATCAGGATTTTTAACACGTGTTGTTATCGTTTGAAATTAATTTTTGAAATCCTGCCAAAATTTAAAAATAATATTCATAATATGTCATAAAATGTCATAAATGTCATAAAAAATGCTATGACGAGATTTTGATTAATCTTCGTTTTTACTTTTTTATAAAATTAATTATATAAAAATTGTACGATGAATGATCAAAATTTAGACAAATTTTTGCTAAAAATTTCTATTTTAATTTATTAGAAAAATAATTTTGAATTTAATTCTAATCCAAAATTTAATTATAATCCAAATTTAAATTTTGGCATTATTTTATCTATTTTTTAAAAACAAAAATTTTTTATAAATTATTGTTTATAATTTAAGTAAAAATTTAAAAAGAATTTTTTAGTTGAGGTATTTATTATGCATAAATGTCCAAGTATTTTTATTTATACCAATTAAATGGCATGCATATTTTCTTTACATTGTTAATTTTTGTTAGATATATGTATGTACATAAACATATTTTTATATAAACTTTGTTTGCCAATAAAAGGATATTATTTTCTTTTTTGATTAATAAAAAATATATACATATCTTTATTATTTTTTACTAATTTTAACAAAATTATTTTTTTATTTTTTACAATTAAATTATATAAAATAAAAACAATTAATTAATTATTAACAACAAAAATTTTAAATAAAAACTTTAAAAATGTTTAATAAATTAAATAAAGTATATTCTTCGTTTAATTTATTTTCCCAAAATAAAAATGAAATTTTAATGAATGCAGATTTGTTAAAAACAGATTTAATACCTATTGAAATAATGACAAAAAATTTAAATAAAAATATAATGAAGGAAGGAAAAGGAAAGGAAATAAAATGCACATGTAGATATTTATGGAATGCTGAATTACATGGATTGACTGCTTTTTTAAGAGTAAATAAATAAATATTAATTAATTTATTTATTTTAATTATTTTATTTATTTATTTAATATTTATACAAAAAAGCCTTAATGATCAGGGGAAAGCTTAATCAGGGATGGGGGAAATTCTTTTTTCTTATTAAAGTTTTTTCAAAACAATACACAAATTTCCACCAAAATATTTTTAAAAATTCTTTAAATAATTTAATTAGTGCCGTACAATGGTTGAAAGAATATTTTGGGGTTACATAATTGCTATTTGTGTTTTAATGTCAATAATTACAACAGAATGGATGTTTAATGATTATTTAGAACATCAAACAGCTACCTTAATTACTATAGAACAAAGGCAACGAAATCAAGGGTTTAAGCACAATGATTTTGATAAATTATTTTTTCTTTTTGTTTTTTAGAGAAAGAGGGTTGCCAATGCCTGTTTTAGTTATTTGTCCAAAAAATCCAGATGCTTTAAAATATAATTTAATACTTAAAGATATTAATCGTCGCCTTCCTCGTATGGATCGAGTAACTATAGGGCGATTAATTAGTTTTGCTATTGCTGGTGCTGGCTTTAGTAATGTTGGTCAATTTATGAGAAGAAGAATCAAAGAAAATATTAGTGATCATCAGGTAGTAAAAATTAAATGAAAATTAATTTTGAAATTCAATTCTTTTGATTTGAACAATCAGATTTGAGAAAATGATTTTTAATAGAAAAGCAAAAATTTTTTCCTAAATTTTCCATTATAAAAATTTAATAGACCCAACATCTTTATTCATTATTTCGCCGCTGGCGTGGTTATCGAAGTCTTAGTGAATTTTATGATACTTTATTCAATAAATATGGATATACTTGCAAAGATGTTTTTTTAGAAATACTTTTTTAATTTGGTTTTTTATTTTTAAAAAGTTATTCCAAAAATGTTTATATGGATATGAGGAAATACCTTGTTGTGATATTTTTCGTCCTCATTATGTTATGTTGCGAGGACGCTGTATGAGATTAAGATATATTATGCATCAATCTGATCCTGCTGATATTGGAAGAATTGATGTTTATTTGGTTAGAAATTTTTAAAAATTGTTGAAAAAAATTTTATAGAATCAATTAACTAGTCGTCTCACCGAAAAATCGGGAATGCAAGTCACTTATTTATTTATTTAATTTTATTTTTAAATGAATAATAATTTAAGCCACAAATTGTTGCCTATATAACAGATGAACATCAAGCAGTTGGTACATTCCCTCGTTATTATGTCCATTTTCATTCTGCTGTATTATTACGAGCTAGAAATAAACAAATAAGTATGTTACCTGATAATGATCAATGCTATAGTAATTATGGGAAAGATGTAAATTTAATTAATCAAATAAATATTTTAAAATTATTTTTAGTATAAAGGGAGAAGTTCTTGTTGGGTAAAACGTTGGTTACATGAAAAAATTGTAGAACCGTTTAATTGTACAGTTTTCTATCTTGGCAGAAATAGATACAATTATTTACCTATATGTGAACCGATTACTATTGTTAAAAATTATTTAGATGTAACAAATTTAAGATTGGATAATGATACACGGAAAAGAGTAAGGAGAATTTTATTTTTAGATTTTAGGAATTTTCTTAAATTTTTATATTCTCTTAACTACATAGAAATGATTGTTATGAATTAATTAACAAGAAATTCAGATAAAATATAAAAAATTTTATTTTAGTGTAAACCTGCCTGTATTCGATCTGAACATACATTTCAAGAGTTTAGACCAAAAGGTTCTGTAATGAAACGTAATTATATGCCGGCATTTCGAATTGAAATATCTTTTACTAATTTAGAGGTATTTTTAAAAGAAAAAAATAATTATTTCATTTAATTAAAGATAGAGGTATATCAAGAAGTATTGACAACAACATTACCTGGATTTGTTTCTCAATTGGGTGGGCAATCAGGGTTATTTGTTGGACTTTCTGTTTGTTCCATAATACAAATAGGTATTTCATTTGCTTGGAAATTACATTTGTGGTATAAAAGATTTTTTGATGGAAGGAGAAATGAAAAAATTTGAAAAAAATTTGGAAATGATACTGAGGAATTCTAGAAATTGAAAATTTTTAAGTTTTCTAAGCTTCAACACATTTGAATATTTATTTTTTAAATGTTTTGCCCCTTAATTCAGACTATTCCCTCAAAAAAATATTTTAAATGTTTTTTCTTCTTTTATCTTTTTACAGCACTCCCCCGAACCTTCTTTTATATATTTGTTTCATTTCCTTATCAAACGCATTCCTAACCCATAAATGAAACTTGTATCTTATCTAACTTTGCTTTTCCGCCCCCTATCACTTATATTTATCTATCTCTTTTTGAGACTAAACTTTTAATAAATAAGACTTCCACTAACACAATTAAAAGTTTATTTTTCATCAAACATAATTGAGAGTTTTAAATAAATAAAAAGTAAACTTGTATAAATCTTGGGCACTCGGTCACAACAAAATTAAAAAAATTAAAAAAAAATTTTTTATTAAAATTCTTTTAACTTTTTCATTTAACAACATGTTTTTACTTAAAGAAAAATAACATTTTAAAAAGGAAGGTCATCCCCATTCGACAGTCATCAAGACAATTTATCTTTCAAATTTAGTTTATTTTGAAAGAGAAATTTTTATTTAAAAGAAATGCATGAATATATTTAAAATTAATTTATAATCAATAAAATATAAATTTCTACAAAAATCTTGATAAGTTTATTTATATAAATATCCATTTACTATATAAAAATCTGTTTAAAAATTCCCAGTAATTTAATGAAGAAATGCACTAATATTTAATATAATAGCCATTACTTTAGGGTCATATGATTTTTTGTGTTTATCTCGTGCTAGGCCGGATAAAATAAAAAGGTTTTCTTTTAGTTTGTAATAAAAATAGCTTGATTGATTGTCATTTTCTGATTCTCATAAATTTCCTTTTAGCTTCCTTCTTTTATTTTTAATGTTTTAAATATTTTTTTTATTTTCAAAGTTTTAAATTTAAGAATTGCCATATAGAACGTATTTTTTGGATAAAAAATTAAGAAGTTAAACAAAATTTTCTAATGTGCATAAACTTATGCACCGCAGTGTATGTGTATTTTTAAGATTTAAAAAACATTTTTTATGGGCAACCGGAATGGGTTCTCTTTCATTTCCGCCTTCCACAGAATTCTGACCTTTTTGACTATACTGCTTCCTCGTCACGTTTTCTACTTTAAAAAATTTAAAAAATTTAATAGAATATTTTTTAAATAGAATATTTAATTAAAATTATAATGAAAAATAAACATTTTTTGTTCGTTTTTTCTTTATTTCTGTTAATCTCTGAAATTTTAACAATGACAATTGGCAGACAACGAGAATTAAATTATATTATCTCTTGGTTAAATAATAATAATCATTTAAATGATGATTTTCTTTGGAAATTAGATAAACAATTATATATTTGTGGAAAAGAATATAATAAAAATGATGAAAATCAGCAGGAGATTGAAATAAATAATCAAATAAGTCGCTTACAATTTGAGTTTACAATTGTGCAGACTACATGCTCTAAACAAATAAATGTAAGGCTAATTAATTTTAAATTTTTTCTCAGACCTTGATTACTCCGAAAAACTGGGCAATCATGAAACCCCAGATTTTTCAAATTCATTTTCTATTAAATTTAAATTTACAATAATACCTAAAGTAAAGCAGCTGGGCTATACATAACTATTTCTCTCTTTCAGCTAGTCCAAAAGGTTATTCGGCGGCTGGGAGCGACCAGCATCTTCAGTAGACCGGACTGATGTGTTATCCTTTACACCACGCCGGCTACTGCATAGTCTAGGAATTAAATAGCTATCTGTCTTAAACTAATTTTTAATAAAAAAAGGTTAATCATAATTAAGTTTATTAAAATTTTAGACAAATGGAGATATTAATTATTGTCCTGTAAATGAGCTGGCGAATAATAAAAAGGTTAAACATTCAAATTAAAAAAATATATTTAAATATTTTCCTTTTTAGGAATGTTCTTTTGATATACTTAAAGACCAAAAAGAAATTGAAATATTAGATTGGGAATGTTTTTCTTTAAATAATGATGATGAAATAATTGATAATGAAAGTGATGAGGATTATATGTTTATTATTTGTTCTAAAGCTAAGGAATTAACAAACACATTAGTTGATTCTGTTGGTCGTTTAGATGGACTTGATAAACAAGGATGGACTAAATTTAGAAGATTTGTTCGAAAGTAAAATTTTAAAAAATATTAAGGAGAATTAAGACTAAAAAAGTCTGTGTTCTTAACAGAGAGAAAGACAAATCTTTGTTATAATTATTGGGAAATATTTAAAGAAATTAGTGTATTTTTGGACAATTCTAGTGTTAATTATGTAACGAATATAGCTATTTAATTCCTAAGGCTATGCAGAGGCGGTGTGGTATAATGAATAACACTTTGTTAAGCTAAAGATGCTGGTTCGATCCCAGCCGCCGTAACCTCTCGCATTGGCAGAAAGAGAAAAGCTTTAATTATAGTTTAGTCTTATTATTATTAAAACCTCAAGCTGCTAAGTAAACTGCACTTTGGAAAAATCGAAAACTAATTTATTGAAGACGAAAAGAAATTTAATTAATTAAATAGATCCAATTTTTATTCTCATATTTAATAATTAAAATTATTTATTTTAGATATGGCCCTAATTATACAAAAGCATCAGAAGTATTGAGCCGTTTCAATAATTATGTTAAAAACTTAGGGAGAGCTAAGAAATACCAGAAAAAGGAATTAGGTACAGCAATTTATGGAGAAACACAATTTATGGATTTAAGTAAAGATGAATTTAGAAAAGTAATTTAAATTAATTAAACTAAAAATAATTAAAAAAAAAGATTTATTTGCCCTTTCAATGGCCTTTAAATGTTGAAAATACACAAATAGCACCTCATATTGAAGATAAAGATTTACCAAATTCTTGGGATTGGCGTACAAAAGGTGCTGTTACTGACGTGAAAAATCAGGTAAATTGTTTTTTATAAATTTTTTTAATTTAATTTTAAGGGCCAATGTGGAAGTTGTTGGGCATTTAGTGTTACTGGAAATATTGAAGGGCAATGGGCATTAAAAAAGGGTAAATTACAGGCATTATCTGAACAGGAACTTTTGGTTTGTAAATAAATAGTTATTAGAGAATTTATTTAAAACTGATAACAGTTCTAATTAAATTATTCTGGTATACCCAATTTTCTTGAATAGTTACCCTTGGTATTCGGTTTTGAACTTTGAGTGTGATAGGAACTTCGAAAGTAATTATTTTTTCAACCTCTAGCTGGAGGGAGTAATTAATAGAGGGGGTCAATTATTCGAAGGAGGGTACTTAATCGAGAAAATACTGTATTCTTAATTAACAAGAAAAGGTAACTTATTAATTAAAAAAATGACTTGGAAAATAAATATACCTATTTACCTAATTAAAAAGGATTGTGATCGTGTTGATATGGCTTGTAATGGTGGACTACCTTTACAAGCATACAAGTTTATTTATTTATTTAATTATATTTATAAAATTAATTACAGAGAAATAATACGTATTGGAGGTATTGAACCAGAAAATGATTATCCTTATGATGCCAAAAAAGAGCATTGTAATTTAAATCGTTCTGATCTTGCCGCTTATATTAACGGGTCTTTACAATTAGAAAGAGATGAAATACAAATGGCTAAATGGCTTGTTAAAAATGGGCCAATATCCGTCGGTAAATAATTTTTTTAACTTCAAAAAATATTTAAATATTAAAGGAGTAAATGCTTTCCCTTTACAATTTTATCGTCATGGAATTTCTCATCCTTTGCGTTTCCTTTGTTCCCCAAAAATGTTAAATCATGGAGTTCTTATTGTTGGCTTTGGCCAGGAAGGAAATAAACCTTTTTGGATAATTAAAAATAGTTGGGGCAGCAATTGGGGTAAATTATTTTTTTAATTTAAATTTATTATTTATAAAGGTGAGCATGGATATTATCGCCTTTACAGAGGCAGCAATGTTTGTGGCATTCACGAAATGGCTACTAGTGCTGTTGTTAATTAAGGATTTCAAGAATCAAAAAAATTTTCATTGAAATTAATATTTTTAATTGATAAATTTGTTTTTTTAATTATAAGAAAATATTCAAAACAGAATGATTTATTACAAAATTAATACAAAATATTTTTATTTAGAAAAATTAAGAAATACAAAAATTGAGAGATATACATAATTCAATTAAAATATAAAAGAAAATTAAATTATGCAAAATAAAAATAAATAAACGTATAAATAAAGAAAAAAATATAGATTAGATAATATAAAATAGTTAAGAAATGTTTTTAGAAAATATGGAGATTTAAATAAGAATGCCGTTTTTGAGTAAATTTGATTAATAATTAAACTTATATTATTTAGATAAACATGGCATTTCTGGTTTTTCCCTGTCATCTCCTATTAAATAGGCTCTGGTGACAAACGTGGATAAATGCGCCTTCTTGGTTCCTTAAATAAAATTCTTAAATAATTTAAAAAGAAAAATATGCACCTTTTCTCCCTCCCTTTCTCCCTTTTCCTCTTCCTCTGAATCTATTAATTGCTCAACTGTCGGAGCACTTGGTGTGTAAGGTGGTGGAGGTGTTCCAAATTTAGTATTTTTATTTAATGAGGTTCTAGCTATACGTTGTACTAAATTATCTTTAATTATCGGAATTGTAGTTGAAGGTAACTGTTCTTCACTTCGACGACAGAATTGAGTATTAGTAATTTGTTTTATTGGAGGAATAAGTCGAGGCAAATGAATCTAAAAGGAAGTTATATAAAATAATAAAATATTGAGACATCCAAATACGTGTAAAGAATTCGAGAGCAGACAAAATCTTTACAGGGAATTATCTAGAAAAACTAGACATTTCCCAATTCATATTAAATTCCCCGAAAAAATTTACACATCGGTGTACGGTACTTTTCGATACACACCCTTAATTAATGCTAAATAGTAGTAGGATTGTCGGTTCTGGACCGAACCGAAGTACCAAGGATTTTTCGGTTCGGTTCCGGATATCTGAAGATATTCCAAGAACCGACAACCCTACTAAATACATAAAGTACGCAAGATCCAGTTCACTAATTAAGGGAAATTCAAATAGTAAATAATAGATAAAAGTTTATAATTTTTTATTTATTTTTATTTCCAAATCACCTCTTTATCAAAAAACGCCTTCTCTAATTTTTCCATACGTTTTCGAGTTTTAGGTATTCCATCATAGAACATATTTTTAATGTTTTTAATGGTTGATATTTGAGGCACACATTCAGCCAAATCTCGTTGACAAGAAAATATTAAATTTGTTGTTGTTGCAAAATTACAATGTGAATCAGCAATTCCCTTTTTTTAATTTAAAAAATAATTTAAAAAAAAAATTATTTTTTTTTTACTTTAATAGCTTCTTTAAATTGTTTCATTTTAATTATGTCCGCTTCTGCTCTCTTTTTTTTCACTTCTTCCTTTCTCACCATTAATTCACCTACAACTTCATACCAAATACCTTTAACTTCATTTGGGTCTTTTGGAATAGAGGAAGTACTCGATTTCCGACTCCAAAACTTTTTATTATTTTCTCCCTTATTCTCATTATTATTACAAGCTAAATTTAATTGACGTTCACGTTCTTCCAAATCTTCAAGTTTTTCTTCTTCTGTTTGTATATTCATTTCTGTGTCAGCAACTTTTCTAAGTTCCTAAAATTATTTTTTTAGAAAAATTTTTAAAAAAATTTATTCAATCACTTCAAGAAAATTTTCATAATTTTTTGCAAATGTTCGTTGATTTTCAGCTTGCACACGAAGAAGTTCACAAGTCCACCCTACAACATCACCAATTGCATTATTTGGTGTTTGTTTTGCCCATTCTTCCAAATAATCTGCACTTATTTCTTGAGCATCAGCCGTCTGGAGGGTTAATTTTCTATAAAAAATAAAAAGAATAAAATAATAAATGGAGATTCTCGAATGGGAAAATTGGAAAAAATTTAAAAAAAACATACGTAGAGGAACGCAATGTCTCAATGCTTATTAATAACTGAAAATTAGGCATGTATTTTGATTTAAAAATTATTTTTAATATTTACTTGACTCATGTCTTCTGGTTCTTTTAATTTTAATTTGTTTGTATTTTGTGTTGTTTTATTAAAAATAGTTGAGAAATTGGAAGATGAATTTGAAGTAAGATTGGAAGGGGCGCTGTGACGAGGCATTTTATTTGCTTTAAAGACCTCCTGAAGATGGGAAATTTTATAAGGGGAATTAATAAGTTTATTTATAATGAGCGGCACTTCAAAGAAAGTTTAATAAGGAAAAGATTCGGAAAAGTATAAAGAGAAAAATATCAATCAAATTTTACGTAAAGAAGGGAAAATTGATAACATGTAAATTAAAATAAATACCAATAAAGGTTAATAGTTATAAAAGCTCATCAATTATTTGGAAGATTTTTTAAAGTATTTTTTAGTGAAACAATACCTTTTTCTTATATTTTCTTTTATTTAATGTAGGTATTTGAGCAACATTTAGAAAAAGAAGAGAAAGCATTTTAATAAAGCTTAACAAAAATTACAGTGGAATTATTAGTTTATTTTTTAAAGTTTTAGTTTTATTTTATTTTTTTTTGTATCTACGAGATATTATTTTTCATAAAAATGAAGATAAAAAAAGATAAAAAAATACATGTAATTCCCAAAGGAGATCAAAAAGATTTTTATAAAAACGTGGAAAACGTTAAAAAAATTTTCAAAAAATAAACTAACGTCTTTTAAATTTAAATGAATTAAATTATGTCGGTTCGGGCATGTAGTCAGGGGAAAGGGAGGAATTTTTATACCATCGTGTAGGGTCAATTTTATAAGGTTAACTTTTGGCGTTTTTTGGCACAAAAAAATTTACATTAGTCCAAATTTAAAGAAAAACTTATTTTTTAAATCGATTTTTAGCGAAAAAATAGTACAAAACAAAAATATATACCCAACATAATTGATTGAACCACATAGGCAATGCTTGCGGGGCCTGCTGCCAACAGTGCAAATGCAAAATAAATGGGGGGTTTCCTCCCTTCGGTGACCGCTATATTTATTTATCGACAAATGGTCAACCCATTTGACCAAAATGCATTTTAGTGAGAGAGGGGGACAGGAAAATAAAAAAGCTGAAAAACAAAAATAAAATTACTAGGTCGGTTCATAAAAAAGTTCTGTCGAATTACCAAAAAATATTTTTTCAAATCTAGAAGATTTGACATTCGGGAGAAACCCAAAAATTTCGATGAAGGCGTAAGGTAAATGGGGGAATATGGGTTTAGGTTGAGGTGCAGGGACGGTGGGGAGGTACGTTTGAAATTATATAAATTCTACGGCATTGGTACATCTATGATTTTCCTTTATCTTCATTGATTATTTGTCCCCTGTTAAATTCATTGTGAGTTCCAACTTCATTCTTTAGGCCATAACATATTGTCGGGAGGAGCAACGGCGAGAAAAAAGAGTAAATTTTGGGAATTATTTTTAAATTTAAATCTATTATTACCGTTTTGGATAACACTTGTAGTTAGATGAGGACGAAGGGAAGTGTTGGTAGGCAGCGAATATTGACCATTTTAGTATAATCCATAGCATATGCATATTGTGTATTAGTCCATGTAGTCCAAAGCATATTGCGCCAGAGCAACAATAATGGGATTTTTCAACAAAAGGAATATAAATGATTTAAAAAGATGGTATCGGTGGGAATTGGGCTTATAGTTTATATTAATAAATTCAATCTCGATACGGGGGGAGAATTCAGGAGTAAAGATAATCCTATAATATACACGAGGGCTCTTTAATATTCTAGGGATAGTGCCATTATAATCTTCGGTCAAATCATTTTCATTTAATACAGAAGGAAAGGTACAGGGAAATATTAAATTCTTATCTAAGACATTCTCATTTTCGTATTTCGGTTCTATAGGGTAATTGATTTTATTTAATGGGGGATTTCCAAAATCTAAGGTATATATCAGAGTTCTCTCGGCAATGGGTGTCGATTCAATTTTACAAAGACTTGCTGGCCTTCGGCCTTTTAATTTCAACAATTTATTTTTAAAGTTGCGGGACAAAAAGGGATTATCTTTAACAAAATCCTCACAGAATGATTTTATAAACTTAAAAACGGAATTCCTCAAATTTACAATTTTCTTTCCTTTTACTTTAGAGGAGGTGTTATTATCTCTTGTAAAGGTTTCCATGGGTAATGTCACATTATTACAATAAGTATGAGTATTAATCGGGTCAGGACTTTTGGCTGGGGCTCGGGTCTCGTTGCTAATATTAAAAAATTGTTTATTTAATCCAACAGATTCTTCTTCTTCCAAACTTTTATTTATAATTTTTGTAGTTAATGAAATTTCTTCACAATTAATAATGTTGTCTATTACTTCCTTTTCTTCCAATATATCTTCTGATGTAGTTGTATAATTTGTTTCGGAGGAAATAGAATTTTGTATATTATGGGAGCAGATAATGGGGGGATTGACTAAGAAATCTGGAGGGGAGGTACTGATCAGAGCTGGGGTCGACATATTCATCGGAATTGCTTTTCGGAACTGAGCGGATTTTTAAGGGGGAGGGAAAATTCTTTATTGGTATCAATTATCTCATCCGAATAAACACAAAGCTGGGTGATCTGTTCTCTAAATCCGAGAGACATTGTTTGGATTAGGTGAAGAAATAGGAATAATTTTCAAAAAAATAGGAAGGGTAGAAGATTCTCGAAATTTAAGGGAAGAATTGAATATGAAAGAAATAAATTGAATTAATAATAGGGGTGGAAAAAATTCGAAGAATGAAAAAAAAATTTTTTTTTTATAGAAGAGAAAATAAGGAATTGTATCAGGGGTTGTCACCGGCTGAGCTGTCGAATTACCAAAAAATATTTTTTCAAATCTAGAAGATTTGACAGTTCGTTTTTTTCGAAAATATTTTTTAAAGAAAAATCAATAAATCACAATCAAAATAAATCAAATAAAAAATCTAACTTTACTAAATAATTGCCCTGAGTCTTAGCAACATTCTTAAAACAGAAAAAAGTTTGTGGATATCCCTTTTAAAAGAAATCTGACCCCATTTCTGAAGCATATTGTACTTATAGAGCAATGTCCCCTCTACAATTCTAATAAAAAATTATCCGATTATTGTTCGAACCGGAGAGCAAGGACGCGTTTGTTTACAGTCGGTCGTCTTCACGATCCATGTTTACGTTTGGTCCTGCCGCTCCCTGAACAAAATTTTTTGAAATATTTTTGAGCTGCACTAGGTTAGACCACATCCCTGCCTAGGGTTTCATTAATTTTTCTTGCTTCCAGCTTTGCATTATTACTTTGTTTTAATGGGATGTGTAAATGCTCCTAAATAAAACCCCCATCCACGCTCATTTCAAAAGGCATAGAAATTTTTTGGTCTTTTCAATTTTTAAAATTTTAGTATCATTATGAAGCTAAGACTTTGGGCTACAAAATAGGATAAAAACAAAATCGGATAAAAATAGTTAACACTCAAAAAACATGCGGTGAAAAAAACGAACTTTTTTATGAACCGACCTAGTATAAAAAAATTATCCGCGGTCTATTTTTATCAAATCCTTATTTCTTAAATTTTTTATCCAAATAGAAAAAAAATTTATTTAGATAAAATCAAAATTATCCAATTTTGAAATTGAGATTTATAATAATTTAAAAATATAAAAAATACCAATAAATTATACTATAGAGAATTCAATAAATTAATTTGTCATTTTAATTGTCGAGGGAAGCCAAGAAGGTCCTTCAATCTCCTCAGTCTTCAAATTTGTATAATAAAGTCGAGAACGTTTCAAACAAGTCTCCCAATCATAAAAAGGTTTAACGTCAAAAAATACTCGAAGTTTATAACCAGAATAAAAAGTCCAATGGCGTAATAAAAGATAAATAAGATTTGGAGACGGCAACTAAAAAATTTCAAATTGAAAATTAAAAAAAAAATTTAAAAAAATACATAATTAAGACTCAAATGCAAATTGGAAATATTTGTAATTAATTGCACCAACCAACAAATAAATAAATATGGAAAGAAGATAAGCCAAAAAGGAATTGTCCAAGTGCTAAAAATAATTTTTTTAAATCTCCCAATTTCCTTTTAAATTAACCTTGTTTTTGTAATTTTCGTATGTCCATTATCAATCTCATTTGAATCAAGCATCCCATCAAGAATTAAAGAATAAAAATCATGTAAAGGAGTATCATCACAAATAAGAACTGTCTCACAAGAATTTTTGTTTTCAGAAGTCATTAATTTTTGGCCACATGAAAGTAATGAAAACGCAACATTTCCAGCATATGTAAACTAGGGAAATAATGATAAAATTAAAAATAATTTGGAAGGGGGTCTTTAATACCACAAATATTAGATTTAATAGAATAGGGAAGTCTAAGAACGTGAAAATGAAAAGTCTTTTATAAATATTGCTGCAACAAAGTTAATGCAGTTGTTCATATAATTAGCGAGATTTCGTTTTATATTTAAAAAAATTGGTAATCCTTAAGATCATTGGTCCCTAGAAAAAAATTATCAAAAATGCTCTTTTGATATTTTTGAGGCTTGCCAGTAGGTAATCGGTGTTCTGAGTCCGAATCTTTGCTCAGAATTTACTTATTTCGAACCCCGGACCCGAATTCGACCAGGTCGAATTCGGGGTAAAAATTTGAAATTGAAATTTTATGGTTATTCTGACTCGTTTCTTCGAGCCGAGTCAAATGGTATTAAAATTATTAGGTTTCGACAATTTAAAACGAAGTTATGATCAATTAAATACACGTCTGTGTAGACTTCCGCATGCAGATTAGGCACCATAACTTCATTTAAGCTTGTCGAAATACGATATTTCGATAACATTCGACTCAGCTAGAAGAGCTGAGTATGATAAGCCCTAAAAATCAAAATTTGAATTTTTACTCTTAATCCGACTTGGTCGGATTCGGGTCCGGGATTCGAGATAAACAATTCTAAGTTCAGATTCGGACTCAGCACATTTGATTACCTACTTGAAAGCCTCAGAAATAACGAAGGAGGATTTTTTTAATAGTTTTTTTCTAGGGACCAATGATCTTAAGGATTACCAAAAATTAATTAAATTATTTTACTTGAAGTACACCCATATCTCTATGATTTCCAATTCGGGGAACGTAACCAAAATATTTATTGACCAAAAGAGCATCACAGACCAACGAGCGACGATCACCTTCACCATAAACTGGACCAACACGGGCAATAACAACAGCAAATTTATTGTCTAAATATTTAAAAGGATAAAGGGATATAGTTTAGTCGAGAGCCTGCACAAAACAGGCCAAATGATATGCCAATGATTTGTCTCGGCGAGATGAGTCGAACGGTAACACTCTCCAGCCCCCTATGGTTTTTCGATTTTTGGAGACCTATATCTCGGTCCACAGGCATTTCCGCACCTGGAGAGTAGTACCGTTCGACTCAGCTAACCGAGACGAATCGATTGACATATCATTTGACACCTTTCGGCGCAGGCCTTCGACTAAACTACAGCCGGATACTGAAAAACAATTTGAGCATTCATGGCTATTTCAAAAATACAAAAAAATTCCAAAACGGAAAAATAAAATTTGGGATTCTTTTAATCAAAGATTGATAAATTATAAGATTAATAACTATTATTTTGTTAACATGAAAATAAACCTATATTGTTTCTTAACAATTGCTCGGCCATAAGTTTACTTTTGCAATATTGTGGAAAAGGACACTCGTTAATAAATTGCTTAAAATCCTCAGACTCCCTCCCATAAACATTTGGCCATTTTGTTGAACATTGAAGATAAGTGGTACTTAAGTGGACTAATACAGAAACATTTGAAATTTTGCAATAAGAAATAAACTCGGAAACAACTAAGATTAAAGAGATAATCAGATTTCGAAAAAAGTAAAAAACACACATTCAACGTTATTTTTGTTTAATTCCTCCATATTTGGTGTCAAAGACAAGTCTTGTAGTTCATGCACATTAATAACCTTTAAAAAATTTTAATATAAAAATAATTCAAATTAAAAAACCATTTCTGAGCCTTCAATTGCTTCTTTTAATCCATGCAGTTTGTAATTATAGTTCCAAAGAGTTTTATCGGCATCAGAAAAAATGTTGTCAATCACAGTAACCAGATGTTGTCCCAAAAGTGTATTGGCCCCAAGAATTGTAATTTTTCTCATTTTTGATAAAAGAAAGTTGTAATAAATAATTTTATCTCTTTAGCTCGATGAGAGGAATCGTTTAATACTAAATTTTGAAAGATTAGGAAATCTTGAAGCAAGCTATCGCTTTGAGCCTACTTATAGCTGCTTAAATAGCAAAATTATTCGGTAAAGGTGTACGGGACGTTTCAGGGTAGCCGTTTCAGAGCAGGACGTTTCAGAGTCGCCGATTTAAAGTAGCCGGTTCGGAGTCGCCGATTTGGAGTAACCGACGGACGGCATTGACGGTAGAGTTAGGAACGGGTCCGGGACCCGGACCCGTTACCCGGTTTTCGGGTCCTTTTTCCCGGTTTTTTTGAAGCAACCGGGTTGAAACCGGGGACGGGTTTTCCCGGTTTCCCGACCCGGAACCCGGCCGGTCCATTTTTCAGAACTCGTTACCCGGACCCGGTCCCGGCTTTTTTTTCACCGGGAAACCGGGGAAAATATTTAGTGTATTTGCGTACTTTGATATTAAATTTTTGAAGGAAAAGGGAAAGGAATATTTATAATTTCCACTATTTCCTTTGTTTGGTCGTGGTTGACTGGTTAAGTTGACTGAATTCACTCATCTAGTTATTTTGATAGGGATAGGGTTCGAATCCATGTATGGAGATGGGGCTGAGACTTTTGAAGGTACTTACCTATTTCCCGTGTCTGGTGATTTCGCCAGTGAATGATTTGGGCAGTGAGTGATATGGGCAGTAGTGATTTAGGCAGTAAACGTTTTTTAAAGAATTTTCTTTCACGCAAAAGCAATTCGAGTATCACTAGAAGAATAATTATGTGTAATCTTTATATTTACCTTAATTTTTTAAAAACATAATTATAAAGACAAGTTGGCAATAATTATAAAGACAAGTTGGCAATTTTTTATTTTTCAGAATCGTTCCATTCTTTTGCAAAATTTATTATTAAAATTTATTAGATGGATATGGACGCTGTAAAAAAGAAGGTATATTTGTATATTTATTTAAGTTTAATTTTTTTCTTTCAGGTTTATGTGCCCGGTATAAGCCGCTCGGTGAAAGAAACGGAAGAACTTATTTATGATCCAAAGGCTTATCTCCTTTTGCACACATTTGAAACAGGTTAAATTTTTTATCTTTTAATTATTTAATTTGATAAACTTTAAAGAGTATCCTTGTCTAAGTTTTGACGTTATTCCTGATTCTCTGGGTGTTAATAGGCAAAGTTTTCCGATGACATCTTGGATTGTTACCGGAACTCAGGTTTTCTCTTTTATAATAATATTGAGCTGGTTGGGCTTTCATTTATTAGTATAATTTTAGTTTTGGAATTTTTTAAAACCTTGATCTTAAATTATTTAGTAAAAAATTATTAAAATCGTTCACTTTTTAGGCCGACAAATCACATTCAAATCAACTTATGGTTATGCGGTTATCTAATATGCATGCGAATAAAAGTGCCTTAAAATCTAAAGCAAACGAATCTAAAAAAGATGATGGTGAAAGTACTTCTAGCAGTGATGATAGTAGTGAAGAGGAAGATGAAGAAGACGAAGCAAATCTGGTTAATGATCGACCTGGAAAGAAAGAACCAAGAATGCATGCTTCTTTAGTTTCTCACCATGGCGGCGTTAATCGGATTAAGGTTTTAATTTTTTAAATAATAATTTTCTCCCTAAATCATTTTCTTTACGCAAAAGGTTATCAAAATTTTGGTATTCATTTTCGGGGCCTCCGATATGAATTCTAATTTCTCCCTTTGATGTTTTTGTTCTCAATTTATTCTGTTTGAGTTTTATCCTCCTTTTTTTACTTGGCTGCTCTATTCATATATTTTCCTCTCTTAAAATTTTTTTATTTAAGTTTCATCGTCTCGGGTCAAGCGATGTTTGTGCTGTTTGGAATGATCAGCGAAAAGTTCAAATTTGGAATTTAAACCCTTTTATTTCTTGTATTGAAAATATTTCTCTTTCTGAATCTACAAAAAGTATTGCATTGAAAAATGAGAAACCTCTCTTCAGTAAAGAATATTCGGCTGAAGGTTTTGCACTTGCCTGGTCATCTTTACAAACAGGTTCTTTGGCAACTGGAGATCATCATAGAAAGGTAATTTTCTTCTGTGTGAATATTCTCTAAAGTATTTTATCAAAATTACTTTTAATAAATAACTTATTTAGATTTTTCTTTGGAAAATGACTGAAGGAGGAAAATGGATAGTTGATGCTAACGCTTTAACTGATCATCGTGGATCTGTTGAAGATTTAGGTTATTTTATTATGACTATTTTCATTACTAAATTTTTTCAGTTTGGTCGCCAACTGAAGAATCTTTGCTTGTATCATGTTCTACTGATAGAACGATGTATTTATAAATTAATATATTTTTTAAATAAAATTTAGTCGCCTATGGGATGTCCGTTCTCCGCCGAGACAGGCTTGTGTTTGCACAATTAAAGATGCCCATGAAGCTGATGTCAATGTATTGAGTTGGAATGCAGGTACTGATCCACTAATTGTATCAGGAGGGGATGATGGTGCTTTGTTTGTTTGGTCATTAAAAACAATTCAAGTTAGTATATTGATTTTTTGAATGTGTAAAAATTTACCTATTCATTTTTTCAGTACAACCAACCAGTCGCCAAATTCATTCACCATCGCAAGCCTGTAACTTCTGTTGAATGGAGCCCTCATGACAGTACAGTGTTTATGGCTTCTGGGGAAGATGATCAGACAACAATTTGGGATTTGGCTTTAGAAGCAGATGAACCAAAATATTCTAATGGGAATGATGAAGACGAAGGAATGGAAGAGGACGACGGAGAAGAGAAGAAAACAAAGATTGATGGGGTTGAACAACTTCCGCCACAGCTTCTCTTTATTCATATGGGCCAAAAAGGTTAATAGAATTTTTATTGATTTAAATTATTTTTTCTAATTTAGAAGTAAAAGAAGTTCACTGGCATCAACAATGCCCTGGTCTAGCATTGACAACATCACTTGATGGATTTCATGTATTTAAAACAATTAATTGTTGATTAGAATGTTTTTGTTACAAAATTTATAATAATTTATACAATCTTTTAATAAAATAAAATGTTAAATGTTTTGTTTTTTTTCAGTTTGTGTTAAAATATTCCAAATTTACTCCTAAAATTTTTTATAGATTTAAATTATTTTTAGCTACCATGAACTCTAGCGTTCTATTTCTAACGACAGCGTTCAAACCCGGTGAGAATTTGATTAAAAGAGTAGCTATAATAATGTTAATTATTTATTCCCAGGTAAATTCATCACGGCACAATTAAGAAGTTTTTCTGCCACTTCTACGCCTATTTCTGACGGAGAAGTTCTGATTGATCGGATTAAACAAAAATTGGTGATTACATTAAATCGTCCAAAGGCTTTGCATGCAGTTAATTTGCCAATGATAAAGAAAATTTGCGAGGCATTGCAGGTTATTTATACATAAAAAGGTCTTGATTAATAAAAATACATCTTTATATTTAGGAGCCATCTGATCTTGTTATTATTAAAGGCCAAGGACAAAAAGCATTTTGTGCGGGTGGAGATGTTGTTGGTTAGATTGAATCGCAAATATTTTTTAACAGTTTGGTTTTAGCAGTTTCAAAATCTTACCAGTCTGGTGATAAAACCGAACGGATATATGACCAATTTTTTAGACACGAATATCAATTAAATCATCTTATTGGTACACTAAAGAAGCCTTACATTGCATTAATTAATGGCATTACTATGGGTGGGGTAAGAACATTCTATTTATATTTTTTAGTTGATAATTTTTTTATTAAAAGGGTTGTGGACTTTCAATAAATGGCCCTTTCCGTGTGGCTACAGAACGAACAGTACTGGCTATGCCAGAAACGGCTCTTGGATTATTTCCTGATGTTGGGGCAACACATTTTCTTCCCAGGCTTCCTGGGCATCTTGGAATGTTTTTGGGATTGACTGGTGAGTCTGAATTTATTTATTTTTTTAATAAGATAATTTTGATTATTTTATAAATTTTAATACTTTAAGTATTCTTCAAATAATCTCAATTTTTAGATTTAAGCTTAAATTCCTTTTTTTTTACATTTTTAGGATATCGCCTTTATGGCTCGGATGTTTTTCATTCTGGACTTGCTACTCATTATGTTGAATCATGCGACACTACTCGTCTTAGCACCGATCTAATTTCTTTACCCACTGACCAATGCACAAATGACAACGTTAATTCAATTATTAAAAAATTCCAACCTCAAAATATTGCTTCTTTTTCTTTGGACCCTTATTTGGATTTAATTGATGAATGTTTTGATGCTAATAGTGTTGAAGAAATTATGGACAAATTAAATAAAAAAGTTTTAAAAAAAGAAGAGGGAAGTGATTTTGCTTTAGAACAATTAGAAGCTCTTGAAAAAATGGTTAGTGAAAAAAAAAACTAAAAATAAATATGACATTTAAAAAATAAAATTCTTCGGTATTTTAAAATCCTTTATTTTCATATTTAGAGTCCTACATCTTTAAAGATTACATTCCGGCAAATTCTTCTTGGCAAAAAATTGAAATTCTCTGAGGTATTACTTTTATTAATAATTTTTTGAAATATTATATTTTCAAATTAAGGTCTTTCCCATCGAATTTCGACTTTCTCAACGTTTTATTTTTGACCATGATTTTCATGAGGGATGCCGAGCCAGTAAGAAATGATTGAATTCTTTATGATATTTTTTATTTTTATAGTTTTAATTGACAAAGATAAAAATCCAAAATGGCAACCCTCAACACTTAAAGAAGTTAGTGGATCAAAAGTTGAATATTATTTTTCAAAATTTGATGAAGTTGGAAAGGAATTAATTGTTTAGTAACCTGTTAGAAAAGTTTTGGCATCAAGATTTTACAAGTTTAGTAGATGAATGTAAAATATTTAATCTAACAATAAGTCTAGATTCTGTGATCATCGATTTGGCCTTTAATGAGAGTTTGACTTTAAACGAATTTTAGAACCATTGAGATATTTATCATTCCATTTCTACAAACTACTCATTTACTAACCATAAACACTTTAAAGTAGAGATTGGCCAATGGGTAGTCGATCAAGTTTTTAGTTTTCAAGTAATTTAACCCCAAGTCTCTATTTTAAACGAACTAAAAATATTACTTTGCTAAAATTATTTATTATTTTAGTTTAGAATTTTATAATTTGCAAAAATAAATGGTTGTAATTTTTTGTCTGTTATTTGGGTAGGAATCTAACAATAAGTCTAGATTCCATTAGAAAATTTATCCGAAAATTTGAATAATTGTTTTTGATTGTTTTTACTACCATTTCTGTTTCGGAGCACAACTGACTACCTTCCAACCCATTGTCTATTATTATAATTATATAATTATTTCTATAGGTTAAGACAAAACAAACTTAAAAGTCAAAAATTAAAAGGAAATATGTAACTTATTTTCAAAATTATTCAGAAAAATAATATACATAAATACAAACCATATCGAAGAACGGTCTTGTTTATTTTTTGTTCGTTTGCCAGAAATTAGTAAAATTTTTAAAATTATTTTCATATGATATAGTGCATGTTGTAAGAAAGTGCATATGATAAAGTGCTTTTTTTCTTCATATGACAGTCTGCCTTTTCTATTGTCTAATAAATTCAGACGTCTGAATTTAGACATTTCCAGACTGGTCATATGAAAATTATAATTAAAGAAAGTCTTTTAAAAGTCTTGAAAAAATGTATTCTCATTCATTTAATTCTTTAATTTTCTTCTTGGGGGAATCGGAAACAGAAGCAAGGCAATAAGAATTTTCCTAGAAAATTAATTGCTAAAAAATAGGAATAAATAATACCTATTTTTATATTTAAGTTTTTCGATTTTATGAAAATAATTACAAAAGTTAAATAACTTTCTAAATAAGAAACCCTAAACTTTTACTAATCACTCAAAATTTTATTTTTCAGAAAATGATTATTCAAAAGATAATTCAATTGTTTATATTATTTCTATTTTTAATTAAATTTGTTAAAGCTAAAAATAATATAGAAACATTTATTGAAAAACATCAACTCCAAAATATAAATGGCTTTAATAACATTTATAGTGTTGCTTCAACTATAAATGATGATAAATTGAATGAAATTAAAATTTATTTGAATAATATAAAAAATAGTAATAAAAAAGAATTTTATTTTGAAAGTTATACAGAGTTTTTGGAGTTAAATAGAAAGAAATACGCTCTGGAAAAGCAAAAACAAAAATCACAGGTTCTTTTTAAATTTTAAATTAAATTAGTAGCCATTCTTTAAACGAAAAAATTATTTTGAATTTATGTGAAGTTGGGAAAATTAGGATTTTCTAGGAAAAATTTCATAGCCTTGCCTTAGGAAAATTAAAATACCTACATAATTGTAATTCCCAAGTTTACCTAAACAAGTCAACAAAGCTATTGGTTTCAAGTCAGTTTTCCTTGAGTTTTAATCCTTCGCGTCAATCTTGCTGGGAATAATTACCAAACAAGAAAGTTAAAAATTAATTCAAATTCCTCAAACTTTAGTATGAGAATGGGAAAAAGAAAAAACTTTAATAATTGGAAAGATACATATGTATGTATGTATCAGGGATGGATTTCCTTCCGCTCCCGTCTTCCGCCGAATTTCGTCTTTTCCCCGAATCCTCGCCTTTTTTTTGTTGTTTCGTCTTTACTTTTTAAAATCTATTTCAAACCCTGTATAATTAAAAGAAAAAATAATTTAGAAATATTTTTAAAATTATATATTTAGGAAACAGAAGACAAAATTAAATTAATAGAAGAAATTCAAAATAAATCTGAAGAACTTGGAATAAAAGATGTTTTGTATGCAATAGATTTTTGTTCAACATTTATGGAAAAAGAAAGGAGAAAAGAAATTAAAAAATTTCTAAAGAATTATTGCAATAAAATTGTTAAGATAAACGAAATAAAAACAAAAATATTTGAAGAGGAAACAATTAATAATAAAAAATTAAAAGAAAATAAAAATACAAAACCTTCATTGCCTAAAAGTAAAACCTACAAAAAATGGCCTATAAATTCGAATTTAATTAAACCACTTCGAAAGACAAATTCTTTTGACATTAATTCATCTTTTAAAGAAAAATCTGATAAATTATTGAATTCATTCCGAAAAAATTCATCAGAGGGAAATATTCTTAGATTTCATTCTACTGACAATGATACAAAAAAAGATTTTCTCAATAATTCTTTTCGTAAAGTAAAATCTGCAGAAAATATTGAATCAAAAGAGGAATATATTGAAGAAATGGTAAAAAATAGTATAGAAAATCTAACTTTTGGTGAATTTAACGAAATTTTTAATGAAGAGAAAAACTTGAAGAAATTGTATTAAAAAGCTTCAAACATTAAGGTTGCGGATTCGGATCCGAAAAGGCCGGATATCCTGAAATTTTCGGTTCAAATATCCGGAAATTTCCAACTATCCGACAACCCTATTAAACATCTTTACTTTTTTATTTAACTTCATTTTTTACTTCATTTTTCATTTTTACTTCATTTACTTCATTTTTTTTGTATATAATTAAAAATATTCTATGTATGTATAAATAATGAATTTGGAAAGAACATAAATATTTTTTGGTACTAAAAATTCCAAGTTAATTAATTAAATTAGTTAATTAATAATTTAATTAATTAATTTATTTATCTCCTACCTTCCGTATACATCCCTAATGTATAAAGCGGGAAGCGCGAAGTGTAAAAAACGCGGAATTCTGCAGAATCCCTGTTGTATAACTAATTCTCAATTATTTATTTTTGGTTAATTAATTTGATTAACAATTTATTCACTATAACAAAGTCAAAAATTCAAGCAAAAGATTAAAATTTTATTATTTTCTTTAGCTCTTTTTTCTTTTTGTTTGTTCTTTTTTTATTTTCTTCATCAATACTAAATTATTTTTATCTGTTATTAAGTTCAGTTAATCCATTATCTTTACCTCAAGTTTATTTTCCAGGAATACAACTATTGTGTAGTTTATTAGACCCTGTAGATATATAAATTTAATAGAAAATAAGAAAATAATAATTAATAAAATAAAGAATAATTTAATTAATTTAATTATTTTATATCTTTTGTGAAGTTTATTATCTTAGAATGAAGAAACTAAGTAAATTACTGTTTTTATGTATATTATGAATTTATTTTTCCATTTTAAGTTTTTAATTTATCTAATTTACAAAATAATTATAAATATTTTGTATTTCCAATAATATTTTATTAGTAAAATATCATTTTTTTAATTTCAGTGAATTTAAATTATAAATTAATTTAGTAAAAAATGAGAATTTTATTTTATAAGATTAATAAAATAAAGGTATTATAACACAAAACCCATTATAGGTAAATATAAATATTTAATTTAAAAATAAAAAAACAACAATTTTTATTCACAAAAAAAATTAAAAAGAATCAGAGAAAACTTATAATTAAATAAAAATATAAAGTAAATATAAAGTAAAAAAATAATAAAAAAAAAAATTTAATTAATTTCATAATTATTTTGGATAATAATTTAAATTATAATTTCTAAAATGATTATAAAAAACTGAAAAAGTGTTAAAAATATTATTTTTATTAAAAAAAGAATTTTTTGTTTTAGGTTTGTTTTTATGTATTTAAATGTTAAGATTAAAGTTGTGTTAAATGTTGTATAAAATTATCAATTTTTTGTGTTTTAGTATATAAATTGTTTGAAAAACAATATAATGAGTCTGTAATTATTAAAATAAATATTTTAAAGGATTACCAAAAATATTAGAGAAAAATTGCAAAATATAGAAAAAATTGAAAAAGACAATTTTATTTTTTTTTTAAATTTCTGGTATTAAATATGATAGGTAAATAATTTTTTATTTAAAAATTATTCTATGAATTTCAATTGCCAAAAGCATGCAAAGGAAGACAAAAATAATGAAATCTTGAATAATGAAAAATATAAAAATAAAATTAAAACTTAAATTAAATTTCTTCTCTAAAGTAGAAGAAAAATGAATTACAATATTTGTGCTAACCTTAATTTTTAAGATAATTTTTCCAATTATTTTATATGAATATTTAAAGTAATTTCTAATGTTTAATGCTAAAAATAAAAATAAAAAGAATTTTTTTCAAAATAAAATACTCTATTAATTTATTCACATGTTTTTCATTTAAAATTTATTTTGGTTCTCAAATCCTTTTATTTACTAAAACAAAACAGAAAATATATATCAGACTTAAATTTTGGTTTTCTGTTTTGCTCTTTCTCGATTAGATACCAAAAATAAATAAATATTTATTTGTAATTACTAAATATTTTCTATTAATTAAAAAAATCGCTAATTCTCATTTGGATTTTCTCTACTAAAAAATTTCTATTTAATTAAAATTTTAAATTAAATCAGTGCATTTTTTAGCACTTTTAATCATCTAACGAAAAGAAGTTTTGTTCACTTTATATTTTGTCATTAAAATTGAAAGTTAAATTATAATTAAAACAGGTAAAAGATTTGTGGGTAGGGATATTGTAAAGTGATTTATAGCTCTTCAGAAAATTTATAGCTCTTCAAAATTTACTTATAAATTAAATTCAAAAGATTAGAAAAACAAAAAAAATACGCTAAAATACTAAAAAAATATTTATTTTCTAAAATTAACTTTTTTTTAAATTTAATAGAGATTTTAGAAAATACAACTTAATAGCCAAATGCTCCAATAAAGATGGAAATAAAAAATAAATAAAAATTATAAAATAATTTAGAAGTCTAGAATGCTGTCTTACAAAATTTTATATACCTAAACGTCCACAATTTTTTGGTTGAGCTAACGAGAGTGGTTAGTAGATATTTTATTTTTAATTTTAATTCATTTTCCTTATAAAATTTAATACCAAAATTAATTTTCTATTCTAAATTTTTAAAAAATTTCAAAATTAATTTTAACAAATATTATTTTTACATAATTTTTTTAATTAAAATGAAAAAATTAGTATATAATTTTCACATAAAATTTATATATCTAATCACATTGATGAATCACATTAGATAATTTATTTAAAAATTATACCTAAATAGATTATGTAAAACAATTTAAATAGATTTTACTTATTAAAAAAAGTTATTCAAAAAAATGTTTAACAAAAATTCCAATTTATTTGTTTATTTTTTATTTTTCCAATGTTTACTATTAATTTTTAATATTTTCACTCCAACATTTGGTTAGTTTAATAGAAAATACAAAATCAAATTTATCGCGAAACAATTTCCTGGAAAATTTTCGGATACTCGGAAGAATACCGAAGATTTCTCGGATTTGTGATTCGATTCCGGATATCCAAAAATTTTCCAAGAACTACTTTTATTTGAGATTACTTTATTTATTTATTGAGCAAACCACTAGCGCATTTGCGCGATTATAGTAGTGGTGACTTTGATTTTACCCGAAAAGAAGACCCCGGCTTTTTGATTAAGTTCCAAACAGACAACTCCATAAATACAATTTAAATTACTATTAAATTGAAGAATTCTTTGATTATATAAATTATTTTTTAAATTTTATTCTTAAAAGCTCTTCAATGTTACAGCACAGAAAAGAAAAAAGAAATTCATTGTAAACATCAATTTCTGCATGATGAAGAAATTATGGGAGAAATAATGAAATGTTATACAGCTCTATGTTTTGAAATTACAAATAAAATATATAAAAGTTTTTATAATTATTTTTAAATTTAAAATTTAAATAAATTAGTTAAAAAGGGCTGTGTTGAACCAATGTATGGTAAATGCCGTCCTTTAATGTGTGGATTTAATTATCACGATGAAGTGTGTAATTTATGTTCAGGGGATAATTGTAATTTAAATGGAAGTGAAACAATTGAATTTAAAAATAAAATTGAGAAGAATAAAGAAGAAGGAAAAGGTTAATTAAAGATTAAATTTTTAAATTTTAAATAATTATTTAAAATTTAGAAATTTTTAGGAAAAACAAAACAACTTCCAAATGATGTACTAAATCAAAATCCTTTAAAAGATAATAATGCTGCAATACCGAAGCCAAAAGAAAAGATTATAAATGAAACAAAAGATTATAAAGGTGTTAAATAAATAAATTTAATTTGTAAAATATTTTTAATAAATAATGGGAAGTTTAATCTAGAAAGATTCTAACGTTTGTAAATTAGTGATAGGATTTATTGGGAGGAATTTACACTTTATGAAAAATACAATGCTAGCCGATCCTTTTTTCTGCTTATTTCTTAAAGGAATATTATTAAATGAATTAATTGGTTAACTGGCATACGATCTTTAATTTTTAGGAGAAAAAAGACGAGAAAGGAAAATGGGGAAAAACAAAACTAAAAATACCTTAAAAATATTTTTAAAATCAAGTTTACTTATAAAAATAGTCTTCATTTTCAAAAATAAAATTATGAAATCATACGTATTTCAATAAAAAATTCTAGTAATTAACTGTCTTGTTTATAACCCCTATTCTGATAAACAAAAAACAGAAGAATGTCCGGGAGGTGTTTGCTATGTCCAAAGATGCATAGATTCAGAGAATAAACCAGGCATAAATAATTTAAAAAATACCTAATTATTTTAGAATATTTTTAGGTTTTTGGCATGGATGTATAAAATGGAAACAAGATTTTAATTGTTTATCTATTGGATGTGCATACGATAATAATAAACGTAAATTTAAACCAAAAGCTTGTTTTAAATGTTCAACAGATTTGTGTAATGGAATTGGAAGGAATAGTAGTATTATTGGAAATATTTTTATAATAATTTTATTATTTACAATTTTAGTAAAAATAAATTTTTAGTGAATAAATATGTCATGTCCGACGTTTATGCTGTGGAAAAATTGTGGATGGGAGATGGAATTGAACCATCACGGAAAGGGCCCAAACCGAAAGCACAACCGACTGTGCGTGCCACCATCCAACCCATTGCTGGGTTATTTATTTTCATTTATGTTCTTTCTGCAAGTGCGGACACAACAAAATAAACTTTAAATTATAATTTAAATAAATACATAAATATATTTAATTTGGTTTTAATACAAAATAAATTAACTATTTTAATAAATATTATTGTTACGAAAAATTAAAAATAATTTTATCAAACAAAAATTAATTAAAAAATTTTTTATTTAATTAAAATAAAATATACCAAATAATTTGTATATTAAAATTATAAAAATAAATATTATTTTCAAAAATACTTCTCTAATCGAGTAATAATAAATCATTTTGTGATAAATAAAATGTCTGAATATTATTTCCATTATTTTTAAATATTTTCGGAATTCTTTCACGAATTTCTTCAGAAAAATTTTCTACTTTAATAAATTCATTTAATTTGTTCGTTTCCTCCATTTCTATACCGACTAACCAAAATTTACATATTGAACCACTAAAAATTAATTAATTATAAGTTAGTTGTGTAAAAATTAAAATTATTGAATAATTTGGAAATAGAAGTACTAAATAATTTTAAAAACTCGCAACTGTTTCCGAAATACAGTCAGATCACAATTTCATACCTACAAAATTCAGTTGCGAAAAAGTTGTGGCGGGTTTCAGATTTTATTTGGATTTGGGTGAAAAAGGCCGGGTTTCGGGTAACATGCCCACCACCTTTTCATTCCTTAGTTTGCTTAATTTTTCAGTTATATTTATTTATTTAATTTTTAAACAAAAAATTTTTTCTTTAAACAATAAAATTACTTTTCCATTTTCTCAACAAATTTCCTTCCATCTTCAACAAAACATTTATTAATTGGTTCTTCCCAAACATGTGTATAACGCAAATTAATATTTTCAATAATTAAATTAATTAATTGAATTCTAATTGTGCTCTCAATAAAAAAACAAAATTTTTCTAAATTTTTATTATTTTCAGAAATGCAAGAAATTAACATAAAATGTTTGTACTAAAAATTTTTTTTAGATTATTTAAATTAAAGTTTTTTTACTTTTTCTATAAATTTATTATCATTTCCAATTAATTCTTTTGAACCCAATTTAATTTCATTTCCATTTTTTAGTTTGTTTAATTTTTTCATATTTAAATAACCTTTAAAATTGTATTTGAATATAATAATTTTTGAAAATAAATACACCTATCTATTTTACTAATCATCCTGGGAGCATTAATTAAAAGGTTAAATAAAATGAGAATTAACTCTGTAAGTTATAATCCCGACCATTAATTGAATTTTAATGGTATTTTCAATAAAAAAACGTAAATTACAGGAAAAGCTTTTATTTATGAATAAGTCTGCGGAGTACAGAATTTTCAACTAATCCAGATGGCCCATTAAAATTTGATAATTTAGAAGATCCTCAGTTATTTTATTTTGAAAAATAAATTTATATTTATTTACCTTTAATTAATTCTCTCTGAATAATTTCAAAAGTTGAAAGGTTAACATTGAACATTGTATTTTGTTCAGGATATCCAGGTGTTATAATTGTCATAAACATGGGAATTAAATATTTTAATATTCTTTTTTTATTAATTTCCTCAACATTATTTTTATATAAATTATTTTTTGAATTAATATCCAAATTATAATTCCATCCTTGAGAACCAAAATTTGTTATTTTTTGAATTTTTATTGGGTATTTCCAATTCCTTTAAAATTAAAATTATTTTTTAAAAATAATATTTAAAAACCAATTTGAATAAACAAAAAAGAATTTTTCCAACAGAAAAGGCACAGAACCACTTGGAAATAAAAGAATTAATTTTGCTGTTAAAATAGATATAGAAGATCCATTTAAATAGCCATATTTTCCTCCATAAATGAAATTACCTTAAAAAGAAATAAAATAAAAATCATTTTAGAATATCCTATTTTTAATTAATACAAGTCTAGGGCGAAAGTTCTGGCTATTCGAATACGAATAAAGTACGGATTTCTGGAAATTTTCTGTTCAGATATTGGATCCTTATATCCAGGATTTCCAAGGATATAGCCAAGCTTATCTTTAACCAAAAGATTTTAATATTAATTTTATTATCAAATCAAATCAAACAAATCTATCTCCTTCTATAAATAAGCCTATCAATTTAATAATTATTAAAATCAAATTTACACAAAATTCCTACAAAATCCCTCCAAAAACAAACCTTTAGCCCAATATTTTAACGTTTTCAAAACAATTCTAAATTTATTAATTAATTTATTATTTCCATTAATTTCCAATATTTCCAAAATTAATTTATTTGATTTATAACCTCCAATTGAAAACATTCTTCCTTTAATTTGGTCAATTTCTTTATTATTAAAATAAATTAATTTTGATAAACGATTTCTTTCAATTAATTCTTTACTCTTTTTAATGTTTAATAACCAAGGTTTTTCTTTTTTTAATTTTTCTATTTTATTTTCTTCCTCAATTAATTTATTTTTATATTTATTTTCAAGTTCCTAAAGATGTTTTTTTGAGATTCTCATTTAAATTTTAAATTCAAAAAGGACTTGAAGGATAATTAAGATTTATGTATAGAAAGCAAAAATATTTTTGGAATTATAAGCCAAGAGAAGCTCAAACTAATTTATTTTATTAAAAATACCTCCAAACTTATTTCCAATTTTCTTTTACTTTCCTCACTTTCTTCAATTAATATTTCCAATTTTTTAAATATTTCATTAAAATTACTAATTCCTTTGTCTGTTTGGATATTTAAATTTTCAATTTTTCCAATAAATTTACCGGGAATTAAAACTAAAGAAATGTCAACATCAATACCAAAAATTTTCAATTTAATTGTTTGTATTCGAGAATTAATTTTATATAAGAAAGTGATTTCCTTCTGAAAAAAAATTTTTAATAAAATGTTTGATTAAAATTTAATTATTATACAACCGGATATCGATTGTATTAAACAATTCATATTTTAAGATATAAAAATATCCTAAGGATACAATTCTTGAATTAGCCCGTGAGTAGGGAAGTTGCCTATGTACTTCAGAATATATTAAAGGTTCGCACCATTATAAGGTACAATTTATTGCCCAAGAATGTACCTACTAGTGTTAGCAGTTCTTGGAAAATCTTCGAATATCCGGAACCGATACCGAACCGAAATTTTCAGATATCCGGAGTACCTACAAATGAGACGACTGTATAATGGGAAATTAGCTATTCAAATTTAGAAATAATTAATTAATAATAAATACATCAAAATATCCACAAAATCTGCAATAAAGAGATTTATTTAAATGACCACATCCATTTTCTAAATTTTGGCAGTCAACAAATTCTGGCCCAAAAAACTCCAAAGAAGTTATTGAACATTTAATTAAATTATTATTTTCATCCTTAATTTCTTCATGAATAATTAAAATAGAATCAATGTCTGATTTATTTATTTTCCCTCCCAATAAATGAGAACCACCCAAAATAAATTCTTTATTTAATAAACAATTAAATTCTTTAGCCCATTCATTTATTTCTTTTAAAATTATTTTTATGGCCATTTCCTCATTTTCTTTTGATGAAGAATCTTCTAATTCTTCAATTAATTCTAATAACTAGAGGAAAATAATATTATTTTTTATAAAAAATAAAATATATTTATTTACTTTATTTGTAAATAATTCTTCTTGTTTTTCATAATTTTCTGTTTGTTCATATGGAAGTTTTTGTAATAAATGAAAATCTATTAGAGAATTATTGTTGTATTTGTAACAATATTCTTGTGGAATTTCTTGTTCTCTTACTAAAAAATAATTGTTTATTCTATGTATATTTTTTGAATATTTTGTTTGTATATAACTGGGATGCCACGGGTGGAGAAAAAGATTCTAGTTAGAGACCGGACTTTATTGGTCGTTCGATAATATCGGTATCGATATCGAAAATATCGACATCAATATATCGATATTTTTTATCAATATATCGTATCGATCCGGTCTCTAATTCTAGTCTAGTTTCGGGTTTTCAAAATTTTCTTCGGATCGGGTTTCAGGTAACCTGTGACATCCCTGATATCTACCAGAATTTCAAATTTACTTAATAATTAAATTTTCTCCTTCCCCCTAACCTATTTCCATTTGATTTTCAATTATTTTCCATTCAACAACTTTTAAATTAAATTCTTTCTCCAATTCCTTTTCATTTTCACAATTATCAACAATGATTTTATTTTTAATATTTTCATTATTTAAAAAAGTACAGAGAATTCTTTTTTGCCTAGAATGCCTTATTTTTGACCATTTATTATCGGGTATTATTAAAGCTTCTATTAAATATTTAATATGTAAATAATTGGTAATTATTTTACTTTCTGATTCATTCGCAACAATAATCTCTTTAGTTTTTTCCAAATTGTCTTCCTCAAAATTTTCTTAAATTTAATTTTAAATGTTTAATTACTTCAAATATTTAAATAGTAATTGCGGATTATTTTGCGGATCTTTATAATGTTCTAATTTTTTTTTAATTTTGGATTTATAAATGATGGAACTTTCAGCAAAAAATGTCTAAAATTTTAGTCAAAAAATGAATAATTTTTCTAGTTAGGCTTACTAATAATTCGAAATTTGCTGAAGCTGTTGTTTCTACGTAAAATTTTTATTTACTTACAACCACTTTTAAATTAGATTTTAACAAATAAAAAATAAAATTAAACCTTTATTTTTCAAATATAATTCCTTCAAAAAATTGTGAACTATTTTTTCCACTTCCTCAAGTCTTTTATCTGTTTTAATCTCTCCAAATTCCTCCAATAATTTTAACCAATTTTCTTTCATTTCAACAATTCCTTCTTTTATTGGGATTAAATTAAATGAAGAATTTTCTAAATTAATTTGTTGTTCCGAGTCTGTTTGCAAGATTATACCCAAACGTTTATTAACTTCAACAACAATACAACCAATATTTAATGAAGGAATTAGTTCGGCAGTTCTAAATTTATTAGGAATTCATATAAAATATAACTCATGTTTAAAGAGGTCAGTATAAGAACAGTTGGGGGTGTGACATAATCACATATTCGGGAATGGGTGATAATTGGGAGAGGATATTCGAGACTTGATGATAGAATATTGTATATTAAGATATTTGATTTCTCTCCTAGCGCCCCAGTCGAAATTTTTCGAGTTCTCAGAATGCCAACAACCACGGGGAGACACTTTATAAAATAATCCTTTAAAAACTTACCCAGTCCCTTTTCCAAATTTTTTATAACCATTTAATAATTCTTCATTTTCTAAATAATTTTTGGGCAAAAAAGCTTTAAAACTCGGAATTTCTTCTATTTGTCTTTGTTGCTGTTTTTGTTTTCTTGAATTCTTTTTATTTATTTTTAACTTGTCTTTAGGATCTCCAATTAATTCATTTTTGTCATTATCCTCTTCATTGGTTAATTCTATCGCACCTATTATTTAACCCTTATTTTTATATTTGGGAATTAATTTTTAAAAAATTATTCTTTTAATTAAAATTTATTATTTTTTAAAATAAGAAATTTATTTTTGATCTACTGGTCTATCACAAAAAAAATAGAAATAAAATTTTTTCAACCCGAAAAAACCCTCTCAAAACACTTACTGCTTTTCCCTTCTTCAAAAATATTTTTTTCATTTTTTACATCTAAACTATTTTGTAATACTTTTAATTCTTCATTATCTACTTCTTCTAATTCCTCCTTCTCCTCTTTATTATTATATTTAATTTCCAAAATATTTTTATTTTTCTTTTTATTTTTTTTCTTCTTTTTATTATTTTCCTTTTCATTATTTAAATTATTATCTTTCGAATTTAAAAGATTAAAAATTAATTCTTTAGTCATTTCTTCACTGATAATTTTTCCTATTTTTTCATTTTGAAATGTAGGGTCTTTTTTAATTTCTAAAATAAATTAATTTACGAATTAGAAAAATTCACTTTTTGTTAATTTTTATTTTAAAATCTAGTTTTTAAAATTATTTTTAACCTTTTAATGCCCTCATTTTTAATTCTTCTCCATAATCAGTTTTACTAAAAATTATTTCATTTAAATTTTCATAATGTGAAAGTTTTAGCCAATCAGTAAATTCTGTATTAAACGGGAAAAACACAAATGTACAGAAAGTTTCTTCTCTTATTCCTTTAAATTCATCCTTCAAAAACCCTGCAGAACTTTTTTCTCCTTTAGAAAATTCTCCCTTTTTCATTCTTTTTCCTATAATTTTAAGCATTTCTTGAAACCATAAAAAAAGCTGTAGACCATATTTTTGTAAATTTTTGTAAACATTAAAATGTTCCTGAATTATAATTAATTAACTTATAAGTAATTATTCTGTAAGAAAGTAATCAATACATATGAACTTTCTAAGATTTTTTATTAAAAAATAGGTTAGATGCTATTAAGTAAACAAAAAATTTTTTGTGATTTCTAATAATTTGATTAAACCATCAATATCCGATTGATTTTGAAAAAACACTATCCATATCCATCCGTATCCACGGACAGCCGGGTATTATCCAGATCCATGGCCATTTCTGTTATAATTTATGTAACTCATTATTATGTAATTTATTAGATCCTCCCTTACGGATTTAAAGATAAAATTTTCTATTTTACCGAAAATATTAAACAAAAATATTCCTCATTCCCATTCGATTCCCAAGCATTCAGCACACTGTTACGTACTCTTTGATTTGGCCAATTATGTAAATTATTTATTTGTTTAGTTATTCCTCTTATCCAAACAATGAAATCTGCGGCAAACTTAAAGTATTTAAAATTAATTTTTGTTTTTTTTGGGACTAACCTTATGTTTTAAACTTTTTATTATATCTTCAGTAAATAATGCCTCGTTATAATGTAGAGCTAGTTCCGCATCATTCTTGAAGTCTTAATATTAAATGAAAATTGTTAATTAATATAATTGTTAATAATATGTGGAAATGAATACATAAGCCGGGCCTGATATTTTTGTGAAATAAGTTCCTATATTAGGACTTTTGAGTGATAAAAACGGTTAAAAAAAGCCAAGATAGGTCCGAATTTTAACCAAATATGAAAAAATTGGGAGTTTCATTAGAAATAGAGTCTAAACAAATTAAATTGTGCCGGCTCTATTATTTATGTTTCTTAGGGAATTTTAGGAAATTGATGACTTTCATTAATATCAGCGGATCGGACGGGTATGGATATTTTTCTGCTGAAAGTTATGAATTTCAATTTTTGTATAATAATTAATTCATTATTTACTATCAATTTTTAAATTTTTTTAATAATTAAAAGTTATTAAAATTTATATACGGTTAGGATCTTTCAATTCTTCATCTTTTGTGCAATATTCATTTTCATCTGCATATTTAACATTGATGTCTACTAATATTTTAGCTTCCGATAGACCAACAAACATTTCCAATCTTTTTATAATAATTGCTTCATTATTTTCTTTTATTTCTTTTAAATAATTTTTTAAACTTTTAAGTGCAGAAAAATGTTGTTTTTGTGTAAACTTTTTATAATTATTTTTAACTTCTTCTTCGCTTAAATATTTCATTTTTCCTTTCAAAAATTTATTTGTCAATTCATTTAATGATTTAATTTCTTGAAAATTTCCTTCCTTTATATTAAATAAATACATGTAAATATTTAACATAAATTCTTTAAAATAATATTGATCATTTTCCATCAAATTTATTGGCAATTTTTGAGAAGAATCTGTTAAATTATATTTCTTAAATATTAATATCTCATTTTAATAAACTAAATTAATTAAGTTGTTGAAGGTCGATTAACTGAAAAAAATCGGTGTTTTTGCCAATTAATCAAAACCAAAGCCGATTTTGTCCGAAAATTGGTGACCAACCCTTCCATGTCTCGGTCTTAAAAATATAATCCTAATTTGGGTACATTAAATTATATTTTTAAATTGTTATACGCTTAGAATTATCCTTAATTTTAAAGTTTTTATTAATTTAAATCCTCTAGTTAATTTAAAGAATAATTTTTATTATTTAATTTAACCATTTTCAATTATTATACAATAAATATTTTGTATATTTTTATTTTTCCATTCATTCCATTCTTTTGCAGCATCAAAATCTAATTTTGTTAATTTTCCTTCATTAACGTTAACTTCTATAAATCTCATCCATACAATAAAGTCTGCAATTAATTTATGTTTTTCTTGTGTTTGTTGAGATTCGTTGAATAATGCTTCATTATAATGAGTAATTAAAAATTCACTTTCATAAATAATTCCTAAATTATTGCTTTTTTAGGTATGAATTTAAAACGAAATAATTTTGTCAAGATAAAAAATATTCTTTTAAATTTTATTTATAATTAAGAAATTTCTGTGCTACATTTACGCGGTATTTATCCACTATAAAAAAGAAGGTATGGAGGGTAGACATCAGTGTTTGGAATTTTGAGATTTGCTCGTACTCGCACTTTCGTACACAGGTCGAGTACAAGTACGAGCTTCCAAACACTAGTAGCCGTTCCTCTAATGGCCAACCAAATAATTAATATTTTAATAAAAGAACAAGTTTTTTGTCTTAATATATTAAAACAAATATTTTTAATTAAGCGAATACTTTTTACAAAAATATCATCTTCGTGTTGTTTACAAATCTGTTTAGTCGAGGTTATTTGATCATTCTCATTTTTATTATCCTCTATTTTATTTTTTCCTTTAAAATTATTTTTATTATCTTCATTATTTTCATCTGGTAATTTAATTGAAGAACACAAATCCAAATTAATTTTGTTATTTTCAATTAATTTTAAATTATATTCTGTTAAAATTAAGTATTTAGTTTTAAAATATAATTTAAAGTTTAAATTAATTAAAATCCTTTATAGAAAGAAGTTGCTGGTAATTCTTCGGTTTAGACCCCCACCATCTTCCTGAATCCCTGACCATTTTGAGATCCATCCCCTCCACCAGAGGTGGGTCGGAATTCCGATTTCCGACTTCCGATTTCCGATTTCCGACGTTTTTTTCCTTCCGATTTCCGATTTCCGAAATTTTGGAAAAATTTCCGATTTCCGACAATTTTTGAAGCAAATTTCCGACTAAAAATTTTTCCAATATTTTCAAAATTTTTGCTTGTGGCGCTGAAAAAGGGAGAAATCTGGCTTCTAGCCTTCCAAAATTCTCAAAATTTTCGCCTGCGGCGCAAAAATGGAAGACTTTTGGCTTAAGGATCTTCCAAAATTCTCAAAATTTTCGCCTGCGGCGCAAAAATGGAAGATTTTTGGCTTAAGGATCTTACAAAATTCTCAAAATTTTCGCCTGCGGCGCAAAAAATAGAAGAGTTTTGGCTTATGGCTCCCAAAATTCCCAAAAATTTTCGCCTGCGGCGCTGTAAAAGGAAGTTGAATGGTATATGGGAGGATTAGGGGGATCTGAGTGTGATTTTTTTGAGTATTTCGAGCAGTATTTCGAGCAGGGGTGGGCACCAGACAGGGGTGGGGCACTCAAATTTCCTTTATCAAATCTCTCTATATCTCATCCCTCTATCACTACTCAATTTTAATCTCCAAATATCCCTATTAATTCTATAAATTCTCTGATATCCCGTCTAATCAACCAAATCCCACGATATCTCTTCTAATTCCTTCGAATTTGACTTTTGAGTTGCAAAAAGAACTTTTACTCCCTCAAATTACACTCAAGAAGGCCAAAATTTGCCACCTTACAATTTTAAATATTATTTTAGTTATGAAAATAAAAATTTTATTTCCGATTTCCGATTTCCGGCGTTTTTTTCCTTCCGATTTCCGATTTCCGAAAAAAAATCTTGATTTCCGATTTCCGAGTTCCGACTTTTGAGCCATTTCCGATTTCCGACAGTTCCGATTTCCGACACCTCTGACTGTTCCGACCCACCTCTGCCCTCCACCCCTCCAACAATTGCTGAATTCCCTAGACGAATAGAAGTTAAGTTTACGTCAGCTTTGGGTTGCTCCTTAGAGGTATTTATAAGTAATTATTTTTTTTGAAAAAATAAAAAATATTTATTTTACCAGAATTTGAGTTTTTATTTTCTAAAATCAATTTAACATTTTTTTCAAATTCATTTTTTATCCAAATATTATATTCATTAACCTCTCTATCGTTTAATAATTTATTATTTTTTATAATTAAATTTTCTCTAATTATTTCAATTATTGGAGGTTCTAATTTTTCCCATTCTTTTCTTAAATTTTCTAAATTTTTTAATTCATTTTCTGCTTCCTTTCCTTTAATTGTCATTTTATTCTCAACTAATTTTTTGGTTTTTAACTGCCAAAGTTCGAAAATATAAACAACTTTCATGTATTGTTCATCTATCTTTTGTTGTCCATCATGCACAAATATCCAATCATATATTAAATCTATACAAATACTCCTTTCATCCCAAATTTTGATTATTGCTTTTTGAAGATTTTTATCCTTCCAATCATTGCTTGACTTAAATTTAAAAAAATATTTTTTTTAAATTGCTAGCTAGAATATTTACTTTTAAATAATCTTTATTTTAACATTAGTAAATAATTAAATTTGGTGGTTATCAACAACCCATAAAAGGCAGGATTAAATTTTCATTTTAAATTTTATGAATTTTTCTAGTTAGTAACTCTCTAATATTTTTAATCTCACTAAATCTACTAAAAACAATGAAATTATTTTAATTTACTTTAATTAAACTATCCATATAACGATAATAGCAAAACAGATCCATTGCTATTTTATCTAGTATTCTTCGAAGTTTATTTTCTTCTTGTGGTTTGGACGTAGCATGATATATAAAACCTTTATTATCCCAATAATAAACTAAAAATTAAAAAATTTATTTTTTAGAATTTCAAAATAACTAAACTTTCTTCTCTCAAATTAAATTCAGCACAAAATTTATTAAATTTTTTCATATCTTCATTTATTAATTTTAAAAATCTTGTTTTAACTCCAAATTCAGAGTTGAATGTATTTAAAATATTTTGATCATTTTTAAGTTTTTCAGTTAAGAATTGAATGTGTTGTTCTTTTAAATATTCACGTTGCTCTCTAAATATTAAAAAAAACTTTGATTTTGTTTTTTCTCTTATAAAGGGTGACCAAGAATATATTATTTAAGTTAGATTATTATCAAAATAGAAATTTTGGCGGAGCTCTGAATTGAATATAGTCTATCATCATTCCTAGATACCCCCTTGTGCTGAAAAAATCGTCTCTTATAATTAGGAAGTTTATTTTCTTCTTGTGGTTTTCACAAAATACCAACCAAATTATAAAAAATCTATTTTTAATTTAAAAATTTTTGTGTATATCTAAAAATGAAGGTTGTCTCTAACTATGATTAGATTAATTTTAATCTACCTAATAATTTTGTCTTCAACTTTTATTTTACATTGATTTAAATTTATCTTCAATTTTTTATTATAAGAAGATAAATTATTTAAAATATTATTGGCTGTTTCTATTCTTATAGTTTTTAAATCAATATTAATTCTAATAATTAAACAAACTATCCACCAATTTTCAAAATTTTCAAAAATATTTTTTCTCAAAATTTTAACAAATTCCTCAGCTTTTTCAAATAAATTTCCTTTTTGAATATCTGTTCGTTTTGAATATTCCAAAAATTCTTCTTCAAATTTATAAAATTCTGCCAACAAAAGTGACAAAGAAATTCTTTTTTCAGAATATATTTCAAGTCCATCATAATCTCTTTTTAATTTAATTTCATCTTCTTCCTTGTTTATTCTATAAATTATTTGCTTGTAAAGTAACCAACGATATTCTTTATCCATTATATCTAAATAAATATTAAATTATTTTAATATAAGTTTTTAATAAAATAGTTAATTTAATTTGTATTTCCAATTAATTTTTTTACATTTTCTAAATTGGCAATTCATTTAGAAATTATTAATGCTTTCTTGGCCTACGTATGATTTTTTATATTTGATTTGCTAAAAATTTTGTGGAGGAGGGGGTATCTAACAAATAAGCGATGGCTAGGCGCTCCTATTTTAGATACATACACCCTCATTTTTACATTCGATTCCATCGGTTAAATGTGATCTATGTCCTACTGCATATAATCCTGAATAACACTGTGTTCTAAATATTTTCTACTACTATTTATTAAACATATACATACGTAGTTGTAAAACTTCCGGTAATTCTATTTCCATTTTTATAAGCAATTTTAAGCCAATTAATTTAATTAATTTATTTTTTGAAGTTTCTTGTAAAATTTTCACAAATTGTTGTGATATTTTTAACAAATTAATTATTGTTGATGAATGTAATAATTTAAATTTTATTTTCTCATCAGGAGAATTTAACAATTTATGAATAATTTTTTCGATTTTTTCATCTGTTGAACATTCTTTATTTTTATCAGGAAAATCCTTGGGTTCCTTTAATTTTTAATTATTTAATCGCGAAAGACATTAATTTAAAAAAGCGGCACGCGAAATGCGAAAGGAGAAGGTCCAAAGTCCAAAAAAGGCGAAAATCTGCGAAAGACGAAAGACAAATTTTTTAAATTTTGGAAACAAAGCCAAAAACCTCCTTTCTGACTAAGGTGAATTTTTTGATATATTATTTATATTAATTTATCAAACCAATTTAGGTAAATATTCTTTATATTTTTCCAAAATCATGGCCCAATCTTTATTTTTTAACAAATCTTTTTCTCTAAAAAATCTTTCCGTTAAATAATATACTTTACAAATAGTCCACTTAGTAATCCCCATTCCAATGTTTCTTACAAGATTAAGAAATTCAATATTATATTCTTCAAATTTTAAACAAAATTTCTTCTCAATTTCATTCACTCTTTCTTTTTTATTAATATTTATTATTAAATTAGTTCCCCAAAAATTCGCTTTGATAAATAATTTATATGTATGCCAAATGTAAATATGATTATTTAATTGGCTTTCTAATTCTTCTGTGATAGAATTTTTGAAATAATTATTGTAATATTGAATTATTTCTTGTCCCATTACATCTCCTTCTAAATCTAAAAATATTTACCTATATTTGAATTATAATGGAACTTTTAAATCATGTATAAACTTAGTTCCTTTTTTATTTCTACACAATATCAACGGCATATTTTTTAAAACAAAAAATAATAAAATTTTAACTCGCGGACTTTTTTCTTGCCCAAAAAGGATGGTATATAGGTTTGACTTATAGAATTTTTGAGCCACCTTGCAGTTAAATTATAAAAAATTTTTTTAATTCAATGGACGATTCAAATCCATAAGAGGATTTGAGAAGGCTATACTTTTAGCACAGCTTCATTGTAATATTAGTTTTCGTTAATTCATTAAATAATTTTTAAGAAAATTAAAATTACCAGTAAAATATATTTGCATAGCGAATATTTTATTAAAATAAATTAAAAGAAATATTCCAAAATAAAATAAAAATATTTTTGTCATTTTAAATTTTTTAAATAAATTTTTAATTTAATTAAAGACTAAATTTTATTTTTGATTAAATTTAATATAAAAAAATTTTTAAAATAATTATTAAAGCTTAAATTTAAAATAATTTGACGAAATTATTTAGGTAAACATTAACAAGAGGAAAATAATGTTAAGAAATTTTGTACTTTATTGAGAATTGTAAAAATAATATTTATAACGTAATAGCTAGACATTATTTAATAATAAAAATATTGACAAATTAATTTTTATTTAAAATTAAAGTGCAAATTAAATAAAATTTAATTAAAAATTTTAAAATATTTTTCTTTGAAATTATTTAGGGTAACATTTAGGAGAGGAAAATAATGCTAATTTTTTATTAATTAATCTTTATTATTATGGAATTTAAAATTCATTACGAATATATAATTAAATATTTTTATTTTATAAATTCTGCTTAATGAAATTATACTATGTATAGAATTTAAAAGACGAATAATTTCATTAGGTAGAAAATTAAATGAAAATATGTGAATATATATTTGGTGTGGCTGGAATTAAAGATGAAAACTAAAATAAATAATTTTTTAAATTTCTATTTCAATAAAATAAATCTTTAAATTCGATTCCTTTTTTGAAAACTTTTAAAACAAAATTATTACAAGAATATTTTAAACATTTTATAACAATGTAAATTTAATGTATAAACTTAATAAATTTTAATTATTTTATTTCCTTTTAAATATTAATTTCTTAATAACACATTCTTCTTCCTTCTATTTAACTTGGAGTAACTTTATTGTGTAGAGGATTAGGCCCAGATGGAACTTTGGCACATTCAAAATATTTTAAAATTAAAAATATTATAATAAAAATAAATTGAATTAATTTCATTTTTAAAAATAAATTTTCGTTTAAATTTAAAGAAAAATTTTTTAATTTGAATTTTTTTGTGGTTATGTAAATTGTTATAAAAATATTTATTCTTTTAAATAAAAAAGTTTTTTTATAAAAATTAAAAATTAGGTAAATATACCCACAACCTTAAAAATAAAAACATAAAAAATACATATACCGATTTAGATTTATTTATTTCATTAAATATTTTTATGAATAAAAAATGTAATAAAATTTTCAAATTTATTTTTGTTAAATTTTGCAAAATTCGAAAATAAAATGTATATAGGTATTTTATTTATAAAAGTTTTTTTATTGAAATTATGGGATAAATAAAAAGATTCTTTTGGTTATTTTTAATTTTTAAAGAAGTAAACTTTATTATTTATTTATTTTATTAATTAATTTAAATTAAAATATTTATAAAATATTTATTTAGCAAAAATTGTGTTGAAATTGTGTTAATAATCTATAATATTAGATAGGTACCTACAAATTAGCGAAGGAATTTTTCACAAATTAGAAAATAACTAAATTTTACAATGACTCCTTACATTTAAAATATTTATTAAACGAGGATTATTTATAAGAATACTTGGCCACATTTTTTTAATTTTTGGTTAAAAAAAATTTTTTAATTTTAAAATTAATTTTTACTTTGTGGAAATGTTTTGGAAAAAATAAAAGGTTTTTTTTGATAAATTTTGATATTATACATATGTATTTTACAGAAAATAAAAATTGAGGACTAACTAATTTTTCTAATTGTTATAAATTACAATTCAACTCTTAAAAATTTTATATCTAAATAAAAATTTTATTTAAAATTTATTAATTTTTAACTATAATGAATAAATAAATTAATATAATTAAATAATTTATTTTCCTTTTTCCTTCAATTCATTGTTTATTTTTTAATTATTAGTAACACCATTGCTAATAGGATCAGGTCCAGCCGGAACTTCATGACATTCAGAATATTTTAAGAATAAAAATAAAAATATTATTGTAAAAATAAATTGAATTAGTAATTTCATTAGTTAGAAATAAATTTAATTTTGTTTTGAATTAAATAAATATTTCTAAGAAAATTTAAAGAGGAGAATGTCTTTTTTAAAGAAAATTTGTTTTCTTTTAAGGATGATTTTTTCTAAAATAATATTCAATTTATTAACGAAATTTTTTTATTGAAAAAATTTAAAACACTAAAATAATTTTTGTTTTTAACATAAATAAAAACAGATAATTATTTTGGATTTATTTACATAGAGTATATATTTTTTTATTTTGAATACCACAAATAGGTAATAAGAATTTGAATTTTGAACCTCAATGAATTAAAAATGTTTTTCTTTATTTTTTACCAAACTTTTTTTTATTACTTTTGGGTTGTTTAGAATTTTAATTTACAAGTTGACAAATAAAAAATCTTATGATTAAAACAAAATTGCCAAATATTCATGAAAACATTAAAAATTATTTTTTTTTTTGATTTAGATTTAATATAATTATGTGTTTTGATTTAATATAAAATAAATAACTTAAAAATTTTTAACATTTTTTATTTGTAATAAGAATAATTTCAAATTATTTAGAAATCAAAATAAAATTAATTTAAAAAATCTCTTCAGAAGATAAATAAAGAAATTTTAATTATGGGTACAAATTACCCAACATTTTCGAAAATGTATTAATGAATGAAAAAAATAAGTAGAGATAGGGCCTGCTTATGATAAAAAATAAAATTTTTCTAATATTCATTAAAAAAATAAAAACATTTAAAAGTCTTAATCTTTTTCTACAGAACTTTTTTCTGTTGAAATAAATTCCGGCTTAATGTGAATTTTTAAAAATTATAGTTTTAACCAAAATGTGGATTTTAAAATTCAGATCTATTTTGATCATTTTCAAATTTTTTTTTCAACCTGTTTTGGCACTTAATAGGGAATATATTTTTCAATTTTTATGATCTATTAATTATATATTTAATGTTATGCTTACATATTTCTTTTTCTTAACTTCTAATTAAAATTGTTGCTTTGGATTGAGCTCTGTTCTAAACTAATGGCATTCAAAATATATTAGGAAAATAATTAATGTTATTTAATAAGTTTAATTTTAATTATTAAAAAAAGAAAATTAATTTTAATTTAAAATATGTATAATTTAAATATTTTTTAAATAAAAGAAATATTTTTATTTAAAATTTTCTTTGTTCTTTTTAAATATTCTCCTTCATTAATGCCCCCCCCCCACTTTTCTTATTTAATTGTTTATTGCTTATAGGATTTGATCCTGAATTAAATTCATGACAAATAGAATATTTAATAATTAAAAATAAAAATAAGAAAAATTTAAATATTTTAATTAATTTCATTTTTATTTTTGGAATTTTTTATTTTATTTTAAACTAGAAATTATTTAAAGAACTAATTTTTATATGACATTTAAAATTGTAGTATGATTATCTAAAATATATCTAATAATCATTTATTAAATTTTATGTTAACACAACTGCTTAAACAGATGACTGAAAATAAAATAAAAAGCTTAATAAATTTTTAAATAATTTTTATGAATATTTAATCGAGGAAACTACAAAACACTATTCTCAAAATATTTCTATAGTTTCATAATTTTTTAGAGGATACTATAAGTACATAATTTGGGTAATTTTTTTGTTTATTTATTTTCAATTAAATATTTTTTTATAAATAATTACAATTATTTACATATCATATTTTAGGTTTTTAATCTTTTATTTATTCACAATATTTCTCTTAATTATTGAGAAAAAATTTATCTTTCTAAAATATAGTGTGACAGAATTTCGGTGTGTGTTTTAGCAGTTTAAATAAAAATATTTTTTAATTCTTATATCAAATTCTCAACTTCAAAAAATGTATTTAATTTCTTAAATGCTCCTCACAGTGGCTAAACTTTTTTTGTTTCTTATTGTTTTCCGAATAAATGTATAAGGGAACGTGACATCCAAAATTCCAAAAAGTCTTAATTCAAGACTAGTTCTCGAACGTGCTCTAATTTACATTGAATCTAATTGAATTTTTAGATAAAAGCATTCTTCGTTACCTCAGTCTCTATCATTAATCCCTTGCCAAATAATTCAAGAATCCTGAAATTCCCAAAGATTCCCGAAATCGTGAATTATCTTTTTTACTTCAACACGTTCCCAAATATGCATTTAAATTTAATTTTATTATGTAAATATTTTTTCATCTAAATATTGCTTCTAGAATCTTACTTAGCTAATAATATACCTACAATTTTAAAATAAAAATATTTAATAGCCAATTAATTAAATTAAAATTTTATCAAAATTAAATAAAAACCTAATAATAAATTAAATATAATTTAAGTTTTATCAGAATTTCATCTTTTCTTTTAATGTTTTTGCGGATTAAACCCAGTCGGAAGTCGACGACATGCTGAATATGTCATGAGTAAAATAAAAAATAATACTTGATAAATTAAATTTAAATTCATTTTTAAAATAAATTTTAATTTTTGAAAATAGTAGATATAAATTTTTTTGAAATATTTTTTGGGATGAATTAAATTTTGATAAATATGTTTTAAAAATATTTTTATTTATAAATATTACCAAACTACATACATACATATGTACATATATTTTTAAGAATTTATTTAAAAATATATTTTATTATAGGTATCTTATGATAAAAATTATATTTATTTTTGAATTTTACATAAAAAATGTTTTTTAATTCTTATTAAAACATTAAAGATTAAATTTTGAGTATTTAAAATATTTATTTATTTTAATTTTTGCAAGAAAAAAATTAATAAATAAAATTAATTTTCTAAATTTTTTTCGTTTCTTTAATTTCTTTATTCCAAAAAAGTCCAACTCCTTCAAGTTCAGATAAATATAAAGCAAAAAATAATACCAAAAAGGAAGAATATAAAACAAAAAATGCAAGAAGAAGTTTTCTCATTTTCAAAAAAAATTAATAAAATAATTAATAAAATTAGTTAAAAATATTTTTGTGGATTAATTTATTTTAAATAAATAAATATGTAAAAATAAAATCATCTTCTTATTTAATTTATTTTAATGTTGCCTTGGAAACAAAAAAAAACAAAAATTATTTATAATAAAATATAAATTATGTAAATAAATAATTAAAACAAAACAGTATTTTGCTGATAATTGATTTTTGCTATCTCGTTTTTGCTAAACATTTTGTCAAAATTGCCGGATTTTCTTAAGTGTTGACAGCCCCCACCCCCTTAGTGTAAAAAATACAAACGGAAGTATAGGATTCCTAAATTCATATATTATTAATGTTTTGACCAGACTTGGTAATGGACACGGATTTTGGATCTACAGGCATTTTAAAATCATCTGTATCCATATCCGTATCCATTACCAAGTCTGGTTTTCACGAAGGTACAAATTATTAACAATCGTAGACATAAATACACATTTTTTATAAAAAATAAATATATAATTAACATTTTATATTTTATTTTAATTTATATTCTTTCTTATTTCATACATCCTTTGTCATTTTGCATTTTTACAGAAATTAACTCTTTTATCGTCGATACTGCACAAGGTATCTTTTGGGCAGATAATACATTTTTGTGGATCGGTTATGCTGCAGCAAACTTAAAATATTAGATTTTTTTTAAATTTTATCATTAAAATTAATTATTTTAAGAAAGTATTCTTAAAAGGATTTTAAAAAATACAAATACGAAAGTACCTAATGGTTAATTCGAACCCCCCCCACCCTAGTGTAGAAAATATTATACAAGCGGAGGGAGAAAATCACCGCTACTTAATTTTTATTTATTAAAATTTTAATTTATAATGAGTACGCTAAAATCAGTGTGGAGAATTTAAATAATATTTTTAATAAATAAACAAACTTCTAGGACAAAAATTAGTCGTAATACAATATTTGCCCGATCGAACAGTTCCCGGTTTGCATTGACATCCAGGTGGACCACACTCTGAATAACAAGGAGTGGTCTGATTAAAGACTGTATGGCATGTTGGTTCGCAAGAAGGTTTTGTACATTCCACAGAAATTTCATTTGGTAGACAAACCCGATTAATTATTGTTGTTAATAATGTTGGTTGGATTGTTGTAGTGTCTATATTTAATTGAATTAAATATTCTTTAAAAAGTTGAAAGTAAACCAAAGGTCTACAAAAGAGTAGTTACCACCACCTAACTACTCATGTCAGCCGTATTAACTTCAACTTTGTTGTTGTTTGCAAATGATTTTTCCAGGCCCGGAAACAGGATTTTGAATTTTATAATCATGCCGGACCGTTCCGGCACGATTTTTCCGGATTAATCCGGTCCGGTTTTAATTTGAAGATAGCGAAAAAAACCCGGATTTGGGATCCGGACTCCGGAAAGTTCGGGCCGGATCCGGTCCGATGCCGCGCACTAATATTTAATCATAAATTTATAAAAAATTTAAATAATGATTATATTTAAATTACCGTTTTCACAGTAGGAGTTAATCCTTTAAATAAATTATTTTTATCTTTTAACTAAACACTTTAAAAATAAATATAATTTAATTTAGTTTGAGAAGTTAAAATATTAATTAGATAAATAAAATTTTAATTAATTATTAAACAAATTAAATATTTAAATAAAAAGATAAAAACTTACAGAACAACAAAATGAGTAATTAAACAAAACAAAATATTTTTTAAAATATTTTTATACATAGATAAATTATAGCAATTTTTATTTTAAAAAATAAATATTTTAATAAAATAAATGAATTTAAATAAAAATAAGAATTCTCTCTATTTCCTCAATTTGTTTGTAAAATTATTTAAATGAAAAACTACAAATAAATCCACGTTTTCTTTAAATTATGATGTGACATGTATAGAAGGTTTTTTAATTATTTTTTATTTTATTATATTCCTCAATAAATTCTTTTTGAAAATTTTCTAAAATTTGTTTTTCTTCTGATTTACTAAACATAAGATAAAAATTAGTAAAAATTTTTTTGTTTTTACCTAAAAAGTTCCTCTAATTTATCATTTACTTCATTTAAACTCTTCTCCAATTTATTTATATTAATTTTAAGATTAATTCCCTTAATTTATAAATATAAATAAAAGTTAATAAAAATTATTTATAGAATTAGTAGATAAGTGTCTGATAAAAATAGAACGGAAGTAACTCTTAAAATACAAAAAGATAAGTAATTTTCCTAAACGTAAGATAAATTTTTTAAATAGCAATTTTTTCATCTAATGTCTAGGTTGTTATTGCGAGTTGCAACCCTATTTCAAACCAATGTCTTCAACTACAATCACTAGGCGACGTGTTGTAATAGCTAACACATCAGTCCGGTCTACTGAAGATGCTGGTTCGCGGTTCGCACCTAGCCACCGATTAACCTTTTGTACAAGCTAAAGGAAAGAAATAGCTATAGCCCTACTATCATTCAAATCATCTCAGTAATCCAATTCAACACAAAAAAACATTTAAATGCCTCCTTCCCTAAATCAAAAACATTACCTCATAAGCTTTATTATCAAATAAGTAATAAACTTTGCAAGTTATCCAATAAATTTCCCAAGCAAATAAATTTGTTTTTTGTTCATCATTTAATTCTTCTTCTTTTTCTTCTTCTTCTTCTTCTTTAAAATCAATTTTTTCAACAATTTGCTTAAAAATTAATTCTGTAAAAATATTTTCTTTTTGTTTTTCTTCATTCCCTTTCCAAATTTTTTCTAAATTTATAGCTTCAATAAATTTTTTTCTATTTTCTTTTCCCAACATTTCTTTAATAAATTTATTTGTATTCATATTAAAAATATTTTCCTCAATTTCCCAATTAATTTTAAAAAGACACAAATCTTCAAAAAAATTAATTACCATTTCCAGAATTTCTTTACTAATATTTTGATTGACTAAAAATTATTTTATTAAAATTTTTAATTTAAAAAATAATTCTAAATATTCTGTGCATATCAAGGAATTAACGATATTTTGAATTAACGATAATTTTCGTAATTCTTGAATCGAGTCGGCAGTATCCCAAAACATTTAAATTTTTGTTTACTTTCTATTTTTTCAAAAATTTTTTGATTTTTCTTTGAAACTTTGTTTAACTTTTGAGCAATATTTGTAGTCGATTTCTGAAGCCTTGCTAAAATATAAAAATTTTTAAGTAATATTACTATTAAATTATTAAAATCCCATCATAATTTATATGAATAATACCCTCATTTATTTAGGATTAGATATTATGTTAAGTTTGGATAGATTTTTCAAAGTTAATTAGGATTCCTTTTCAATTGCCAGTATGTACTGTGCCACAGGCTTTAAGTAATATTTTCACATAATTTATTGTCCCAACTACTGAATCCCTTATTTCCCTATATTTTTATTTATTAAATTCACAAACTTCTTTTGTTTGTTTCATTGCTAGAAATAAATAAATTTGTTTTATTTTTATTTGTTTTTTCTTCTTCAATTTCTTTTTGTTTGCTCACTTCCTTAATTTCTTTTTTTATTCCTACCACTTTTTCTTCTTCTTCAATAATTTCTTTATTTTCTTCAAAATTAATTTCAGAATTTGAAGTCTTTAATTTATTCAATAAAATATTTTTATGATTTATTTTTAAAAATTTTACCGACGCAAAATCCGAATCTGATGATGACTTCAACTTTTTTCCTCTAATTTTCTTCAACAATTCCTTTTTTGAATAATCAGTTAAAATTAAGACTTGCTCATCTTAAAAATTTTTATTTTTAATAATTAAATTGCTCTAGATAATATTTAATTTTTTCTTTCAAAAATATTAATTTTTTGTAAAATACATATTTAAAAATATTTTTAATATTTTAGATTTGCCTTATTTTTTAGATTGCTTTTATTTAAAATTTTTTTTCATTTTTTTAAGTTTATGGCAATAAAATAAATTTAAATTTAAAAAATTTTTTAAATAAAATACATAAAAATTCTGAAAAAAATTTTTCATTTAACTAAACCTTCTGCTCTTTCAATTAATTTAATTAATAATTTAGCTTCAACATCCCCCTCATTAATAATATTAATTAAATTTTCTACATGAAATTCATTAAATTTTTTATTTTTATTTTCTTCTTTATTTTTTAATTTATTTTGAATACAGTCTATAAATTTATTTTGTAATTCTTTTTTATTCTGTATTTTTAATTTTTTATTAACTTTTGTTAAATTATTTGCACATACTTTAACAGTAAATAAAAATTTCCCTCTGTTTGAATATAATTGTATTTGTGCAAAAAGATATGGATTAGTTAGCCATCTCTTTAATTTAAATAAAAAATATTTTGATTAATATTTTGGAAATAATGTTGGAGGATTAAAAAATATATTTAACCTCTTTCTTTTGATAAAATATTTTAAAAACTTTAAACCTTAAATTGTTCCACTCCTTCCTCTGGTTTTATTTTAAATTTTGTAACTGATAATTCAACATAAATTAAGCCTTCTAAAAATTCATTTAAACATTCTCTCCAACATTCTTCTACTACTAAATTATTCAAAATTATTTTTTGTTAGAAAAAAAGGCCGGCGAAAATAATTGAAAATTGGATGGGACACAAATCTTCGATGCAATGTTTGTTGTTAACCGCTCAACTACTGGGAAATTTATCTACACAGAATTTAATTTTAATTAAAAATTTTTTATGATAGAAAGAAGAGTGTATTTAGAAGAATATTTTGTATATTAAAATAAAATTAAAAAAAATAAAATTTATTTTACATTTATCTGAAATCTTCACTTTTCTGTAGAATAAATAATCAAGTAAATTTTTGCTTCTCCATTTTTCAATCATATTTGAAGTAAAGTATTGGCCGTAAAGATAAACAATTAAAGAATTTTCCTCGTCAATACCTTTTAAAATTAAATATTTTTATTCAAAAATAGTACGAGCAAAATAAATTTTTTTTATAAAATATTACATAATAAATTTGTCAAAAATAAATTGTATTTTTAAAATTCTTTTTAACAATTTTGTGGGAGCTGGCCAAGGTACCGCAAAGCTATACCTTCGTTCAGAATTGTTAGATCTGGTACGTCCTGATATGGTTAGATTCAGCTCGTAAAGCGCATCGAATTATACAAGGACATCCTGGATTTGACAATTCTGAACGAAGTTGTAGCTCGGCGTTATCTTGGAGTTTACCCCAATTTATTTTTTTAATTAAAAGATAAATTAAATTTATTTAATTCTAATTATAAACAAACTTATTTCTCCAAAAATATCTGGCAATAAAAAACGAAAATAATTAAAACGGATATATCCAAATAATTCAATTAATTTATTAGTTATTAATTGTGGATATTCTTTATAATAATGGCTTAATAATTTATTTAATTCTTCCACTTTTTTATTTAATAATAAATTTAATGTTAAATTATAAATTGTTTCTTGTAAAATAATTAAATGTTTAGAAATAATTTTATCTATTTTTTCTTCTTTACAAATTAAATTTAAGGAATAATCATCCAAATTAGTAGTTTTGTTTTTAATAAAATTTATTTTCATTGCAATTGCGGCACAAGCACCCAATTTATTATTTTTTAAAAGTTTTCTTCGAAGAAATACTCTTAATATATTTGTAAATTTACTTTAGAATTTATTTTTTGATTACTTTACTAAATTTCTAAATAATATCAGGGAATTTTGAGTTCCGTCTTCCGAATTACAAAAAATTTAAAATCTGGGCTAGTTCCGACTTCCCTTCTTTCAATGTCCGATGATATATACCGAGAAATATATACTAACAAACCCTTAATTATTTTAGACAAAAATTAATTTTATCCACCAAAGAAAAATATTTTTCATATTAATTCTATAAAACATTTACTCTTTAAATAAATAATTTTCTTCCGTTACTCGATGATGAAATATTTGTGATATAACCATTAATTTCCATTTTGAGTTTATATTATTATCAATAATAAATTCATAATAATATTGATAAATAATTCCATCTACTAAAGTTGAACTTGGGTTGAAATAAAAAATATTGTGAGCGATGAAAGAAGGCACAGCTTTAAATTTAAATTATAAGTTACCTAATTTCTGATTTTGATTTGTTTTTGGTTATCATTTGAGTTAGGATAAGAAATTAATTTTTAAATTAATTATAATGTTAATTAATTTAACAAATTTAATAGAATATTCCATAAAAGTTTTTTTAATAATTTAAAAATATATTTAGTATGTCTAAATAAATTTATGAAAAATAATTAGAATGTATTTACTACTATTTTAATAACAAAATAATTATTTTTAAATACCTTCAAAAATGTTGGGAATAGAAGATACATATACAGGTAATACTGTGAATAATAATATAAAAATAAATTTCATTATTTATTTTAATTTCTAAATTATAATAATATGAAAAATAAATGAAAAACTATAATGAATCTAAGAAAAGCCGACAAGTGCATTTATTGAATGTTTTGCTTGTCTATTTAGTAAAATCCTTACATGAATAACATGTGAATAATTTCAAAATAAATTTAAAAAGGGCATATTTACCATGTATAAAGCGTAAAACGGATAAAAGTTTAGGGTAGAATCAGAAAGTTTTAAAATAACAAGAATGGGCTCTCCCCGTCTTTTTTCTTTGTCTCACGCTTTTTAAAATACGGAAAGGTCCCACCCTATGTATTAAGTACATACCTATTTTGGCGATTTAAATGTAATCATATGTAAATTTATTTAAATTTTAATTTATTATTTTATTTATTGAATAAAAAAACAAATATAAAATGTAAATATTTAATTAAAAATAAATACCGTATTATCTCTAATACAAGCCCTGGGCGTCTATTTTTCAATACCCCTCATTGACTGGGCTTCTAATAGGGCATGGGCTTCTATTAGGGCATGGGCTTTTATTTTTCAATATCGAAGTTTCATAGAAGATAAAAAATAAAAGCAACAGAAATTAACTGCTTGGCAGGAAGAAAAAAGAAAAGAATGTAAAAATTAAATATCAAAATCAAAATAAATAAAACTCCTTTTCCTCAACTTAGTACTGAGTAAACTAATCCCGCAAATCACTATTAATGAACTCCTGAATAATCAGATTAAGCTCCCTATCCATCTTTATTAAATCCATCTTAATTGTAAATATCCGTTTAATTCCAAAATATTCCTCGATATCCCCCTTGCTCTTAAATCAATTTTACACCTTAATTTTAAATATCCCTATTGACCCTTTTATCTTTAACAATATCCCACTCTAATCTTCTAATATGATCCTTCTTCTAGTACACTTAATCTCCTTCCATATCCTCAATGGAAAAATATGGAAGGATTATTGATACCTCTATCGAGCGAGGGATCCCTCGATATTGAACTTCTGACCGAGGTATATGCACGGAAGGAGTTGAATAACAAATCTCTCAATAACAAATCTCTCAACTAAATCTCTCAATATTCAATCTCTGAATATTCCTATTAATTCGTTGATAGCCAACGATATCCCACTCAATCATACAATAGTCTCTATACCACACTTCCTTAGATCTCCAAATTCTCTTAATTCGCCTTAAATTCTAATTAACTCATCCAAATCTCTCTATTCCATTCAAATTTTTCTATACTCATTTCTGGAGACTGGAATTTTGTTGTCAATACCTTTAGTCGACTATAACACGAGTAATAGAAAAATAGGTAGTCAAAAATCAGATGGGCTTCTATTAGGGCATGGGCTTCTATTGGGGCATGGGCCTTTATTTTTCAATACCCCCTATTGAGTGGGCTTATAATAGGGCATGGGCTTCTATTGGAGATGGGTTCTCCCCGTCTATTTATAGGTTCAACCTATGTAATATTGTCAAAACTTTCATTGTTTGTTTTAAATACACACAGGATATGGAAATTTTTTCCTAAATCAAATTTCAATCAAAATTTAAATTTTTAGTATATTTTCTAATTTACATATCCATAATCAAAAAATTTTCAAAATTAGAAATTCTTTTTTAATTTAAAATATTAATTTTTCAGGTTAAACAGTTAAGTTATAGTTATTTTGATAATTTTTTAAAAGTCTCCTAAAAATAATTTTGATCGTTCCCTAAAAAATTATTTTTAATTAATTTTAAACCTTTAGAAAAATAATTTTTATAATTTATTGAAAATTAAAATGTTTTTATTTATTTATTTAACTAAAATAATTATTAAAATACAAAAACATAATTATTTTTCTTATCATTCATATTTTACAAATCTAATAATTGTTCCAAATATTCCTCCTCCAATAAGCAACATGTAATTTGGTAGAATATCTTTTTCTTTATTATTTTTATGTAGCATATACAAACAATAACTATAACTACACAAAAAAGATCCAAAAAGACCATAACGAATAATTGCGAATCTTCGTTTAGCTTCCTTCTTTAAAGCTTTTTTAATTTTTTTATTAAGCTCTTCAAGTTCTTCTTTCTCCTTTTCTAATTGATTAATGACTTCTTCTCCTTCAAGTCTTTTTAGCTCCAAAACCGTAATAATATGTTCCTTCTCTGCAATCTTCTTTTTAAGTACCTCTATTGTTTCTATAATTAATTTTTATTAATTTTTAATATAATTAACTTCTTATATAATGATAAAAAAATTTCAAAAATTTAGATTTTAGAAATTCGAAAATTAAAATTATTTACCTTCTTGTTCCTCCATATTTATTATGCAACAAATGAAGTATATATGCAATCTGGACTGAATAAAATATTAGCTTAAATTTGTTGTTTAAAATTTTTCTTGAAATAAAAAATATTTTTAAATATATTATTAATGAAATTTAAACATAAATTAATTAAGATGATAATTAATTTTAAAATTAATTCATATAAATAACATAATTTCATTTACATACTATTTCTTCTAAAATATCTTTAGAAATTTTTTATGAATTATTTTAAAGGGGAAAAGAAGCTTATTTTGAAACATTTAAATATTATTTTTTGCTTAAATTATTCATCAATTTTTTGAATAAAATTTTCAAAAATTTACCACTCAGTATTTTTTTCCTTTTTTCCAAAAACCTAACTTTTTCTGTATTTATTCTGAAAATTCTTGAATGGGTTAATTATACTTTAGAAGAAATATTATGTATGTATACTGGTAGTTTAATTATTTAAATAATAAATACGAAATTTTCTTAAAACTAATTAAAATTGAAGGAAACGCAAGAATATAATAAAAACATAAAGATTTTGTTCGTTAAAAAATAATAATACATAGTATTATTAATTAATTTCTAAAATAACAGAAAAAACATGATAAATTCAAATTAAATTAAAAATTCATTTTTTTAAAAATTATAAATTAATCTTTAAATAAGAGAAAAATATTCCTATAAATTTAGATAATGTTTGATTTTATTTAAAATGTATGTATGTCAAAAATCTCAAGAATAAAATTATTTTAGAAAAAAATAATTTAACTTTTTATCCCCAAAATTATTTTTTGATTGAGATTTTTGGCTTATTGTTAGTACACATCCTTCCAATAATTCCACCTACCACTCCACCAAAAATGGTAAATCCCACATACATCTGGCCACCCACAGGAAAACTAAACAAACTTGCCACACCAATGTATTTCAGAAGAAGAGGTATAACAAATGCAAAACCACCTCCAATAAAAGAACCCCACCCTGTATTCGTGCCCTTTTTATATTTTATACGTGCCGCATCTATTTTGCAAAAATTCTTATATAATTCTTCTTTTTCTTCATTTATTTTATTTTTTTCTTGATTTATTTTATTATTTTCGTTCTCTAAATTGCTTTTATCTGAGTTAAGTGTTCTAATTTTCTTTTTGCATTCCTTTACTTCTTTTTTCATCTTTCGGCATTCCATAAATATTTTTCCCAATTTTTCATCAATTGTCAAATTTTCAAACCCAATCTAAATAAATATTTAAATTTACTTTATTTTATTAAATTTTCTCAATTAATTGCTCTCGCTCTCTTTATTCCACCCCTAACACTTCTGCTAAGCGAAATAATTATTGCCATGAGCAATTAATTTCAAATGATCGGTAAGATATTAAAACTAGAGCCCGGACCGTACCGTACGACGGCCGTATTTTTCGATATTTATCGGTATTCCGTATCGGTAGTACGGTACGGAATACGGTACGGTACGAAATTCCGGGCTCTAATTAAAACATTTAAATAATTCAAATGTTTATTAATAATTTTATAAACAAAATAATTTACATTTTCTTCTTCCTCTTCTTCTGTTTCATCTGCAGCATCATCAGCATCATCATTACCATTTCCTTGTTCAATTGGTACTAAATTTAGAAAAATATGTATTTAATAAAAAAAATTAATGGAAAGTATTTTTAAATTCTTTTTATTTAAAAATATTTATATTTTTAAATTAATAAATTAAAATGTTAAAAACATACATACAACCAAATTATTTACCTAATTCTTGTCCATTTCCCTCCTCAACATTATTTTCATTGTTTTGATTATTCTAAAAATAGTTTTCTTTTATTAATAATGCTAAAAATATTTCTAAAATAAAATTAATTTAAGAAAAGTAAGTTAAAATTTTTAAGTAGCCAAATTATTGTTTATTAACTTACTTGATTGTTATCTCGTTGCCAATCATTATATCCTTGAAAAATTTCTTCAGTTACTTCAGGTTCGACCTAAATTTTTTAAATTTTTTTCAATTTAAATAAAATTACATTTTCGACATTATAAGTAACCCCATTAATTCTTAATTCCATAGTATTTCCCAATTCATTTAATATATTCTACAGAAATAATTAAATTTAGTTTATTAATTTTTAGATTTAAATTAACTTTTAATCCTTCAGAATTTGGAGCCATAATAAAGAAAATATAACTTCTTAAATAATTATAAAATAATTAAATTATTTAAATTTATTCCTAAAAATTGTTTTAATATTTAAATTACAAAAAATATTAACTATATATTTTACCGAATATTTATCGAATTCTCTATTACAGAAAAATAGAGAAATTTTTTAATTCAAATAAAGTCGAAATAATTTTTATATTAAGTGAAGACAATTCGAGGGAATAAAATTATTAAAAAGAAAATTATTAAAAAGATTAATACATACATATAAGTTTTATTATGGGTTAATTATTATTAAAAATTATTGACATTTAAAGAATATATTTGTGATCATTTTGAATGAAATTAAATATTTAAATAATTAAACGATTTAGAATAAGCAAATAAGGTTTAAAAAATAAATTATTATTAAAAATTGAAATTTCACAGAATATTAAAAACGCGGTTTAAGAATAGTGTAGATATAAAACATTTCAAAATTCTAACTCAAAAACTTTATCATCAATTCAAATTTAATTACTTAAAAGTTTTAATTTAAAAAATAAATTTTTCCATAAATATTTTTAAAATGATTTAAAATAAAAAAAATAAATCATTTAATTTATTAGGAGATATTTGTAGAATGAAAAGAAATGTTGGGAGAGATGAGGAGTATTTTATTTAAATAAATTTTTGATTAAATTGTTAGATAATAAATGGAAAAACAAACTTTTATTTTATCCAATCACAAAAGGGGGAATTAAAGTATAGTATGTAATTAATTGTTAGTTTAATATGAATAAAATTAAATTAAAGAAATTCTTTAAACAAATTGTTTTGTAAATAATGAGAAAATGTTTTTATTTTTTTCTTACATTTTTTTGATCTTTCAACTTTTTAAAAATATTTTCTCTCTCTCTTTCTAGCTAAAAATGTTAATTTTATTTATTTCTTTGTTTTAACAAATTATATAATATCTTTTATTTAAAGGAGAAAGCAAAAAGTTTTTTTAATAGTAAACACATCTTTTTTCCTTTAATATTTTTTCAAAAAAAAACTTTTATCTGATCATACACCTGCAATTTCCTAATACTTTTTATTAAAAACTTTTTATTTGTAGACAAAAATTTTTGTTGAATGATTAATAGTTTGGATTGGAATTTTTGAATATTTACAAAAATAGATAAATTCTGTAGAAAATTCATACTAGAAGTTAATTACCTAAATTTTATGCTTTTTTATTACAAAATACTTTAAATGAGAATTAATCTAAATCTTCAGATTCGAGAAACACTCTCAAAATCCAGCTGTCCAATCAAAAGACATTTTTCTTTAAGGGTGCTAAAATGTAATAAAACCATCAAAAAACTAAAAAAAACCCCGATCGTAAAAATAGTTGGAAAATTTATTTTTAGATTCAAAATTAAAGAAAATACAACACAATAATAAATAGGTATACTATATGAAACAATAAAGTTGTTAAATCACCTAAATATCACTAAAACGATCCTTCTTATTTACAGATTTCTTTACATAAATTTCTTTATTCTTCTCATTCTCCACTAACTTTGTGCTGCAATTCGACATGTTCCTTTATATTATGTAGCGCTCCCTACTCCACAATTCATACAGTACGTCGTCGACAACAACAGCATCAGTGAAGAACTCGAGCTTGTGTTCCTCTCGCAAGTGAGTATTTAACACCTTAAAGGCATTTAAAGTTGAGAAATATTTTTTAAAAAAAATTAGCACTCACGTAGCCAAGAGTGAAGGCACAAAACACAATAATCGCATACAACAGCAAGAGAAGCATTATAGTTATATACAGGAAAATGTCAAGAATTACCATTTCTATACAAACCAGCATCCGAAATTCTTGACGGCCAAGTACTTACAATGAGTTGATTTAGTTTAGATAAGTTTTTGAGAAATTATAAGGGCCTATATAGTTAATTAAAACTATAAAAACAAAAATCTAAACATTTTACAATTTTCATCTTGACAATCGCTGTTGCCAATTTGGTCCTCATCACAATAAAATGGGTTTGCTCACTATTCTCATGTATATACTGGCGATGATCTTCATTGTGTATTTTGCGTTCGTTACTGGCTACGTAAGTGAATAAACATAAATTTTTCCTAAACTCTTCTTATTTTCAGTACACCAATACATATGTTCGCTTCCACTATGAATTAGAAATCATTCCCGATGAAAGCCAACCTTATTACTTCAGAATTGACCGTGCAGGACAGAGCAACGCAATGAAGAGAAAAATTAGAGATGCACAGTTGGCTAGCGAAGCTGGTACTGCAAACGAAAATACAGATCATGAGGCCTAAATAAATATGTAATATTTGCTCCATTGTTTTGAATTGTAATATTGTTTATGTATTTGTCTGTGTGTATTGTTCTCGATAAAATGGTTAATATATTTTAATTTTGGTTAGTTTAATTATGTAAAGCTTCCGAATTTAATTATCGTCAGCAACTCGTATTTTAGAAACATTCTATTAAAATTTGACTTTCACATTACTACCAATCTTAGAAAATCTCATAAATATAGTATATAATTCTCAACCTTATATAACTCAAACAGGTTCACTAAACATAAAATTAAAGCAAAAACAAAAAAATAACCAAAACAACTTTCCTATTTTTAAGAGAAAAAGTTATACAACAGCCTAAAATCAAAAGATTGAGAGAAAACTTTTTTGTCTTTTATTTTTCGCTATTTTTAAATTTCATCCAAATAGGGAGTTTGATTAATTTGTCCATAAGCAGATAAAGCAAGTTTTGCACAAAGTTTTGTTGCCGCCTAAAAATATTTTATATAAAATTTTTTTGTAATTTTTACTTTTTTAATATCCTCAGCAGTAACACTCTGCACAATATTTACAAACTCTTCGGGTGATTGAGCGGCGCCTTTGGCCATAACTTGAGAAGCTTGATCCAATGCCAACAATTCACTTGAGTCAAACTTGCTTAATGTTTGCAAAGCCAAAGTTTGTTTGGCTATCTAAATTAAAAAAAAATATTTGGACAATTCTTGATGATAAGTTTTTTAAAATTTAGGAAACAAATAATTAGGGTTGGGGGCTCGATTCGGCCCGGTCCGAAAAATCGAGTCGGTCATCGAATTTTGGCCCAAAAAATACTCGGTCGGGCTGGCCCGATAAAAATGAGGCACGAAAAATATGACTCGAACGTCGGCCCGACTCGAAAACTCCAACCTTACAAATAATCTCTAAATTAATGCCTAAGGTTGCCCCTCGAATTATGAATGCAAGGTTTAAAGAACTACAATTAATCTTCTGTTAAAATTAGGCTAATTAAAATTCGAAAATAAAAACCTGAATAAGTTCCTGATCAACAGTCTTTTCAGCAAGTTCACGAAGACCTTGAACAGCTGCTTTAACATACGGGAAAATCTAAAAACAAATATCACGAATTTTATTTGTTTTCAGAACCTTTTCGCCTTCCGCAACAAGATAAAAACCAACAAGTCCAATATCTGAATGAGAAATATTCACTTGAGATAAGTGGAAAGGATTGTGGTTCGATGCTTTGAAAAGAGTTCGATGAACAATTGATGGCTGTGCAATATTTTGATAGTTTGTATATTGACCTTAAAATAAATAAAAATATTTATAATTAAAATGAAAAATGCAAGAGGAAAACTAAAATTTTGATTTTAAAAATAAGAAAATCAGAGCTTTGTAGCAAGGGATTTTCTTAATCTTATGAGAAATATTCTTCACAAATAAAATTGCCAACAAATAGAAAATGGGTAATAGTGTCGTCTAGGAACCCATTTTTCATTTTTAGAAAAAAGTACATAAAGTAATCGAAAATAGGAAATAGCCAAGAGAAGAATTTTTTATTTAAAATATTTTTTAAAATATTAGAACCTGTTTTGCCAATCAATTGTGCAAGAACAGCTTGAATTACAACAGCTTTATCATCCTTAAAGGCCGCTCCCTCCCCCACAATTGCAATATGAGCTAACTTTCCAGGTCCGAATTGACGAACTTCGCCACCTAAGAAAGGACTTGGATTGGCTGGATGGCCAGCCCCGTCCGGGACTACACGATGATCTGCCTTAAATTAGAACATAATTCTATTAAGATATTTAAATTTAACCGCATATTCCAATAGAAGAGAATGGTCAATATTAACGCCAATCAAAGCTGTTTCAGCACTCTTCCATCGAGAAAGAACATAAGCTTGCAATCTTTTATGTCCAACATTTGTGTCCGAGCCAATTTCATAAGATTTACAGAGAAGTTGATTTGCAAGAGAGCCATTCCTGTATTAAAAAATGAGATGTCTGATAAACAGATTAAACATGCCCGTGGAATCTCTAAAACTCAACAATTTAATTTCAAGTTTTTTGGATGGTAGAAACAATGAGACTTGAAAAAATTAAAAAAACCTGAAAGCAGCTCTATGTAAATTCTCGAAAGTAATATCCTCGGCCGTTTGATGTTCCAAATCGATTTCTAATCCTTTATGAACTTCATAAATATCCCAAGGCTTAATTGCTGGCTGCACAATTTCGCCAAGAACAGAAAGAGCAATTGGTGCTTGTGTTCGATTCTTTAAAAATTTATTAGATTAAAAAATAAAACAAACCACGCTCATTTGAACACAAAGCAAATCTTTGGACAATTTCGAAAATAAATTGGCTCCAGTCTGAGCAGTTTGCCAAAGAAGTCGAAGACCCAAATAATTATCAGAATCACTCCCAATACAATTACGTAACATATGGGCAACGCCTCCCTCATCTGGCTGTTGATAGCGTGAACCGGAACGAAAAGCGAAAACAAGTTGAGACACCGCACCCTAAAAATTAAACATTTAAGGATAAAATGGATGAGAATATTTTAAAAAAACCTGAAGATCGACAGATGATATTGTCATACCATTAGGGAGACGTGAAGTTTTCTGTTGAATTGGCTCAACAAGTGGATTTGGCTTTGCATAAGCAGCAGCTACAGAAGCAAGGCCACGACGATAAATCATTTTTTACTTTCACTAACCAACAAAACTAAAATTACAATAAAATTGAAAGGGGCAACAAGAACTATAAATCTAACAATAAATTAATAAGGTATTGAACTGGACTAAATCCAGTAAAGGATTGTGGACTAGTCACGGATTTCGTCAGTATTCACCGGAAAGGGTACAACCCAAGTAGGCGCGAGGACATAACGGCGCAAAGCCTTAACTTGCTTCAAGATTTGCTAATCTTTCCAAATTTATTATTAAACAATTCCTCTCATCAAACTAAAGAGATTGGTACAAAAATTGATAAAGGCCAGAAATTTTCCAGCAAGTTATGGCTTTGCGCCATTACGGCCGCGCGCCTATTTGGGCGTGCTCGGAAATAAAACATCGTAGAAAAAACGTCAAAAGGGTGAAACAGAAAATCCCAAAAATGGTCAGAAACGAGAAATATGCCAAATGATCAAAATCTTTATATCTTTATTTTGTAAAATCAAAATAGGGTTAAAATAAAAAATGTAAAATAAAACATTAAAAAAAATATAAATTTAAAAAAATATTTATAATAGTTACTATGTACATATGTATTTTATTTAAAAATTAATAAATTTAAGTTTAGTTAAAATTAAAAAAAATTAAAAATTCATATGTACAACCTTTTAAAAGAAATTTTCAAGAAAATCTAATAAACCAATTATTATCTCTAGGTCTATTATAATTTTCTATATCGTTCTTCTTTAAATATTCCTTTACAAAATTAATTGCATTGATTTGATTTTTAGCCTCAAAACCTTGCAAAACTCCACTTTTTATATTTAAATATTGGCTATTTTCTTCAAAAATTAAATTAATAAATTCAGGATTGAATACAGAATTAAATTCTGAATATTCAAAGGTGGAACTATATAAACGCTGTAGCCAGTAATAAATAAAATGAACTTCCTCCATTGTTTTAGGATTGTTCGGTATTTTAACTAGCTGTCGAGAAGGGCGAAAATAATCTTCAAAAAATATATTTAAATTAGGTATATTTGTATATTTTATAAAAATACGAGAACCCTTCCTCTGAATCAACTTACAATTAGAAACAAATGCACCTATTATTTATAAGCGTCCTCTGATTTTTAAAAATCTTTTATGTTAAAATCCGCTTACAAGGAACCATATCGAAGTTTCACCAAAAATTTCGTAATTAGGGTCAATTTCCTCTTGCCAGTTTTTTCTTTTCCGGCCCTGACCCCTATTTAGAAAAGTTATAGGGCTTCAAAGTTTTCGACTTTTGAAGCAGTCGAGACTCGCTTTCAAAAATATTTTTTGAACATTTCCCCTTTTATTTTTTTATAAAAATATTTTAAATTAATTAAAACCCCTCCCACAAAATTTTAAAAAAAATAGAAAACCTTTTTTAATTAATCTAATAGCAAATTCTTGTTCAGGTTCATTAATATATAGAAATAAAGGAATTTGTTTGTATATAATTGTTTGCCACTAAAAATATTTAAAATTAATTTTAGAAAATTTTTTTTACATTTTTTTCTTTCAAAGTTTTCCCATTATTTAAATTATTAAATAAAAACATTCCAATTTTGTAATTAAATTTATTCCACAATTGTAAAGGAAAATATTCTTTTTTGTTTTCTTTTAATTCAATTAGACCAAATTTCCATATTAAATATTCATATTTTTTTAAATCTACCTAAAAAAAATTTAAAAAGAAATTTTATTTTTATTTTAAATTTACAATAGAAATTGAATAAAATTCTTCTTTAGCCAATTTCTCACAGTTTTTTTCAATTAATAATTTAAAATAAAAATTAATTTGTTGTAAAATAAATAATTGATCAAAATTAAGAAATTTAAGAATATCTAGTTTTACTTCCAAAGGTAAATTATTCATTTTAGTAGAAAATATTTTCTGTTAAAAATTAAAAATAATCTCTTAAAATAAAATTTAAAAAAAAACAAAATATTATTTAAAAAATAATTAAATGAAATTAATTTACTTTAAATAATTAAATATTATTTATTACTTTAATATTTTAAGTATTATAAAATGTAAAAAAACGTCAATGAGGTTATACATAACTTAGTTCATATCCCGCCCCCGTCCTTATTTGAGTCTCAAATTAATTTTCCTTTTGCTATTTTCTGCCTAGGAATTGTAAAATTTCTTTCTTTATAAATGATTATTTTTGCCGTTAGATTGATTTTTGCGGAGGCGTCTATTTTTTTTCTTCATAATTAATGATTGACAGTAAAAAAGAAAATTAATCTGAGACTCAAATAGGGATGGGGGCGGGATATGATGGTACCTTATTAACAAATAAATTATATATGTAAATATGTAAAAAACAAATAACAAATTTTTAGTCATAATTTACTGGACCATTTAATTCTATTAAAGCAGAAGGAACTTCAATATTTTCTTTTTGCATTTCCTACAAATTTTTGAATTTAAAAAAAAACATTTTTTAAACTAACTTTAATTAATTCTGTAACAAGCCTCAAATCTAATAAACAATCTGGGTCAACTATTGTAATTGCTCTACCTACATTTCCAGCTCGGCCTGTTCTTCCTGTTCTGTGTACAAAATCATCAAAGGTTTTTGGCATCTTTAAACAAAAAATAAAAATTTTAAATTTAATTTTAAATAAAACCTCATAATTAACAACTAATTCAAGTCCAACCAAATTTAAACCTCTAGATATTACACTTGTCGAAACAAGAATGTCACAATCACCTTTTTCAAATGCAACTAAAGCTTCTTGACGTTGTCTCTGTGAACGTTCTCTTAAAAAAAATTTTTTTTAATTTTATTTTAATTTAAACCCGCTCGTTGGAATTGATTTCCACCCTCTAATAGATAATTTTAAAGCCAACCAATTTGTCATACGTCGAGAATTACAAAAAATGGCAACCTTTTAGAGAATCAGAAAATATTATTTAAATAATTTAAAATTTACCTTTTTACTTAATCTCCTCCAAGTAACTCCATTTACATCTTTATATATTCCTTTACATTTTGGTTTTAATTTTGAGAGAATTTCATCACATAAAACAGAAAACTTTTGATATTTTGTTGACTAAAAATAATTTAAAATTTTACTTTTGGAAATATTCTTCTAATTTTTCAACAACGGGAAATACCTCAACACTTTTAAGATTTTTAAAGGTAATGAATAGTGATGTTCTGGAGAAGAAAAAACCCGGGAATCGGGACCTCGGGAGTTGGGTTGGGAAATGGCTTCGGGAGTCGGAGGCCAAAAACTCGGGAAATTTTCCCGACTCGCGATACCCAAACATCGCTAGTAATGAATTCCAAATCGGTCTAACTATTTAACGTTAATTATTAAAAACATTACGTTACTTTAAAAATTTTAACTAACAATATAAAAGACCCCAAAGGATGAAATACTAACGGGAGTTTCATGCTAATGATGGGACAAACCTATACTTTTAAAAATTTATCTTTTAAAAATAATTACCACAACAAATTTTTGTTTAACAGTTTGTGGTAAAACTTCTCTCCCGCCAATAGATATCATAAAATAATTTGGTTGTAAAATCCGTCCTGCATATTCTTCGACAATTCCATCAAATGTTGCAGAAAACATTAAAGTTCTATGTTTTTGTTCATTCTAAAAATATTTTTATTTTAATTTTTAAAACAGGTATTTTCTTTATACCCTTGATGCTATTTCCTGTATTTTTAAAATGTCTCTAAAGAAAATTTCATCTTTTAATAATTTATCTGCTTCATCTAATACCAAAAAATTTAATCCAGTCAATTTCACCTTTAATTTTAAATACAAATTATTTTAAAATATTTAAAACCTTCTCTTCAGATATAAATTGCATAATTCTCCCCATTGTACTCACAAAAATGTCAAAACCATTACGCATTTCTTCCAATGATTCAGATATTCTAATTTCTCCATATGAACAAACTACTTTTAGACAAGTACCTAAATTAATTTTTAAAAATTTTATTTTATAAAATGGCATAAAAAGTCCTCTAAATTACCAAAATTTCCGCCTGCAGCGGCGAAAAATTTGACCCCCCCCCCCCCGAAAAAAATCCTGATTACGGGCCTGGTTAAAACTATAATTTTATCGTTTCAAATAATTCCTTACCACGAGAAAAAACTTTTGCCGTGTCTCCAAGTTGTTGTGTTAATTCTCTAGTCGGAGCAATAATTATTGCCTAAAAATAAATTTAACATAGAAAATTAAAAAAAAATACATTTGGTTGGTATAAAGGACTTTCATTAATATTCATCTTTTGTTTTCTTCTATGAAGTAAATGAATAATTGGAAATAGAAAAGCGCCAGTTTTGCCAGTTCCTGTTTGTGCTCTTGCTATTAAATCATAACCTAGTAAAATAATAATAATTTTATTAAAAATTTTAAAACAAAATTTGGTTTATCACAGAAAAAATCCTATTCATTTAATGTGCTCAAAATATATTAGTTAAATTTTTAAAATTTAAACCTCTCTTTTTCTCAATAATAGGAATCACAGAACGTTGTACAAGTGTAGGCTTTGAATATCCTTTCTCTAATAAATTATTTTTCAAAGGTTCGACAAAATGAGTAAAATCCCTACAAAAATAATTATTAATTATGTCACCACATTTCAAACAAGTAACTAGAAAGTTCTGTATTTACAAGATAGTTAGGAAAATATTTTGTTGTATTTATGATAAAAAAGATTATCCGGGAATGGCAAAATCAACTATTACTTAATACAATCTAGCTAGTTTGGAATATAGAAAAAAAAATAAATAAGAATGAGAAAAAATTCTAAATTTCTTAAAATACCTAATTTTTGGGAAAGTCCCATCGCCACCTTTTAAACCAATCCTACTTTCGTCAGCATTCATTTGTTCAAATGCTGGTCCAGCGGGAACATTTCCTGCATTCTAAAAAATTAAATAATTTCAAAATTCTCAAACTTCATTGAAAAGTTCTTCTTGTGTCTTATTTGGAGCTTTGTATTTATGTTGACTGACTGAAAATAGAAATAAATAAAATAACAAAAATAGTAAAAAAATTAATTTTTTAAAAATATTTTCGTCTAAACGACTAAAATGACCAACCCTTATTTCGGTAAATTGCATTTTTAAGAGCAGTTGATGTATAAGACTTTTTAGGCAAATTTTCAGCAGTTAAAGAATCGCCTTCAATACCCTCAAACTTAAAAAAATATTTTAAATTTCTTTTAGAAAATTTAAAAAAATACAATATTAGGAGATTTTGGAAGAGGTTGTCCAACACAATTATTAAAGCCATTAACGTGGACTATTGGAGTTTCGTCATCTAATGTTCTAAAATAACGATCTTCTAATTGTTGAGAAAAACATGTGGCACCCTCATCCATTTTTTCTAAAAAATTACAAATAAATTAGGTAGTACTTCTCTTAAAAATCACACCAAAATTAAAAATAATTTTTAGGAGAGAAATTAGTTTTAAAAAGAAAAAGTTTAAAAACTAAACATCATTAATATATGAATTGAATTAAAAATAACAATTGAAAAATCACCTTCATCGTTTTTAAAAAATTTATTCGAGTAAAATTGAAATAAATTTAATATAAAAATATTTATAGATTATTTTGGGCATTTTTATAAAATTTTTAAATTTAAAAATTTTTTAAAGTGAAATAAGCCTTATATCATTTTCGGTTTATTCGTCCTCTTCAAAAATTCCGGAAGTTTTCCAAGCAATCCCAAACTCCATTAGACCAACAATCCCCGTCAAAATTTCGGGTTGATGTGCTCTGATAAAGTCTCGTAAGCCTTTTATGAAATTCCAAACAAAAGAAGCAATACGCCCAGCAATAGGGGCAATTAACTTTAAAATATTTTTAGAAATATTTAGAAATTTTATTTAAAAATACCGGCCAATAAAGGTAACACAAAAACGCAAAAACTGCACAAATCGCAGCAATACCAGCTATTTTTACGAACTTCGTCAATTCTTCCCAATGTTTATCTTCTTCTTCTGATTGATCGTCAATTGTAGTTATGAGATTCTAAAAAAAATTTTTTTGAATGGGAATGAAAGGAAATATAAATGATATTTTCTCTCTTAGACAACATAAGTTGAAAAATAATTTTAAAAAATCAAATTCTAAATAAAATTATCTTAACAAAAATTTATTTAAATTTTTTCAAGCTTTTAATAAAATATAACCAAAAGACAAGCATGTAATTGTTCTCGCTGCTCATTAGGCGAAAGAATGACGACAGAAGATGAAGATCCACAACATTTATTTTGTTTGTAAATTCGATCGTAATAGCCAAGAGCAATATTAAGTGCCTAAAAACAAATTTAATTTAATGAAATAGCAATTGAAATTTCACCTCATTTTTAATATTTTCGGCTGGAAGATTCAAAGTTGGATTGTCGAATCTTGGTGAAATTACATCTTCAGAATTGTTATGTGCACGACAAAGTGGGCATTCTTTTTTAATTTGAATTGCTTGAGAAATACATTTGTGATGAAAGGAATGACCACAATTTCGAAGAACAGCCATTTCCGTTGTTCGGAAATTTTCTAGGCAAATACTGCAATAGCCTATATTCATATTTTTTTTTAATTTCTAAAATAATTTTTTAGAAAAATAAAAATATTAGAAAAATAAAAATCAGCTGTGTGCCAATTTTCTGCCAAAATTGTAAAATTAAAAAATAAATTTATTAGAGGAAGACTAGAATTCGGCAAAATCACATTTCCGGGATCCCGTAACGGGATTGCGATTGAAAAGTTTTAACGGGCGGGTTCCCGCGGGATTAATCACGTCAATCCCGTAATCCCGGTAATCCCGTTCGTCGCTAAAAACCGGGGATTTCGAGACGGGATCCCGCCCGGAATCCCTCCCGTGCCGATCTCTAAGGAAGACCCCATTTGTAAAGGGACAATTTGCACATTAAAGTGTGGTTAATACGTTTGAGATAAGTTTTAGGCGGGGTTGGAATTTTAAGTTACTGAATGTTCAAATCTCAACTCCATCAACGATAAAGAGTTATTTGGATTTTTCACCCTAATATTGACCAACTTTAACTGCATTTTAGTTGTCCAACCGTCCAATTATGAGCCTTATTAAATAGAGCTCGGAATTTTGTAAACTTTAGGTTTAAAAACTATATGAAAATTGAGGAGTCAGCAGGAAATGAGAGAGAGATTTTGAGACTTAAATGAGATTTGAGAGTTGAATTTGAATTTTGAGTTAAATTTTGAGAAAAATTTAAATTTAATTTTTAAATAACTTTTGTCCAAATGGACTCACAAAGGAGCCTCTTAAATCAGGAACAAAATAAATTTAAGTCAATAATAAACAAAATAAGAAACCATGGCCATGTAATTAAATATGTACTTGCTTCGCAGTTCTTTTATTTTTAGATTTTTTGGAAGGAATACATATGAACATTGACCATGGAATTTCTTAAATTTTTAGACTTCCTATTTTTTAGACTTACTATTACCTTGAATTTAAAGTTTTGTGAAGGTAAAAATAAACTTTTAATTCCGCAAATAAATAGGTATATTTAAATTAACTGTTTTAAATTAACATATTTAACGAGAGTTTGTCTATGTCAAAAAAACAAATATTAACATATTGGAAATAAAAGCATATTTTGCGGGGTCAACCCTGAAGACCTACACCCCCAAGACCTACACCCTGAAGACCTATTTACCCTGAAGACCTACAACTTTTTGATCAACTTAAATTATTTATAGTAGGGAATATCGAGGATATCAGAAGATTCTCTTTATCCTCCTCTATCCACTTTAAAACCTCAAAGTCCTCGATATCCCCCTTATTCCCTGTTTATCCCCATTAAAACTTTCAAATCCATCAATATCCCTCTTAATCCCTCCTAGCTCCTCTTTCTCCCTTAAATCCCCCGATTAGACTTGTAAAGAAATAAAAAGTAAAAAATTGTGTTGATCAAAAAGTTGTAGGTCTTCAGGGTAAATAGGTCTTCAGGGTGTAGGTCTTCAGGGTAAAAGGTCTTCAGGGTGTAGGTCTTCAGGGTAAATAGGTTTTCAGGGTGTAGGTCCTCAGGGTGTAGGTCTTGGGGGTGTAGGTCTTCAGGGGTGGACTCTATTTTGCAGATGGATCTAAGTTAGATTTCTGCTCTTTTCTTTAAATAAAAATGTTGAAACAAAGAAATGAATAAAATTAACATTTTTAGCTAGAAGGAGAGAAAATATTTTTAAAAGTTGAAAGATCAAAAAAATGTAAGAAAAAAATAAAAACATTTTCTCATTATTTACAAAACAATTTGTTTAAAGAATTTCTTTAATTTAATTTTATTCATATTAAACTAACAACTAATTACATACTATACTTTAATTCCCCCTTTTGTGATTGGATAAAATAAAAGTTTGTTTTTCTTTATTATCTAATAATTTAATCAAAAATTTATTTAAATAAAATACTCCTCATCTCTCCCAACATTTCTTTTTATTCTACAATTATCTCCTAATAAATTAAATGATTTATTTTTTATTTTAAAATATTTTTACAAAATACTTAGGTATATGTATAGAAAATTTTATTTTTAAATATTTTTTAATAATTAAATTTGAACTAATTATTTATTATGATATAGAGACATAAAGTTTTTATTTTATTTATAGTATTTCTAAAATTATTTAACTGAATATCTAATTTTGTTACAAAATCAAAAATATATTCCCCCTTGTTATATTAATAATTTTTAGTAAAATATTATAATTAACTCTAGAATATAGCTTATAATCCTTGTGTATAATAATATCTACTAAGCTTTTATAACAAGGGTCGTTCAAAGACTTTCTATTTGGGTTACATTTATGTTTGTTATATACTACTACAATAAATAAATTTAATAAAAAAATTTTAAATATAAAGTTTAAAAATGAGTGGCGCTTGCTTTTGTAAACGTCTTTTAAATTTGCCATTAGCCCTTATGGAATGCTGCTATACCGTTGCGCATAAAGAATGTCTTCTAAAATCTATAAAAAGTTGTAAGCGTTGCCCTTGCAAGGATTGTTTAAAGCCGGCTAAAAAAGAAAATATTTTGCCATTAACTTTAACTCCTCCAGAAATTAATTCACAGAAAAAGGTCCAGTTAATAATTAAATTTTTTAATTAAAAATAATTTTAAATCAAACAGATATTTTCTAAAGTGAATGATTTAGGGAATGTTTTGGTTAATCGTTTTAAAGATGTTAGTCCAGAGGATAGTGAAAATATTGGTTTATTGAACTGTGCTTTTAATGTAAAGAATTTGTTGATATTTAAAATTTAAAAAAAATTTAGGATTTTTTAACTGGAAAGCCTTCAAATAATGATGGAGATTGGGATGGGGATGTGGATTCTTTTAGAGAGTCAAAATTTCAGTGGATCATGCGTTTTCTGAACAACAACAAAGTTTCAATTATTGTTTTGGCTGTTGCATTAGGTAAAATAAATATTTAAAATGAATTTTGCGAATTCTAAAATTTGTCTTTGAATTTAAATATTAGGGGTTTTATTAACCGGTACCCCCAGTTTTCAGTTAATCCAAAACTTAAAATCCGGTTTTCAGTTTTGAGTTTTAGACAAATACCCGTTTTATTTTGGTGGAATTTTTAATAAAATCAGTCATCTTCAGAAGTTTTCGGTTTTTTAATATTTGTAATAAATTTTTGATAAATATCAAAATTTTCGGGTTTAAAACCGATCTTGAACAGCCCGATTAAATACCCTCAAAATTATATACATAACTCATTTTTAAATTTAGTTGGCTACTTGGGGAAAGGGCATGTGGCTAATTAATACCCCCAAATTTTAGATAATCTTGTTTTCAAATACAATTTTTCAGTACTAGTTAAAATCAAGGTCCCCAACTATAAAATTTCATTAATTATCAAAAATCTGAAATAATTACAGAAATATTTTTATTTAATTTTTAAATTTATTTTTTCAGTATTTATTTGCGTATTATTCTGGGAATTTGGCGTGTGGACGTCAATTTTTGTGTTCATTCGTGAGGCGTTTATGGTTTTGAAATCAAAAGCTCCAGAGCTGGGAGCCGCAGCTTTCGCGATTATAAAAACTTTCTTCTACAAGAAGAAAATTGAATTTTAAATAAAGAAATTTTAATAGAAATTAACGGAAAAAATAAGAATAAATTTAATATTTTCAAAAATATTATAAATTATTAATTTTTATTTAATTTATTTGCTTATTTTTTATACTAAATAAATTTTGAAATTTTTAAGCACTTCCAATCTGTTAACTAATTATGCACCCCTTATTTTTTGAATTTTTCAAACTTAATTGGAATCTGTTTTCACAAAAGTTTTAAATTTAAAAATTTATTTTTCAGACTTCTTGACATTTTTTCAAATAATTGTTGTTAACTATTTTATGTCCCCTTATAAAATTTTTATTTATCAATCGAAAAATCAACAAAGATTTCTTTGAACATATCTATCAATATAGATAAGTAATACAAAAGAAACTACCTAAGTTCTAATGACTCCCATCATTGGGATCTCAAATTTGAAAATCAACGGAAAACCGGTGTAGCCGTTTTTAAAAAATATTTTCGACCTCTTATAAGTTATATTAAATTTCTATTTTATGCTTTTCTGAAAGACCTTTATCCGTGCTAAATTATTATATCATATATTTAATGACTAACAAAAATGACAAGAAATGCTTCAACAACATATATGTACATACATTATTAATACAAGATATGCAAGAATTATAGAGAAAAACATCATTCACTCCTTTCAGTCATCATCTTCACTATCAAAAGATGGTGATGACTTTGTTACACTATGTTGAGTAAATATGTTGCGGTCAAGACTGTTTAGCGTCTGAAAAAGAATTTAAAATTAAAAACTTCTAAAACAAAATTCACCTCATATTGATATCCCTCAGCCATTCCCTCTTTCTTGCCAAACTTATCCTTTTTCAATTTTGGCTTAGATCTATCCTTCTTACTACTGCTTTTCTTATGATGGTGATGATGCTTTTTCTTATTTTTGTGACCCGTCTTATTTTTGTGATGCTTCTTTGCATGCTCCTTTGAAGTCTTCCTCTTCTTCTTATTTTTGTCCACAGTCTTCTCTTCACTCTTTGTCCGGTCAACGCTTGACTCCCCCTCTGTCTCTTCGCTTTCACCCGTTTCTGTATCGAGACTGGGCTTCGATCTTGTCTTCTCGAGACTGGGCTTTGACTTTGTCCTATCGAGAGTGGGCTTTGATTTTGTTTTGTCGAGACTGGGCTTCGACTTTGTTTTCTTTTTAGCCTGTAAAAAAATAAAAATTTATTTTGAGAAAGTTTCTTCAAAATTTACCTTCACTTTCTTCGTCCCCACCTTGGCAGTCTTGAATATATTCACATCCAGCTTTCCAAGAGTTTGATATTCAGCTCCATCAGCAACTCCTTTCTGTTTAGGTGCCTCATCAATCATTTTTGGAGGACCCAGTTTTGGCGTTAACTTTGGAAGGTGCTGAACAAATATATTTCTATCCAATTTGTCCAATGTCATATAGCCAGCACCATCTGCCATTCCCTCGTCGTGTTTGTCGTTCTTCATTTTTGGAAGGCCAACCGCCGTTTTTACCAATTGCTTTTTCCTTTCTTCTTTTCGCTCGTCAATCATTTCTGGCCCTTTAATTGACTTGCTTTTTGATCCTTCCTTATTATCCTTTGAAGACTCTTCACTTGGCTTTTTGACAACCTTCTTAACACCTTGCTGTTGTCCAACCGTTTGTTGTTGTGGGGATGGAGACTCCGTTGCAGCAGGAGCAGGCTGTGGTCGAACCAATCCCTTTAAAATAAAAACATTGGATATCAACAATAAGACCAAACCTTTCGTTTCTTCTTTCTGCAGCAACATTGCATAGGCAGAAACATCCCAAAAAGCATCAGAAAGACAAGAGCAATTGTAAGAAACATTGCATCGGTCGAGAAAGCTACGAGTGCCGCGAATGCTGTGCCCAATCCTTGCGAAGACATGCGTGAAGAATTGAAGAGTGCTTTGTTAGTCCTAACTAGATCTTTGTTTGAGGGAATTTAAAAAGCTTATTTGGACTTATATAGTCAATCCGAATCTCTTGAGATATTTCTCTATAAAAGATTTTTTAAATCCAGCTTTTCCCTATCTACACATTCACTCACACCAAGTTTGTCAAAACACACTTCTACTCGTTAAAGGCAACATGTGGGCATGGATATACTTCATTCTTTTTAATCTACTCAAAATTCTTCTGTATATATTCATTTTTGCTCTTGTGTTGCTCTATATCTCAATTGTGCTGTTTGCCTTCCTCTGCGGATATGTGAGATATAATAATATTTTCTTATTAAATTTAAACTCTTAAGATGTACAATCGAGATCTTCGGTGGGATCACGGCATCGAATTCTTTGTTGATGCTGTTGTGGTTGGCAATGTTTGTTATGAATACTGGACGGATAAACACTACAAAGTTAAAAGAACCCGTAAAGTGGCCGTAAAGAATAAGTGAAGAATGAGAAGTAAAAGACATGTATAAACACTGTATTCATACTGTAAATTTGTAAATATAGTTAAATATATGATAAAATTTTAAAAATTAACAGTTTTCTTTAAAATTGAAAAAAACGTGTTTCAAAAATGATTTGGGAAATAGACATTTTTAGTATTTTGTGTGTGTACAGTTAACATCATCTAAACTACATTTCTTGTATTTTTTTGTATTCCTCTCCAAATTTTTTTTGATAAATATTTAAAAGTTCTTTATTTTCACTTAAAATTAAATTACAAATCTTTGTATATTTACTCATAATTAACTTACCCAAAAACATTTTTTAATTTCATATCAACATTCTTTAAACTATTTTCCAATTTTTCTTTATTTATTTCAATATTTAGCTTCTAAAATTTTTAAAATGGGGATTATTTAAAAAATAAAAGTAAATTAAATTTAAAGTCGTTAGAAAAAGGAGTAAAAAAGTGGAAAATTTGAGGAGGAAAACCTCTCTCAATTAATTATCCTGGAAAGGATAATTAATTGAGAGAGGTCACCGAAGAACTTTAGTATTTTATTTCCAATTTTTGAAAAAAAAACATTCCTTCATTCACCTTATCCATTTTCTTTATATCATTTTCATTCAATTCTGAACAAATTTTAAAAATTATCCAATAAATTTCCCAAGCAAATAAATTTGTTTTTTGTTCATCATTTAATTCTTCTTCTTCTTCTTCTTTAAAATCAATTTTTTCAACAATTTGTTTAAAAATTAATTCTGTAAAAATATTTTCTTTTTGTTTTTCTTCATTCCCTTTCCAATTTTTTTCTAAATTTATAGCTTCAATAAATTTTTTTCTATTTTCTTTTCCCAACATTTCTTTAATAAATTTATTTGTATTCATATTAAAAATATTTTCCTCAATTTCCCAATTAATTTTAAAAAGACACAAATCTTCAAAAAAATTTACAATAATTTGTAGTTTTCCTTCACTCAATTGTTTGGCTATAAAATAATTATTAATTTTAATTATTTACAGGCAAATCTTGATATAACAAACTCGAAGGGACCGAAGAAAAAGTTTGTTATATCTTGCGGTTCGTTAATTCGAGAGTCATTTTAGCGAGAAATCACAGTCAAAAACGATGAAATAATTTGCTATTTCGAGGGCTCTGTTAGCTCTAGTGGCACTATATTTTCAAATTGGAACCCAAACCTAACTTCGTTATAGCCAAAACAACCCAGGGGTTTAATAATAACCAAATTATTTAAACATTAGTTTACATATTTTAAATATTTGTCACCTTCTCTGGTTTCAAGTTCAAACTTTTTCTGATTTTTCTTAGAGACTTTATTTACATTTTTCTCAATTTTATATGGAGATGTAGTAGTAGTAAAACGATTTGCTAAAATATTAAAATATTTTAAAGTATTTCTTTATTAAAAAATGTAAATTCTCAGTAAATCTATTATATATTTTCCAAATCTTTAGCGAAGAACCGAAAATTTTTCTTAGTATTCATATAAAATATTATTTTTTTAACCTTTTGTGTTTCCTTTTTCGGTTATATTAAAATAATTTTTATCAGATATCTTTATAGGTTTATCTTCAATTATTTCCTTTAATTTATTTTCTTTTTTTATAATTTCAATTTCTTCAATTTCAACATTTTTAATTGGAATATTTACTTGGGATGTTGTTGATGACTTTAAATAAATTAATTAATTTTTAATTTTATTTGGATAAAAATGAATTTTAATTAAGCATAAAATTTTTTGAAAAAGGCCAATCTAAGATAAAATTATACCGATGCATTGCTTGAATCCGATAGTTGGCATTCTTTCTGTTTTTTCTTTCCTTTATCTTTTTCTAATTATTTGGTAATATCCGATTATCTCCTCCCTCGCATTTCCTTACGGGGAGAAACAATTCGGTAAATGCCCAGTTGGCGATTTACATATCCGCAATAAAATATGCTTTTTTCATCCTTTTCTTGCATTTCTTCTTAATGAGTGGGGCTGTTAATTTTTCTATCTTTCACTGCCTTTCTAATGCCTTTTGGCACTTGGAAGGATGGGGAGAAAATAATTTAAACTGCTAATTAATAATTAGTGAAATCTTTAAGAAGGATTCTCTAATTTTAATGTTGGGTATGTGCTTAGTATAAAAGGCTACGGCTTTAGCCATTCGGGGTGTTAGTGTTTGTTAGTTTGCTCCACATATTCGGCGTCGGCCATATTCCTATTGTTCGTTACTATTGTATTTATTCTTGTAGATAAAGCACAGTTTGTTAGTCTGTCTTATCTTGTTTATTCTTGTTAGTACGTAGACATACAAGTCACGTACATAACATTTAAGAATAATCTTTAAGAAGAATTCATCCTCCGCTCGTAAGGCTAAAGTAATGCATGGTTGTTGCGAAGCTAATTTACTCGGTTTTTCTCGGATTACTCTTTCAATCTATTTTGTAGGCAAGGCTATGCGCTTAATAAGCAAAAGTTTGGAGTCGTTTACGAAATCACTCATCCTGGAATGAGAGAAAATCTTTCCCAAGGTTTTTCTGGGAGACAGGGGGAAGAAAGAATGAAAGTGGATACGTTTAGAAATAATCGGATATTTAGTACCGATTATTTCCAATAATTCATTCTTTTTATAATCTGTCAACATAACAATATCTTCATCTTAAAAATAAAGCTCTAATATTTATTTGTTACTAATTCTCTTACCTTCTGCCTTTTTAATTTTTTCAATTAAAAGTTTAATTTCAGGGTCAGTATTATCTTTATCATTAAATATTTCCTTTAATTTATTTACGTGTATTTCATTTAATTTTTCTTTTCCACTCAATTTTAAAGGAATTTTTTTATTAATACATTCAAGAACTAAATCAGTCTTTTCTTCATTTGTTAAAATTTTATTTTGTTTTTTATTCTTTTTATTTTTATTTAATTTTATCAAATCTTCTAAGCATTCTTTTATATAATATAAAAATCCAATAGTTTTTGAAGCTATCGATAATTTTGCAAATGTTTTAATATCAAAAAACCATTTCTAAATTTTATAATCTTCATTACTTAAGTTTAGTTCTATAACTGTTATACTCTTTCTCTATTCTCAATTAGTATATTAACAAGTTGTCAGACAGTTGGAAATCCTAGGATATCCTGATCCGATATCCGAACCGAAAATTTCCGGATATCCGGTCTTTTTTCGGATCCGGATATCTATTCTCCGTAGCTACCACTCCCACTTTAGGAAATGACTCTGGGTCGTGTTATAGGTTCCGAAAAAGTGAAGCACCATAGGAGGATGGGAGATTTTTGGTACACGATGACCATAAAGTCAGATTTCATTGATTCCGGTGTCATTTGATCCAGATCGTCAAGCTTTTTCGAATGAGCTATTATTTGCATATTTGAATTTTCAACCCAAAATTTAGCTTACTCCCTCCCCATTATGGTTTTTCAATTTTTGGTACCTATAACTCGATCTAAAAGCATTTCCTGAAGTAGGGAGTGGTATCATACGACTCAGCTCGCCGAAATGAATCGAATGACATTTGACAATAGGATAAGCGAGAGAATACTAGCTTTGATTACGGAATAAGACTGAATAACTGTTACTCACGACGACTAAAAGACTAACTAACGCTATCCTAACAAATTCCATAAAAATATACAGGTCTACATATTTAAATAATTTGTTATTTAAACAAAATTTACTCTGGATTCTTTTGCAAAATATTTAGTTCTATTTTCTTTTGTAATATCCTTTGTAACACTTAATTTCATATAAATTTGTGCAGCAATATAATCCTCCAAGCATTCTTTCCATAATTTTTCATAGGCTAAAATAATTGCCACAAAATCCCTAATAGAACGCCACTTTGGAAAGTGACTGAAAAATTTTAATTCCCGGACATTCCATTAGAGATTTTCGGTATTTTATTTAAAAAATAATTTAAAAAATTAATTACCTTCTTCTTTAATAAACTTCCAATTTTTATATAACAAATAATCTAATAAAGCTTTACTTCTCCATTTTTCAATTATATTATTATTTAAATTAAAATAATTACTATATAAATAAATTATTAATTCATTTTCTTCTTTAATACCTTTTTTTAATTTTAAAATAAATTTGGGAAAAATTTCGTTGAAACCGATTCAGACCAACAATATGTCATTCAATCAGCTCGACAAGCCATTCGAATGACATATTGTTTAACTGAATCGGTTTTCGGGACATACACTCTGTTAACTAATTATATGCACCCCCTCTAAAATTTTTATTTGTCATCGAAAAATTTAGAAAAAAATTTCTGAACATATATATCAATATCTATAGAAGAAGGGGGATGTGTATAATTAGTTAACAAAGCGTATGACATGACATAATTTTTCCTAAATTTCTTTTATTTTTTTTAAAAAACTTACTTAATTCTTCAAAAATATTTGGCAATAATATTTTAATTGTATAATACCTAAGAATTCCAAAAATTTCAATAAACTTTTCTTTTGACAATTTTGGATATTTATTTACATAATTTCTATAAAATTAAAAAAAATTCTTTAAATTAATTTAATTTTTTTAACTTTAAAAAATCCAAATTTTCTTCTTTTTTTGAAAGAACTTTTAAAAAATATTCAAAATTAACATCAAATAAAGCAATTTCATTCTCCTTTATAATTAATTCTAATTCTGAATTTGGAGTATTTACATCAAAGTTAAATGTTAAAACTGCTGAAGGATTGTTAAAATTTTTTAATCCTATAACTTGTTCTTTATATTGCAATAAACTACAAATTCCATATTGTCCAAAAACTTTAATCATTTGCTTACAAATCCTTTAAAAATAATTTTTAAAATATATACAGTGGTGGACATTTATTTAGGGAAAAATTTCCTTAAACATTTTTTAATATTTACTCAAAAAAATTTTCTCATTGGCCTTCTTTATTTTTGTGTATTTTTGTAGCACTTCTTATCACCTATAAAATATTTCTAAACTTGTCACAACAAAACTTTCTAGTATTTGATTTTTCCTTTTATATACTATATACTAGTGTTATTCACGGTACCGTATTACCGCGGTATTTTTCGGTAATACCGCGGTATTTTTACCGAAATACCTATACCGCCTCAATCAAAAATACCGCGGTATTTTGCGGTATCGGTATTCTACCGAAAATACCGATACCGCAAAATCGCGTTTGAATAACACTACTATATACCGTAAATTCTCTAATAGAACCACAGGGGGGGGGGTGTGCTTCTATTGGAGGATGTGCTTCTATTAAAGAATTTACGGTATGTTATTTTACCAAACTTTTAGATTAGGTAAATAACCTTTCAAATTCATTTTTGGTTAACATTCTACCAAAATAAATTTGTGAATATATCATAATTGACCATTTTGCATTTTCAGTAATTTCTTTCGAATTTTTGGGTAGAAGAAATTTTTCGTAATATTTAAAAATTATTCCGTCTTCACGATCTGGGTCAATGAAAGAAACAACACAATTCCAAATATTTGATAATTCTCAAAATAAAAAAAAATTTTTAATTGAACACTAATAGATTAATTACAGTAAAAATTTTTATTGTTATGGTCAAGTTTCATTATTTATGCCAGGGATTACAAACATTTAAATTTATAATTTAATATCCTTTAATTTATTTTGTTTCATCTTAAAACTTTTATTTAACTATAAATAAACCTTAACAACACAAATCTCTTTATTTTTCCAATTTTCGAAATCAAAAAGAAGTAAACTTAGGTAGAGTTTTAGAAAATGTAATTATGGTCTATTTCGATCAGGGAACAGCCGTCCCGATTCCTGCAAATCATTAATTCCCGACGTTTTTTGCTCGGGATCGCGATTTCCCGAAATCGGGAATTTTAATTTTATGTCGGCTCGTTCCCTGATTTCGATGCTTCTCATCGAGTTGTCGATGGTACCAAAATTAATACGATTTAATGACTGTTCGAAGTTATGGCAAGGTTAACTTTATCATGAAAGAATGTTTTTGACGATTTTAGATGTTCGGACGGGGTTAACTTTACTATGAAAACTCTTATTGACCAAATTTCTATTATTTGGTACCAACAAGACACAGCTACTAGTACGAATTTTGTTGCGAGTTTCCCAGCAATGATTACCACAAGCTTTTTAATAATACCTTTTGGAACCGTATTCACAGACGAAGCCAAAATTAATAACATTAATAACAAATAAATTAAACGCATTTTTTAAAAATTAATGTTTTTCTTTTTTCTAAAAATTATAAAATTATGAAGTTTATTCCCAATATGTACATATAGCCAATCAAAGGGAGGCCGAAACTCTTACTGGATTAAAATGAGAGTAAACCTTATATGTAGTATGTATTTCCTTTCAAATAATGCCTTTTTCTATTTTATAAGAAAATTATTTAAATATTAAATTAAATTTTATAGGACAATTTTTAATTTATTTTTAATAATTAAACAAAAAATATAAAGTATATAAAAAATAAATTAATTTTTAGACATCTTTAATAGGGCATATTAAATATAAATATATATACTTTGTGTATACGTGTATAATTGATTGACACAAAATTGTTTTACTAATTTTTTATAAAAATTAGAATTCTTTTAAAAAATTAGAAAAAAAAATTTAAATTCTGTGAAAGTTTATTTGAGAGAAGAATTATAATAAGTATACGAGATTAGCTCTAGAGCTTCACCGGAACCGCAAATTTGGCCTGAACCGGACCGGAACTGAAGGACCGGAACCGGATCCGGAACCAAAGAATCCCGGAACTTCCGGCCTACCGGAACCGGAACTTCCGGTGAAGCTCTAATTAGCTCCCTCTTCAGTAGCCAATCAAATAAAAAAATTTAGTGTATGTATCAGGCGTGGGCCACAAAATATGAGACACGAGATTCACGAGATACGAGACTAAACCCGGCTCTATCTTAGGACATGCGTCCCATGAACATTTATGCGTCCCATGAAAGTTTATGCGTCCCAAAATAATATACAACATTTTTTAAATGTATTAATGAAAATTAAATATTTATTATATGTTTCTTTGCTCAATGTCACTTTTACATTTACACTCCGTATGGAGGATCGAAGATTTGTTGTAACCCTAGGGCACTTTAATAATGAGGCCGAATATGGGGGAAACCAGATTTGAAAAATATTTGTTTTGATGGTTCGTATCAATTTAATATTCTCATTTTTTTAATTATTTTAGACACGACAGGAAATAATAAAACATAGTCGATCCGGCAAATAGAAGTGCTATATTATTATTTAACACAGATGGGAAAAGAAGTTCACCCATATGAATGTTAAATATTAATTTAATGCTCGTTGTGCCTTGAGCAAGGAAACATATAATAAATATTTAATTGTCATTAATAAAATTAAAAAATGTTTTTACAATTGTTTTACGCTTATATTAATTTTGGGACGCATATACTTTCATGGGACGCATATATGTTCATGGGACGCATGTCCTTGAATAGAGCCCTAAACCCACCCCAGATGAGTATGCTTTGAAAGATTAATATATCAGTGAATTCGGGGGTATTACTAGATTTGGAGGATATCGGATATTCGGAGGTTATAGTTCATGAAGGATTAAGGGGGATAAGAATAGTTAAATTAATTAAATTTAAAAATTCTTTATAATTTAAATTTTTTATTTTTTTTTGTATAAATTTATTTGTTTAAAAGCAACCTTTGGTTGTTAGGAATTTTATTTAAACAAAAAAATGTTTAAAAAAACTGCAGGTGGAAGATCAGATAAAATTAACACAAAAATATATTCATAAATAAATGTTTTTTATTTAAACAAAATGCTGTTTAGATATAAATATACTATGTATAATTTGTAAATAAACAATTTTAATTAGAAATATTCTTTTGTTTTTAAATATTTTTGTTATTTAATTTTGTATATTTTAACGAAAAAAAGAGAATTTTTTAATTAAATAAAAGTGCTAGGTTTTGGATTCAACTCTTACCAATTTTAAATCTTGGTTCCTGTTCTATAAAGTAGCTCTAGATGGAGCCATACTTTTAATAATATGTATTATTTAAATTCTGTTTATTTTTAAGTTTAAAAATATTTTTGATTAAATTCCACAATTTCTTGTTTATTTAAACTTTAAGAATTTTAAAGAAATTTCTAAAAACTTTTTCTGGATAGCAATTAAATTATTAAAAATTATTTTAATTTATTAAATTTATTTTTTTATTGAATTCAATTATATAAATGTCTTCAATTCCAAATAAAAATTATTTACCTTCTATGAATTATTCTATTGATGATCTTTGTGAGGGAATGGGTAATTCTTTTATTCAAACAAATTCTACAAATGTGAGTTGTTAATTTATAATTAAAAATTATATACTAATTTGTATTTCTCATTCATTCCACTCATTCTCCCTTTTTTTGTATCTCCCAAGTCTTGACCTTTTTTAGCTTAACAAAAGAATATTATCAAAACTACATTAAAATTATGTATATAATTTTTTAAATCGAGGAAAATATTTAAAAGGAAAAAAAACATAGGACTTATTGTTTTCTAAAATAAAATAAACACAATATAAATATAAATTCTATTTTAGTTATTAAATATTGGAGAAGAATGTTGTATTCTTTGTGAAAAAATAATTGAAGATAATTTATCAATTATTTCAACATGCAAACATTTATTTCACAATGCTTGTATTACTCGATATTTTAATGAAAATGGTTGTTTTCCAACTTGTTTTGATGAAATTAATGAAAATAATATTTTTAATGTTTTACCAAAAAATCTAAAAATAAAAAAAAATTTGGTAATTAATTATTTTTAAAAATATTATTTTAACTAAAATCACATCACCTTTAATCATAAAATTTAAAACTTTCTGGGTTTAAAATTATCGGTTTTTAGAAGAAAATGGGAAAATTTAATTATTATTTACTAGATGTAAAACAAATTTAACCAGATAACGATTTACTCGACTAATTGCTCTTGCGCAGACAATTGCCCTTCTAGCGAAAAATCGAAATAATACCTAATTAATCTTTTAAGTACCTTTTATAAAATAATTACCACATCAATCAGAGGATTATATTAATATGCCCCTCATACTAGGGTTGGACACAACCGGTTATCAACCGGTACCCTCGCTTTACGGCTACCAAGCATTTAAAAACCCCGGTTTTTATTTTCAATTTTTGGCTAAACATCAGTTTTATTTTGGGGGAATTTTCTTTAAAATCATTAATTTCCAAAAAATTTCGTTTTGTTTACTATATCTACTCAATTAATTACCCTGTTTCAAACTCGCTGGAGAGGTAATTGATTAGATAAATATAAAAATAAATTTTAGCGAACTGGGAATAAAACTAAAAATTTCAAATTAATGAATGGCTATATAATGGAGAATATAGATCCAATAGCCACAAATGATGATCGAGAATATTTGATAAAATTTGCACGAGGTATTGCCGAAGTAGTTATTGTAGGTGTTTATAAAAAATAAAATCCTATTAATTTTTAGGAAGATATTTTTGTTAATACAGTGGAGAAACAAATGTCTAATTGGCAGAAACTTGTGCATAAACTTCAAACACAAAATATGAGTCCTTGCGTTTTAGGCTCAGCTTTAGGCACGCTAATTTTTTGAGAATTAAAAACTTTTGGGAATTAAACAGTTTGATAAATAAATTTATTTTAAAACTATCAATCTTGGAGTAAAAGGGATGATGACATAATTACTTAATTACATAATTGCTCCCCCTAAATTTTGAACAAAACTTGGGAATTTTTTAGCCTCCAGTGAAGGAATTAGCGGAATTATCCTCAACGAAAAATCGAAAAAAAAGTAAAGTTGAATTAATTAAAATTCTCTTCGTTAAATATTTAAATCATTAAAGAATTATTTGATAATTTAAAAAATGAAATAAAAATTCTTTTTTATTTAGCTCTTCTTATTGCGTGTTTTAAGGATATTTGTATTGCCGAGGGTTGGCATAAACATTTTGTCAAATTTTTCCTATCAGTTCTGGACGAGATGCGCGGAGGTTTGAACAAAATTTGGGATTTTTTTGTTAAGGCATGGAAGTGGCTTTGCAGCATTGGGGATGTTGAAAAGAACGTTGAATAAATAATATAGGGTGCGGCAAATTTTTTGCACCTTTTGTTTTCTCCATGTTCACTTCAAACTCAACAAAAATTGATAATTCTTTTGTTGTATTCTCAACTCTCTAAGAAATTTTTTTGTGCCAAATAATAGAAATTTTGTTACAGAATAGAATAGAAAAAGAATTATCAATTTCTGTTGAGTTCGATGTGGCAAAAACAAAAGGGGCGGAAAATTTGCGCACCTGTTATAAAAAATCAAAATGATTTTTAAACTACTATTTTATACTAAATACATACCGTATATGCTGTATTTATTACCCTCCCTAAAATAATTACCCCGCTTCTATCAATTAAATGTTTCATTCTCCAGCGAGAGAATGAAACATTAATTACCCAGGGTAATTAACACAGCATATACGGTACAACTTATATTTATTTTGTATTCTAATTTAATATAAATTTTCTATAATAGAGGAAAATTTTTTTGTCATTTTTAATTAAAATACATATGTACAATCTAAACTTAAATCAAAAACTTTCAATTTTGTTTCGAAAATTGAAAACTCATTCGCTTTTATTAATAAGTGCATGCCCCCTTATCAAATGCAACTCTAAGATTTATAGAAACATGTTATTTAGATTAAAAGAGAAAAGATTATTTGATTTATTACGAAAAATACCATTAAATAAAGTGAATATTTAAATGAGATGTGTTGGCAAATGTTTTTGATATCATTTTTAAATAAATTAATTGGAATTGTAAACAAATAAATATTTTTAACTTCAAACAATTAAATTCTCATAAACATATTGAGCTAAAAGTAAACGATTAACATCCAATGCCAAATGAGAAGTTTTCTCTGCCCGTAATTTTATTCCATTTGGACAAATTTCTAAAAAAATAAAAATTTGAAAAATATTCTTAATTTTTACCTCTTTTGTTGTCAAAAAAAAGTGAAAGAACTTCCTTTTGCAAATAATCTTTAAGATTCTCTTCTGTCGATAAAATTTTCTTTGAAGATAAAAGACAATTTGTATTTTGAATTAAATTAAACCATCGTTCGTAGCAAAGCTGGCGAAGCAAATTTCTATTTAAAAATGATAGAAAATAAATTAAAATCCTAATTATTTTAGTGATTTTAATTTTCTATATCAACACGCAATCCCGAAAAGGGAAAAAATTAAATTTAACGTTTTCTCAATTAAAGATGGGAAGAAATATTTTTTCAAAAAAATAATATTACTTTGGAATTTTAAAGTTGTCACTAAAATTGTCCTCAAATCCTTCTTCAATATTAAACTCTTCCCATTCTGGAATTGAATTAAAATCAATCTCGACATTCTCCATGAAATTCTTCCAAAGAAATTTAACATATTTTTCAATACATTTTTTCTCCTCAAAATATTCATCTTTTTTAATTAATTCTTTATCAGACAAGCTAGCAATAGGAGAATGGCTTAAATCGAGAACCTGTAAAATAAATTTTAACGAATCTGTGTAGGATACAAATTGAAAACTAAAAGAGGAAAATATTGAACGGCCGAGAATTCTCCAGAATTCGGAGGTTAGGATCAGGGACGGAATCAAAGACCGCAAATGTGTTCGTCCCGGTAGAAGTACTCAAGTTAAATAGAGCCTCATTAGAAAGGTATACCCACAAAAACCTACCATTCCAATCTGGCTTGCATTTGGCAAATCTTCAAGAAGTTCAGAAGGTCCAATAGATTGTCGAGAATTTAAAATGTCCTCGTTGCAAATCGATTCTCGGGCAGAAATATTTTGAGGAAATTTTGTCAAATAACGTTCCGTTGGCGAACGAGGAGTTGCTCTGTAAAACCAAAATAAAATTTAAAAAAATTTATAATAACCTTGGTGGACTTTTAATAGGAGGAGGACTTCTTGAAATAGCAGGAACATTATTCATCAAACGTAATTTAACAAGAGCTTCGCTAGCTGAACTTCGGCGACGGCTTAAACTGTCACGACCAGTGCATAATGAAGTACTTGGCATAGGAGACAGAATTGAACGAAGTGACTTCTCTGATGGTTTGAAAGAAGAAACAATTCCATCAGAAACATCTTCCAATGTTGAATTAAGCGATTCGTTTAACTATTAAAATCAATGTTTAAAAGTCAAATTAAAAAAATGACCTGATTATTTCGAGATGTAATGTTCTTTTCTAAATCATTATTCGATTCTGGTTGCTGACTTTGCTCAGATTTTGAATCAATTGAAGAGGATATTGTATCTGCGGAGGCATGCCCATTTTTAATAGAAACAATCTATAATTGAAATAAAAATGAAAACAGTTTTACAAGTTAAAAATATTCTTTTATTCTATAATATTTAAAGATTAACCTCCTCAGGAATCGACTCAATTTCTGCCGAAGTTCTCTCATGTGATGACGTATTCACACTTTTAATTTTAGATTGATTGGACAAACTTCCATCGATAATTCCATTATCCTTTTTATTTTCTATTGAATCAGTGGCATGCGGACTTGGAATTTCTTCAAGGATTGAATCCGTCTCATTTCGACTTGAAATCAAAGGAAACTCTCCACCCAAATCTTAAAACAATTTTTAAATTTAAAATATAGAAAAACCTCCATTTCCACCATTTACTTCAACTACATCAAAAACTTCCTCCAAAGTAGCAACATTATTTTCAGCTTGAGCATTTTTGTTAGAAATCTGAGCAATAAGCTCTTCTTGAGCAATAACAATATTCTCAAGATTTTTAACACGAGGTGATTGAACCTTTCCGCTTGTAAGATTCTGTTTTTAATAAAAAGAAAAAATGAAATATCAATCTATTTGTCTAAAACGTGTGCAACACCGAAAAATAATTATTTCATATTACAACATAATAAACACAAGCACCCATTAAAAATGAAAAGTAAATTAGCGACCTGATTTAACCCATTATTTGTGGAATTTATTACATTCTCGCTAACAAAAGGCAATGAAGTAATATCCTCACTGGTGTTACCACCCGAATTATTTTCTTCTTCAGAACTTGTTGAAATAATAGAATCATTTTTTGATTCAGCCTTTTCCTGCTCTAAAATATATAATAATTTAAAAAATAAAAAGATAAAAAAACCTTGTTGTGAATTATTTTCATTCAATTGATCATTTAATTGTTGTAAAGGTAAAACAGAAATATCTTCATTTAATTCATTCTCTTCGTTTGTCAAAGCCATATCAGCCAAAAACTCCAAAGGACATTGTTGAGCAGAATTCAAATTATCTACTGATGAAGTAACTTTTTCGATGATAGGAACTGGGAGATTTTCCTCAAAATTTTGAATAAATTGTTCAGAGATATTATTTTTTCGACGAATATCTTCATTAATTGAAAGCAAAGTAAAATCAAGAAGAGGAATTTTTGGCGTTGATTTTTTTGGTGTAGAAGAATCTAAAACAAAAAATAATTATAAAAATTTATAACATTTTTGAGCATAAAAAATTAAGAATTAAGGTAGAATTCGATAGATTTTACCGGAAAGATCGTCAGCTATTTGGCAAGATTGTACTTCATCAAAAACCTCCAGAGTAGAGTCAAGATCATCAGCTAATTCCCCATCAGAATTTTCAGAGTCTTTTTCAATATTTAGTTCATGAAGGCCAGGCGAAAAATTTGGCAGATGCTTTTCTTGAGTTTTGACTGGAGATGAACTGAAAATGAAAAAAATATATAAAAATTGTAGAGCAAAATATCAAACAAAAAATTGGACAAAATATAATCTGTTAAAAATAGAACCTTATATCAGGGCAATATTCGAAATAACGACGTTCCATAAATTGCAATTCTTGCTTGGCCTTGAAACGAGCAATTAATTTACGAGTTTCTTCTTGTTGTTTAAACATTTGAACGTAATGATCAATCAATTTTGACTTTAAAAAATAACAAAAAATTATTTTAAAAATATTTTCAAAAAAAACCTTATCAACATTCTCATTTAATTCCAACTTTATTTTCTTCTTTTCCAAATCAAAATCATTCATTAATTGTTTAAACTTGTTTGAACAACTCTCTTTATTTCCAAAAGCATTCCTTTGTTCTTCTCGAATTAAATAAAGTTGAATTCTTGTATATTCTTTAAGTGTATCAATTCGATGACGTAAAATATATTTTCGATCAAAAATAAAGTCACTAAAAATTAAAGAAAAATGTTTGAAAATTAATCAATCAGAAAATACCGTTTCTTTTTTACACTTAAAGCATCCTTTCTTTCACCTAAAATAATTTATGAAAATTAAAATGTTCGGAACAAGGGAAAATAAATGTGAATTTCTCATTACTTATAAATTTAGTTTTAAAAGAGTAAAAATATCTGAAAATTCCTTTGATACACTATGAAAATGGGAAACGACGCAAAGATAAAAAAAATCAGTGAACTTTTATCTGTTGATGTTAAACCGCATGATCGAACACCTATAAATTTCAGACTGTTCCTAATTCTCCCAAATGTTAAAATTTTAAACAAATTTAAAACCTTTATTCTGCATAGTCTCTTCATTGTTTTTGTTTAACCATGATTCAGGCGTTTGAGTTGACTTAAACGAAGTAGATAAATGTCCAAATTTATTACCAGCCATTTCATTTTCTTCATAAATATTTGAATCACCCAAAGTTTTATCCATATGTCCAACAACTGAATCCAACTTTTCTGACACAAAATGAAGTCCCTCTTTAATTTCTTTAACATGTTTGTCCAAATCGGCAATGAATGTTGGTTGAATTTCAGTTGGAATTGAAGGTAGATTTATAGGGAAATTTTCATCTTCAGCTTCGTTTGTTTTATCAATATTTACATCAAAAAAGTCAGAAAATTTATCGTCTTTATTTTTGCCTTTGTTAATCTTCTCTAATTTATCAATTTTTTCACGCCTTTCACGCTCTTCAGTGTCAAAAGATTCCTCAAATGCACTTTCAAAATTGTCATCCCCATCTGTTGATGCTGCGGCTCTCCCACGATAAACATTAGGACTTATTGTTTGCACAGAATTGTTAAGAAATTCATTATCTCCAAATAAATGATTATTTTGTTTGTTAATATCCCTTGTTATTTTGATTTTTGGTGTTGAATTGGTTGTATTTGGAATAGCATAACCACTTTCATCAAAACGAGGATTTTGCATTAAAGGAGGGTCCATAGCTAAATAATTAATATAAAAATTTGTATTATAATTGAAAGTTAGATAATTTTAAGCAATCTGCTTTCAAGATGAAGAGACAAAAATCTCGTTCCATTTTCCTCCCCCTATAAATGTTACTATGTATGGAGCTAGGATTTTTAGGCAAATGCATGTTTAGTTCATACAAAGGCCCGCTGCAAAAACGTCCTAATCCGGTGTTATTTTAATTTGTGATTGTCAAAATTAGTTTATTTAACATTTTATTGCCTAGATTCAACCTTTTTTCATAAATTTTAGTCATAAATTTTAGTCTTTTCATAAATTTTAGTCTTTCATAAATTTTATCACAGTATCTTTTATTTATTGATCTTTTAATTCACTACATTATGTTTACAAATTTTAGTGCCTATTTTAAGTTTTTTAGTGACTATATAGGCGCTATTTTTAAGTTTTAGTGCCTAAAGTCCTAGCTCTAGATATGCGGTTAACATTTCGATGAGGTTAAACGAAGATTTTCGGTCTAGCAAAATAAACTATAAAAATACTCCCTGAAATCTTAATTATTAAAATTTAAAAACCTTTAGAAAATTCAATCTTCCTTTTAGGCCCAATTGTTGTAGCTTCTTTTACTTGAGACGAATTTTTTGTTGTTGATAAACTCACAGAATTGTTAGTACTATTAGCACTGCGGTTAACATTTCGATAAAATGGAATACGTCCTCTGTCTCTTGTTGAAGAGGTTGCTGAAACTTTATTGGATTTTTTGGGAGAAAGATCATTGCAACAGAGAACATTATGAAGAGTACGTCCATGCTTAAACGTTTTTGCAGCAACATTGTTTGGAACAAGCTTCGAATCACGATCCAACAACGATTTTGGAAGTAAACTTTCAGACGCTAAATTAATAGAAATTTGTATAAAATTAAAAAGAAAACCTTTTAAGTTCGCCATAGTTTTTTGAACCTTTCTTTCCAATGATTTGCTGTTTTGTGTTGAAGACGTTTGCTGCGTTTGTGGTCGTCGCATTGGAATTATTTTTGTTTATAAATAGAGTAGGTAATTTAGAGAATAATTATATGTAAATAATTCTATAAAATGCTAAAAAATAATTATTTATAATTAAAAATCGCATGGCAGGCTAACAATAAGTTAAATAAGATTAAGGTTAATGTGATTAGGCTTTTAAAATTTAAGACAACAAAATTTTTACATTTTAACAAAAATACACAGATAGCGAAAAGTTGAAAAAAGAATCTGGATCCGGAATTCGAAATATCGTAGCGGATGTATTTCGGCTCCGGAGTTTGGAATCCGCATTTTCTCAGTCTCTAGATTACATATGTATTCCCAGACCCGAATATTCTCTGCGGAGTTAGAATAAAAAATTTGCATGGAACTACTCATCCGGCTCGTACCAAATTATTATTTTCCACAGAAAGAGTGAAAAATAAAACATTAGTTAGCTTCCTTTTTTAAAAAACTAAAGAGTTCAATGCGGCATTTGAGCGCCAAAATTAAAAAAATTTAAAAATCGATAAATTAATTTTCAAAAAGTCAGAAAAAAAATTATGTAAAAATAATTTTTACAAGAATGAGTTTCATTTATTTACATTTTAAGAATTCATTAAAAAATTTGTCTGACAATAAGTGAATATAAATTAAATTGGCACGAATAAAACAATTGGCAATTTTAAAAATAAGAGCAAATAGTCAACTTCACAAGAGCATTTTTTTGAAAGAAAAATTTGTTCTTGTTTTTTTTCAAAAAATTTTTTTGCCAGCATAAATATTTTTCAAATCCAGATTTATCAACAGGTTTATTATTACAACAACTATTTAAACGAGAAATTTAAAAAGATGGCAAGTTTGAAAGGTATTTTTCTATTTTTATTCGAAAAAACAACTTTTAAACTAAGTTGAGCAAAACATTTCTCAAATTCAATGTGGAAAGAAGAAACGGTTTGCAATTTTATTCTTCACCAATTAAATTTTTAGAATTTTTTAGTGACTTTATTTTTGATCGAAAATATATTTTACGTCATCGAATTGATACACTTAAAGAATATACAAGAATTCAACTTTATTTAATTCGAGAAGAGCAAAGGAATGCTTTTGGAAATAAAGAGAGTTGTTCAAACAAGTTTAAACAATTAATGAATGATTTTGATTTGGAAAAGAAGAAAATAAAGTTGGAATTAAATGAGAATGTTGATAAGGTTTTTTTTGAAAATATTTTTAAAATAATTTTTTGTTATTTTTTAAAGTCAAAATTGATTGATCATTACGTTCAAATGTTTAAACAACAAGAAGAAACTCGTAAATTAATTGCTCGTTTCAAAGCCAAGCAAGAATTGCAATTTATGGAACGCCGTTATTTTGAATATTCTCCAAATCAGTATTTCTGTTTTAATTACTTTAATTGATTTATTTAGCTCTCAAAACCTTCCAACATCGTTTATTCAATATTCTCCGATAAGTCAGAAGGAATTGAATAATGATGTGGACATTAAATTTACATCTCGAAATAATCATCTGGTCAATTTTAATTTAATTTTTTAAAATTATATTTTTATTAGCAGAATGAATCACTAAACTCATTGTCAACAGATGTTTCAGATGGAATTGTTTCTTCTTTCAAACCATCAGAGAAGTCACTTCGTTCAATTCTGTCTCCTATGCCAAGTACTTCATTATGCACTGGTCGTGACAGTTTAAGCCGTCGCCGAAGTTCAGCTAGCGAAGCTCTTGTTAAATTACGTTTGATGAATAATGTTCCTGCTATTTCAAGAAGTCCTCCTCCTATTAAAAGTCCACCAAGGTTATTTATTATAAATTTTTTAAAAATTTTATTATGGTTTTAACAGAGCAACTCCTCGTTCACCAACGGAACGTTATTTGACAAAATTTCCTCAAAATATTTCTGCCCGAGAATCTATTTCCAATGATGACATTTTAAATTCTCGTCAATCTATTGGACCTTCTGAACTTCTTGAACATTTGCCAAATGCAAGCCAGATAGGAATGGTAATTTTTTCTATATTTAACTTGAGTTGGCTGAATCCTACCGGGACAAGCGCTCTCCGTTTTACGTTGATTTACTTTGATCCCGTCCATAAACTACCTACGAATTATGGAGGATTCTCGGCCGTTCAATATTTTCCTCTTTCTAGTTTCTAATTTGTATCCTACCCAGACTCGTTAAAATTTATTTTTCAGGTTCTCGATTTAAGCCACTCTCCTATTGCTAGCTTGTCTGATAAAGAATTAATTAAAAAAGATGAATATTTTGAGGAGAAAAAATGTATTGAAAAATATGTTAAATTTCTTTGGAAGAATTTCATGGAGAATGTCGAGATTGATTTTAATTCAATTCCAGAATGGGAAGAGTTTAATATTGAAGAAGGATTTGAGGACAATTTTAGTGACAACTTTAAAATTCCAAAGTAATATTATTTTTTTGAAAAAATATTTCTTCCCATCTTTAATTGAGAAAACGTTAAATTTAATTTTTTCCCTTTTCGGGATTGCGTGTTGATATAGAAAATTAAAATCACTAAAATAATTAGGATTTTAATTTATTTTCTATCATTTTTAAATAGAAATTTGCTTCGCCAGCTTTGCTACGAACGATGGTTTAATTTAATTCAAAATACAAATTGTCTTTTATCTTCAAAGAAAATTTTATCGACAGAAGAGAATCTTAAAGATTATTTGCAAAAGGAAGTTCTTTCACTTTTTTTTGACAACAAAAGAGGTAAAAATTAAGAATATTTTTCAAATTTTTATTTTTTTAGAAATTTGTCCAAATGGAATAAAATTACGGGCAGAGAAAACTTCTCATTTGGCATTGGATGTTAATCGTTTACTTTTAGCTCAATATGTTTATGAGAATTTAATTGTTTGAAGTTAAAAATATTTATTTGTTTACAATTCCAATTAATTTATTTAAAAATGATATCAAAAACATTTGCCAGCCCTATACATAAATATATTTAAAAAATATTTTTAATAAATTATAAAGAGCCTTTTTAAAATTAATTTTTAATATTTATTAAATTAATATTAAAATATTTGTAAAAATATCAGTTATACTCAAATGGGGAAATACATACTTTTATTAATCGATAAAATTGTAAACTAACAGAAACATATGTTTGTCCATTTTTGTGCATTGCTTTAAACCTGTTTTACATATTTAATAGGGTGGGACAAAACCGTTTAATTTTGAAAAAACCGATAGTGTTTATACCGTTTATCTGAGACCCGTATACCGTTCCGTTTAATTTTAAAAAACCCGTATGCCGTTTAGTTAAACAGTTTTGTCCCACCCTAATATTTAAGTGAAGGATTAATTTAAGAGTTTTAACTAATTAATTTTTAGAATTAACTTTAATGACTACTTGCTCTATTTGCAAATTTGACGTGCCTAGCAGTCTATCTTTTGTAAAATGTTGCAACCACATGGCTCATACAAATTGTCTTAAAAACTTTGTAGCCAAACGTAATTGCTGTCCTAAATGTAACGAACAAATTACTCAAAGTGATGTTGTTCCAATTGTTTTTGACCCTCCACAACAACAGCCAAAGAATTTACAAAATGAGGTTTTGAAAATATTTTTTTTGCAAATTTTGTTTAAAAATCAGGGGAACTCTAATCGTGTTACTGAAGTGCTAAATGCGGTTTTGGAACGCTTAAGAGGATATAGGACTGGTACTGATCAAGAAGAGGCTCAAATTCGACAAGTTGGAGAAGCTTTTGAGGTAAACAATAATTTTTGAATTTGAAGTTTTGATTGAAATAATTTTTTAGATAATTGTTCACACTAAAAATAATGAAAATAATCCTGATAAGCCTTCCACTTCAGACGAGCCATTTAAACAAAATGCTTGGGATAAAATTATGAGTATTGTAAAATCGAAAGAAGTTGCGTTTATTGTGTTGGCACTCATATTAGGTAATTTTCTTTCTGTGTAAATATATTCTACATTCTTATTTATATCTAAAAATATGAGGAAGGAAAAAAGGGGACAGGTTGCTTGGAATTACCAAATCATTTACTTACTCAAAAATTTTTATTAAAATTCATTAGCTCTTAAAGTTGGGCCCCCAATTTATTTTTTCATTTAATAACTGATTTTTCTTTAAAAAATCTTAATTTCACAGCACTTTTGTGTGTTTTCTTTTGGGAAATCGCCGTTTCCGCTGGTGTATTATCTCAAACTACTGAATTTATTGGTGGAGCACTTGCTGCATTACGTTTGTATGCTCCAGGATTGGCTGTCACTTTGTTTGCAGGCATTAAAGCTTTCTTTTCTTTCCGCAAAACTTAAATTTAAAGAAAAAGGGAAAAGTAATTTTTAATTAAAAAAACTCTTTCAATTAAATAAATAAAAAAATGTAAATTTAAATAATTATTTCCTAAATTTGTAATTTGCCTATATATGAATATCAATTACTATTTTTCAATTAAATATACGTTAAATAAAATACCTTAAATGGATTAAACTTTTAAATTTTTTAATTAAATGATTAAACATTTCCTCTAAAAGAAAAATAATCTAGTAATTAATCTAACTTTCTACATACATAATTCCTAAATTTTTAAAATATTTCGAATAAATTTTAATTTCTGCTTCAATGTCACAATTCGGAAATAATCTTGACTGTCTTTAAAAGTGATTAAACAATTCCCAGTTTCTACTAATCTGTGGATTCATAATTTTGTATTTTCCATGATACCAGAATGCTAAGAGTGAGTACCATCTATCGATCACCTACTAACGGTTCTCTCCAAAATCACAGATATACACCTAATATCGTTTAGATTTGTCTACTACATAGCAATTCCCCCTCATTGTTGTGTTATAGTCAACTGTTTATAACTTTTTAGTTAATTGTCCTAAATTACTAGTTTTTGATTTTTAATTCCTCAAATAATTGTAAACCGCTGCAGGCAATATCCATCCATCATCGATTTTTTCTTTCTTTCGCTCCTTTCATTCACCTCTTTCTTTTTCTACTATTTGCGGAAGTTTTCCCAGTCAAAGCTAAGTATATCCTCTCTCATCTTTTTTTTAAATCCAAATTAGTAAATCATTCAATAATCTTTTTCTTTTAAATTTAATTCAAAAAAATATTATCTTCAATTAATTGTGAGGATACTTTTAAACACAAACTACTATAAAATGTGAGCACAAAGTGAATACATGAACATAAACTATGAATACACTTTTTAAATTTAAAATGAACTAAAATTAGAATTTGAAATATAAAAATTGTTAAAATAAAATAGATAAATCAGAACATAAAAATTATTTTATTAAACAAATTTTTTTTAGACCTTGGTCTTTATTTAAATAAAAAGATTTTCTCAGTTTAAAATTAAAAAAAAAATTATTTTTAAAAAATTAATTAAAAAAAAGCAAAATTAATTTTTAATTATCAAATATTTTCAAATTAAACTAATTTAGTATAATTATTACGTCATTAAATTTGCTGCTATTTGAGAAATTAAAAACATTTACTACATAATATTAATTAAATTAACTCTCTTTTAATGTGAATATTTAATTAATTATAAAATATTTTTATTTTAATTTATTGACTTTAATTTTTAGTAAAAAAATATTTAAATGAGGCAATGGCTATTTCCACAAAAATATTATCATCAAAACAAATGCAAACATTGTCGAAATAAAAGTTTTTGTAAAAGACATGGAAATATTCGTTTAGTTCACAGAGATGTGTTAGACCCTTGCATGTGGTAGATAAATAATTTTATAAAATTTATTTTAAAATTATTTTAAAGGATTAATCGACATATTGAGAATCATTATAAACCCTTAGAATTACCTTGGACTTTGTGTTTAAAAAGGTAAATTTATGTAGAAATTAAGAAAAAATATTTAAATTAATTTTTAAAACATTTACAAATACCCGTTTTTATTCTTTTTTTTTTGTTTTTGACTTTTCCCCCAAATATTTAAGGCGATTCTCCCTTTATTGGAGAAGGAGAATTTCCCTTTTTCTTCCTTTATTTTTCTCTTGTAATTTTCGTTGTTACCTCATTCTAAAAGAATTGGCGTTAGATAGGAGTGTTTTCGATTATAACTTAAAGGTCTTTTGTAGGAGTCTTCAACTTGAAATGTTTAAATTCTAGGAAAACGGATTTCTAAAAAAATTATTTTCAAGTATTTTCCATTGGAACAATGAAACATTAAATATATGGACACACTTGATTGGATTTTTTATTTTAACTTATCTCCAATATTGGACTTTATTGGAGGCATTGCCAAGTGTTCAGGCTCCGATAATTGATTATCTAGTTATGACTATGGCAATGCTGTGTTGTCAGGTAGAAAATAGATTTTTCTTTAGACTGTTTCTGTAAATTAAAAATTTCCAGCTTTGTATGTTGCTCTCTTCTGCTTATCATATTTTTGGTTGTCACTCCCCTACACGTCGAAAACAATGGTCTTTACTTGTTTCTCTCATTTTTATTTTTTAAAAAATTTTAAAGGCTTAAAGCTGATCTTTTTGGTGTTTCTGCTGCTTTAGTTGGTTTATATATGTCTGGATTATATACTTCTTTTTATAATTTCCCTGTATTTTTTTGTTTTTTTTGTTTAAAATTTCTTTTCTTTTAAAAGGAAATTCGACGTTTTTATGGAACTTTAATTGGAGCAATGTCTATAACTACATCTTTATTTGCAACTAGTCGATTTTCTGAAAGAAATACACAAAAAAGAATTGGGTTATTAGAATTACTTTATTTATCAATGGCTTTAATAGCTATGGCACCAACTTTGCATTGGATACAGGCAAATTATATAAATATTTTAGTTAAAATGTTTATAATATTGGGATATACTGATATATGGATATAACGAGCTCTAATTGAATGATGACCTACATTAGAACCTCCCTTTAGGAGAAGTTATTAGAGAAAAACAGAAATCTTTATTTAAACCCTGAATATAAGTTTCGGAGTTTTTGATGCTGGTAAAAACAATATTATCTGCTGATAAATCGCTAGCTGCAGATAAATCCGTAATAACAATGCTAAAGATTAAAATCCGTAAAACTAAAGATTATTAGCATTATTAAGTTGTGATAAATTAAAAAACTTTTTAGTTAAATCTAATTAATTCTTTTTAGCTTCATGGAGGCCTTTCTAATCATCACGTTCAACAATGGCTTCCAAATCTTTGCATTTTATTTATTTTATTAGGAGGGGCATTTGCTTTTTACACAACATTATTTCCTGAACGTCTCTTTCCAGGCATTTTTAAATATATATTTTTTTAAATTAAAGAAATTTTTAAAGGAAAATTTGATTTAATTGGTTGTTCACATCAATGGTGGCATATTTTTGTACTTGCTGCAATGGTATTTTGGAATTGGTCGGGAATTCAACTTTTAACATTTTACCACTCAACAAATAATAATATAATATTTTTAAATAATGTAAAAAATATTAGTGAAAATTCTTTTTAATTTAAAAATAATTTAATTGTGAACTGTGATGATACTTCTTACATACTGTATTTTCTCGATTAATTCCCCTGGGGAATTATTTTTTCAACCCTTCCTTGGCATGGAGAATTAATTGAGGGAGGGAAATTATTCGAGTTTTGGCATTTGAACGTGCAGTATAGGGTATTTGGGGGTGGGGAATTATTGTCTCAACTCAACTCTAGCATGGGGAATTAATCGAGAGGGGGGACTATTCGAGTGAGGGGAATTAATCGAGTAATACAGTATTTATTTATTTTTAATTTAAGGCCTTTTTATTATTTTAATTTAAATGTAAAATTCTCTTATTTTCTCTTAAAAATTTATCTGCCAACAAAAATCTGTTAGATTTTGGAAATATTTTATTTATTTTGTATTTACATATTTTTGTTTAAATTTAATTACAAAATATTTATTTTAAATTTATTCTTCCTCTTCTTCTCTTTGTCGTGAAATTAAATATCGACCAACAAAACAAAGAATAATTACAAAAAATATAACAACCAACATAGCTAATAAAACACTTAAAAATTAAATCATTCTTTAAATTTTGTATGAATTATTTTTACATTGCCCATGTTTGTAGATTAAAACAACATTCAAAAGGATAATTTTCACAACAAGTCCAATAATGAATAAAAGAGCCATCCCCACAACTGCAAAATTTAATTTAAAAATTAAATTCAAAATACTTTATTTTTTAAATTTATATTTTATGTGAAATATTTTGAGATTCAATATGAATAATTCTGAGAAGTAACCCTTTCTGGCACTAATAAATAATTTCCAAATTTAATTTCAAAAATTAAATATCAGTTTAAGGATGATTCACCTAGAGCATATAAAACGCTTAAGCGGGGGTTAAACGATCTAAAAGGATAAAAGAGAAAGTCGTCGCCCCTGTAGCTCAATAGTAGAGTTTTTGTATGTGGTGAGCAAAAGCGCCTAGCATTAACTACGAGGAGGTCGTAGGTTCGAATCCTGCCCGGTGGCTAAACTTTTGCTAAACTCTTTCTTCAACTAGTATTATATTTTTGTCAAAGATTAAGAATTAACTACTCTGCATACTCTACTTAATTATTCCCAATTCTAATTAATTTTGTATTAATACTTACACTTCACCAATTCCCCCAGCAGGTCCATAATCTGGAAAAACGCCAGGAATTCCAGAAATACTTGTTGGATTTAATGGACACGAAAATATCTTTTTTTTTAATAAAAAATTAAATAAAAAATAATTTTAAATATTTACTGATTGTGTAGCATTATTTTGATTGGAAACAATAAGAATAATTGTTATTAATTTAAATATTATTTTGGAAAAATTTAAAAATAATGAGGATATCGGATTTAAATATTGAATAAACATTTTTCTTTTAATTACTCTAAGTTTATAAAAAATTTAAAAAATTTAATTAAAAAACTTTTTAGACAAATTTTCGAATTAAAAGTTTAAAAAACTATAAGGACTTTACTTTTTAAAATAAAGCCCAACATAATTTTTGCATAATACAAACTGTTAACAAATGCGATCTAAAACACATTTTATCATTAATAAAGTATTTTGATAATATGTTTGTGGGAAATTTAGGAATTATGCGGAAAGCCCATCAAAATAATATAATGTATTCCTCATATAATTTAATTAAGCTTAAAATAATAAATTAAATTTCCCTAATAACAGGAATTAATAAAGTTAATTTAATATAAATTTATTTTTTGATTTAAAATTTATTTTATTATTAAAAAATGTTAATGTTATTAAATATAAAATTTAATATAAAATATTTTTTAGTCATAAAACTTTGGAATTTTTATTGTTTCTATATGGCCATTATATTAAATAGTACTCTAATAAAATAACAAAAAAATGTTTATCGGCCTAAAACCCTCAATTCAACTATGCGCATCATCAAATCCCTCCCCCCCCCCCCTCCCCCTTTCAATTCTCCAAATCCTCTATTTCCCCATTATTCAATTCTTTTTTAATATTTTAGAGACAAATAAAAATATTTTGAAAAATATTGTGAATAAACAATTCCTGTATACGTAAAATGAATAAAACACAAAACCGGATTTAAATATTTTAAAGGACATTTAGGCAATAAAATAATAATTATTACCTATATTTTTTAACTGGACGGTAATCCTATATATAATTTGTGAATCGGTGGAAATTGTGTGTTTGTTTGTCACACGGCTTGCTTTTATAGTAAAATGATTTGGGTAGTGAAGAAATGGGGTCTTTTATAGTAAAATTATTTGCAAGTAGATGCAAGATAGCCAAAGATTATGCTTTGGTGGTTAATAAAATTTTAGAAATTATCTGAGGTTGGTCAGATGTAAGAGAATTTTGGTATAAACTAAATCCTTTACTATGTTTACTCCTTCGAGTCTTATAAAATTTTAAGAATTTTAAATGAATATTCTAATTATTATTTTAATTTCTACAAATAATTAATAACCTCTTTATACAAAATTTAAAAAATATTAATCATTTCTGTGATATATGTATTTTAAGCTTTATTATCTACCATAACCTACATTTATTAGCAGGCTTTTAATCTTCGACGGATTATCGTTAGAAGAATAAGGTAAAAACAAGTAAATATTTTCTAAATTTTTTTAAAAATTTGAAAATAAATTTTTTTTAAATAAATTAAAAATGTTATTTATTAATTGTCAATTAAAACAAATAAATTTATTTATTTTTATATTTTTTATTTTATGTCAATATCTTCCCCTTATTAATTCACAAGTTATATTTTTAAATACTACTGAAAGCCCAAAACTTTGGATAAACCCTCCAAATTTGGTTGAATTTAGAATTGGTGATAAAAGGTTTTGAATATTAATTTATTTATTTACAAAGTATAAGCAAGGCTAATAAAATAAAAATAATAACCTTTAATTATGGCTACTTAGATAATAAATAAAATAATTTTAAGCAAAATCCAATTTTGTTCTTAAAAATATATGACGATTAATTATTTATAAAAACGATAGGACAGAGGCTATCTAAAATAAAATTGCTTGACTGTTTCCCCATTACCCATATTTATTTTATTTTTTAATAAACGAGATAATAACAATGATGTCCGGTTCCGAGACAGTTTCAAAATTTTGTAACTAAGACCTCCTTGAAGATACTTATAATTAAAATGAATTATTTTTCAAAAAAGAGCAATATGGTTAATTGTATATACAAATGAAACAGCTTGGTCAGGTCAAGTAATTATTAATTGTGAATGGCCAAAAATTAATTGTCCTTTAAATGAAACGGAATGTCCAATAAAATATTCTGTACAACTAGACAAAGAAAATGAATTTGCCCAATGGATTAATATTAACATTAGTGGAAAGTTTGTTGGATTAAATAAAATTAAAGTTGTTGCAGGAAAGACGTTAGTTGTTGAAATTTAATTAATTTAATTATGTATGATTATTAAAATCAAAATAAAAAGATGCATACATCGAATGCTCATTTAAATAATTTTAAAATTTATTTTATAAATTTTAAAATAAATTATTAAATAATGGTAGATAAACTTTAATTAATTGTCCTTTAAATGAAACTGAATGCCCAATAAACCCCTTTTATTTTGCGTTAAACGAGTATTATTTTCAAACACTTCATCTTTAACTCTTATTCTTCATAAAATTTGGAAATTAAAATTAAAACTAAAGATTGTTTAAAAAATCTAAAAAATAATTTTTAGAGAATTTTTCTATCGAATCAGAACATCAAAAACTTTAATTTATTCGAAATTAACAAATTTTTTGATTCCTGCTTTTGGAATTTCTATTGGGATTGGAAACTTTTTAACAGGTTTACAACTAAATATTGGCGAAGATGGATTACAACCAATACCTCTATTAATTATTTTTTTGTGCCAATTTATTTTTAAACCTTTGTCTGGATTTGGAATATCTAAATATTTAATTATTAGCCATCCCTATGTTACTCGACTCGCATTTTTCCTCGTTAGTTGTTTGCCTGTTGGAGCTTCTCAAAATGGATTTTGGTGAGATAATTAATTAAATTTTAAATTAAATTGTTAAAAAAAAATAAAAAAATTTAACAAAAAATTTTTTAGTTACAAAAAACGATAACTAAAAATCTGACAATAAGAATGATAATTTTTCTTTATAACGTGTTATATATATGATTAATTAATTCGTTTATAGCTCCTTTTAGAAGGGTAACAAATAAATGCGTATTTTTAATAAACACATAGCAGAAATATTATAAAAACTTAAATTATTTAATTAAACAGGGCAATTCTGTTCAATGGAAATAAAAATTTAATTGATGCGATAGCGCTTGTACAAAGGATTGGAATTATTTGTATATTTTTTTATAAAAAATATATTTTTTTTCTTTTAAGTTTTTCTTCCTTTTTGGATTTATTTTGTTGGAAAACGTTCATTTTTTGTAGAAAGAGTAAATATTGGAATATTTCCATTAATTTATTGCCTTCTTTTAATTTTAATTCCTTTCTTTTTTGGAATTTTAATGTCAAAATTGGGCTGTCAAAAATTATTGTTACAAAAATATTCAAAATATTTAAAGGTTGAACAAAATAATTTTTAAATTCAAAATGTATTTTTTTATAGCCTTTTGCCTTAATTGGAACTCTAATTTTTATTTTATTAATTTTAATTACAACTTGGCAAAATTTTTTTCTTCTAAGTTGGGATTTATTATTTTATATTGGATTTGTATTACCCTTTACTTTTCATGTATTTGCTTTGATTTTATCGAAAATATTTTGTCTGAAAGTATCATCAACAAAAACTGTAGTTGTTGAATGTGGGATTCAAGTAGAAAATTATTTTATTTCTAAATTTGGGAATGACAAGGGGGCATTATAAACAGTCATTGCTTACTTAAATGGATACATTATTTATTTTTGATAATGGACTTGGGAAGTGTTTGATGGTTGAAACAACGCAAACACCAAAACACTTATCTTCTTCAACATGCCAGGGTCAGGGTTTTGAAATTCTGGTTAGAATCCGACCCTGGTCCGAACTCTCCTTGTGATATTAAAAAAAGGCTTTCTTAAGAAGATTTTGCTTAATCCCCCGTTATTTTTAAAAGAATTTTAAAATAATTTTCTTTTTTTAAAGAGTTCAAGTGCTTCTTTATTTATTTTATTATTATCACTTGGGGAACCAGAAAGAGATGTAGCATTAATAATTCCTTTAGCAACAGCTTTATTTACTGATAAACTTCTTTTATTTTTTTGTTTTATCAGAATTATTCGAAGAGCTATTTTAGCTTTAACAAAAAATAAAAATATGGTAAGAAAATTAAAGATCTAATGTTTTATAAAGTTTTTAAAGGTTATTGCATCTGAAATGACTACAATTAAATAAATGATTAAAATATTTGTGATTAAAAATTATTTATTGAGTGATTATATGTATGTTTGCACAAAAATACCAAATTGGACAATAATGTACATTGTTTTTTCTGTATAATTCCACTAATTGGAAATAAAATTTGAAGAGTTTTCCATATTGTATATATTTATTTATCTTTCGTGGAGTCTCTCATTTTTAAAGAATCGTGGAGTCTCTCATTTTTTAGAAGTCTAAAACCTTGCAAAATTCAATAATCTTTAGTTGTGATTGCTTCTTATTCTCGATATCAAGCGATTTGTCATCAAAAAACGGAATCCAGAATCTTTCAGTTGCAGAATTATTTGCTGGACGAAAGAGGCGTTATTAATTAAAAGAATTGATTAATAAACATATAATGGATCCATAGACATTTTTGCCTCCTTTGTTATTCGCGCCAAACTGTCAACTTATCAGTTAATTACCCAAGGAAAACTATGGTAGGGAGAGGAAAGGAGAAGAATGCAGCAAAATGCATTTTTTGCTGAAAGTCACCGGCATTGTCTAACATGGGGGACATTGACTTTTTCAGCATAAATAGAAAAGAATAATTACACATATATACCTAATTAAATGTTACTACAACATTCTAAATTGTTTAGACAAATTAGAATACTTGTATTTTTTTATTAAAAAAATTTTTTTTTATCTCAACCTTCAGTTTTTTCAGTCAAATGATTTTTGGCCCTATCCGAAAGGAATGCCGCCATCCAATTTCTTCCATATTCTTTCAAAATTGTTAATTTTCTTATATTTTTTTGTCTTCAATCTACAATAAAGGAACTTATAATTAATCAACTTCTAAAATGTCAAAGTTATCACCGGAAATCATATTAAAATGTATATTAAAATGTCTAAATAAGATTTTGCGCCCCCCAGTGTCAACTGAATTAGAAAATCGTTAAACGATCGTCAAGACAGCTGGCAATTTATAAAAAGCAATTAATGCCTTAGCATTTGAATTCTCTTAATAAAGAATTTTTTTTTAATTAAAAATATAAAAAAATTATTTTTAAATGTTAATTACTCCAATATTTTATTTTTTGATTTTTTTAATTATTTTTTGTCTTCAATTTAAATATAAAAATGCTAACAAAATTTTAATCGTTGCTCCAAATAGATATACTAGCCATTTTAACTTTCATAAAAGTATGGCTCTCTCTTTAGCTTCACAAAGATGGGTGTCAAATGTTGTAAGTTATTACTAAAATATTTTATTTATTTTTTCCTTCTAATTTAGAGTAATTTACATATATTTTATTTTAAACTTTTATTCTGATCTAGGGAATTTTTTAAATTTTATTCGACGAAGATGATATAAAAATTTAAAAAATTATTTTTACTTGTTGTTCACAGTAGAAAAAGCTGTAAAAGTTCCTCGAATCCCCTCGATTTCTTTCAAACTCTGAAGATTAAAAAAACTTTTTTACAATTTAAATCCCAATATTAAACAATTTAAGACGCTTTTTGTTGTTGAAGAAGATTATAGAAATCGTGATCATAATTTGAGAGAAACCAATAAATTGAAGATTTTTTATTATCCAACATATAATGTAACTCAACAAACGGCAAATATTTATAACTTTTCTGACTTTACTGCAGCGCATTGTTTAAATAAGTCAACACTCAATTTAGATTTAAAAATTTTAAAATCAATTCATGGAGATTTAAAAGAATATTTTAGTAAATTTATTTAAATTTTCTGTTAAAACTTTTTTTGGTTAGAGGGGAGAAAAGGAGTAAGAAAAAAATTCAAAATTAATTATTAAATTAAATAATTAAAAAAAATAAATTAAAGAAATCGCTAATGACCAACATTTAATACAAGCACTCTGTCTTCGACAATATCAAATTTGTATAAATGAATTACGTTATTATCCACTTTATCCAATACTTCAATTAATTGAATGTAAACATATTGTGGCAACTTCAAATATGCCATTAGAATCTATTTATTATTATTATTTGGGATTACTTCCAAATATTATTGAAAATGAAATTCCTGGTTTGTTTTTAAATTTGAATATTGAATGTTGTAATCTCGTTGGAAAATAAATATATTTAAATTCTGTGTCCTAACAAAGTTTCCAAAATGGGGGGATTTATCTACTACATATAACCACGTTATAAACAAAAACTTGTTCAATTAATATCTCATTTGAATAATCTTCTCAAGTTGAATTTAAAAAAATAATTTTCTAGTTGTATTGAGAATAAAAACAGAGAAACATCAAGGAGAGTCTTCTTCTTCTAGTAATAATCCACATGAAGTTGCAGTATTACAAAAGAAAAAAGAAATTGAAAAATTTGTAATTTTTTGATTAAATTATTTATTTATTTTTATTTTTTAGGATATATTCTTTAAAAAAATTGGTGAAAATATGGGAATTAAAGAGAAATATTTTAAAAATTTAATTAAAAATGTTATTAAATTTATATTTGTTAACACACAACCTTTAATTGATTTTGAAGCAATGAGTAATATACTTATAGATCAACAAAAGATTATAAATATTGGAGGAATAGCTATTCAACAAAATAATCAAAATTTAAATAGAGAAGTTTAAAAATAATTTAAATAATACTTAATTTTCTTTTTAAATTTAAGGAAGCAAATATTTTTAATTTTGCATTACGAAAAAATAAACAAATAATTTTTGTTAGTTTTGGAACAATGATTGATAGTCGACATTTAACAGAATTACAAATAAATAATTTAGTTAGAAATTTTGGTTTATTTTCTAATTATATATTTATTTGGGCAATTAGAGATTATGATAATAAAATATATAAATTAAATAATTACGATAATATAAAGAGAGAAGATCGGGTAAATCAAACGGCTATTTTAGGTATTTAAATTTTAAATAAATATTTGGAAATCTGGATGCTGTTTTCTTTTTAAAAAAATTAATTAAATTTATAAACTTTAAATTCCTAAAAATTATTTTTAAATTTAGCCCATCCTCTCACAATTCTTTTTATTTCTCATTGCGGAATAAATAGTTCATTAGAAGCTGTAAAATATGGAAAACCTTTACTTTGTGCTCCTTTTATTGCTGATCAATTTTATAATTCCCAAGCTTTAGCCTCTCGTGAAGTTGCTAAAGTTGTTGATGACAGGATTTTTGAAAATATTTTTCAGAATATTTTGGATGCATTAAAGTAATTTTATTTTTTATCCAAATTCCATTAATTAATTTAATTTCTTCTATTAATTAACTAGACAAATTGTTTAAACTTTTATTTTTAAATGAAAAGTTTGTGTCAAAAAAATTCTTTTTTGAATAATCAAAATAATTATTTTTTAAATAACAAATTAAAATTTTAAAAATTAATTTCAGTTTGCAAGAAAATATGTGTAATTTACAAAATCAAATGAATAATAGTGATATTAATCCTGAGCAAACATTTTTGGAAAAAATAGCAGAATTAAATAATTGAATTTATTTAAAATTTTAGATGGAATTTCTATTTTATTAGAAGAAAAAGAAGATTAATTTTTTTAAATTAAAATTTTTTTATTTTATTTATTAAATTATTTATATTATTCTAAAAATTCTTTTTTATTTTATTTAAAATATAAATTATTTTGATATCTCCGTTGTGACAAATATTTAGACAAAAATATAAAAATAAATTCAAAAAAAATAAATTTGGAACATAAATTAATTATTTTATCAAATTAACTGATAAGACTATTATTTTTATATTTTAATATACCTAAATATATGCTAAGTATATTTAATTAATTAAATATTATATGACTAAATTTTATTTGTTATAAAATGAAATTAGAAAATCAAAATGTCTATTCTTCTCTTAATTCTCATCCATTTTTGACATTACTTTTATCTAAATTTGGACATAATGAATTACCTGAAGGGGCAGCAGAGAAATGCGCTATAAGTGAAAGATTGGCTAATTGGTTGGATTGCCGCGATATTTTGAGTTATTTACGGGATGAATTTTATATTCCAAAGATGGGGACTTTACCTAATGGTTATTTATTTAATTAAAAAATAATTAAAATTTTGTAGACAAAAAATAAGAAAATAATTTTTAAATAAGCATTTAACATTAATAACATATTTCTGAGAATTAAACAAAAATTTTCTTAAATTCAAAAATATATCAAAACTAAATATTATGGTAAAAATAAAATATTTAAATTAAAAAAAATATACAAATAATTCAAAAAACCTCTAATATGTTAGATAATGTTTTTTTCTGACTCATATTTTTGTTTAAAAAATAATAAAAATATTTTCTAAAAATAAATTCGAATTGTTTTTAGTTAATCCATCAATTGTTAATACAGGGTTAGAAAAAGAATGTATATATTTATGTTCAAATTCTGTAGGTTTACAACCAAAATGTACAAAAAAATATATAAATAATGTATTAAAACAGTGGGAAGAAATGTGAGGATTTTTTTATTTTAAAAATTTTAATTTTATTAGGGGGGTTGATGGACATTTTTATGGTTCAGAACCTTGGATTAACTGTGACGATCGTCTTTTAGAAGGAATTGTTAAATTAGTAGGGGCTAAATTAAAAGAAGAAGTTGGTCTAATGAATTCAACTACTGTAAATATACATGTGGTAAATAAATAATAAAAATTTTAATTATAAAAATTATCTTTTTAAAGAGACTTGGGAGATTAAATTTTGTGGTAATATTAAGTAGGGGAATAACAATATTTAATGATTTGTAAAATAATTTGAAATTAAAAATAAATAATAAAAGAAGAAGTTAGGAGTTGGAACGATATTATTAAAATTCCTGTCACAAAATTCGGAGATTCACTCTCCAACAAAAATTAAAATTTAAAAAATAAATAAATTTATTTTTTTGAAACAATTATTTTTTTATTTTTAAGCTTTTTACTTCTTTTTATAATCCAACCCCAACAAAATACAAAATATTATTAGAAGATCATGCTTTCCCGTCTGATCACTATGCAATAGAATCACAATTAAGAATTAAAGGATTAGATCCATTAAAGGCAATGATTTGCTTGAAGCCGAGGGAGGTTATTTTAATAAATAAATTAATTTTTATTTAAAATAAAGGGAGAGGATTGTTTTAGAACAGAAGATATTCTTGAAATTATTGAAAAAGAAGGGAATTCAATATCAATTTTATTTTTTAGTGCTGTTAATTATTATACTGGACAATTATTAAATATTCAATTAATAACCGAAAAAGCTAAACAAAAAGAGTGTTTTGTTGGCTGGGATCTTTCCCATGCTGTAGCTAATGTCTCTCTTTATTTAAATAAATGGAATGTTGATTTTGCTTGTTGGAGTAATTATAAATATGCCTGTTCTGGTCCAGGGGGTGTTGCTGGAATTGTTTGTCCTTTTTTTTAAATTTTCAATTAAAATATAATATTTAAAAAATGTTTTAACAAGAAAAGTAAAAAATAAATAAAAAAATAATATTTTGAAATTAAATTTTTCCTCAAATGCCTTACCAAACTTAAAAAGAAAACAACCTACTTATTTTAATATTTCTCGATATCATTTCAACTTTCTTGTTATTTTATAGGATGGATTTATATTCGGGAATTTCTCAATCAGAAAAGTTAACAAAAAAAATAAGATTGGAATCCAAAAATAAATATTCTCTAAAGTATTTGAAAATAATTTTGAATATTTTTCTTTAACTAAAAAAAAAGTTTATTCACGAACGTTACAAAAATGAAGGAATGTCACGTCAAAGACTTCTTGGATGGTGGGGTCATTGTTTAGATACTCGATTTGAAATGAATAATAAAATGGAACTTTCTGAAGGGGTTGCTGGCTATCGAATGTCTACACCCTCAGCTATTTTAATGGCTGGGGTTAAAGGATTTCTTGAGGCAAATATTTTTATTAAAATCGTCAACTAACCCTTGGAAATAACCGAACCATTTCAATGATCCCAGACTAATTCTCTCTAGATGACCCTCAATTTAATAAACTTTTTCTTCAGTCCCTTTGAGTTCGTTATATCTAAATTCGATTTTAATTATTATTTTTTTTAATATTTAAAAGGTTTTCTCAAAAACTTCAATGGAAGAATTAAATCAAAAATCAATTTTATTAACTTCTTACCTCGAATTTTTACTTGAAAACAATAAATTTAATCAACAAAAAGACAATTTAATTAATTTTATTCAAATAACACCAAAAGATCAAAAACAAAGAGGATGCCAATTATCTTTAAAATTTAATTGCCAAATTGATAAAATTCATAAAAAATTGTCAGAAAGAGGAATTGTGGTAAAAAATAAAATAAAATTTATTTTTAAAATTTTTTTTTAAATTTAATAAAAAATTAATCATCGAAGTATATATCTAAATTTAAATAACTTAAATATTAAAATCAATTTCCAAAAAAATATTTTTTTATTTTTATGTTGATAAACGCAATCCAAATGTAATTCGAGTTTCTCCAGCACCTCTTTATAATACATTTATGGATGTTTGGATATTTGTTCAGACACTTGATGAAGTTATTAATTTAACAGAAAATGAAGAAAAAGAAAAAAAATAATAAAAATTAACAAACAAAAAAGTATATTTTGTATTTAATTTTATAAAATTAAATTAAAGATTTTATAATATGTATTTATTTATAAATGCCAAAATTGACCTTTATTATCAGTTAATTTTGACATTATTTGATTTTAATTTGCTTTGAATGTTTATTTTCATCTGTCCCTTTATAGCAGTAAATAAATAAATTATAAAAACAATATAAGAATTATAGATCTGAGGATTCTAGAAAGTAGAACTTGGGAACGGTTTATTTGATTATCTATTTTTTTATTTCCATCCATATTAAATTTTATATGAACAATTAAAATTAAATTAAGTACAATATTTACACAAAAAATATATCTTTTTAAATAAACTTTCTTTTTATTTTTAATTCTAATTATTTATTGGTTACCATAGAGAAAATTATCAGACGAGACTGGTATCTTTTTAATATGTACTTAATAAGTAATAGCTTTAAAATTAGTAGTAAATACTAGGGTTGTTGGCGAACGGTTATTAACCGGTACCCTCGGGTTTTCGGTTATCGCCGGTTTTCGTCCCCCGGTTTTCGGTTCCGGTTTTTGATTTACCCCCGGTTTTTGGTTAACCGGGACCGGTTTTTGGACAAATTTTCATCCAGAATATCCCATTGAGATTTTGTCACATTCTAACGCTTTTAAATAAATATTCTATATATTAGGAGTTGAATAATTTACCAATTTCAACAATTCGAGGAATTAAAGGGTATATGGCGAGATAAATTGCTGTTTTTGTATAATAGGAAAGTAGAGGGATTAAGGGATATCGATGATCGGTGGATTAATACATATCAATGATCGGGGAGTAGGAAGATGAGATTTGGGATTTTAATGAACCAATAAGACATAGCTCTTCCATTTTCAGCGCCGCAGGCGAAAATTTTGAGAATTTTGGAAGGCTAGAAGCGAGATTTCTTCCTTTTTCAGCGCCGCAGGCGAAAATTTTAAAAATTTTGGAAAAATTATTAGTCGGAAATATGCCTTGAAAATTGTCGGAAATCGTAAGGAAAAAAACGTCGGACTTAACCACACATATCTTATAGTAAAACTGGAATTTATTTAATTTATCAAGGAAAAAGAATTAGAAAAATATTTTGCGATATATTTTGGGAATTCAAATTTAAGAAAAAATCCCCAAATATTCCTGTAATTAGGGGTGTATTTTTAAAACAGAAACCGGGCGGTTTTGGTCACCGGTTTTCGGTTATCGCCGGTTTTCGACCCCCGGTTTTCGGTTCCGGTTAATTCGCCAAAAACACCGGTTAACGGTTCCGGTTCGGTTAACCGTCCGCCAACAACCCTAGTAAATACTACATGCGAATTAATTAAATTGTTCCAGATAGAGGAAGAAATGTTGAAAGGAAGGAGACAGGCTAAAAAAGGAAGGAGAAAAAGCAACAAAATAATAAGTACATTATTAAAAAAAATTCTTGTATGGCGCCCCAAACGTAAAGCGTCATTTTTTCATTCTTTAAAAATCAAGCGCAAAATACCATTTATGGCCAAAATCAACGCCAAAAATGATATTTATAAATTTAAAATTAACAAAAATCAAATACCTATTTATGTATACTTTCCATTAATTAAAATTCAATTGTGCACAACCACCATACTTAATTTTATGGTCCTTTTTTTATTCTTTCTTTTTATCCTTTCTATATAATACATATCCCCTCATTCCGGCAAAGGAAAGGAAAAGAATATATTCTCTCATAACTTCATTGCCTTATTAGTTAGTGCGTGAGATGTCTGGCAATAAAAAATAGAAAAAAGCCGCGTGCCGCTTATTTGCCAACATAAAAGTATAAGGGAGTAAATGAGAGAAAAAGAAATGTAGAAAAAAGAATCGAATTCATCGGTTGATGAAAATAAGGGGTTATAAAGAAGCCAATAAGGTGTATATCCCTTATTTATTTATATATTCTCTTTTTTTTTGAAAAAAACTAAGAAAAGAGAATAAACATTAAAATTAAAAAATATTCTCCAAATAATAAAAAGAATATTATTATTACATTATTAACATTGCGCGGGTGGAGGATTGTCAAGGAAATGAGACTAATTGCCTTATCGATATATGTTCAAAAAATATTTTTATATACCTATTTTATTCTAATTAATATATTTATATAATTTATTTAAATATATTAAAATAAGATATATAAAACAATATTCTCTTTCCTATTTGCTTATCTAAATAATCCTTGGATAATAACTCCGATTTGGATTAGTTAAAAGATTCTTTTGTAATTCAAAACAATCAAGGATCTAATTAATATATACCAAAAATTTATACAGATTTACATTCAATTAGGTGGTTCTGGATTTTTAATTTCTGAAATATTAAGCAGTCTACTTTAACTAAATTCCATAAATAAACATCAAGTCTCTTCCAAACTGTTTAGATAACGCTTGCCAGATACTTCGAATAATGCCAAAATCAACGATTTTTGACCTCAATATATCCCAATTAATTTATTTTCTTTCCAAGTAAAAGTTTTTTTCTTTTTATTATTTAAATACATATCCCCCCTTTCCTTTGTCCATCCATCCATATTTAATATAATTGGTGCCTAGTGGCATGCCACAATTTACTATTAAAAAATGTCAAGTAAAAAAGCAATTTATTTACTATTTATATATTATGCAGGTGTCAAAAAGTACTTTTTTACTAAATAAAAGGCAAAAAAACTTTTATGGCAAAAAATATTAAAAAGTAAATCAATATTTAAATAAATATTTTTTGGCTGTCTGAAAATACAAAAAAAGGTAAAGCCGTTCGAGCATATCTCCTCTCCATCTCTCTCTCTCTTTCTAAGCCCTTGTCTCTTTTTTTTAATGGCAATATATCCCTTACACAAAAATGACGTTTAAAAAACAGTAGATAATCTCTAAAATAATTTTTTTAGTTTTTTTTGTTTATATTTATATTTGCTTTATAAAGACGTAAAAGGTTGACAAAAAATATTTCTAAAAATATTTATTTATTTATTGTCTTTAGGCATTTGTTTTAATTATTACTCAGTTTTTTGTTGTAAAAACAATAAAGATTATTTATGTTTCGTAAATAAATTGTTTTATTTCAAAAAATTTACGAAAATATTTTTTTCTATTTTTATATTAAACTGCCCGTTTTTTTGCCAATTTTCTGCCCGTAAAAGAAAGCCTCATATTTATTTTTAAATAAATAATTTATTTAAAATAAAATATTATAAAAAATATTTTAATTATTAATTTATTTATTCCCCCTTCCCTCCTCTTCACTTTATTTTTAAAACCCGACAAAGCCCATCCATCCTCTTTTTTATGCCGCTCACGCGCTTGTTGCTACAACTACTAATTAGTATATTCTCCTTCTCATTTCTAAAAAATATTTTTTAATCCGAATTATTTAATTAATATTTAAAGATAGTACAAAAAAGGAAATGATAAGTGGGACTATGAGAAAAATATTGAGCATTAAGGGTTTGGGATCTACCCTTTATTGTTCTGATTTTTATTTCTAGCCAATTTTGTTTAAATACCTATGTTTATATATACTTAGCTATTTATAGGTAATTAATCTCTTAATAAAAAATATTAATTTATTTATTTAATCCAAAATTTAGATATTTTTATTTTTTATCCATAAATACATTTTTATTTTTATTAATTAAATTCCAATCCTAATTTCTTCCCTAATTATTTCAATTAAAAATTATTTTAATAAATAAATAATAAAATAATTCTTTATTTGTTCATTTCATTCTTAATTTTTTTAATTTAATTTTTATTTAATAAATAATTATTTTAATTAAATTAAGATAATTATTTTAAATCAATACTTATACCTTTTTTAAAGTCACATATAATTTTATTTATCAATTTAATACTTTTAAAAGCTATTTGTTTTTATCAGCTTAAACTTTACTTAATCCCTCTTCCTTTTTTAAAAATAAATAAATATAAAAACATTTAAAACATCTAAAACATCAAAAATTACAAAAAAATCTTTAATAAAAATTACAGTATATTAATTTAATTTTTTTGTTGGCCCCCAATTTCTCACGATTTTAATTTGCTAATAAATATTTATATATTAATTAATAAATATTATTTTATTTATTATTTAATAAATATTTTATTATTTTTATAATTATTATTTAAAAAATAAATAAAAATAAATAAATATTACCTTTTAATTAAAAAATGAATAAATAATCAAAACACAAAGATTAATTATATATTTATTTTTGTTTTATTAATTATTTTTTTATAACATTCTTTAAATTATTTTTATTTATTTATTTATTTATTTTAGTAAATATATATAAATAATATTAATTTTTTCTAAATAAATTTCCGTCCTCTATTTAATTAAAAGAAAATGGATATAAATTAAATCAACAATGAATGGTAATTTAAATAATTAATTAATTAATTAAATGAATATTTTTTAGAACCATTTAAATTAAAATTATTTTTAATTAATTATTTAATATTTATTCAACAATTACTAATATTTATTTTTTTATTTCCATCATTTACTACTTTTAATTTAACACCAATTAATTTAAATAAAAATTGTTCTTTAAAAAATAATAATTCTTTTTTGGAATGTTTTTCTTTAACAGATTTTAATAATTATTTTAATTTTAATTTAAATAAAAATAATTCTCACCAAATTAATCAATTAAAATTAAATTGTTTGGAAAATAACCAAACATTTAATGATTTGGAATTAATTAAAAATATATCAGAAATTAAAAAAATTAGGTAAAATTAATTGTTTAAATTAACGATTATTGAAAGGGAGGGGTGGTTAAATATTTTTTTTATGGCTTAATACCTCTATGATTTTCATTAGCCTTTCTTTTGTAGTCATTATCATCTGTATTAGCTTTAAAATCGCTATCTTAAATTCCAAAATATTTCCAAACCTTCCCTATTTTTTAGTGATTTATTTCTACATAAATGCCCTCAAAATGTAATATTTCAATTTACAAATCTTCCAAAAATTGAAAAACTAAATCTTAGTGGAAATGAATTAAATGAATTTAATTGGCAAGAATTAAGTTCCTCTAAGCTTTCTTTAATTGATCTACGCAATAATCCATTAAATTGTAATAAATGTTCAAATTTTTGGTTACGTAAAAGGAAAAAAGCTTTGAGTAAACAAATAATTAATGGATGGAATATTAAGTAATTTTTTAAAAATATCTTTTAAAAATAATAATCTACGGGAAAATAATTCTTGTAAAAAGACTTTTAAAGTCATGACTCTTTTAACTGTTGAGGATTTTACTATAATTATTTAAATTTTAAATTATAATTGAGTAAACCTCAAAGTCAGCATAAATTTATTCATTTTTAAATTTCAGAACATTATTTCCAACAATTCCAGAACGTATTATAGCCCCTTCACTAAATAAATGTTCATTTTCTCAATGTAAAGAGGAAACTGCTAAATTTGAAGAAAAGAATCTTTCGAATTTGAATTTAGGGGATAAATTGGAATTAAAATGTAAATTCAAAACTGACAAAAATTTAACTTCAACTTTTTTAAATAAAATATTTATATGGCCATTTAATCGAAGAGAAGATGAGGAAAAAGTAAATAATTCATTAAAGGTGAATACCTAATTTATTAAAGATTTTTTGACTTTATGGAAGTAAATAATTCGAGGTTATCTGAGGTTAGGTATATACGTTTATTTCTATTTGTCATACTATGTATTTAGAGTCAAATCTGGTTTAATACCAACGTTAGGTTGATTGGAGGTACCCCCCCTCCCAAATAACACTAGAATTATTTCAATTCCAACATTAATCTCAAATAATGTCATTTCTCTATTCGAAACTGGGGGAATGAAATGATTTTTTTCTAGGCAGATCTAGAAATTAACTAATTCACATTTTCTCTACAAATATAAAATATATTTCAGTTAACAGAAACAATTCTTTTACCTTCTGAAAATGCAGCCATTTTACAAATAAATTCATTAAATAATATACATCTCGGACCAATTGCTTGTCGTTGTTTGCATTGTTCAATGCCTGGAATATTTGATATTAAAGAATTACACTTTCCTGTTCCTTTAAATGCACATATTTTGGGTGAAAAAGGAAAGAAAAAAATTATTATTTTGCGTGGTTATCCAATTGGGAAATTTATTCGAATGGAGGTCACTCGCAAGGAGGATAATAAAACTGATTCAATTGAATTTGGCGGTGAAGAGGAGGTCAATAGCAAAGGATTGTTAGAAGGAGGAAGGTAGTATTGAGGAAAATTGTTGATTTATTATTTAGATTATTTTAAGTTAAAAATACTTTCAAAAATATTTAAATTTGTTTTTGAAATTATTTTTTGACAGTTTTTTGGGAACTCTAAAATCGGGACCTGAAAATTTTCTGGAAAATCTCCAAACCTTTGATTATGTTTTTGTCGAAACTTGATTCTGGCAAAGATTGTAATCTAGGAAATCGTTTGGGGTTTGTAAAAATGATTCATATGTTCCTGCCCGGTGGCTAAATTTTTGCTAAACTCTTTCTGTTTCTTGTTTGGCTTAAAAATAATTTGGGCACTTATAATTTAAATATTTTTAAGACTAACTTTTGAAATCATTTCTTAGTTTGGAACTGAATCTAATAAAATATACTAGAAATCTCTTTACTTAATTTTATAATTTTAAAGTTATTCTGGAGATGATGTCCATTTACTCTTCAACAATTCATTAACTATTAAACCAGAAATTGCTCATTCATCTTATTTTATTCGTTATTTTACAATTTCAATACACGAATGTACAAATTGTAATCATTCACAAAAAGGAGGATTTTTTGATTTTAATGTTTGTATTGGAAAGAATAAAAGTTTTGATAATTGTGTTTTAATTAGTAATTTAAATATTATGCCACCAGAATATCCGATTTCTAATATAAAGGTAAATTTTATTAAAAAAAATTATGAATTGATAGATAATAGAAACTAAGGAGAATTTTGTTTTTAAAGAGAATTTTGTTTAGCTTTCAGCTAAAACAAAAAAAAAAAGAATTGAAAAATTGTTGATTTTTTGAGAAGAATTATCGTCACCTTCAGTAAATGCTGTTAGCTCTAACTTTTTGCTAGTTTTTGTTTATTATCATTTAACGGGTCCAGACTATTTTTCGTAATTCCAATAAAATATATCCTTCCGATTCTTCCAACCCAAAATTCATTAATAATTTTTAATTAAAAAGTTTACATTTTTTTAGCTATTTACTACCAAAAATGCTCATAATTCATCTTCTCCATCCTTTCTAAGTATTTTACTTTCAATACCTCCAATTTTATTTATTGTCGGTGTTTTTACAATTTGTGGGCGAACTATTTGGAAATTTAAACAACGAATTGAAATTAGAGAAAAATTAAAAAGAAAAAATTTTCGTCGAGGAAGTCGAAATACACAAAGAACTGAAGAAACGTTTAATTTTTAAAATTAAAAAAAATAATTTAATTTATTTCAGAAGTATACCTTTAGATACAATGTCAAGAACTCTTTCACTTTCTAATTATATTCAAAGTCAATTACATTTACCTTTAATTTCTGAAGATGATTTACAGTTAAACGAATGTATTGGAAAGGTGAATAGATAAACAAATAGGGGTTGTCGCCTCGGGTTCCGAACCGAAGAACCGAGGATTTTTAGAAAATTGAGAAATCTTTTCAGTGAACTACTTACCAGTGGTTGGAATTTCGAAATTTGCTCGTACTCGTACTCGTACTTTCGTACAGGCCTTTTTTTACCTCGTACTCGTACTCGTACTTTCGTACATGCCTTGTTTTTTCCTCGTACCCGTACTCGTACTCGTACATGTCTAATTTTTTTTCTCGTACTCGTACTCGTACTCGTACAAGCCCTATTTTTGGCCTCATACCTCGTACTCGTACCTCGTACTTTCTCGTACTTGGGAAATATTCAAAAAATTTAGAATTTTTGTGAATTTTTGGAGTCAACGGCATATTGTTCTTAATTTTTAGGGCCGTATGCGATAATTTCTGATTCTTGGAAGCTTTGAAGCCATAAATACTTCTATTTCATCCATTTCCTGCGCCGCAGGCGAAAGTTTTGAGCATTTTGATGTCCAAGGACACCAAGGATTGGTCTGTTTTGTGAATTTTTCAAACCCCGACACGAATCCCTCTTCTTCCATCAAATCCCTTTCTGCGCCGCAGGAGAAAATTTTGAGAATTTTGGAAGGCCTCTGGAGAAAAAACTCAATTGTCAGAGCCGCAGCCAAAATTTTTTTTGAAGTTTAGATGATCTTGAAGCCAGACCTTTTAAATTTTTTGCGCCGCAGGCAGAAATTTTGAAAAATTCATGACTAAATTAAGATTTTTTATGTTTTTTCAAGTTTAAAATATCAAGAAAAAATAAATTAAACTTTTAAAATCAAAATAAAAGTTTGAAAAGACTTATTTTTAAAAGAAAAACTTACTATTCTTCAAATCCAGCCCTGGGGATTCGAACCAGCACTACCAAAATATTCAACTAAGTGAAGTCAGTCAACCTAACCACTCAACCATCGACCAACATAAGGAAATATGTTAGAAATTATAAATATTCCTTTCTCTTTTCCTTAAAAAATTTAATGTCAAAGTACGAGAGGTACGAGTCCATTTGCTCGTACTCGTACTCGTACTTCGTACCTGCCCATTTTTTTGCTCGTACTCGTACTCGTACTTCGTACACAGGTACGAGTACGAGTACGAGTACGAATTTTGGTACGAGCTTCCAACCACTGCTACTTACTGACTTTGTAATAAATAATATGTCGGAAACCAAAATTTAATAGTCAATACCCATGGCCTTTAGTTAGTCCTAATAAAAACCAAAGAAAATTTTTTTGTTTATCTCCTTTCAATATCCAACATTCAAAAAAACTTCTTCAATTTATTAGGGTGCATTTGGCGAAGTTTATATTGCTAAATGGAGATACAAAAGATTATTAACAACAAAGACGATAGAAGAAAATGAAGAAGAAAATCAACCAATGATTTCTTTAAAAGAAAATACTAATAAAAATATTTTTGAAGAAAAAAAAGTAGCAATAAAAATGTTAATAAATATACAAATAGATGCAGAAATGGAAAGGGAAGCAGCTTTATTAGCTAATTTAGAACATCCTAACGTTTTAAAAATGTTTGGAGTTGCACAATGGAGAGGACAAGTTGCTCTAGTTTTGGAATTGATGAGTTTAGGGGATTTACGGTGATTTTTTTTGGGGAAAAGATTCTAAAATAAACAAAAATATTTTTTAGTAATTATTTATATAATAGAAAGCCTTGTTGTACTAGCTATACACAATTTCCTCCACCTTTAATAAATGATGAATTAATTGATATTTGTATACAGGTAATTATTATGTTGTAATTTTAGAAAAATTATTTTTTTGAGATTACTTAACTAGTTTTTCAGCGTAATAATAATTATGTGAAAATTTAGAGAATCAAAAAATTCACGTTTCGATAAATAAATTAACAAATTTAAGTTAACATTTTACACTTTAATGGAAGCAGAAAATAGTTTAGAAAATTCCTAGTTATAAATATAAAGATTTTCTACAATTCTAATTCAGGAAAAATAATCTTAATTGAAAATTCCTCCAAATGGATTAAAATATCACTTTTAATCGTAAACCCGTCAAAATTATTAAAATAAAAATTGTCTTTCTTTCCTTTTTCCTCAATACTTTAGCTTTGTAGATAACTGAAGGTCTTTGTTACCTTGCTGGACAACAAATAGTTCACAGAGATTTAGCAGCCCGTAATTGCCTTGTTTCTGGTGAATCTGATATGAGATGTAGTTCTGCAGCTTTTCGACCCCCAATTTGTGTTAAAATTGGTGATTTTGGTATGTCAAGAAGATTATATGCTTCTGCTGATTATTACAAAATGCAGGACAGAAGAAAGGCTTTACCTGTTCGGTTAGTCTTTGATTTTTTTGAAGAAAATAAATTAATATATTTATTTAGTTGGATGGCACCTGAATGTCTTTCTAATGGAAAATTTACTTCACAGTCTGATATTTGGTCGTTAGGAGTACTTTTCTTTGAGGTAAATATAGTACGAGGTTAGCAAAAGTTTAGCCATCGGGCAGCGACCTCTTTATAGTTATTGCTAGTAGTGATGTTCGAGAGTTAAAAAAAGCCGAGAGTCGAGAGTCGAGACCGAGACCGAGAATCAACCCCGAGACCGAGACCAAACCGAGAGTCGAGAGTCGAGACCGAGAGTCGAGACTCCAAATCTCCATTAATCCATGCAAATTCTCAAAAATACTCTATTCCTTCCTTTTTAGCGCCGCAGGCGAAAATTTTTTGAATTTCGGAAGACCAAATGGGAAATTCCAAGTTTTGGAAGGCCAAATCCCCAGCTATCCCATCCCTGATATCTACCTTGCACACCTCAATCCCTCGACATCACACCCAAATCCCTCTATATTACCTATGCCCCCTGAAATCACATGATGTAACTCAAAATCCACCTTCCTCCAATCCTCCGATATACCATTCAACTTTCTTTTTCAGCGCCGCAGGCGAAAATTTTGGGATTTTAAGTGAACCAAGGATACATATTTTTTCCTTTTTCAGCGCCGCAGGCGAAAATTTTGAGAATTTGTGTGGACAATTAGCTAGATTTCTTCCTTTTCTGGCGCCGCAGGCGAAAATTTTCAGAATTTTGGAAGGCCAACAGGGGAAAATATGGCAAATCCAAATTTGAAAAAAAAGTACGCGAGGTAAGGGCCTAATTTGTCTCGACTCTCGGTCTCGACTCTCGACTCTTGATCCGAGACTAAAAACCCGAGACCGAGACCGAGACCGAGAGCTCAAAAAACCCGAGAAATTTCTCGACTCGAGAGTCGAGACCGAGAGTCTCGAACATCACTAATTGCTAGGTGCTTTCGCACGCCACATATAGGAGCTTTACCAGTGACTAATGCTTTCTCCTTTTCCTTTTTAGATCGTTTAACCCTCGTCTAAGCGTTTTAAATCTGCTAGATGAATCATTATTACAATATTTCAAAGATTTTATAATTAATTCAGGTTATAATGGCAATGAATTTTTGGTACAGAATGGGGCCCCTTTCCTTTTCTGTGTCTCTACATCCATTTATAGCAATATTTTAGATTTTTTCCTTTGGTTCAAAACCTTTTGATCCACTTAAAGATGATGAAGTTATTATAGCTGTTCTAAGTGGAATGAGACCTAAAGTGCCAGAAAAATGTAAACCAGAATTGGCAGATCTAATGAAAGAATGCTGGCACAGAAATCCACAAAAACGTCTTTCAGTTGTGGAAGTACTTCAAAGACTGAAAAAATTCAGAATTGGACAAGTAGAAACACCAAAAGAAAATGGGGCAGGGATGGTAATAAATTCATTATTAAATTATAATTAATTTATAACACATTCTTCTTTAATTTGAAAATATTTTCTAAAAAATATTTGGAAAAGTATTTTTAATTTTTATATTAATTTGGACTTGAAATTAATTTTAAACAACTAATTTTTTTGTGAATAATCTCTAATTATTCTACATATCAAAAATATGATAATCCCTTTTTAATTTTTTTCTAAATTTATAACAATCGAATTGACATAACTACATATATTTCTTTGGCCAATTTATATGTGATATGTATATATTTTAATTTGAATATTTGTTTAATTTTTTATTAATTTAGTAGTATATTCTAATTGATGTCTAATTAACATAAATATTATTTTGTAAATTTATCTACCAACAAATAGGTATATTGAAATTAAAATACTATTGGAATTTTATGTATCAGGGATCGCGCCGACCCGATTCCCGAAAATCGAGAATTACCGACGATTTCTGGCTCGGGAATTCACGAGAATCGTCAATTCGAAATTTTCGGGAATTCACTATTCCCAAAAGTCGGGAATTTGGTTTTCTGTCAGCGCGATCACTGCTATGTATTATGCAAAATATTTTTTCATTTATATTTTAGAAAAGAATAATATATATTTTAATTAAATCAATGCTAATTTAATATTTTAATTTTTTTTATTATTAAACAACAATTCCACCTCCCTAGAAATCCTAATTTAATATATTCATATCATTTTTAATTTTAAATAAATAACATATCCAAAACCACATATATTTATACAATCAATTCTCTTCCCTGTAATTATAAAACATTAAAAGGTTCTTTTCAAATCATTTCAGTTTTACCAAAAAATTGATTGTATATTTTAATAAAATCAGTTAAAAGGTGATATCGGGTTTTTTCTTTAATTTAATGTATTTAAATATTTTTTAAATTTATTTTTTATTGATAAACCTCAAAATTTTTTTATCTGTAATTTTGTTTGTTTAATTACTCTTTCTTTTATTTTTCAATTTTACTTGCCCGATGTTTTTTAAATTTTATTAATTTTTATAATGTGTAATAAAATATTGTTAAAATACTAACAATCAGCTTTTATGTAGTCTTTTCTTTCACAACCGATCACTCGGTTTTCGCTTTGAATTTTATAAAAAATAGCATTTTTATTGAGTGAATTTTAAATAAATTATTGTTTATTTAAAGCTTTAAGTTTTTTAAAGAAAAGTTTAATTTGCCAAAAAAATAGCAAAATTTTATTTCAAAACAGGCTTTGAGCAACTCCAATTTTAAATAGTTAGTTAAATTAAGAATAATAATATAAAATTAAATGGGGTTTTATATTGAAATGGATTTATTGAAATTAAATTTTAAATTTATTTCTTATTTTACTTTATTCAGCAAAACACCTTCTCCTACTGCAAAAATGTTAAACTGATTAAATAATTATTAAAAGTCAACAAACTTATAACTAAGGCGCGGATAGTTAGGCATGTAAAAACAGTGAAATAGGCGCCTAAAATAGGCATCAAAAAGCCAAAAAAGGCACAAAAATAGGCAGCTAAAAAAGGTTATCAGGCCTATAAAATTAAGATAAAAACAATAAAATAACCATTTATTCAACATTTTTTGCTTTATAAACTATCAATTAAACAAATTTTACCATTTTTTCGTCATTTGTATTATTTTTTGACCAAAAATGCGTAATTTTTTTTAAAAAAGTTGATAATCGACAAAAGGGAAATCTCACCCAACCCACAAAACGTCCATCCCCAAAATGTCCCACCACTAAAACATCTCATCTCAAAATATCCAACAGAGTAAAAATACTCAATTTGTCGAACTATAAATTAAAAATGGGAGTTGGCACCGATTTTTTTTAAAACCTGGGGTGATTTTTTAGATTTTGCACTGATTTTTAGGCAAAATTTAGGAAAAATCGCTAAAAAAGGCGAAAATAGTACCGAAAATTCCAAAATAGGCAAAAAGGCACAAAAAGTCCAAAATAGGCAAAAATAGGCAAAATAAAAGTCATGCTAGACTCTTCGGACCAAGCTAAAAACACGTTTTTTGAGCGTATTATATTATGCCAGGCTTGCAGAAAAAAAAGGCATTTGCCTATAAATCCGCGCCCTACTTATAACTAACATCACATTACTTTTTATTTATTTACAATTACGACAAACAACAAAAATAAATTAATATTCAACAGACAAAACAAAATTATTTATATACATTTTATCATCAAGAAATACATCCTTTCTTCTCTCATTTCTTTACTTCTTTTGTTGTTTATCGTCTATAGCCGAAGATGATTGGAACTTTTCTAAAAGAAAATTAAATTTATTTTAATCAAAAAAAATTAATCAGGAAAACTAACCATTTCTTGGGACTTGGCTTTTGGTTTGCCATATAGTTTAGTTGAAGTAGCGCGACCTCAGCCTTTGCCCGTTTGATCTTACTGTGCTGCACAAGCATGTAGAGAATAACAGCACAACAACAAAAGCAGGGAAGATAACAAAGGAAGATAACTGTCATCGTGCTAAGTCCCAAAATCGCACCGCCTGCAGCAGCATTCCCTCCATTGTCGTATTCTTGATCGGTCATATTATTGAGAAGTTTAGAACTGAACGAAAAATATTGAAGAGATTTTTGGAATAAAATTTCGTTCTTTTATAGTACAAAATTTTGTTTGGTTTAAGGCCAAAGCTTAAATAGTACATATTTTTGGAGTGTATTACATATATTCTTTTTATTCTACTACTATACTACATTCCAAAGGTCTTCTTTCAATTGTCGAATTCCGATTTTCGAAATTTTGATAAGATTTCCTATTTCTAATGATCTTCAAAGTATTGCTCCGAATGAAGACTGTCCAAAATAGTGAACAAATCTAGCTTCTCGTCTTTCAAAAATTCTCTAAATTTTAGTCTGTGGTTCTCTAAATTTTAGTTGCTCACTTTATAGAAATAGACGCTTTTTTTACTCTCACTTTGTAGATACACTTGTTTGTGATTAAGAATATTTCTGAGATTATTTTTTCAAAAAAGTTTTATAGTGCAGAATTACCTATTTTTATTTTTTTTAAATATTTAAGAAAAATGACTGAAAAATTATTCTCTCAGATAATTTTGTTGAGATCGTTTATGAAAATTATAAAAACAATTTTTTAATTAAACAAAGACAAACAAGAAATATAAAAAATAAAAACAACAATCCGATATGTAAAAATTATTATAGATTTATTGGTATATAAATTCTGTATCAAGAATAAAAAATTTTTTCCAAAATTTCTTCAAAAACAGTTTGATTGCAGAATTCCATATTGTCGAAGTATTTTCCCTCAAGTAAGGGGAAAAATTAGTGGGATCCAAAGGAGAGGGTATCCTTTTCTTATTGGTAATAAGATTCCCTAATTATTTTCCCTAAATACATATTTACATAATTCTTTTTATTTATAATATTTACAATAAACAACAAAATAAATATACAACAAAATCCAACGAAACAAAATTATTTAAGAAAATTTATACTTATTTTTCTCCCTCACTTCTAATTTCTTTACTTCGTTTATTGTTTATCGCCTATAGTAGTAGTTGGGATTAGACGTTTACTGAAAATTAAAGAAAATTATTTTAATAAAAAAATTAAATAAAAATTCTAACCATTGGAATTTGACTTTTGGATAACCATTTGTTGGAACCGCATGGCATTCTCCCGTTCCTCTTTGTTTTGTTTGTTGATACAGTAAGCGAAGATACCTACAACACTGCCAAAAACGCCAAAACATATGATACAAGGAAGACAATCGAGAATAAGGAGCGCAGTAAACCAAAGAATCCCCAAAAGAAGCGAACCACCCGAAGCAGCATCATCTTCTCGATCGTATGGGGCCATATTGTTGAGAAGTTTAGAAGAGAACACAGAATGTTGACGAGATTTTTTTTGAAATAAAATTTTGGACTTTTATAGTACTCCTATGTTAATTAAATCTTATTTGATGTAAGGTTAAAATTTAATTAAATATTTTTATTATTAGTATCAGAGCTTCACTTCCACAAAACGAAAAAATGCACTATTTCGAAAGCGAGATAACGAAAAAAGTGTGTTTATAACTTAAAGGGAATGTTGAGGGATTTGGTGTGATATGCAAAAATCAAGAGGGGTTGAGGGAGATATTTGTGGCTTGGAGATATCTGGGGATTTAGAGGGATGTCTGGGATATCAAGTGATTTGAAGGTTAATGATCAAGGAATTTGGAGAATGATAAATGTAATACTGTTATGTCCCCGCTTACGTAGAGGAGCTAACAGAATACGTTTATCGCACAAAGAAATACAGAGCAGGTGAAGGTTGTAGGAAGAACTAAAACTGGGAGAGCGAACTAACTATTGGCTATACAACAAATACCTGGTTTTATTCCTGAAAGATGTATAATTATTTAGGATTTCTGCAACTATTTCACAATTTCCCAATTTTAGCAAATAGGTATTTTGGAAATTTTCACAATTTCACAACAACAAAAATGCTTTCAGCGAGAAATAATCATTTAAAAATAATGATAAAATTAAAATTAGTATTATGGTAAATATCTATTTCGCTTCCACCTGCCTTATGAAGTTAGAAAGGAGGAAATGATGTGCGGACAAACATTTTCGGACATGTGGGGAGATAACCGGAGAGTATCCTAATCATAATGTCCAAGTGTTAATTATTTTCTAATTTTTCATTATCATTGAGAGCGGATTCTTTTCATCATAATAACACGAATTCGCTTTTTAAGTTTCTTAAGCCTTTAAAGCTGTTATCCACAGATCTAAGAATGTTTCACAATTTTCATTTTGCTTTATATATAACTTGCAAAATAAATATAGTAGTAGTTTGCGCATTCCTTTTGCCTACAGGTGGATAGCGAACTGGACATTTACCAATTAGTATTTGTCTTCAAAAATTATTAATAATTATCTTTTTTTGTTAGAAAAATAATTCCAAACATTTTGAATGAACATAGAAAACACAAGCATTCACTGGAAATGCTCTTAATGCAAGTAAAGTACCCCCACGATAGAAAGTAGTCATTCCATATAAAAAACTTCCTCCTTTCACCCGTCCTTCTTCAAAAACTTGTAAAAATATCTTCCAACATTGATAACGTATTTGAAGAGGTATTTGGTGTTGTTGAAAAGCTTGGAGCCTGTTTTTTAAAAGTTCAAGCGGGCAAATAATCCACCAAGAAAGGGAGCCAGCTATACCACCCGCTAATAACTAAAAATCTTTTATTAAACTTGACTTGGTTTTTAGTCAATATTTAATAATTTATTCAATTATAAATTTAACTATTACATACTCGAATAAAATCCTCATTTATTGTAGAGCTTTTTCTCTTTTGTAAATTTTTTAGATTTTTAATAAAATATTCATAAACAGGAATGTAAAATAAATAACCAATAAAATCACGCCAAAACATTATTGTCCCTCCCTAATTAATTTTTTTAAATTAATAAAACAATATTTTAATATTTAATTACCCTATAAAGTCCAATTAAACCTTCTTTTCTGAAAATATTTAAAGCGCAACTCAAAGGACCATTAATTTTTGGTGAATTATTTAATTTTATAGTCTGAATTTTAAATATTAAATTAATTATTTAATATTATTTACTTGTAATCTAGTTTTGACTAATTCAATTGGAATTGCTGGAATTATTTGAAAAAATGTTCCAACTGTTGAAGCAAAAATAATCTTTAAAAATTCCTTTTAATTTTTATTTTATAAATTTCTTTCTTTAGACTCTTTTAATTGTTTTCATCGTTATAAACCATTCAACGGCAAGATTTTTGAATTGCCCCGGTATTTTAGATTCTTGAACCATCCCGACCCTCTCAAAAATTTTAAAGTCAATCCCTTTACGAGATCGATCCGTTACAAGAATTTTGCATTCACAAATTTCCGCAAAAAAAAATATTTAATTTAGCGAGTTTTTGAATTTTATGAAAAATGACATTTTGTCCTATTTTTTATTTTAGTTGAATTTTAACGTTTTCGGGTGCAACAATTTTATTGTTCATATAGGTTCAGAAATGTCAAGCTGTAGTAATATTCAAAGTTGTTCAAAAGATGAGGATTTATTGGTTTTATCATCAGAAGAATCTTGTGATGGTTTTTTAAAAAATAAAAAGTTTTGTTTAATTTACTTTTTTAGAGACGGATCTTCCAATTGAGAAAACTGCTTTGAAAAGATTGGCAATAATTGATACTTTAAATTTAATTCATCAATGTGCTTTTTTGAGTCCATTTGCAAAAACACATAATCAGTTAATTTTTAAGTTATTTGTGGTATTTGGAAATTAATAGGGGGTAATAATAAAAAAATTTCTAAAAAAATTCTTTTTGGGACAAAATGTCATGTTTATTCTTAATTTTTTTAAAAAATTTTTTAATTTCAGAAAATGTGATGCAATTGCTGTTTTATTATTAGCAAGGAATTTATTGAGAGAAACGTTTGACTTGAAACTTTATATTCCAGATTCTTATATGACTGGTGTAAATAGAGAAAAAGTTGCTAATCATTTTATTCTTGAGGTTTATTTTAATTTTGTTAAAATTTATTTGTTTCCCCTCCAAAAATGAAAATAATGGCCATCAATAATTAATAAATTCGAGGCTCGACATTTTTTATAAGAATAGGGATAGAAGTCTTGTAAGAAAATTCTAAAGAGTAATTTTTAACAATATTTTTTGGGTCAAAAACGAATTATTTTATTCTTTTAAAAAAAGAAAATTTAAAAGGAAATGCAGAAACTTGGCTATTTGGGAACAATAACAGACCATTCTCACGACGATTTAATTTTATTAGAATATGCAAAATGTACTGGAGGATTTATAATTTCAAATGACAAATATAGAGATCATGACCAAATTTATTCGACAAAAACAAAAGACAAAGCTAGTTTAGACGTTATGCGGGAAAGGATTGTTAGATATAAATTTAAGCCTTGTAATGTAGAAAAACTGAAAAAAGGGAAAAATAGTTTGTGTACATCGACTCATGGAAGAGGATTTTTGGGGATTGATATTGTTTTGCAACCTCCGTCTTTGAGTAAGGAAAGAATTTTTTTTAGAAAAAAAGTTTATAAGAAAAAATATTTTTAGAAGCAATGTTCTCTTGGGATAGAGATTCTGATCCTACTTTTGGAGTAGTTTTTCGTGAGCGAGCTTATCGAAGTCAGAGAAAGACTGAAAAGGCTATTGAAGTGTTGGATATTATGTGTGAATATTTTCGAGTTTGTTTTTTAAAATTGGAGTTAATAATTATTTTGATAATTTGGAGGGGGGAGGGGGTAGTTTAAGATGAATAAAAGGGATGGGACTTTTTATTATAAATTATTTTTATTTAAAAAAATATTTTAGTTGGACTTTTGTTTCTTTCACTCGTTAGATCCAGAACCTTTACCTTGGTTTGATCCTCAAGTTAATGCTCTTGTTTCTTTTGAGGGTTTTTGGCATCGATATATTAATTATATAGATGAGAAACAAAGAAGAGAAAATCAACAAAAACGAGAAGATTGGTAAGAGAAGAATGGTTTGGGAGAATTTAAATAAAGAAAATAAATTTTAGATTTGAGTCAAAAATATTTCTGACTTTGAGCTTATTTAGGCTTTGGTAGGATGGCTTCTTTCTATTTTTCCTAACAGGAAGAGGGGGGGGGATTGGTAACAGAGACTTATTGTTTTCTTACATTACCTTTTCTTTTTTACGGGACAACAAAGTCCCTGGTTTTAGACAACAATTTTTATTAACCCCAAAAAATAAAAATCTTTAGTGAAGGGTTGTCTTCGCTTATATTTAAAAAAATAAAAAAAAAGTCTGAAAAACACAATAATTTAGAAGGATAGCCATTCCTGTAGCTTTTTATTTATTTTAATATATTTTGTGTTAATTTAATAAATTTAAATTAAATTTTTTTTTAATTTCAAAAAATTTATTATTTGGGTCAGTCCCTATTTTTAATAAAAATAATTTTAAAAAAATTTACCTCAATTATTTTAAAATCTTTTTCAGATTTTTTGTTTTTTTGTAATTCTTTTAAAGTTAATGTATATCCAGAAAAGAGTAAAGAATTAATTAATCCAGCAGAAATAAAAGGGGCGGCCATCCCCTTATAAAAAGCAAATATTCCCTCTTTTTGTAAAATTTCTTTTGCAATTTTTGTAAATCCAACAGACAAATTTTTATTTAATTGAACACGAGTTTTTAATATATCTAAGGGATAGCCAATTAAAGTACCAGAACTACCTACAAATTGAATTGTTTAATAAACATTTTGATTTTATTTTTTACCTGCAATATATCCAGCCAATAAATCTTTATACATTTTACAAACTTTAAAGGAATTTTTTTAAATAAATAATTTAAAATACTAATTTTAATAAAGCTTTTAACTAATTTTAGGAATGTAAAAATATTATGCAATTAATAGTAAAACATCAACGTTAAAATTAAATGTGTTCGTTTCAATTAAGATAGCAAAATCAATATTTAAGCTTAATTATATGAAAAAATATATTTTTCTGATAATTTTTCTAGTGACACAATTTTTGTAAAAATTTAATAGGAAAGTTGGAAATTTTGAATCTAGAACACATACTATTTTCCATCTAACGCCTTTGTGGCTGACGCCTTTGTAACTAGGAATTCAAATAAATTTTCAGAGGAATTCAAAAACTAATTTTTTTGTTTTTGTAATTAAAAATATCGAAAAATTAATAAAATTTTTTTAAAATTAACAACAGAATTTTTTAAATTTTTTCAGCTTTGTCTACTTTTAGCTCTTTCCTCATTTAACACTTTCTTCTGTTCATTACTTTCATTTCCAATAATTGTAAATATTGACGGGTCAGAATTAATTGATATCCATTCCAATTTTTTCATTTCACAATTTATTTTTAACAATTTTTGACGATTTTTTTCGAATTGTTTAGTCATTTCCAATTTTTGTGAATCTTCTTCTAAAGGGTTTGGATTGGAAAGTAATTCAATTAAATCTTTATCTGAAGGCCTACAAGTCTTTAATGTTTCGCCAGTCTTTAATTCTTTAAATAATTTTAAATCAATTCGAAGACGAATCTGAAAAAATATTTTTTTAATTTAAAAAGAAAATGTTTAAAAATTGTTTTAAAAAATTAAATTAGTAATTTTGGACATCAAGCACAAATGTTCGTAACTTCGAAAAATATTTGAGGTTTTTATTTTAAAAAATTTTAGTAACAAAATTTTTGTTTTATATAGCTATATAAGGGTATGGAACTTAAAGTTTAGATTTTTAACTGGAAATATAAGAGTAAAAAATTTTTTTTAGAATTTGTAAAGTTCTCAAAAAAATCCCCTTATTCAAAAATATTTTTAAATTTCTTCTTAAATTTATAAATTTAAACTAACCTCAGTCAAAGCCATAAATATAAGACGAGAATATTCCAATTGAAGACGAACATTGTCAACATTATTATCGTTTTTTGATGATTTTTCTCCTTTTATATTTAATTTTAATGCACTGACCTTTTAAATTTAGAAAATTAAAAAATAAATTTTAGAAATTAAAAGAAAAAGTTTTTGGTATTTTATTTAGGACAAATTTTGAGATTTAAAATGGAAAGGAAAATAGACGAAAAAAATACCAAAATTCTTTTATAAAACCCCCCCCCCCCTCAAAAAATTTAATAATTAATTTACAATACTAAACATTCTCGTCATTAATTCCAAAATTAATTCTTTCCCCAAAGTACAAAGAGTTTCAATTGAATGTTTGTCATAATTAATAAGCATTTGTGGAGGTAAACCTAGTGGATTAATTCTTTGTTCAATTGGAAGCAATGACTGATTTTGTTGATTGGCTAAAAAATTATTTAAAATTTTTAAAGAATCTATTTAGAAGTGAAAAATAAATTTTTTAAAAATTAAAAAAATCTGTTTTCTTTCCCCGAAAAATCTTCTGTGAAAAAATTTTATAATTTTAAACTTTTAATTTAAAAAAATAAACATTGTTGAGAAGAATTTATTTGTCTAATGTTTTGTGAATATTGAGGAAATGTTGTTGAAGATGACTAAAAAATATAAATATTTTAATTTTTAAAAATAATTTTAAAATTATTTTAGAAAACCTGAATTTGTTGTTGTTGATAATTTGACATTTAATATTTAAAAAAATAAAATTAATTTCGTCTAAAATATATATAGGTAAAAAAATTAAGGGTAATTCTTCGGTTTACGCCCCCCCTCCTTTTTCGTTCCTCAAAGTATTAAAAAATGGTCAGTCAATCTTAACTTATAGAACACATCGAGCTGAGTCGAATGACACCAAAATCAACAAAATCCGACTTGATTTGACCGAAATACAGACTCCTGAAAATTGTATAACCACAGGGGTGATTTTTTGAATTAAAAAAAGTTTATGCAAATGATAGCTCATATGAAAGAGCTCGTCGAGCTGAGTAGAATGACACTAAAATCGACGTGATCCGACTTGATTTGACAAAGTTATGACATTATTAAGACCTACCGGAGTCGATGATTTATGTCATATCTTTGTCAAATCAAGTCGGATCACGTCGATTTTGGTGACATTCGACTCAGCTTGACGTCCTCTTTCGAATAAGCTATCATTTTTATGAATTCTCGTCCATAAGATTTTACGCCCCAGTGGTTCTGGGGTCTGTATTTCGGTCAAATCAAGTCGGATTTTGTTGATTTTAGTGTCATTCGACTCAGCTCGATGTGTTCTATAAGTTAAGATTGACTGACCATTTTTTAATACTTTGAGGAACGAAAAAGGAGGGGGGGCGTAAACCGAAGAATTACCAAATTAAGAAAAAATAAATCAACTAAATAATAATTTTTAAATTTTTATATCTGGTTTACATGGGTGAAAAAAAATTCTTTAACTTTTTGTGAATTTTTCTTTTATTAAGATCCGTCGTTTCAGATTGATTTTAGCCATTCCGTAAAAGATGGTCGCTTCTAGAGGTCGGGAAAAAATTGTTTGTGTTTTTCTAAAGAATCTTTGCGGAACCGATGGGAATGGATTCGACACCCGATTCAGCGCCTCGTTTCAGAGCAGCACAGTTCAACGTCAGCCGTTTCAACGCCAGTTATGCCGTTTTCAACGTCAGCCGTTTCAACGCCAGCACGTTTCCGCACCAATACTAAAAAACGTCGGGAATTACTATAGATTTTAGGAATTGGGACGGCAGGATCTCTGATAAATACAATCACTAGCGAGACATTTGAGGATAATTAACGTTTAATTAATGTAATATCGGTGATAAACAAGAAAAAATCCTAAGATCACAAAAGAAGCAAAATGAGAGTTAAATGATGTGAAAAAAATAAATTAAAACAAAATCTCACTGTATTCTAATAATTTTAGTTCGTTTTACAGATTAACATAATCTCAATCCATTAAATCTTGAAAATCAATTAAACTAGAGCCCGGACCGAGACGAGATCTCGAACAAAAATCCAGGTTATGAACAGATATTCCTCGAGATATTGACTCTCGGGACATAATTTTAAACTAACAATCAAAATGACAAAAAATCTTTTAAAATTACTATAAAAGAACTTTCAAATTTTAACTCGACAAATTTGTCCGCTCGTCTAATCTATTCTCAACAACATGGCTCCTTACAAGCGAAGTGCGGCTGGTGCTGCTGCAGGTGTTTCGTTCAGCTTTGTTATGATGGGCATTTTGTTTGCTATATATGTTCTCCCGCTTCTTTTGCTCTTCGGTGTATTTCTCTACATGTACAAGCAGTACAGAAAGATCAGAGAGGAAAAGGAGTATGTCAGGCAACTTCAACAAAACTATTTGCTCGCCCACAAAACCAAGTTCTAATGGTTAGTTTTTGTAATTTTATGATTAAAATAAATTTCATTTTATTTCAGAAAAGTTCTAGTCATCTACTACTACTATAGACGATAAACAACAAAGGAAGTAAAGAAATTAGAAGTGAGAGAAGGAATGTTATTTTTCAAAGATAAAATATATAAATAATTTTGCTTTGTTGAATCTGTTGAATATTTCTATTGTTGTTGTAAATAGAAAAACATCTAATAAATAAATTTAAAAAAAAATACAGCCGGACTTAGGCTGTAAAATACAGTCGGACCTCCATATCTCAATTTAGTGTACTTTTTCTTTTAATTTAGTTGGGCACGAAAGGGGGGAGAGAAGCTGCCTAAGCTATTTACATATCCCCAGTAGTTTAATACATACTTGAGTTAGGATATTCAAAATGTACCTCTCATTTAGTATACAATTTCTTCGTTAATTTGGTTATTTTCCCACTTAACTCCCAGTTGGAAGATATTATAACAAATGCTTGAAGACCAGCCTCTCGAAAAATTTAACCATGATTAGTTCACAGGGTTGAGTTTAATTAAGTCGAAAGAATAATTGAATAAAAATAAAAATGTTCTTTTCTAGATTAAATGTTTAGTAGATGTAATACAAAATTCTGTTTCCGAATCTGCTTCACTTATTGTTTCAGATATACTGCTATGTCGTGGTGTTGAAAAGGAGACAACTTAAAAATAAATTTTTATGTTTTTTATTTATTTTAGTTGGAATTTTATTTGAGAAAATATTGACCAAAAGTTATAATATCAGCTACATATTATGTGTTTTCAGTCTCACGAAAATGTTATTTTAAATTTTAGCTTCTAAAAAACAATTTTCACCTCTTGGTCTTTCTCCTGTACTTCCATGAGCCAAAGAACTTAATGAAGGTGTTGACGGTTCTGTAGGAACAGTTCTGGAAGACTCTTCCCCCATTGATATTGCAAATCTTCCTCCAGGACTTTAATTAAAATTTTAGAAGAATATAGTATTTATTAGAGTCGGATCACATTTGTGCGTACATTTTTGGGGATGAAAAAGTCCTAAAACCCAGACGTATAAAATTCATGTACGTACAGCCGAGATCCGACTGTATAATTAATCAATTACCTTCTCAATGATTTTGTACGTCTTCCCAATTCTCGACTTACTTCACTCATTTCTAATTTTCCTGAAACCTTTCCTAAACCTGCTGATGTTGTAGCCGATGAATCAGCACTAGGCATACGGGTGGGAGGTGTTTTGCGTCGAATACCACTTGCATGACGCATTGAACTTCTGGCACTAAATGGTAATGAAGGGCTTTTGTTTACTCGTTGGACTGAAAAAAGTAGAAAATAAGAAAGGTAGGAAATAAGATTTTACAATAAAAGAAGTATTTCGAGTAGGAGAATGTTTGGGTTTAAAAATTTCCTCCTTTAAATTCCTCAATCTTAGATATTTGATACTGATATAAAAATTAGAAAAATAAATTAAGGAAAACTCTCTTTCTATTTTTCAATAAAAGGCTGGCTAAACTAATATAAAATTATCAGAATTATTCTTTTAAAATAACCAGTAGTAGTTGGTGTATTATCTACTCCATCATCCCCAATTGTTTCCTCCATTTCCATAATTGTTGTAGTATTTTCTTGTTGTTGACTGGAAAGGCTTTTCTTTGCATTCTTTTCATCCCCTCCTCCTCCACTTCGAGTAGGCTGAATCCAACGAAGTTTTCCCAACGCTGCAGAGGAACTTAAACGTCGAGATTCTCTTGTACCAGTTCCAGAACTTCCCGAATCAGAATGAATTTCTCCGCCAATTGTTGGAGTGTGTGAACGGGGAATTTCTGTTAATTTTTAAATATTTCCCTTCACTCTATTCAAAAAAATTATTTTTTTACCTAAACTTCGATTAGAAAAATCTTCTCTCAATAAAATTAATTCTTTTCGAAGTATTTGTAATTGATAAAAAATATTAAAAGAATAATAAAATAATTTATTAGAATATTGTGTTGAAATAATTAAAGAATCTTCTACTTTTAATTGTTTAATAGCCAAAAGCCTTTCACGCATTTCTGATTGCCAAGAAGCATCTAAATCGTTTGCTGGTCGTTGACTAAGACGAATTTGCATTAGCGGTTGAAGCATTTCAGCAATAGGTAAATTAGAACAAATCATAGATTCAAGAAAAGAACAAAGTGCTTGTCCTCCACATTTTTTTGCGACCATTTCCCGAACTTTTTAATTAAAATAAATAAAATTTCTCATTATATGTATACTAACCAATTCGAGAAATTCTAAGCCAATGGGCAACAGTTAATTGTTTTTGGAAACATAAAACAATTGTTTTGATTGCTAAAAGGATTATTGGAAAAATTATTTTACTACGTTTTACCCAAAATAACAGATAAAGCAACAGAATCCCGAACAATTCTTGCTGTTGAAACTGTTGCCGAAAATCCACCTTTTTCTGTAACAGAAACAGATCCTTGACGATAACCACCAACATTTCCACCTCCTCCTCCACCAGTTATTCCACCAATACCTCCCCCACCTAATCCCCCACCACCAGCAGTACTTTCGCGCATTAAAGAATTAGCTAAACTACTTCCACTTACAGCCATTGGAACAACACTTTGTTTAGAAACAAGTGGAGGGCAAATAGCTTGTTGTAATAAATGAAGACAAAAATGCAGGTCTTTTGAATAAAATTTTGGGGAGGCTGAAAATGAAAATGATGTTTTTTTATTAAATTTTAGGTCAAAAATATGTCGGCGGCCAAATTAAAGTCTTGTCCAAATATTCTTTGACCGACCGAATTCAATTTGGCCGGCCAAATTACTTTTTACAAGAATTCAGTTTGTCCTTTTACAAGAATTCACTTAAAACAAAATGTTCTGTACAGAAAGAATAACATAATTATTCTCATTAAATATTACACACTTTTCTTACCTTTTCCAGGAATCGCTGCACGCAAAAACATCGGAATAAGAAATTGACAAAACAGCGCTTCAGGACGTTCTGCTAAAGGACCAATAGCCTCTGATGTACAAATTAACTCCAATGAGAATGCTTGCTAAAATAGATTTAGAAAAATATTTTTTAATTCTTAAAAAAATAACTGCTCCAAAATGTCCCAATCTTTGACTTTCTGCCCAAACAGTAAAAAGTCTCAAAGCAACAGAACAAAAAATTGAAGGAGGAATATGAGAATTTAAAACAGTATGTGAATAAACTGGTGTAGAAATGTGTGGCTGTTGTGGACCTGTAGGTTCTTCTATAGGGCCTAAAGTATCTCCAAGTGTTAGACGTAGACATAAAAGTGTTATTGTCTGAAATAAAATTTAAAAATAAATTTTTGTTAAAATTTATTTACTTTCAAAGAATGTAAATGAGCAATATGAGGGGAATGCAATAAAGTTTGATATAGTCCAGCTAACCAACAACTAACAGCTTCCCAATTAGCAGCACTACGACGCATTGATGGTCTTTTAGCTATTTTAACTATTGTTTTGTCAAGTCGTCGAAGAATAACATTTATTGATGATCTACAAAAATAATTAGAATTGTGTGTGTTTTAAATAAAAATATATGTATGTTTATAATATGGTTGTCGGATCCGGATCCGAAAAAAGGCTGGATACCGGAAATTTTCGGTTTGGATATCGGATCCGGATATCCGAGGATTTCCAACTATACGACAACCCTACATAATATGTATTTGTACCTATTAGTCTCAACAGACCAATCAACAATTGGAAGAACGTGAGTAAAGTAATCACGTAATCCATTACATGTAAGTGTTTGTGCATCATAAGGAGCTAATTTAAGTAAAGCGACAGCTACTTCACTAATTTTTGAATGACAACGATGATCAAGTAATTCAGGTACTCGAGTGGAAGAGTGTTCTGCAGAATGCCCACTACCTGATGCCAAAAGCTTTGAAAGTTCTTTAAGACGTTTAGATCCTCGGTGAATAAACATTGCACAAAGGGTAAGTAAACTTAAAAAATATTTTCTTAAACATATTTTCTTGAATATTTTTTTAATTAGTCAATTCCGTGATAAATTAGGAAAATTAAGAGAAATTAAGTTAAAGAAAACTCACGCATCTCTAGGCCCTCTAAACTGTTCTTTATGTAGTTCAATATCAGTAGTTGTACCAGAATCTGCCCAACCTGCCATTGTAAGTTTTGGTTTCGTACCTCCAGTGTTGTTTATCCCTCCTCCAGAATGGCTTTGACCTCCAGTTGGTTGTTGTTTACTTGGTTCGTCGTCAATAATTGTTGGGGGATCAAAAAACTGAGGGGAATCAGCACGTTCATTTGTTGCTAAGAATGAACGGCTTTTACGTTCACGCACAGCAGTTGAGAATGCTTTAGAATTATTAAATTATTTTCTAAAACAATTCCACAATAATTTTAAGGTCTTTAAACGTTTTTCAGTGATGAACACCTTTTAACTTAATCTAATCTAGCTATAGGAAGAAGGTAGACCAAAAAAGGAGATCTCACGTCCGTGGATTTCGTGAGGAGATAGTTATCGAAATTTATTACCATTAGAAGCTCCAACGCCAGTCGCAGATAGAAAATCAAGTGAACGTGTTGGCCCTCTTGCCAAGACATCACAACTATTTGCCAATGCACGCATTTCAACGCCAAGTGTTGCAAAAGCAGACAATTCATGTTTTATCTCAGCAAAAGTTGTTGCAGCCCCAGTCATTCCGGCACTCTGTGAACGATGTCCAGAAGCATCCCCAACACCTCCGTTTTTACTTGTGGCTGCAGTTGCTGCATTACTACTTTCTTCTTCCATGTGTAATAAAAGATGTGGAAGCATTGACTGCATACAAAGTAACATTTGGTGACTGCGACGTGTTTCTGGGGCAAATGCACAAATTGTACTGAAAGTTAAATAAATTTTGTTCAAATAAGGTTAGAAAGTGTTATTGTGGAATTAGAATGTTGTATTTTTCGATTAATTACCCTAATTCGATTAAATACTCCAGTAAGATTGAAAACAATTCATGTTTTATCTCATAATTATGCCTTAAAATTTTGATAAGGATATACTTAAGTATATAACTCAAAGAAAAAATAACCCAAGAAATAAACTGATAAAAAATGAAGAGAACAAAATCTAAACTAAACTTACACACAACTAGCCATTGCATCTGTTAGGATTGTAAAAGTATTAGGTTCATCTTTATAACATAAATCTAATGCTTGTAAAGGTGTTGGATAGGGAAGAACACTTCAAAAATATTTAATATTTAGATTTTTTATTTAGAAATTGCCTTAAAATTTGTAATTGGTCCATAGGTTCAAGCATTTTCTCCATTGCAAGTAAAAGAGAAAATAAATATTTTGCTTTAACTTTCATTGGACTAGCCTCCAAATCGTTATCATTTTGATCCAAAATATCAGCTATTGATCCAAACCTTTTTTATTTCCAAGAATTTTATTTAAAATTTAAAAAAATACATTTGTAATAAAAATGGTTTTCGGTGAAGAATATAAAATTGTTTACAAACAAATTCAATTACTTGAGTGAAAAGACGATTAGGTTGTCGTTGACTTTAAAATTAATAAAATTAATTTAAAATTTTTATTTTTGGGTGGGATATATTCAATAATAAATAGGCAAGTTTTTACATAGAGACTTTGGCTAGCTAAGACTATATAAAATTTTAATAGAAATGATCTCCATTTACAATTAAATCTGTAAAACGTAAGAAGTTAACAAACATAGTTCGTATTTAGTCAAAAATTAATGACTAAAATTAATTCTTCATAAAATAGAGGTAGATACTTATGTAGCAGTATAAAAGCCGGATTAGGTTTTAAAAATCCTATCAGATTTTCAACTTTTCATCGAGTCCAACAAAACTCCAACGACGCGTTCTTCAACTTTTCAAGCCAACTCTTCAGCTCGATACTTAACGTATGTCTTCGGAAGGATTGAGTTTGGCCCTCGCGGCCCCCGCAACCTATACGTTTCTTACAATTACTCTCATCTTTTTGATGCTTTCTGGGACGTTTCTGCCTCTGCAATGTTGCTGCTGTAAAAAGAAGAAAAAAAAGGTGAATAAATGCGTCTTTTTTCAAAAATATGTAATTTTATTTTTAAAGAGATTGGTTCGACCACAGCCTGCTCCTGCTGCAACGGAGGCTCCATCAGCACAACAAACGGTTGGACAACAGCAAGGTGTTAAGAAGTCTGTCAAAAAGCCAAGCGAGAAACCAAAAGAGAAGAAGGAAGGATCAAAAAGCAAGTCAAGTAAAGGACCGGAAATGATTGACGAGCGAAAAGAAGAAAAACAAAAGCAATTGGCACAGACAGCAGTTGGCCTTCCAAAAATGAAGGACGACAAACACGACTCGGGAATGGCAGATGGTGGTGGCTATATGACATTGGACAAATTAGATCAAAATATATTTGTTCAGCACCTTCCAAAATTAACGCCAAAACTGGGTCCGCCAAAAATGGTTGATGAGGCACCTGGACAGAAAGGAATTGCTGAAGGGGCTGAATACCAAACTCTTGGAAAGTTGGACATGAATAGTATATTCGGGACTGCCAAGGGGGAAACGAAGAAAGAGAAGGTAAACTGAAGAAAAATTTTTTCCAAAATAAATTTTTTTGATCCTTTTTAGAACAAAAAGAAATCAAAGGATACCAACCAAACACAGGACACAGCCGAACAAACAGATGAAACCGAACATACAGATGCATCGACCGTTGAAGTAACAAAAAGTGAAGAGAAAAGTTTGGCTGAGAGCAAGAAGAAGAACATTTCAACGAAGAAAAATATTTCCAAAAAGCTTCAGAAAAGTAAAATTAGTTCTACTCACAAAAAGGATAAAAATGACACAAAGAAGAAAAAGAAGCCTCATCATCATAAGGGAAGCAGCAATGAAAAGACAAAGTCTCAGCCATCTCTAAAAGAAGAGATCAAAAAGGAGGAAAGTAGTATGGGTGATACAGCTGGTTATGAGGTAAATCTGAAATTTTTGGCATTCTGTTTTTAAACAAAAATTTCTTTTTTTTAGACGCTGAGCAGTCTTGATCGTGCCATATTTACACAAAATAGCTCTGCGACAAAATCTGTTGACGGGGAAGATGATGAGTAAAAGATGACTGATGCTCCTTTTCGAACGGCTACTGTAATGTGTCTATGAGAAAAGATGAGTGGTAAAATGATAAAAACGATAAGATTATTTCCCTTGCAAATAGTATATCTTGTATTAAAATTGTATTTTTTGTTGAATGTTTTCTTGTCTATTAAATGTAATCTGATTAAGAAGGAAATTTAAGTAGGCAAAAGATTGAAATAAAATTAAAATACTCACCAATAACAACGTAGTATTGTAGGCATAATTAAGAAAAATCCTTGAATAGCAAAAAGAGATTGAAAGTGAATACTCATTGTTAAATAAGCTGTCATACAACGACGAAGAATTAAAACGTCTTCACAATGAATTATCTAATAGAAAATCTAAATTAAAAAAAATATTTTTCTTAAAATTACCATAACACCATTAATTACGTTTATAAATAAATGTAAATCACCAAACATAAATACATTCTCCATTTTTTCAAACATATTTGACATTAACTAAAAAAATTATGAAAATTTTTGGAGGGGAAGATAAAATTTTAGGAGTTAAAAATGGATTAGGAGTACCGAGAAAATCTTACATTTGCCCAAGAGAATTTGTGTAAAGCATCCATTGTTTGTAATTCATCACCCCAAAGACCTTGATACATTCCAAAGCATGATTCTACAGCTTTGCGAGGGAATGATGGTAAATGAGTAAATTCGTCGTGAAGAAAGAATATTCTTTGGGGAACAACTGATTCGGGTGAATGACGGAGAGCATCTAAAAATTAATTTTAATAGGTTATGTAAATATTGAGAGTCCACATTCTGAATAGGAATATATATTTTAGGATGGGGATTTTTTAAAGCAAAACTCATTTTTAGGTCTTTAAGTGTCCATTCGATCCTCTAGTCAGAAGATGAAAACCCTTATTGATAAGGAACTAAAAAGTGGATAAGGTTTCGTTAAGCGGTTCAACACTAACAATAAATATTTTTAAATTATTAAATTCACTATGTGTAAGAAGTACTTTTCCAGTTTCAATAAGTTTTTGATGAAATGAATGTTCTCGAATTCTTTGTTCAGCTGTTTCTGCATCAAGACGTAAAAGTTGTAATTGAGGATAAAAGGAACGATGAAAGAAATAAAAATCTCTTTAATAAAAAATATTTTTTTAATAAAATAGTTAAACCTAAATTACCGAACATAAGAATTTGGATTATGCAAAATAAAAGTTTTTGGATCGTAAAGATAATATTGCTGTTGTCTGTTTAAAACATTGTCTTCAATACCAAAAAAGTGAAGAGATTCGTTAATTAAATGCTGAAATTGTGTTTCTTCGAGAACTGGAAATTGTGCTGGAATTCCACTATAACCAGCACTTTGTAATTGATCTGATGGAAGGCCATGAACTAATACCTAATAAATTTATTTTTTGAATAAAAAATAATTAATTTAAATAATTAAATGTCTCAAATAAAGACAGAAACAGAATATTAATTTATGAAAATTAAAAAATATTTTTAAAGGTATTCCAGAATTTATTGACTAAAATAACACTAAAAATTAATTTTATTTCTTTTAAATTTTTTAAAAATTAGAAATACCTTCTTAGCGCTAGGTAAATTAGCAGTAATCATAATAGCTTGATCACATTGTTCTTTTTTTAAAGTTTGTTTCAAGTCTTTGAAATAAAGACCATGAACATAAGGAACAATTAACCAACAAACAGACAAAGCTAAAGCCAAAGAACGATCACTTCCCCCAATTTCCCCTCCTTCATTTCCTCCACTACCTCCTCCCGGTGTTCTTACATAAAACATTACAAGTCCTAATAAAGCATTTAAAATTGTATGTGCAGTTTGTGGGGGTAAAGGGCGAAAACGAAGAACGAGACGACGAAGAAGTGCAAGCATTTGTTTCTATAAAAGAATATTCTAAAATAAATTTTAAAATATTTTTAAAACTTGTTTGTCTCGATTTGTAAATTTTTCAAAAAAGTGACGAAGAAATAAAGCAGTATCTTCAACAAGACAATTCCAAATTATATTTCGGCAGGTTTCGCCAACTAAAAATATTTATGAATTAATACACCTCTCGAATAGAGAGGTGTATTACCCTCTCTTACCCTCTCGAATAGAATGCTCCTTTGGAGGAGATTTGAAAAATACAATGCCCTCCTCCATTAGAATGCTCCCCCCTAATAGTAGAATGCCCCTTCGGAAGGTATTTAAAAATAGAATGACCGGGCATTCTAATATAAAGAAAATGGTTATTATATTCACAATAAGTTTGTACGGACTTAAACTAATTTTTTGATTCTTTTTAAATAACGGCATTGAATCTAAATGAAATTTAATTATAAAAAGTATTCTGATGTGACATAAATGATTAAATAAAACGGAAACTTAAATAGGATATTCAAATAAAAACACCTGAAACCCCTCCATTGTCAACTTGAGGGTCATCTAATAATTCCACAATTGTTGGTACAACGGAAAGTATTGAAGAAGGAAATAAAGGTTGTGCCACAGGTATAGCTATTTGTCTTGTAGGAATTGAAAGAGCTGTTTCTGCTATAGTAGATTCATCTCCACCTGTTACACCCGAAGTTGAATTATCTGCTTGAACAATTAATTGTTGATGTTGAAAAAGTGCTGGTTCATAAGCTGCCTGAATGTGGGAGTAGAAAAATAGGTTTACTAAAGAATATGCCAATTTTGACACAAATAATTTAGATATAGTTAGTATTTCAAAAGACTTGTTAGACTGACCGATGCGTGATGTATTTTTTTAGAAAATACTTAAAGTCAAAATTTTCATTATATCGAGTGATATTAAATCGCAGGGATCAGCTTGAAAGTCATTTAACGGTTACTTGATTAGATGGTTATCGTCAGTCGAAATAATTATTGTAATCATTAAATTAATTCTTTAAATAAAATTCTATACTTGTTGAACAATAGCAGTTGCCCTAAGCGGAAATTGTTCTCTCAATTCTCTCTGCCTTTCCTCAGCTCTCCTTAAAGCTTTTCTAACCATTTCTTGTTTTTGTTTTCTTCTTGTTCTAGTCATTGCCATAATTGTTTGTGTTGTTGATTGTTCTTCTTCTTTTAATGATAATTCTTCTATTTTAGTTTTTAATGGTGGCATCCATGGTGGATCGACAATAGGTACTTGACTTTGGCCAATTGAAGGGGATGGAAGTGTAAAGTCAATACTTGGTGGGGGGACCTATAAATTAAATTATAAAGCGTCTGATAAGGTTTGCTTTAATATTTAAAGCATCCCAAAACCCTAACGTTCTCCTTAAAGCTTTCTAACCATCTAACGTTCTCTTTCAAAATTTACTTTAAATAAAAGTTGGGCTCCCTCTTCCAATTTCAACCAAACATGAAAACGTTGACGCCATAGAACATAAAAACGTTTAATAGATAAAGTGCGAACAGAAGGATCAGTTGATGCAAGATCAGCCGACATTAAAGAATTAATTTCTTGGGGACATTTAACTGCACAACAAATAAAAAATGCCGCTTAAAATAATTTTCTAAAATTATTTTTAAATTTGTAAAGAGACCAGCAGTTGCCGTTAAATTAGAATCTTCAATTCGAGTAAGTAAAGTCCAAGCAATCGGAATAACAGGTACAAGTTGTTCCCCTTTTATTAGAACAATACCTTTAAGAAGTGTAGCAAGGGGTGAATGAACTAATCCTAATAATTGTGTTTTTAATATTCCAAAAATAGGAGAGTGTTTTTGTTGTTTAAGTTCTTTAGGTTCAGCAATTGCTTCCATTTCCTTTTATTTTAATTTTATTTATTTTTAATTAAATATTCTCTTACATCTGTCTTTTTAGCCTTAATCTCTTCAATTTCCATTAATTTTTCAATTATTAACCCTCTCAAGGCGAGAGGCATTCGATCAACACCGCTTTGACGGACATTTGCACTCTCTCTTCTCGGAGGGTTTGAAGAATGTCTTTTCTTTAAAATTAAAAAATACTCTCAAAAATTTTGAAAATTCTTTTTTTACTTGTGCATTATGTTGAATACTTTGCCATCTATCAATAAATTGTTGACGCCTGTCGATTCGTCCCTCCAGGGAATGATTGCCATAAACAATAGATAAAGCTTCTACAAGACGTAAACATTGTCTAAAAATTAAAAGAGTAAATCCAGTGGAATGTCCTAAAATATTTGAGGAGTTTAAAGCTTTTGGAGATTTCTGAAAAACTCTTAGAAGTGTCATTCAATTCTCTCGAAAGGCAGGATTTAGGTAAATTATTAATTTTCATCAACCTATATATTCTCTCAAAACACCATTTAGAACAAAAATTTTCATGAGCACATGCAAACCCATAGCGTTGGCTAAAAGCTAGGAGGGTCTAAAAATAATTTTTATATTATTGACAAAAATTCCAAAAAATTTGTATGTATATTCACCTTTAACCAAGGCATATTTCTAATCATTTCTTCTTCATCATCCTCTTCTGCTTGCTCTTTTTGTATAACAGAAGCAGCAGTTCCGCATGACAAACGTTCTGGTGAATGTGGAGAAGGTTGTTGTTGTTGTGATTGTATTTGTTGTCCATCTAATGTTGGTTTAAGTCTAGAACCTTAAAAATAAAAATCTTAATTTTATAAGATCAAATAAAAAGAGAAAAGGCAAGCAAAAGGGCAAGCAAAACAAAAAGAAAGAAAGCAAAAAACACCTCTTTGAGCCATACTAAGCATAAAAATAGGTGATCGAGAAGGCCCTCCTTGTTGATTATTTGTTGTTGTTTGTTCAGAAGAAGAAGGTATTTCCTCTGAATTTGCCAAAATAATATTTTCATTTTCACCTAATTCCAAATCTATTTCATCATTATTTTCTGTTCGGCTACGCCCAGCACGCATTGAATGTCTAGGAATTAATGAACGAGATACTCGAGTTTTGAATGAAGTTGTTCGACGACGACGATGCGCAAAAGAAACCATTCTTTGTTGTTTAATTCTATCAACAACACAAGGATCATCATCTGCTGTAGCACGTCTTACTAATGGAACTAGAGAATAAAAAGAAGCAAAAAATAAATAGAAGCAAAAAAAGCAGACCTCTATTTTAAATTTAAATAAATGTGATTTATTTATACCTTGGAAATTTGATGGCCTAATTAGCCCAAAAACATTCACTGTAATAATTAAAGTTTGTGGCCAGAAAAACGATATCTGGCACGTTTAGAGGTTTAAAAAGGATTACAAGATATTTTAGATATAAATGTTCAGTTTAAGTTAAAAATGTACTAGCCATAATGGAGTAAGTAAAATAGAGGGAAAAATATTTTTGCATGAAATGAGAAGCTATTTTAAAAAATTAAAGCGATTTTCTAGAAAAAGCGAAAATAATTAACAATAAATTATTTTCCTCACCAGACTCGACATAAGTTGATTCTGGCTCATCTACAGGTTCTACCGCAGTAGAGGGATGTTGGTGTGCTGATTTTGAGAATTTTCTTATTCTAAAATTTTTTTCACAATTTTTCTATAAATATATTTTTACCTAAAAGATTCTCTAAAAGATCTATTTAGATTAGGATTAAATACAGAAGAGGATGTGTCAACAACAGAAGAAGCACTAGGGGGAGGTGTTTGTTGTTGGGCAATACCTCCTGAAGAAGGAGAACTTCGTTTAAGAAGGCGTTGTCTTCCTTGAGCTAATCGGCGAACTAAAATAATTTTAAAGACAATTTAAAATAAATTTTATTTAAAAAATAGAAAGGAAAGGAAATTTTGGAAGATAAAAAGAAAATAAAGTTTAAAGAAGACAGAATTGAAAGAATAAAGTTTCAAAGTAAAGAAAGCTTAAAACAAAAGCAAAAAGCATTTAAAGAGACAGAAAAGGAAAGCAATTAGTATTTAATTGTTGTTAATTTAATTGTTGTTATTGTTGTTGTTAATATTTTTAAACCTGATCTAGAACGGCTATGACTACTTCCAAAATCTTTTCCAGCCCCGGCACTTCTTCTACTTTTTTCACTTCTAGCCTTATCAATAATTAATGGAGGGTATTTTCTTTCTTCACTTAAACAATTTCTTCGTTGAAAATTATTTTTTTCTGTTTGTAATAAATTATTAATTAATTCTGTTGGGTCATTCTGCATTAATGGAGAATAATAATCAACTTTCCCAAAAAGACGAGAACGAGAGGCAAATCGAAGAAAAGTAGAAGATAATGAAGAAGGAGATTGAGTATTAGAACGAGGATGGATATGACGAGAATATGGCGATTTTTCTGTTGAGACTTTATGTTAAATAATTATATGTATGAGGTATTAAATATAAAAAAGATTTTTTATTTAACGAGATAAAAATAAATTAAATTAATCTCAATTTTGGGTATTGTGACTTAAAGGGTTTTTTGACTAGACCGATTTGGTCGAATGAGGTGTTATTTAAAAGAGCTCATCGAGCTGAGTCGGTGATACCAAGATCTGAACAAAATTATGAGGGACTGAATTTTCGCTAAAATAACTGTTTTTGTATTGCTATTAGGGGGTAGATCGTCGTTCAAGGTTGAGAATTAATAAAAAAGAATAGGTTTATTTTACTGGTGCAGAACCCAACGACCGTTGACCCGGAAAACTAATTTTTCGGAATATTAATGTATTTAATAAAAAGTCCTGGCACTCAGATGGCCCTCTCATAAGGGGCTCTCAGTTGGCCGCACTCAGTTGGCTCGGCTCTCAGTTGCCCGCTCTCAGTTGGCAGCACTCAGTTGGCGGCTCTCACCTGGCCCGTTCCGTGTATTTGACCCCCATTTTAATAAAAAACCAAAAATTGCAAAGCTTAAGCTACATAAAAATGGCAAAAAGCAGAAGGAGACGAGTAAGGAGAAATTTAATTATAAATATATTTTTATTAAATATTTATTTATTTAATTTAATTCCCACTTACCTTTTCCAGTTTTTTCTAAAATTTGTTGTTGTTGAAGTAATTGTAAATGTTGTTCTTCCCCTACTAAATCATGTGATCCTCTGGGGGAATTTTCATCATCTGCTGTTGAATAACTTATACGGCGTTCCGGATGCAATTCATTAATTGAATGGACAGAACCGCTAACAACATCTAAATGTTGTTGTTGTTGTAACATTTGGGGATTAAAAGTATTTGATAAAATGGACCAACGACGATTTGACTAAATTTTAGATTTTAATTTTAAGAGCAAGGACAGGTTCGATAACTACCTGTAAACGTTCCCAACCACTAGATACAGCACTATTTGCTTTTTGAGAAAGTTGTCTGCTACGAGGTAATAATTGAAAGGTTTCACGAAGAAAAGAAGTTATTTGTTGTAAAAGCATACAAACCATTAATTGTAATGCTACAGGAAAAGCAGTGCCCAATCCCTTTCCTAAATTTTTCTGAGAATTAATAATTGGAAAAGCAACAACTCTGACCACATATAAACATTAAAGTTGTTTATTTTTTAACTCAACCTAAGGAGTTTATTTAACTCAACCTAAGGAGAATTTCTATAAGTTTAACCCGGTTACTTAACCCTTAATTTCTGGTATGGATCTTGAGGGTGTAATAATATGAAATGAAATATTTATTAGAGAAGGGGTAATTATAATTGAGATAATACAACAAACAATTTTTAAAAATACAATGAATTTACCATCTTTATCCCCTGTATTCACAGTTCCATCATCCAAAAAATCCTCCAATTCATCCATTAATTTTAAATTTCGAATTTCTGCAGTACTTTTCAATTCCGTCTCTAAATCTAATTGACGTTGAAGTCGAATACCTAATTGAAAGGCCCAAGAGAAAAGAGCCCTCCCAATCGCACGTTGCATTAAAGCAGTTCGTCGAGAGGCACCACCACCCCCTCCTATACGAATTGAACTTTGTGGTTGAAGAGGTGTTTGAGGGGCACATCCTCCACTTCCCGTTGCTGAAGAAGTAAATAATCGACCTGGCAAAGACATTCCACTGAGAAAACATTGATAACTTGTTTGATTTTTAAACAAATTACCTTCGAATCCAATCTGGCCATGCACCGTTATTGCAACGATGAACAAAATGGATACATTCAAGTAATAAAACAGCTCTATAAAAATAAATGTTTAAAATCCTTTTTGTATCAGTTCAATCAACTAGGTGTGATACACTCAATAAAACAATTAATAAGGAACAATCTTAAGATATAATATTTATGTACCTCGAGAGTACAGTAGATTTCAATTCAGGAAGTGCAGCAATTAAAGGAGCGTCTGGAAAAGTGCCAGGTTTGCTGTTCTCTAGAATAAAAGCAAACCGTGCCGCTCCTTCTCTAAGTTCTTTTATCTACAAAAATATTAATTTAAAAATATTTTCTGAAAAAATCTTTAACTTGAACAAATTTTCGTTGAGGCAAGAAATTAGGAATATTTTGTGGTGAACTGGCTGATGGCTGATCAAAATGCCTTCCTCCTTTTTCTTCACCTTCTATAATTCCGAAATGAGCTTTCGGGGCTGCTAATCGACTCGGAGGTGTTGCTCGAATATTTGAGCCAGTATTAGACTTTCCTCCCCCTCCTCGCCCTACACTTCCAGCATCTAAAGAACCTCCACCACCTAATGAACTTTCTCTATCATCTTCTACTAGATTTGTTGTAGTTTGTTGTTCATCAGAAGTTGCATTTAAGGAACCATCATCGTCTCCAAAATTTATGACGGTTTGATCGGAACTTGTAGTGCCATGTCGGGCCTAAAAAAATAAATGATACCACTTATAATGAGATTTATCGTAAATCGAGATATTAATTCTCACTCCCTTAAGAAGTCCAAGTAATCGTCCAGTTGCCCCACCGCCTTTTTTTGTTGAAGAATTTTTGCCTCCTCCCTTTTTCGGTGCTAAAGTAACTGTTTGTGGTTGAGGACTTCCAAGCGAAGAATCATCCATTGATGTTGAAGGATGAATTCTAAGTGGTGGAGTAGATTGTGTTGAATCCCCTCCTCCACCATTTACACCTCCATCACTATCAGCACCACCACATGACCCAGTTAATTCTTCTTTAGTTAATGTTGTTTGCATCCATTCTCTTTTTCTAAAAAGACCACGTCTTAATGAAGCAGCATATTCCCTTGCTGGGGCAATTGATAATGATTGTTGGTTATTGTTATTTGTTGTTAATGTTGTTGATTTATTTTTAGAGGTTGATGGTAATGTATTTATTGTTGTTGATGTAAATTGTGAGGATGGTGGAGGTTCACTCCATGGACAACGAGCAGAACCGATTCGGTTTATAGTTTTTGCAGACATGGCACTCTAAAGAATTTATTTTCTAAATGAACCCCGTTATCTGATAGAGGGACAGTGGGGATCGTTCGGAAAGGAAAAAAATAAATTAAAGGAAAGTTTTCTTGCCATAGCATATCTCCGTAAAGGATTTCCATGTTTCTCAAAAGTATAAGCTATCAACATTCTAACATCCTGTGCAAGGCTCATATTTTCTGGCTGCCATAATTCAGCAGAAGAAGCAGTTAATTTAGAAAGTAAAGGTCCAAGTATAGCACTCATTAAAATACTTTCAATACCTCCATAAGCTTCATTAAAATTATTTTTGTAGGTTGGAGGCATTTTTGGAGTTAAATTTGTTTTGGTTGTTGACTGGGTTTGTTGGACTAAAAAATTAAATTAACAGAGATTTTTCTTTGGGGGTTTTTTTTTAATATTTTTATTGTGATTAAAAATATTTTCTAATTTATGTAAATATATCTAGGTATATTCATTTTACCTTTCCCGCCACTAGTTAATATACTTCGTTGATGTAATTTATTAAAAGATGGAGAAGCCCGGCAAAATATAGTTAATGAATGTAATGTATCAACCATTTGGGCTGTAGGTATAGACTTTACTAATTGACGAAGAAGTTCGATTAAAAGTTCAGAACTTAAATAAAATGATTTTTAAATTGTAAACTCTCTTTTCCTTTTAAAATGAATGGGAATTTATTAAAGCCCCTTACACACTTTTTTACACAAATACTAATACTCCTTACTTAAACAAAAAATGAAATTGAAATCCTTAAATTCACATTAGAAAGATTTCTTTACTAAAATTTAATTAATTCAAAAGTGCCAAAAATAAGATGAGGAAGAGTAAAAATAAATAGCAATTCTCAAGGGCGAATTAATAATAATCATTTAATCTTATGCCCAATATTTAATTTAAAATAATTTACTTAATTCTATGCATTTGTGCAATTAAATTCCTCAATTTTATTCTTAAAAATTCTGCTTGAGGACATCTGACACTTCCTTCATTACAACCATTCGGACAACCCAATTGAAGACAAACACGGTGTAAAATATGTAAAATATTTTCAAAGAAAAGACGAGCTCCATAAAATTCCAAATTTGGCATATTTAGTAAAGTATCACAAATATTTAATACAATCTAAAAATATTATATAAGAAAATTAAATCTTTATGGCAAAATTATCGTAAACAATCAATCCTAGTTAGACAGTCCAACCTACATATTACTATTTAATAAGGGATGGAGAAAGCACCGTATAACCCCTATCAATTTCCCTCCCTAGATTAATTAGTCCCTCAAGCAAGGGGTTGAAACATAAATTACCCAGTGTAATTATTCAAGGAATTACGGCAATGAATATACCTAATTAGAATTCATATACCTAATTTACATACATACCTCAGATACTTTAACAACGGTACAACGTTCCATTAAAGCCCCCAGAGTTTTAAGTAATGCTAACATAGATAAATGTCCATTTCCTTCAATAAATTGAGCACTGCCAATTGCTTCTGGGAAGAATTGAGAATATTTTCTTTGGTAATTTGATGGGGGTGAGGATTTGTCTTGAGGATCTGTTTGACAAGATGAAGGAGGGCAGATAGAACACCTTCCATGGATTAAAGAATCAGAATGACGCGAGAAAAGTGAAGGTTCGCTACGGCTTCGAGCATTTTTATTTGAAAAACCAGAAGCCATTTCTGCACGAGAAATCTGAAAGGAATTAATTTAGTTTATTCTTTTTATTATTAAAATGTTCCGAGACAAGAACTCGATCAAAATTTTTTGTTACCACGCCCGAGATTCCAAACCGATAAATTTTTGGTTTTTCAAGATTTTTTGATAACCGGAGTCCCTCGGTTATGATGGCTATGAAAAGATAAGAATAATCTTCTAGAGTAACACTAAGAAAAGTCGTTGTGAAAACTTAAAAAACCAGGGGTATCATTTTGGAACGCAGTGTATGAAACACAGCTAGAACAAAACAATATAGTACTACCGTGGCGCGACACATGAGGATATGACTTTTGAGGACCAGACACTTGAGGACCGACTTTTGAGGACGCGACCTTTGGGGATGCGACTTTTGAGGATGCGACCTTTGAGGATGCGACTTTTGAGGATCAGACATTTGAGGATACTCTAATGTCAAAAAAATTAAAAAATAAATAATGTAATTTTATGTTTAAAAAATTAAAATTTTATAATTTTATGGCTTTCTCAAGGACTAACGAGCAAATAATTGAATTTTCCAGACATTTATATGAATGATTATTCTTTTTAGTTTATATCTGGTAATAGATAAGTTTGTTTTAATCCCCCCCATATCCTACTCGATCCGACTTTGAGGAATATTCTGTGATATGAAGGTATTTGAGGAATATTCTATGATATCAAGGGATTTGTGGATTTGCAAGAGTTTTGGAAAGGATGCTATCAGGGATTTGGAAAGGATATCTGTGAATTAAAGTGGATATTTTTGATTGAATTTTAACTCTTTATCACTATTAATCCCCCAAAATCCTCTCATATCCATCAATCATTCATTATCCCTTAAATCCCTTTATCCCTCCCTAATCCCCTTAAGAGAGTCCCTAATCCATCAATATTTCCTTCGATTCACTTAGTTTTAATCTTTCGATATCCCTCCTAATCATAAAGATCGCTCCTACAAAACTTATGCCCCTCGTTATTTTATTGATATTAATTAAATCCCCTTGACCAATTCAGAACCCTTCTATCACCCGATATAAATCCTCTTATATCCAGAAATTCACTTATACCCCAACGCTAATCCTTAATAACTCCTTAACCCTAAAAAAATTTCGGTTCGGTTTATCGGTTCGGTTTCGGTTAAACGAAAAATTTGGTGAAACCGGCAACCCTACATAAAATTATAAAATTTTAATTTTTTAAACATAAAATTAACATTATTTATTTTTTAATTTTTTTTGACATTAGAGTATCCTCAAATGTCTGATCCTCAAAAGTCGCATCCTCAACGGTCGCATCCTCAAAGGTCGCGTCCTCAAAAGTCGCATCCTCAAAAGTCGGTCCTCAAGTGTCTGGTCCTCAAAAGTCATATCCTCAAGTGTCGGGTAGCCGTACTACTATGTTGTTGTTCAACAGACGTTTCTAAAAGTACACAATTTTGTAAACCAACATTTAATATACACAAATAATTTCAAAAATCCTTATAAAATCCCCAAATACCTTTTTTGTCTGTTTAATAGGTAAAGTATTTGCTGAAATCCTCCGTCTACGTTTATCGCTATCAATTTTTGGTATTAAAAAACTTTGTTGATCTTCTTTTTGTTTAGCAATTTCTTGTTTTTGTTCAGCAACACTACTCCGTTTTAAACCTAATATAGATTTCCGACGTTCTTTAATTAATGAAACATTTTCTATTGGAGGTTGTTGCTGTTTTTGAGGGGAAGGAGGAATGTTCGTTTCTTCAATTTTTTCTGTTGAAGGATTTTCTTGTTGTAAATCAGCCCAAGTTAAATATTGCTTTAAAAGTGTGGGGAATTTTATATTTAAGAGAATGAAGTACCGATTCAAGATTTGTTGTCTCATTTTTGGATATTTTTCTGTTTGCAGCAGTGTCTGAGTTACATCTGACAAAGAATAAAAACAGGATTTGTTATATAAAATAGAGGGGTTTTAAATATTGTGTGATATATGTTAATAATGCCACAAAATATTTCTACTACCTTGATCTAAACATTCCTTCATGTAAACATCTATATTGCCGCATTGCTATTAAACGATTTAATAAATATTTTACTGCCCAAAATACTCCTCTTTCTGCCCAATTTTTAATTAATAAACATCTAAGAACGGCAATATCTAAATAATTAGCTTCGTGAGGGTCTGCTGTTAAAGAAGCTGTTGAAGGAAAAGGAGAATCACCCGCTGATTTTTCACCTAATCCAACACTCATTTCCGAATCTGAGCGTTTTGTAATTATTTTTGATAATTTAGGGGTTGGAGGAATTGGAGTATTTTGTTGTTGTTTTGGTTGTTGTTTAATTGTTTGCTGATTTTGTTGTTGTAAGGGACGGGCAATAATTGTTTGTTGACTAGATTGGGATGTACTGTCATCTCCAGATAAATTACAAGTCTTAAATAATTTATACTTTATTTATTTTTTATTTTATCAGACCAATGTTCGAAGTGAGGATTTTGTTGTAGTTGTAACTAATATATTCCTACTACTAGAAACTCCTCCTCCTTCTTCAATTGTTTCTTCTTCCTCTTTTTGTTTTTCTACTTCTTGTTTCTCAAATTTAGTTCCATTTACAGATTCACTGTCAATTGAAGCCCCAGAACATATTTCATTCATTTTAACAATTGGTGCATTAGCTCCACCAGTTAAAGACAAATTAAAAGAGCTAAAACCGCCATCATCAGAATAATGAAAAAGATCATCAATTTTTTGTATTCCATTAGAGAATCCATCGTCATTTAAAGAATCTGGAGAATTTTCAATATTTTTATTTGAATTGAAAGCATTAGTGGTTGTTCTAGATTTTCTTAAATTATTTAATTCTTGCTGTGATTGTTGGTCTGCAGCAGAGGATTTATAATCACTGACACTTCGGACAATTCCTAAATATTTTTATTTTAAAAATACATATTAAATATAAATCTTTCTTTCATTAAAGAGATTTGTCCGCGGTAGTCATTCAAAAGAGAGTGGCAAAAAATCAAGGTAAATGGAAGGAAATCCGTTTCAAACGTCCAGGTTTTTATGAATCACCAAAAATTAAAATTAAACAATCAAGAAAAGGTTTTTGCCTTGTGAAGTACTAGTCCCCAAAGCTAATTGTTGTTGTTGTTTATTGCCAATTTCCTCAACTTCTTGTTCTACAATTTTATTTTTATTCTTTTTCTGCATCTCCAATTCTTGTAATACATTTAAATCAGTTCTTGGAGGTTTTGGTGGAGGAATTGCTGTCGTATTTATTTGTTGAGAGGAGGAGGAAGACGGGGGAATCTGTGAAGGTCTTCGAACACTCACAAATGGAGCAAATGCTGATGTCGCTAGTGGGGCTTTCTCTCCAATATAAATACCCTGATCAGCAGCAGTGCTTTAAAAAACAAAATTTCGTTTAAAAATTTATCTATCAATCTGAAGGGAATACAATTAAGTTATTTAAAATAAAATTAAAAAAAAATTATTGAAGGATGTGGAAGAATTAAACTCATCGAACAAATAAAGGCTGTACTTAATCTGAGTACAGCCTTTATGAGAAAAGCCTTTTGCTTTTTCAAAAACGGTAGATTAACATCCAAAAGGTATATTTCCGAACATCGCCTAATACTCATAGTTAAATAAAAATCTCCACACCTTTGGGTTCGCTTAGTCCAAGGAAGCAAAGTAGATGTATTAAGAAGAGGTAAATGATTACGTCTTTGTTTTACAGGTGCCGAGAAACAAATAAGTTCTGGCAAACGTTGCTGCCAAAGTGCTGTCCAAAGACGAAAACCACTTTCTAGTCGAATATGTCCCTCGATTTCTTCCTCATGAACGACGTGAAAAAGAGGAGCAAGTAAATAAACAAATAATTGGATTGAAGAAATTGGATAGGTAAATTGTCGAACATTTAAACAATTACTGGTATTAGTTGAAGGGGCTGACAGTTCAATGCTCAAACTTTTTAAAAAGGGGGATAAGTTTTAGATATTAAGTTAAATTTTAATTATAATTTATAGTAAGTACTTATCAGCCCTAACCACTAAAATTTCAAAACATTTTTTGCCCTTTCGGGCGTCCAAAAATTGCACAAGGCACTGCTTTCGCAGGCCAAGGCGAGCAATTGGTATAAGTTTTCAATCAGCAATAACAGCTCCTCGGCTAGGCCTCATTGGACGCTGTACTGCCCGAGCGCAAGGCTGAAGATTTTGTTAAAGAAAAACTAATTCAGCTAAAATAATATGTAATCCTAATTGGGTAGTAAATAATAGCGAATATACATCTATTTTTCTATTATATTTCTTTTCCTTAGACGTTCTATCCTTTTCCCCCACTTATATTTTATTTCTTTTCCTTTCATTTATTAATGCAATTTTACTTTTCTCCTATTTCTCTACTTTCTTTGTTTACAATAATTTTTGCTTTATGAATTTCCAAAAAATTCTCTTAAATTATTTCGAAAAAAACTTATAAGAAATTCTTCGGATATCCGGAACCGAACTGAAGCTCGAACCGAAAAATTTAACTACCATATTTATTCTAATAGCACCACTGTGGTTCTATTTTCTAACCACTCTATGTATTTGATGTGGTTATATTAGAGACTGTGGTTCAAATAGAGATGTGTTAGATTAACTAACTAACTTATACATACATTTTCTAAACTTATTCTTATAAAATCTCATATTTTTTCCAATTTTTTTTGCTTAAAAATAACCAAAATTATTCAACTAACCATTCAACATTAGCATCAATTAATAACCAATGTAATATATAAAGTATTTTAACTAAAGAACTACTCATTGCTAAACTTGCTTCTTCTCCAGCTCTTTCTGTTAGTAAAGTAGCTGAACATTGTATAATATGTGGAAATGATGCCCGAACAAGATTCCAACGAGAAATTGAAGAAATAGCTTCGGATAAACTTGGACTTAAACCATGTAAAATATTTTGGACAATAACACGTTCAAATGTCTACAAAGAGGAATTTTTAAAGGGGAAATTATTTTTTAATTTACCACACAAGAAGCATCTTGTAATTTATTAATTTTTGAACCAAGAAATGGACTAAAATATATTTTAAAAATATTTTCAAATTATATATTTAAATTACTTTGTTTGACGCCACAAAAATGATTGTATAGGTAATGGAATTGGCTCTGTTTCATTTTCATCTTCAGAATTACTACAATTTTAATATAAATTTATTCTAAAGTGAGTGAGATAAAAAGATTATTTTAATAGAAATAAATAATATATTTGTGACCGGCAAAATCTGTAAACCAAAAAAGTGCGGGAGAGGTACCTATCCCGTGCCGGTCATTAATATTTTCTTTTTTTTGTCCCAAATATTAATTTGCTACTAATTCCACACCCCCTATACAATTTAATTTTTAACAACAAAAATAAATTCGTTTATTTTAATCCAATTTAATATTTCTCTCTTTAAACAAAAATTTAATTAAAAAAAATAATATTTAAATTTACTTTGTTTTTGTTTCATTTTGAGAATCACTACCAAAAATACCAGCACTCAAAGGCATTAATAACAATTGAACAGTACCGTGACTGCTGTGCTGCAAGTATCTAACATGCATTTTTTAGAAATATGTATTTTAGGATAAAAAGATTAAAAAGAAGAAGATGAAAAGATGGATTCTGACAGTTTTTTTAAAGTTAATATATTTGGATCCAATGTTAAAATTCTTTTAAATAAAAATATTATAAATTAAATAAATACTTAAAAGGGGATGGAGATGGATTGGAGTAAAAGTTAAAATTCTCAAATTATTTTATAATTTAATGTTGTAATTTTTACATTTTATATATTAAAAATTAAGGTTGGCGGATCCGGATATCCGGATCCGAAAAAAGGCAGGATATCCGGAAATTTTCAGTTCGGATATCGGATCTGGATATCTGAAGATTCCCAACTATTCGCCAACCTTATCAGAAATCCTTAATTTTTTAATTAAATTAATAAGGAAATTAAACTAAAATTATGTATATGAGAATTTTGAAATAGAATTAAATAAAAAAATAAATAAAATGGTTGGTAAGTTAGTTATTCTTCTTTTTTTTCTCAATTGCATATAAAGAAAAGTATAGCTAACAGCAGCAATTTAAAATTATTCATCAAGTATTGTTGACTTTTTTGGTTAAATATATACCTTACACTTTTTTTGTTTGCACTCATTCCCTCTCTTGACTCTTCCAATTTTTTGCCAGAAAAATAAAAATAAACATATGGTAAATTCTTTCACAATTTCAGACTTTTTGCCATTTTATTTTTTGTGGAAAAAGGAAAAAATTTTCCAGCAGCTTTTTATTTTTTAAATTAATTGTTGGAGGTTTAAAAAAGAGGGGTTTTTTAGTATTGGCAATTAGTTTAATGCAAAAAATATATTTAAATTTGGAATTAAAAATAATTAATATTTTTAAATATTTTTAATTAAAAAACACATATTGTTAGCAGAGGTGGGTCGGAAATGACGAAGGTGTCGGAAATACCATGATTGGCCATGATCATTCTTACCAAAATTATGAAGCTAAATCCTTATTGGGAAGACAACATATTTGTGAACAATTAATTGTTTAAGAAAAAAACAAATTATTTAAATTTACAAGAAAATTTTATTTCCCAAAATATTTAACCCGAATGACGAATGTTTATTGTGGTTAAAAATAAAGTAAAAGCAATATGGCAAAAAAGTGATGAAGTGTGTACATATTTAAAAATAAATAAAAAGAATACGTGAGGGACAATTGAAAATCTCTACGGGAATTTATTTTTTACTTTATTTTTGTTGGGTGCTCCTCCTTTTTTATAGTTGAGTAAAATTTAGTGTTGAAAAGTGAAGAAAAACGAGGGAGGAACGGAAAATTTATAAGCAAAGAAAAGACGATGGAAGACCTCAACAAAAAATAAATAAGTTGGCCAAAATATGTAGATTTAAGAAAATTAATTAAAGTAGAACTGAATAAAAGGATTAAATAAATTATGAAAATAAATTTTATATTGTTTCAAACAGCAAAACATTACCAACAGGGCGTTGCCTACTTTTGAGATTTTATCAAAATTTCGGTCACACATTTTAAACTAGAGTGCGTCCGGGTACGAGTAATTTGGAAAAACCCGAGTACGAGTAAAGCCGAGTATGAAAAGTCCGGGTACGAGTACGAGTTTCAATTTTTAGGCCGAGTACGAGTACGAGTAAAACGGGTAAAACGAGTATTATTTAAAAATTTAAAAAATATATAACAATTGTTAAAAAAATAAAACTAATCATCATTATCTTCTGAATCCTCCATCTCTTCAAATTCATCTTCTTCATTTGCTGGGGCCAGTTTAAGTCTCTTAACTCCAAATCCACCGATACTCCCCTGAACCCCTCTTGATCGCTCGATATCACACCAAATCACTCAATATTTTATTGAAGACTTAAAGATGCATCTCTATAATGCCTTAATCACTCCCTTTTCTGCGCCGCAGGCAAAAATTTTGAGAATTTTAGAGGTCCTTATGTAAGATTTCTTCCACTTTTCAGCGCCGCAGGCGAAAATTTTTCTTACTTTCATGCCTCCCCACTTCTGTTAACTTAATTCACAGACTTCTAGTCAATTTATAAAATCGGGATTTTCTTCGGGATTTGATGCACATCCCGATCCCGGATCCCTGCTCGGGATCATCCAAAACAGGGATCGGGATTCACCTTTCGGTCTCGGGATCAGAAAAATCGGGATCGGGATTCGAAAAACCCGGGATAATCCCGCCCGATCCCGACCGGGATCCCGATCCCGGCCAACTCTACTTTTCAGCGCCGCAGGCGAAAATTTTGAGAATTTTCGAAGGCCAAGGAGCAAAATTTCTTCCTTTTTCAGCGCCGCAGGCGAAAATTTTGGGAAATTTGGAAGATCCTTAAGCCAAAAAACTTCCTTATTGCGCCGCAGATAGGGGCATAAAAATACTCGAATTACACCGAGTACGTCGAGTATGAAGTTTTCGAGTACGAGTAATGCCGAGTACTAGGACCTCGAGTAACGAGTACGAGTAAAGTCGTAAAAAAGTCGAGAGATCGAGTCGGGTATACTCGTACTCGACCCGACTCGGACGTACTCTATTTTAAACTTTAATCCAATTTAAAAAATTATTTTTCTATTAATGAAACAATATCTAAATTAAATACCAAATAGAAAATTAAATTACAGATAAGTATTTTCCCAATTAAAAACACTTCCAATGAAGATATTTAATGTTATGAATAATATTTTCCTACATGATACTAAAACTAAAACTATATTTTCTAATGGTTTAAACTAACTGAATGCGAGAGTATATTAATGGATGATTAAAAGTTTGGATTAATCGGAAATAAAGTTATATGTACATATGTATTATAAAAATTACCATTGGATCCGTTTTCAAATATTTCTGATAATTAGTTAATATGAATAAAATATGGGAAAAAGAAATCAAAATACCGTATTTCCTCTAATAGACCGACATGTCGTTTTATTTTTCAACCTCCCTCTAGACTGTCGTTCTATTACAGGGTGTCGTTCAAATAGAGGCTGTCGTTCTATTTTTCAACATATTTTTTTGCAATTTTTTTGAAATTTTTATTAAGATCTATATCATTTTAATAATTTTATTAATGAAGAAAAATAGTTAAATTTTATATTTCAATGGAATTATCACTAGCCCTGTCCCATCAGGCCCTGTCCCCCTGTTATTTTCCAAGTTCCAAGAAATTATTTTCCAATTGTTTCTTCTGAAATTGGAAAAGGAAGATTTTTGGAGGGAAATGGAAGAATTGTCGCAGATGACCTTAAGTAGTAGGGGGTATCAATGTACTTGTAAGATATCGAGGCTTATGAGGATTTGAAAGGAATAGAGGTGGATTAAAGTTAAGAGGGATATCCGGAGATTTGGAAGGATTGAAATAAACATAAAGGGATTTGTGCGCGGCAACGAGGGATAAAGAAGATATCGTTCGATTTGGAGGGATATCGAGGGATATAAGGAGATTCTAAGCGATTAATGTGAAATCAGTGGGTTAAGGTGGATATCGGTAGATTTAGAAGGAGTAAAGTTATATTGTGGATTTGAAGATTCAATGGATTTAGGGGATTATGAAGGATATATAGGGATTTTTGGGAATTAGGAAGTATATCAAGTGATATCCCTCCTAATTTGTTGGTATCGACTCTAGGTCTCGATCCGAAACTCGGTCTCGGGGTTGATTCCCGGTCTCGGTCTCGACTCTCGGGTTTTTTTAACTCCCGACCATCACTACCGCTTAGGTAAATACCGTATTTCCTCTAATAGACCGACATGTCGTTTTATTTTTCAACCTCCCTCTAGACTGTCGTTCTATTACAGGGTGTCGTTCAAATAGAGGCTGTCGTTCTATTTTTCAACATATTTTTTTGCAATTTTTTTGAAATTTTTATTAAGATCTATATCATTTTAATAATTTTATTAATGAAGAAAAATAGTTAAATTTTATATTTCAATGGAATTATCACTAGCCCTGTCCCATCAGGCCCTGTCCCCCTGTTATTTTCCAAGTTCCAAGAAATTATTTTCCAATTGTTTCTTCTGAAATTGGAAAAGGAAGATTTTTGGAGGGAAATGGAAGAATTGTCGCAGATGACCTTAAGTAGTAGGGGGTATCAATGTACTTGTAAGATATCGAGGCTTATGAGGATTTGAAAGGAATAGAGGTGGATTAAAGTTAAGAGGGATATCCGGAGATTTGGAAGGATTGAAATAAACATAAAGGGATTTGTGCGCGGCAACGAGGGATAAAGAAGATATCGTTCGATTTGGAGGGATATCGAGGGATATAAGGAGATTCTAAGCGATTAATGTGAAATCAGTGGGTTAAGGTGGATATCGGTAGATTTAGAAGGAGTAAAGTTATATTGTGGATTTGAAGATTCAATGGATTTAGGGGATTATGAAGGATATATAGGGATTTTTGGGAATTAGGAAGTATATCAAGTGATATCCCTCCTAATTTGTTGGTATCGACTCTAGGTCTCGATCCGAAACTCGGTCTCGGGGTTGATTCCCGGTCTCGGTCTCGACTCTCGGGTTTTTTTAACTCCCGACCATCACTACCGCTTAGGTAAATAATTAAATTAAAAAAAGAAAGGGTGTCGTTCTAATAGGGGGTGTCGTTCAAATAGAGGCTGTCGTTCTATTTCTCAACCTCCCTCCAGACTGTCGTTCTAATAGGGGGTGTCGTTCAAATAGAGGCTGTCGTTCTATTAGAGGAAATACGGTAATTAAATTAAAAAAAGAAAGGGTGTCGTTCTAATAGGGGGTGTCGTTCAAATAGAGGCTGTCGTTCTATTTCTCAACCTCCCTCCAGACTGTCGTTCTAATAGGGGGTGTCGTTCAAATAGAGGCTGTCGTTCTATTAGAGGAAATACGGTATGTAAGAAAATTAAATTTAAAAAATTTAAGTGAATAAAGGTGGGTGTAATTAATTATTTTATTTATTTTATAAGAAAAATATTTACCTGCTTGCTAATAAAAATATGTAGTCTATTAATTAAAGAATATTATAGTATAATTTATTTTGAAAATAGTATAAAATAAACTAAATAAATTTATTTGTCAAAAAAAATAAATATATTTTCTGTTAGAAAAGGAAAAGACAAATTCTTTTGGCAAATATAAAAAGAATATATCTTTTTTAGAGAAGCTGTTTTGCCCATCTTTTTCTTTGTCCATAAGGATAAAGATGTGTTGGAATGCTTGTATGTATATATTTTCTCGAATATATTTTTTGGGGAAAGGAATTTTCGCTTTAAATTTCATGTGAGGATATTTCACTGAAACAATAATTCTCTTAATAAAAACATTGAAAATGACAAATTTAATTTAAAAAAATATTCCCGTCTTTTTATATTCTAGGTCATTAACTATTCTTAGCTAAATATTCTTAAAAAATCTTAAGTCGTTTACTATCCACAAAATATGTAGAATATAAAATAAAGATTTGGTTAGGATTGGGTCAGCTACGTTTAAATCTCTTTATATGCATGCTCAAAAATTTCTAACGGTCTCAGACATTTTTTAAAATTCCGTGTATGTACTAAAGTCCCGAGTATTAAAATTTTTATCGTTTATTTTCCGTTTTTATTCAGAGCTGCACCCCGTAAAATAAAAATTTTCCTTAATCCTAACTCAAAAATCGCCGAATTTGTATTTATTTTTATGGGAAAGCTTAAACCTATCCATTTATTAAAATCAAGTTTTATTGAGAGAAACAAATTTAAGAGAAGCATAAAAATAACTATGGAGAATGTCTAAAAATTGCCATCTTTTTAGCTTCTTTTTTGGCTTTTTTCATTTTATTTTTGCTGTCTATTACTTGGCCAAAACATTGAAGGAAAGTAAAAAGAAATGCAGAAATTTTCCCATATGGCTAACAAGCAGGAAATAAGCAAAGAAAAGTAAAAAGAAAAATTAAAAGAAATAAAGTCGTGAATATTTTTAAATAACAAACACTCAATAAAATATTTAATAAACGAGAATAAAAAAAGAAAAGAAATGTATAGTAGAATAAAGATAATATAATAATCATAAAAATATTTAATTAAACTTCAAATAAGATTTACCTAATTAACATATCGGAATACTATAAAAGTTCAAATTTTTATTTCAAAAAAATCTCGTCAATATTCTGTGTTCTCTTCTAAACTTCTCAACAATATGGCCCCATACAATCGAGAAGGTGATGCTGCTGCAGGTGGTTTCCTTCTTGTATTATACATGGTGCTGATTTTTATTTGGTCATGTTGGCCCTGTATCATGGTTTGCTTCGCTGTTGGCGGTGGTATAGGTCTCGTCGCTTACTGTATCAACAAAAGCAACAGAGAGGAACGGGAGAATGCCATGCGGATCCAACAAATGGTTATCCAAAAGTCAAATTCCAATGGTTAGAATTTTTAATTAAATTTTTTTTATTAAAATAATTTTCTTCAATTTTCAGTAAACGTCTAATCACAACTACCACTATAGGCAATAAACAATGAACGAAGTAAAGAAATTATTTAGAAGCGAAGGAAGAAAAATATGTAATTTTCTTAAATAATTTTGTTTTGTTGAATTTTGTTGTATATTTATTTATTTTGTTGTTTATTGTAAATATTATAAATAAAAAGAATTATGTTAGCTTTAAGGAAAATAATTAGGGAATTTTACCTTTTAATGAGAAAAGAGTTTTCGGTATTTTTGGACCCCCTAATTTTTTCACTTTAAGTAATATAAGTGAAATATAGGTGAGGGAAAATACTTCGACAATATGGAATTTTGCAAACTTTGAGGAAATTTTGTAAAAAAATTTTTATTCTTGACACAGAATTTACGGTCCATTTAATTTGTAAAATTAAGAAATAATTTTTAAATATCGGATTTTTAAATATTTTTTATATTTCTTGTCTGCCTTTGTTTAATTCCTAAAAAAATTGTTTTATAATTTTCATAAACGATCTCAAGAAAATTATTTGTAAGGATAACTTGTTAGTCATTTTTTAAATATTTTTTAAGAAAAATAAATTTAAAAATTTCTGAAATACATAATTGCTAAAAGTTTTAAAAAATCCAAAATACTTGATAAATTTTTTTTGAAAAAAATAATCTCACAAATATTCTTAATCGCAAACATACATGTTGATTGTTGTTCTAATATTTAGTTTTTGAAATTTTATAAGGATAAATTAATAATCCAAAATAAATTAAAACAGAACCTTATTGTATTATTCAAGTTTTAGTTCGTTTTATAGATTATATTCTCAATCCATTCAACTTAAAACATAAACTTTAAACAACAATTAAAATGATAAAAATCTTTTAAATAAAAAGAAATACTATTAAAGGACTTTCGAATTTAATTCCAAAAAATCTGTCCATTCTTCTAAACTTTTCTTAACAACATGGAATCTTACAATAATGATTTATTTATTGTCATCTGGCTTTGTGCTTTGTTACAGTTTCTTTTAACATTTGGCAGTATTTGTGGTGTTCTTCTCTACATCTACATTCAATACAGAAAGATCAGAGAGGAAAAGGAGTATGTCAGGCAACTTCAACAAAACTATTTGGCCGCCCACAAAGCCAGGTTCTAATGGTTAGTTTTTGTAATAATTTTTAAAAAATTTCATTTTATTTCAGAAAAGTTTTAATCATCTACTACTACTACAGACGATAAACAACAAAAGAAGTAAAGAAATTAGAAGTGAGAGAAGAATGTTACTTTCCTAAGATAATTTTGTTGTTATAAATAGAAAAATATTAAAAAATAAAAATACAGTCGGACTTAGTTATTTACACTCCGTTAAGAAAGTACGTATAAGCACCCCCAAATTTTTGTAGAAAAATTCACAATCACTAAACATTAAATGTTTTATTTTTTTCTTACATTAGCAACTGTCTTAAACTTCAATAAAAATAAAGTTTCAGAAATTTTTATCGATTTAAAAATTTTAAAATATAATTTTCTCGAAGTTAAGGTATTAAGAAAGTATAAGGCAGCCCAGTAAAAACTTAGTTTCTACTTATTGTAAAATTCTACAAAAAATGTAGTAAATTTTTCTATCGATATTATGGAAAATAACCAGTTTCCTAAACATTTTCCTCTAAATATATTTTCTCTTTTTATATCAATAAAATAATCAACACTATTAAGCCATTAATTAGCTTATATAAAATGATGGCGCTATTCCCGACAATAATTATGTACATGTTTTTTTTGTTTTTAATCAAATCTTTTTTTAGATTAAAAATATTTAATTAATTAAAAATTGTTCGATTTTAGTTATAGTCATGGCGATTTATTTTTTTGTCAACGCTATTATATCACATTTACATTTTCTGGCTATAATTTGGGAATTCAAAAAAATTCTCAAATTTCCCGATTCTCGAGGATGAGGAACAACCAAAAGTTATAATAAAAAATTGGATTTCAATACACATGAACTAAATAACCTTTTGGTTTCAAATTCTCGGCTTTCCTTTCTAAGATAAAACCGTCTAAATCTCGTTTCTTTCTCTTACAAGTATTAACAATAGAGATCGGCGTTAGACTAAATTTTGAACAAAAATCTCTCTTAATGAGAGGTCAATAATTTTTCGAGATCTCGATTCTCCTACGATACTCCCCAATTAAATAATAAATATTAATTTTTCCTAAAAATTTTATTTAAATTATTTGTTCTAAAACTTCTAAATATTCTTTTAACTTTAAAACATTTAGATTTTTAGACAAATGTTTTTTCTGATGCAACAGATATTTATCCATAATTTTCAACTTTTAATTATTTTTTTAAATTTTATTTTGACATTTTTAAATTCTTCTTTAATTGTTATTGCTTGCACACAACAATATATAAAAGAATTAAATTATTTAGATTTTTATCTTGGAATAAGTCCTGGTAATGAAGATGGGGAAATTGGGGTTAAAGGTAATTTTTGAAGGAGAAATTTTAAATTTATTTTTAAAATTGATTTAAATGAAGTATTTGGGTAATATGGAGGGAAATAAATTAATTGGGAATTGTTTTTTTATAAAACAATTTAACTAGAGAATTAATCTTTGCCCTTAAATTACTGTAAATAAGCACTCTATGTTTATTTCTCAATTTATTTGAGATTATTAAGGTTGTCGGTTTCATCAAATTCGGTTTCATCAGAAACCAAGCCAAAATCTTCGGTTTTTCGTTCGTTTGAAACCGTCACCCCTTTCTGGAGTAATATTAAACTATTAACCAGATACTTAACCAAACATTTATGTACATTTTTTAATTATATTAAAAAAGAGCAATTAATGGATAAATATATAAATATTGCCTCTCAATTAAATTGTGATTTTTCTACAAATTGTTTATGGGCAAATGCTCCTTCTGATGGATTACTTGATAATAGCGATTTTTATCTTTTCCAAAAAAATAATGACAAATCATTTCCTATACAAGTTGGACCTGGAAATTCTAATCCAGGAATTGGTTATTTGTTTGAAAAAAAATTTAAATTTAAATTTTTGAAGGTACTTATTTTGCTTTTGCTGGAAATTTAACAAAAGATCCAAATCACGCAACTTTAATAAGTGCCCCAATAGCCTGTCAAAGCACAACAGGAATTCTCTCATTTGAGTTTAAAAAAATACTTTTTTGGGAATTTTTAAAATTTATTTTTAAGATATTGGCTATACAATAATGCTAGAATTGAAGTTATTGTACTTAAAGTTAATCCGACGTGAATAATTTATTTTTAATTTAATTCTGATTAATTAGAAATTGAATTTTTATATTTTTCCGGTCTATTCCCCTTTATTAAAATTTAGAAAAATATACCGTATTTACTCTAATTAAATGACAGTCTCTAATTGAATGACATCTCTAATTGAATGACACTTTTTTGGGGTATATGAAAAATAGAATGACAGTCTCCAGTTGAATGACATCTCTAATTGAATGACATTTTTAAAATATAACCATCTAACTCTTATATCTCTATCCCCTTTATTAACTAGTTTATATTCCTTTTTAGTATGGATAAATGTGATATTTTTGAAGGGATTAAGAGGGATATTAAGCGGATTAAGAGGGATATCAGGGGATTTGGGAGGAAAAAGAGATATATCAAGAGATTAAAGGATTTGAGGAAAATATCGAGAGATTGAAATGATTAGAGGAGGTTTTAGTGATTAGTAGATCAAGAGGGATTAAGAGGGTTAGTGAAGGATTTGGAATGATATAGAGGATTTGAAGGATACCTTCTTAATCACTTGATATTCTCCTGACTGATATCCTTACTGATATCCCATTAAGTCCAACGAATATCTACAGCCCCACAAATACTATACCTTCTTAATCACCTGATATTCTCCAACTCCTTCAATATCCCTCCGAATCCCAACAAATTTCCTGATGTCCATCATAACCTAATATAATCCTTCAAAATAACTCTAAATGGCTGATCACTCTATATCATGGCCAAATTCCTCAATGGCACAAATATAGAAACCTAAATATCGGTAAAATTTTGAAAACCTGAAACCGAAAATTTCGAAAACCAAACTATAGAAAACCAAAAAATCGGTAAAATTTCGAATTCAGAAATATTAGATAGGATATTCGATTCATCCAATCTGTATTTCTGACCTATGAAAAATAAAGTGACAGTCTCCAATTGAATGACATCTCTAATTGAATGACACTTTTCTGGGGTATATGAAAAATAGAATGACTGTCATTCTATTAGAGAAAATACGGTATTTTTCGATTAGAATTATTGACAATATTTTAATTTAAATTCAATTATCTACCCAAAAAAATAATTTTTTTTCTTTTCAAGTCGAGGACATTTAACAGTAATTGAACGTCCAATAACTGACTGTCATTATTTAAAACCAAACGGTCTTTGCCAAGTAGAAATTAAAAGACAGCCACAACCATTTAGATTAGCATTAAGAGGATTTAAATTAAATGACCAAACAATTGGTTCTTTTGTTTTGTTAACAAAAATTAAATATGAAGCTAATTTATGCGGATTTTATGTTAAGTATTTTTAATTTTGGAATTTTTTTTTAAAAATTATTTTTTTTGTAGATAAACCCCCAATTTTTGATGCTATACAAACATCTAGATGGGTACATCAAAGAAAACCAATTATGACTACTTCTGATTTAAATTGTGGAAATGAAGAGGGAAATGAAGAATTATTTCAAGTAAATTTGAAAAAAATAATTTCTTTAAAGTAAAAATGGGGAAAACAAAACTGGAAATGTTCAGTTGTCTGTAACCTGCCCACAAAGAGTAACCTGTTCTCATTCTCATTCCCTCTTATAACAGACAGGTAGACCACCAACAGGATAGTTACCAAACAAACTTTTTTATAAGGAATTAAATTTAGATAAATAAATTTTATTTTATTTAATTAAACAAAATTTTATTCATTCTAAATGTCAATCATTTTACAATCTATCAAAAAATTATAGACCAATTTCAATTCCAGAACTTTTCCAATTTTCGACAAATTTCTGACTTTTATTCCCCCTTTTTAAATAAATAAATTTCTTTTTTAAATATAAGGAATGTCTTTGGTTTGATTTTTCAAAAACAGCAAGTTCTAGTGTTTCCCATACAGCACATTGGTCTATTGGAGAAAAAACATATTTATGGGAACAAATAGTTAGAACGCCTTCCAAACCTTCTGGCCAATTTTATTTTCAATTTATCGACCCAATTGCTGAATTTCCCCTTCCACAATTACGTTCTGTACTTGTTCCGTGTACTCAAAGTCCTTCAACTCTTAGTTTTAAGTAAACTTTTTTAGTTAAAAAATTTTTTTGAATTTTTTCTTGAAAAGATTCTGGCTAAGTCCTGGAGTTCAAGCACAAATATGTACTTTGGGGACAGATAATGTAGCCTTATCTTGTGTTTATCTTAATGAAGCTGATGGTAAATGTTAAGCAATTTAATTAATTATAAATTAAATCGGGGATGTGATCGACTGAGAAAAAGTCGGATCGGGTCAATGCCGCTTTCGGATAACCTGTGACAGTCCTAATTCCAATATAATATGCTCTTTTATCGAGAAAAAACGCGAAAAACTCCTTTTTTATGTTTCTTAAAAATCACCAGATATTCTACTAATTTTCAATTATAAAGATAATTTTTCAGTTCCTGGCCCACTTACAGTAGATATTGATACAGCTGACCATCAACCTTTTAGGGTATATTTAAATTTTTGGACAAATTAAATATTTAAATTTTTAGTTTGCATTTAATGTTCTTCGAGTAGACAGAGAAGCAAATGGGGGAGGGGCTGTAATTGCTTTGGATGAAATTAGATATAATGGTTAGTATACAATTACAGATACTTTAAACTTTTACAAAATTTCTAAAACAAACACAACAAAACAAAAATAAATTACAAATCCTCATAACAATACAACAATTTCAATCAAAATATTTTTATATTTTCTCAATTCTTATTTTTTCTTGCCATCCCCATTATCTGTCATTGCAGCAGACCATAGCATTTTTTCTTTTGAGAAAGGCACTTGAATTGTTGAACCAGGACCTCCACCAAGTTGTTGAGGTTTTGGCGCTGATATTTTTGTTGATGTAGTTGCTGCTTTTGGACTTTCTTTAGCTGAAAAATATTGGAAGAAAAATTTTTTTGAAACAAAATTTCATAAAATCCAAACTAACGTTTTGGAGGATTTGATGGAGATTGCAAAGTAGGAGGTTTTCCAGGTGGTGGTGGCGGTTGCTTCTTTTGCCCTCCACACGTGACAATACAAACACAGAAGCTAAAAGCGAATGGGAGAAGTAATAGAAGCCATTCCATCAATAGAAGAGTAGTCAACGATGATCCTTCAAGCATTAACTGACCGAGCATTGTGTCCACTGACAACAAAGGCAAGAATGTGTGCCTGAAAATGTTTTGTGTTTGTAGATTGTTTTGTTGTTTGTTTGTAATTGTTTTTATATTATAATTTTGTTTGTCTCTGGTATCAGACAAAATCTCTTCATTTCTCTTAACAATTACACACTATCTCTTAAACATTTCGGATAACGAAATTAAATTAATAATCCATTCATTTTTTAAAAATTATTTTAAGGTTGGCTCTGTCATGAACAAACCCCAACTACTTCCCCTTCACCAATACCTTCATTAGCTTCACTTCTACAATTAAGACCATTACCTACTGCCAACTCTGTCGATGCTTCTTTAGCCTTCCCCAAGTCACTGTAAAAGTTTTTTTTGTTTTTAAATTTTAATTAAAAATTTTGTGGACAGAGAATGTGATTTTGAACAAGGAGATCTTTGTCCATATTGGATGCATAATAGTTATAGTGATTCTGTAACAGACGATTCTGGGGATGAGGCTGTAGATGAGACAAATAAGTATTAAATAGAAACAATTTTTGTTAATTTAATATTTAAATATTTTGTCAGTCAACAACGTTTTCGTCTTGGCCTCGTCCCACGCGGTATTTTGCCTTTACCATTTCCCATAGACGGCCGATTTCGTGGAAAATATTCTGCTGTTGCGGTTCTCGATTTGCGAGCTCAGGAAGAACAATTTGCCATTTTAACTTCACGTCCAGTTGATTGTGTGGATGGAGGGCGTGTTTCGGTCCTTCGAGATTTTTATTTTATTAGAAAACAAATTTAGTTCTTCCTTACATTAAGAACTAGAGATCGAGCTAGACCTGGACCAAGGCCTTGGTTTTTCCTGTACCGAGAGTCCAGGTTCAGGCATTTTTTTACCTTCCTGGGTTTTTCCTGGGCTTGGGGTTTTTCTTGGACTACAGGCCCAGAATACAGCCCAGGTCAATAAATCAAACTCCAGAGTCCAGGAACAGGTCCAGGCTTTTCAAAAATCTCGATCTCTAACGGACTTTATAGTAACAGTATTTTCCCACTCAATTGTTTCCCCTAAAAAATTCCCTCTTATTTTTTAAAATTAAGATTAGCTATTTTGCCTCTCCTGGTGCTCAATTAAGTGTTTGTGCTAATGAACAATGTGTTTATCCAAAAAGAAAACGTTTTGGAAGTCAATCAACTTCAGAAATGTTTTTACAAATTTAGAAATATTTTTTTAATTTCCTTTTAAAGGTCTGTTGCCTTAAATTCTGCTCGACCTTTCAGAATTAGAATTGTTGCAGAACGTAATCGTTCTTTTCCAATTAATTTATCAAATGGATTTAATGAACCTTTTGTTTTAATTAAAAGAATTGGTTTGACAAAAAATAAATTATTTTTAATTTAATTTATAGCAATACAAAACAAAGGTTTTTGTCGTTTAAAATCTTCAGAGGAAATTACTTGTAATTTACTTAAATGTTTATTTAATGAAGAAGGAATTTGTCGTTACAAATCTTTGTTTCTTGCTGCCGGAGATGTTCCTTTTGTACATAAAAAAGGAGAAGGCAAATTAACTATATTTAATTTTTTAAGGGAGAATCTAAAATGTTTTGTGGATATTTTTAAATTAAAAAATAATTATTATATACTTTCTGTTGAAAAATTCATTGGACGGGAGATGATATAGAACCATCATGGAAAGGGCCCAAACCGTAGCACAACCAGCACTTGCAGAAAGAATATAAATAACCCATCATCGGATTGGATGGTGCGCAGTCGGTTGTGCTTCGGCTTTCCATGATGGTTCTATGCCATCTCCCACCCAATGAATTTTTCCACAGCATGAACACGTATATAATAATAATTTTTCGAGATAAATATGTAGGAGAATGAGAAACGTTTTAGGAGTAGAAATTTGATAAAAATTTGGAATTAAAGAAAACCAATTTAACAAAAAAAATAATAATTTAAATAAATTTAAGGAATCTCCGCTCATTTTACTTCTGGAATGCGTCGTGCAGTTCTTCGTTCTCCCAATTTCCGAATTTCTTTAAATTCCCAAATAGAAATGCATTTAATAGCCAGTTTATCAACTTTTGGTTCTCGTCTATATATTTGTCCAAACGATCAACAACAACAAACTCAGAGAAAACTTTTAGCAGAAATAGAAACAATGGGGGAAGGAATGGTTGTAGAGGAAGATGATACACTTAAAGAATTGGGAAATTGTGAACCTTTACTTGGACCTAAAGTTTTTTTTCTAAAAATATTAAAAAAAAAATTTCTAAAAGGTTGTTAGAAGTAAAATGGAACATTTAATTATTCAATTAGATCCAGAAATTAGACATTTCTCTTTAGTAGCAATTCATGACAAATTTGAACAATTTGGTGATGCACAAATATTAATACATTCTATTAAATTAAATGATCTCAATGGTCAATCAATTTGTTAAAAAATATTTTTTATTTTCATAAAAAGAATTCAAATTACACACGTACAAGATAAAGTTTCCCCAGAAGTTCCGGTTCCTGGAACCGGAACTCAAATTGGATCCGGTTAAAATATCGGTTCCGGTGAAACAATGGTAAAAGACTGAAATTATTTATTTTTTGTTATTTATTTTTGTGAATACAATAATCTTACTTTTTTTAAAATTTTTCCCTTCAAAAGCCTTCTTTACATTTTTAAAAATTTTATTTCTATCTATTAAAAGGTGCTATCCTATATGTAATAGAGGATTTCGTTTTCCTCATTTCCTTTTAACCAAACACCCGTTCTCCTTAGAAAATTAAAATCTCCTTTCTAGTTTTATATTTATTTAGCATAAAGAACAATAAATAACAAGAATTCAACAAAATATTTATCAACAAAAAAAATTACATCCTTTTCTTCTCTCACTTCTAATTTCCTCACTTCTTTTATTGTTTATCGCCTATAGTAGTAGTTTGTTAGAGCATCTTCACTAAAAATTAAAAAAAAATAAATTAAAAAATACCAAAAAATTAACTAAAAACTTCTAACCATTAGAATGCGACCTTTGGACCAAATAAGCTTGTTGAAGTCGCATAACATCCTCCTTTTCATCTCTCATCTTTCTGTATTGAATGTACATGTAGAGACTAACACCGACACAGCTGAAGAATATGAGACATGGAATGGCAAGGTTCATTAAATTAATTAGCCAAATGAACGTAAAAAATTCCAACGCCATATTGTTGAGTAAAGTTTGAAGAACAAGTTTTTTGAAATGAAATTTTAAAGTCCTTTTATAGTACAGTAGGAGCTCCCTTGGGTACATTGGAACTGGAAAAATCGTCTATTAAGCGTGGCGCGAACTTTGCGGACCCGAAATTTGCGGATAATTTAAATAATCGAGAAAATACCTTAAAAATCATTTATGTGGCCAGTTCATAAGGTCATGATACCTGAATTTATCCTAATTAACGCCGCAGGCTAAAATTTTTGAAATTTCCGAGGTTCAGTAGACTCTATTGTCGGTCCGCAAATTTTTGGTCAACAAATCTCAGATCCGCAAAATTCGGGTCCGCAAAGTTCGGGTCCGCAAATTAAAATCCGCAAATTTCGGCGCGCCCTATTAAGTACACCGAGGGATATACTAAATAGGGGATAATCTAAAGTGAGGCTTTTAGATTTAAAAACATCTTGTACAATAATCGAGTTTTTAAAGAAAAATTGTATTTGCCTATTAAAATATAATGTCGAGTACTCTGGGGGTGTAAATAATAAACTATTTTTAGCAGAAATATTTTTCAAGTGGGAGTTAATAATAAACTCAGATCCGCAAAATTCGGGGGGGGGGGGGGGAGGAAGTAACTAAATTAGAGAAAAATTGTATTTTTGAAAATTTCGAAAATCAGAAAATATCAAAAGTTGAAATCGAAAATAGAAAGGAAAAAATCAAACTTCAGAAAAAGTTGTTTTATAAACGCTAAATTTTAATTTTTAACTCAAACCTACAGCTCATTTAGAATAACAATAAGAATTAATTTATAAATAAAAAACAAAAAAAATTAAAAGAATTTATACAAAATCAATCATTTAAAAATCATAAAAGTTTTCTCTTTTTTCAATAAAAAATAATAAAAAAATCTTTTTTCTTTAAAAAAATTGTCGGAAGTATATAAATATTTGGTTAATTTTGGTAATATTTCTTTAAGTTAATTTTTCCCAAAAATGGAAATCAAAAGTTTTTGGAAAAGCAAATTTAGTTGAAATTGTTGAAGAACAATTATCTTTATAATTATTGTATAGACGATTAAAGAAGTTTAAGCCAATTTGGACTTTACAAAGACGAAATGAAATTTTGGCAGAAATTATATGATTTCCTAAAAAATAAAAAGAAAAAATTTTTGAAAGAAATTTTTTGAATATTCTGGGAAATTTCAAAAAAATATGGTTAAACGCCAAAATTCCAAAAATAAAATATTTTTGAAAATATATTCATTTTTTCTAAAATCCCTCAAGTTACTAAAACAGAAAATGCTGAAATTTTGGAAAAGTCTGGACTCTATCTAATGGCCCAAAAACTTTAAAAATTATCAACCCGTACTTGAGTTATAGGGCCGAAGAGACCTTGAGTTATAGGGTCTCTTCTTTGTAAATGATCTGTACAGGGTTGGCGGTTAAAAATCAAACTAAAGATGTTCCAATAACCGACAATCCTTGTCATAAGATGCCATCCTTATTTTATAAAAAAATACCTTTAAATTTAACAACAGAAATTACTTCTTGAACAGAAAAATTAACATTTTGTTTCTCTTCTTTGTAATTAAATGATTTAATTGGAAATAATTTTTGTATTTTATTTTTAATTTTCTTTTGATGTTTTTCTTCAATTAAAAATTTATTTTCCTCATTTTCTGAAATTTCCTCATTTTCTAAAAAATTAATTTTTTTTTAATTTAAAGAAATTTCAAAAACTTTTTTCCCATGGGCAAATACCAAAATCAGAATTATTTTCATTTAAAATTCTTTTAATAATTGCTGTTGTAATATTCTGAGAAATCTCTTTAATTATTTCTGTTGAATTTATTTTAATCATTTCTCCGCCTAGAAAATTGAAAATTTTAATTTTATTTAAATGGAAAATAATTTAAATTCTTTTTGAGAAAATATCTGTTAAGTTTGACTGACATAAAACTGACAATTGAGTGTATTTTATATCAATACATAAATGTACTCTAGATAATTGTGATTAGGACTGTCGATCAGGCCCGTAGCCAGGAGGGCTACTTTTGGCCCCAAAATTCGGCGCATAAAAATTTCCCACCTTGGCCCTCTCCGAAAAATATCCTGACTAAGGGTCTGAAGTTGAACATTGGAAAATCCTCGGATATCCAGAACCACACCAAAAAATCCCCAATTCCGAAAAACCCTCATTTAAGTCAAATATTTAATCAAAATATATTTATTTACCTTTATACAAAACAACAGAAGTAATTGGTTGAATAGATAAACTTGTAGTAATATTTTGTTGATTTTCTTTAGAATTAATTGAAAATGTTTCTTGATTTTGAATTTCTTTTTGGTTTTCAATTAAAAATTTATTTTCTTCTTTTTTAAAAAAACTATCATCACAATTTGGAAAATAATAAAGAAAAAAAGAAAATATCAAAAGAGATACACATAAAAACGTTAAAAAATAACTTCCTTTGGAAAAACTGGGAAAATTTTAGATGAAATTAATAAGCTAGTAAAAAATTTTTCAAAATGTTTGAAGCCGCCCCATTTTTGCCCCTTTTCTGAGAGGCCGTGCCCCTTTTTGGGGATAAGTAAAGTACTAAAGAGCGAGATTTTCAAAAAAAACCTTGACCCTTGATTTTTGTTGGGTACCTTGACCAGATTCTTGACCTTTAGTCAAGGAAAAAATCAAGGAACGCTGAAAAATGCCTTAATATGGACTCTGGATCCAGGAAAAATCAAGGTCTGGATCCAGATCGCCCTCTACCTGGTACTAAGGCTTAAGAACAGATTTACAAGATTAAGATGTTTTAGGATTAACAAAATGAATTACAGTGTGAATACAATATTTTTTCTCAAATGGTATTTTTAGATTTTAGTTAGACAAAGAAAGGCAATAAAAGTTTAAAAATTAGAGTAGTTAATAATTAATTAAAATACCCACCCAGCAAGTTTTTGTTCCGTTTTCGTAAAAATTGACATATTCCCATTTGATGATAAAGGTGGAAAGGGACGACAAAAACGTGGATTCACATACTCGGTGCTGCCATCTTTTGTGTAAGAAAAAGAATCTGCATAAGAAAAGCCAGCAGTTCGGTATGGACTAAAAATTTAATTAAATTGTTCGAGATTTTAAATTAAAAAATTTTTATTTTATTTTAAAAATCCATTCCTTCCTAATTTTTTGTTAGCAAAACAAAATACGAAATATAGTAATTTACAGAAAGACAATTACTTTTCGATAATTTGACTCTTCTCCCTCTCTGATAATTGAGGAGATTCCAATGAACGTCTAGGACCATCAATTGGGTTTAGAGGAGACATTAGGAACTAAAAGTAAATTTAATAAAGTTGATTAAACTATTACTGGAAATACAAAATATTGGAAAAACAAAGAATTCGGCCCTGGAAAACGGCGCGGCAAAAATTACGAATTGCCAAAGATTTAAATTAAACTTTTTAAAACAGACATTTCATTGCCGATGCATGCCAAACCTTTAATAAATACGTTACACAGCGTTGGCAATACTGCGATGTGAGGATTAATTGGTTGTAAGGTGTAGACTAAGCGTGTTAACCATTTAGTCTCAAACTTTTCGTGGTCAAGATAGAACACCTAGAAATTAAGGTTGGCGGTTCCGGGTATCCGGAACCGAAAAAAACCCGGATATCCGAAAGTTTCGGTTCGGATATCGGTTCCGGAGATCTCCCAGGAACCGCCATCCTTACTAGAAATCTCTTCCTTTAATTTAATAGAACTACCACTATGTTCCTAGTTACATTTCAATAGTATTCAGAGATTCCACTAATTTAAACTAATTTATTTTCAACAAAAGAATACAAGAAAAAAAATCAAATTTGGTGTTTTGGCTTCACTCTCTTTTTTAATTTCTTGCGCCACAAATTTCTAGGAATATCATTTTTTGAAGGCCCGTCGAAATTCACAATTCCTTCCATTTTCATTTTTTCTTTATCATTTTTTCTTCTTTTATCAGTTTTGCTTAATTTTTTGCCAGCACGCTTCCCTCTAGGTCTCCTTTTAATTTTTCCAGAAATTTTTGGGGTATTTTGATGGCCTTTTGTATTATCTTCTTCTAAATCAGATCCAATACTTTCAAGACCATCACATTCGTCATCAGTAGCACTTAGCTAAATTTGTCAAAATTAGAATAATTTACTTGAATAAAATCTTCCTTAGATTATAAACGTTAGGTAGACAAGTTTTTCACTAAAAATCTCCACCATTTCATGAGTTTATAAATTTTGTTTCCTTATATAAAAATTATAACCTGAAATTCAAAATCAGTAATCACACTCGATTCTCCATCATCAAAACCATCATCTTCTGTTTCACCTTCTTTGTTCTCTTCATTTTTCTTCTTCTCATCATCTCCCTCTTTTTTCTCTCGTTTTGCAAGAATTGCTTTAATAATTTCTTTTTCGCCTGATGGATCCTTCAAATTTATTTCATCGTCCTCTTCCTTAACTTCTTCGTCCTTTAATTCAAAAATTTCTTCCTCGTCAAGCATTTTTTCATCATCAGGTACACATTCAGAATCAGTCATTGCATCCACCTTCTCATCCTCTTCTACCAAATTTATTGGTCTCTAAAATTGAAATAAAATTTATTTAAACTAAATTTTAACTTTCAACCTCATCCGCCATTTGTCTGCCAATTTCTGAAGGAGTTACACTTTGTGATCTGCACCCAGGAGGAAGTACATAATGTGGTATATTACCTCTTTGATAATCATTTAGGACTTGCCGCGCAACTGTGTTTAAATCTGGCTCTCCACCTTTTAATAGACGACCGGTAGCAAATGCAATCTAAAAATAATTTTAAAAACAAAAATTAAAGTATTTAAATTACCCTGCTTAAAAATTCTTCAGAATTTGTTAAGAATGTCCGCTTTTCCTTTTCTTCATTCCTTTCCTCTTCTTTGTTAAAAATATGTGCATAATGTTGCAATAAATGTTCAGGCTGAACTCTATCAAGCACTGCAGTGATATGATTTTCTGGATCAGGAACATTTTCTACTCGAACAACACCCTTTAACACCAAATCTGTTTCACTATCTCCATGTGGAGGATACACAACACCTGGACAGTCAATTAAATAAATTCCTTTCATCATCGTCACGTATTGCCAAACTTTTGTTTCACCAGCAAGCGGTGCTGTTTTACAAACCTTTAAATAAATAAATTAAAGCAAGTTCTTTAAAATTTTTAAACTTTTTTATTTCGAAGAGTATTAACAACTGAAGACTTTCCAACATTTGGATAACCAATTAAACCAATACTAATTTGTTTACGTTCTTTTCGATGCAATTTATAAAATTGTCTGAAATTAAAAAAATAATTAATCATTCGACAACTTTTTATTCGGAATAACCTCAACAAATTGATTAAAGAACCTTTGCCAAAACTATGTTGAATAGAAGCATGGAAAGCAATTGTCGGCATTTCTTTGGACAAAATTTGCATCCATTTCTTCTTTAAATGTAGAAATATAAATCTTTAATGGGGAAAAAGTCACAAACCGTCACCCAATTAGGCACCAAATCAACTTTATTTAAAACAAGAACCAAATGTTTGTGAGGCTTCTCTTTTGAAAGAAATTGTTCAACTTGGCGACATCGCGTTCCTATTAATTAAAGTACTTTTAAAATTTTAATTTCTAACATAGTATCTCCTAGCTGGGGATGTGTTAAAATATAAAATACATGCTCATTGTCAGTCTCTAAGATTCTTCAAATTTTAATCAAGAGACAAAAATTAGACCAACCCATTGGATCGCGAGCATCCAGAACTTCTAAAAGGACATCTGACGAGTCAATCACCTTCAAAAAAATTTGATAAACCTTGTGCCATTTTAAAACAAAACCTTATAAAGTTCACTCCAAACGCGAGCACTCTGTCCAGCTTTGAAAAGAGGGGTTGGATTTTCTGTCCGTTCCTCCAATGCTTTTGCTTGGTTTACAACCAAATATCTATCATTTTCCTCGAAATAATCACCACTTTTAAGTTCAGCTTCTTCTCGAAACGCCTAAAATAAAGAAAATTAAGGCCATGAATTATTTTCTACCTCAAGATTGTCAACATTTAGAGTAGCTCTTTTTCTTTGTGCTTTCTTTCCGAAAGTATGTTCAAAACTTTGAGTGTCGAGGATGTGAACTCGTTGTTGCTTAAATTATAGTAGTTTTTTTAATTTTTTAATATTCAATTCTAAAACCTTAGCCTTTTCTTGTAGCAAAGAAATGGGTGCCCGCGTTTGTCTCATCACAACTTGAAAAGGATCGAAGAGTATTTTACCCATTTCTTCTTGAAATTGTTGCAGCTGGTCCTGCCCAACTACACGAGTATTACCTGAAGAATGAATTGGTCATATTTATTTTCTAGAACTTAAAAAACTTACCAAACCAACGCCGATGAGGTTCAACACGAGCAACTGTCCCCGATTTTAGAGTTCCTTGAAAAGGTGCTTCTTTGGTTATTTTACCCTGCGCATTTCTAAAATTATATTCTTGAATTATTATTCTAGAACTTGTCTCACCTTTTCGGTTTGAAGTTTTTATACATCCGAAGTCGATTAATGGTAGATTTTGAACGCATAGTTGGACCACTACCAGTTGTCTTGCCCGTTACTTTCCTTTCTGAATTTAATTTTTAAATACCGAATTTACTTTTAAGCTAAAATTTAACCTGGGTTAAGACTGTGATTTGAACGAAGCTTTTTTCCATCACCACCTCCTTTTTTACGTTTAAATTTTGAATTTGAGTCGTCCTTTTTTGTTTTGCTCATGATTACTATCAAATCTTATAAAAAATTTTGGAATAATAAAATATAAAAATAAAAAAGGAAATAAATAATCATTTCTAAAAACAATTTAATAAGAGAAAACTTTTTATCACGAAAATATAAATTTATAAAATATTTAGGAAAAATAAAGTTAAGCAATGCTATCTTCATTATCGTCATCGAATGGATTATTTGACTTTGGTGGAGCATTTGCAGTAGGTTGTATATTAAAGGCACCACTAGCAATATATTCTGAGATTAATGCCATTGCATCTGGACAGTTTTCTAACTGAAAATTGAATGAAAAAATTGTATTTTTTATATAAATTTTAGAGTTTTCATACTTTAATTTTTTTAGAAATTAACCTCATTTTTAAATTGTTGATAAACTAATTGTTTTGGTTGTTTGACAGTAGATGCGCCTTGTTCTTTTGTGTTTTTTCTAGCAGAAACGGTACAAGCTGGGCACTGATCCGGTGAATTACCACTATAGGATTCAAAACAATTTGCATGATAAGAATGTCGACAAAGAAAGTGAATAGACGGCACTTGGAGTGGATTATTACAAACTGCACATTTACTTACTTGGAAAACCTGAACACTAAAAATAAAATATTTTACTAAACCATCCATTTTGATCGACATACTTATTCTCTAAATCATCAATTTCAGCATTCATTCCTTCCAAACGTTTCTGTTGTTCAGACAATTTATTTTCTGATGCTTTGATCGCAGCATTTTGTCTTTCAAGCCAAGCAACTATATAATCACGAATATCTCCAACTTGAAGTGAGTCATCCTTAGAAAGCATTTCAAGTACAACCAATGGATGAAGTAAATCAGATTGAGAAATTCTAGATAAATTGATTAAAAAAATAAAACGATTCAAATTTTTTAGCTCCGAACATTTTTCAGGCATTTCTGGCTTAAGGTCAAAGATCATTTCCAAATCTATAATCCAGTCAAAGATTTTGCAAAATACGTTCTATTTACTCTTAAATCAAAATTTTCTAACCTTTTTAATAGCGCAATCAAATCATCCTTTTTTGTTTTATTTGGACGAGCACAAACATGGCCAATTAAATCAATCCACATTTCTCGTAATGCCTTTTCTCCGCAAAGTTCAATAACCTCAATAATATTGCCCTCGTTAAGTAAATAACGTAATAAATCCTCCTTCCTTTAGGAAAAAAAATTGTTAAATTAAAAAAAAATTATTCTTAAAATACCTATTTTGCAAGCGGAGAATATGCATAACAAGAGGAGGGCATTTATAACGCTTTTCCAAAAGCAAAGCTTGTTCAGAATTGTCAGGTCCTATTAATTGTAATATCTCATGAATATCTTCTTTTGAATAATCCTTAATAATAGAATGTGAATTAAAAAGAAAAAAATAAAAAGGAAGAAATCCTTCAGTTTTTAGAAAGTCTTAAATGATTATATCAGGCTTATAAGTTCAAGAGAAGCTCTTAATAAATTAATTTTTAATATAGATTTACCTCTCCACTTTCAAAACGCTTTAAACGTTGCTCTAGTAAGGCGTTACGAAGATGTACATCTTGTAATTGACCAGAAATGTTTAATTCAGTAAATATCTCCTCCATTCTTGATGGTCTACTCATTAACATTTTTACAAGTTGACTATGATTTGCCTCTTAAATTTATTAAATTATTTTTAAAATTTCCAAAAAAAACCTTTTGCAGCAATTAACTTTCTAATTATTTTGATTGTCTCATCTTCAATATTTTCTAACAATAAAGATCCATATAATTGAAGAAAATTACAGGCACTAGAAGGTGGCAATTTTTCTATAAAACGTAATGCTTCCATAAATTCATTTGTATCTTGAGTTAGAATATCGATAAAAATATCAGGTTTTTGACATTTTAATGCCAATTTAGCAGCAACACGATAAAGTTGGGCAGAACGGAGAAGCTTTAAAAATATTTATTAAAAAATATTTTTAAATACTTTAATTGCTGCGTCTGCATCAAAACCTTCCTTTACTAAATAATGCTCATTTTGATCAATAAATTGATTTAATTTTTGGACAGAATTAAGCTTAACATAAGCACTAATTAAAAGCGTGGTGTGTTCCCCGATAGCAAGCGACTGGTTATGTAAAGTTTCCAAATAAAAACAAAGCTGGGATATTCTTGTTCCATCGAGAAACTGAAAGAAAAAATGATAAAAAAGATTGTTAAAAAGTAAATACTTTTTTAATAATTTTAGATGGCTCTACATGTCCAATCGTTTCTGTGTATTGCTTCATTGCATTATCAAAGTCACCCTTGCTTAAATAATTTTTGTAAAATGCAAGCTGAACGATAAACTCACGTATATAAGTAGTCTCCATATTTCATATAAATACTTTTGCACTGATCAACTGTAGTAAACCGACTTTGCCGTACAATGCTGAATTTTAATTTATTAAAATGTTTAATATTTCGAGAGATTAATTATTAAATAGAATTGCTGGGAAGGAGGATAGAGATCCTCGAAGAAAAAAGAGTGGGTAAAATTAAAATTAGAACCTTATTGCCAGATCAAATAAATTCTTCTTTAGCAAAATCTCCAATTTTGTGTTCAAGTTTTCTTCAACTAATCTACACAAAACTCCTTCAGAATTCAATAAATAAATGTCGCTGTCCAACAAAAATAAATGGCAAGGGGAAGGCATTGAGCAAAAGAAAGCAATATAACGTTGCTCAATATCATAAATATTTAATAAAGTCATTTTTGAATTTCCTTTAGATCTGAAAATTAATTTAAAAAATTTTTTCAATTAAAATTATAAAACAAACTGGATATGTGCATCTTGTTCAGTAAGTAATGCAACAAGTCCTTCACGTTGTAAAAGTTGAATTTTATCTTTACCTCGGCTTAATGCATGACATCTTCCATTTTCGGCACCCATTTCTAAACAATCTTCCAAATTGTAGAAATAGACCATCTAAAATAGATTTTAAAAATTGGTAAATATAAAAAACAAAGTTTTTAGAGGAGCTAGATTATTAAAAAGTAAATTATTTATTAGCAAGTAATTTGTCCAGAAATGAGAAAGAGTGTACTGCTAGATTTACTATTTAAGGAAAATTAGAAAGAAATAGGAAACCCAATAATAAAATTGCAACTAAATTTCAGCAAAATCATAGTCTGCTTTTTAGATTTAAACCAAAATTCCAATCAAGTATAATTGAAAAATAATTTTAAAAACCTACATCTCTATTCGAAACAAGTAACTGATTATTTGAAGGAGAAAAGAACCAACAACTTCGTTCACAGCCTTCAGCATCGTGAATGGCCTAAAATTTTTATTAACTTTATTTAGATTTAAAAATCTACTGTTTGAAGTAAATTCCCATCAATTCCCAAAATATAAGAATTTAAAGACTTCTCAGTTATACACGTAATAATTGTACGATCTCTAATTGATGCCACAGCTATTCCAACTAAATGGCCACTTTTTAGAATGTTTGAGCCATCTCGAAGTGAACGAAATTTTGGTCGGTCTTTTTGCCAATCACCAAAAGCATAAAAAAGAGAAGAATTTGAGAGACCTTTAAATTTTAAAGAAAATTATTTTTAAAAATTTTTTTTACTTACCAACAACCAAAATTGATAAATTTTGACTAACAGCTACAACAGAAGCTTTGCTAGCATCTATTTTCCTGCCCAAATTCAAAGGAAAAGAATGTTTACATTTAGGGGCAACAGTTTCATTCCATTGACTTAAATCCCAAATCTTCAAAACTGGCATTCCTTGTGAAGAACTTGAAGTTGGAGAAAATGTGGAAAAATCATCTGCATCATCCTTTTAAAAAATATTTGAATTTAAAAATAAAATTTTCAATTACCCCAATAGCAACAAGTAGGTTCTTTGCCAATGCAAAATGAATAAGTCGTTGTTTAAAAACTTTAAAAAATCGAATATCTAAACTTTTTTCTAATTGAAATACAGCTCCTTTTGGTTCACCAAAAATAACATAACCATTTCCTGGTGCCCAACAAAGAATATCAATTCCCTAAACAAATTTTAAAAAAATAATAAAAAAAGAAAAAACTTGAAGAAATGTAGCTTTTTTAGATGGGTCAGTGGGATCACGAGCAGGTGTCAACGTGAAGAAATTGAAGGTTCGCCAACCAAGTTCCGCAAGTGATTGAGACATTGATTACTCAAACAATAAATATCAAATAATCTGTATGTAGACATTTTATAAGGTTAAAATATTGATAATAAAAGATTGATAAAAAACACCCAATTACTAAGAGATTACAAATAAAAATTTTATTGAGAGTTCATTAATAAATAGTGGAGCAAAAAATAAAAAGTAATTATATATATATAGCGTTCGATCCCCGGGGCAGGGGATTCCCACTTGTTGACATTTTGACCACAATTTTATTCGGAACACACAAAATTTTCGTCTTCGGCGCTAATAATAGGAAGCCCTGATAGTTAATGCTCCGACCAACCCTAGATTGGGTTTGATCCTATTTACTAATTCCCTCAGCAACTAATACCTAAAATTAAAAAAATACATCAAAAAATTATAGTAGACTCAATAAAATGTTAAAAGAAGCGTCCTATGAGAAATCATTGGACAATTTGCTAAGGGTATTTTTAATCATTTTTCATAAATAAATTCAAATTTTCAGTATAAAATTATGGGAATCGAGAGGGAATATTTCATTGCTGAGCAAAATGCATTTTAAACATTTGTAAAATTAATCATAAATTTCAGGTATTTCTGGGCAATGAAGAGAAAGAAGGAAAAATGCGGGATAAGCTGAAAAAAATTTCAGTTTATGAAGAGGTATATTTTTATTATCTAATTTTTGATAAATTCTGATTTATTTTTTCGGGTTGAAGGGTGGAAATTTAAAAATTTTTAAAGAAATTTCTGAAATTATTTCTTTTTTTTGTATTTGAATGTGGGTGCTTAACCTATATTAGTAGGGTTCGTACAATTTAAAATCCGGAAAAATGTTTTTTAATCCTTTTTGATTTTAATGTATTTTTTTAATTTTAGGTATTAGTTGCTGAGGGAATTAGTAAATAGGATCAAACCCAATCTAGGGTTGGTCGGCGCATTAACTATCAGGGCTTCCTATTATTAGTGCCGAAGACGAAAATTTTGTGGGTTCCGAATAAAATTGTGGTCAAAATGTCAACAAGTGGGAATCCCCTGCCCCGGGGAACAAAGATCGAACGCTAACTATATAAACTATAATAAAAATGAAAGAAACAAAAGATACAACAAACACACAAATACTATAATTAATGTTTATAACCGAGTTAAACTTTCCTCTTCATTTTCAACAGCGGATAAATTGTTTTTTCTAGGCCAGAATACCCCCAACTTGGTTAATGATGAAGAGACACCAGCACTTAAAGCAGAATTTCCAGAGTTTTGAACGCCAAGTAGACGAGTGGCACTCCTAATTTTAAAAATTATTCCAAAAAAATTTAGAGGGTCGGAAAATTACCTTGTTTTTTGTTGTTGCTCAGAGGTTACAAATATCTCAGAACTGGAAACTGCTGCTGCACGCCACTTCATTCTTCGCCTTTTGTAATATAATTCACATAGTACAAGGCAGCAAACGATGCAGAAAAAGATCAAAATAATCACGATGATCAACAGTTGAAGATCCAAATTATGTAGCATTGCAAAATTGCATTCGTCGATCGTTGACGATAAGAGAAAGGTTGAAGCACAAAATCAAAAGATTTGAAGTTGTGTAGAAGTTTCGGCATTCGTTTTTATAGTGGAAATTATCTAGTAAAATAAAATTAATAACCACTAAAATAAAAAGGGACACGCCCAAAACTGCGCGAGCCAAAACTGCGCGACCGAAACTACGCGACCGAAACTGCGCAGGCCAAAACTGCGCACGCCCAAAACTGCGCAGGCCAAAACTGCGCAAAACTATCTATATTTAGCGCGCAAAAATGTTAATAGCAATTATTTTAAATTTAATCTAATTCCATTACTTTTAATGAAGTATTTTATGGTTCTTATACATTTTTTCAAAAAGATTTTATTAATTAGTTTTAGATAATTTACTACCCATTGGGTTAAAATTTTAATAAAAAATTCAACAACTGACTGACCACCACCACCCATCGGGTTTTTTTCAAATTTAAAATGCCTCTCCACATCTCACAAAAAAATCATGAAAAACATTCTCATAATGGATATTGCTACGTAAAGGACAGGGAAAGTTCAGATGGAAATCGCATTTTTTGGCGCTGTGATCAAATAAATGGCAGACGAAAATATGAAGAAGCTGATGAAAGAATTTCAAATATTGTTAACCGATACGAACTGGGCACTGTCGTTGAATATTTAAGAGGAATCTCACACAATTTCAAAATTAATTGACAATTTTTATTTTTTGAATTTTACTTTTTTGTTCTGGTCATAATTATTTCACTTTGTTATTCTGGTTATTGAATTTTTTGTTAGAATTTACATTAAATAAATTTTGATGAAAACCGAATTTAAAAACTGAAGCCGGAAGAGCAAAAAAGACGAAAATTGGCGGAAGACGCAAGGCAGAAGAGATCCCATCCTTGTTAGTTAGTTTTGCGCAGTTTTGGCCTGCGCAGTTTTGGGCGTGCGCAGTTTTGGCCTGCGCAGTTTCGGTCGCGTAGTTTCGGTCGCGCAGTTTTGGCTCGCGCAGTTTTGGGCTGTACCCAATAAAAATACCATGAACAAAATAAAAAAAACAAATGACATTTTGTCTCAATGCCAAATTGTTTGCTGTCCATTTGACGTTCAACATCGGTAGACCGTTCAACATCTGCTTTGCGTTTATTTTGGTGGCCGACTTTTCGTCAGTATAATTTCCGTCAATGGACCTTTCGTCAACGGACTTTTCGTCAATAAATTTGAAAAAAATTCGGTGTTTATTTTTCCGTTTTTATTGTTAACTGATTTTCCATGATTAACTTGTGATTATTTTTCTTTTTCAGGATTTAATTTTTATAAAAATGTCTACATCACTTTACAATTTCAAAAAGATTACAGTTGTCCCAACATCTGTGGTTTGTTTTTATTTTTATTAATTAAATTTAATAATTAAATTTAGAATTTGAAAGATGTTGTTCTTTCAAAAACTCAGCGTAAAACTCCAACAGTTGTTCGAAGACATTGGCAAATTAGTCGAATAAGAGCTTTTTATGCGAGAAAAGTTAAATTTCTTCAGCAAACACTTCATGACAAATTAACTATGATTTTGACTGAATTTCCAAAAATGGAAGATGTTCATCCATTTTATGCTGATTTAATGAATATTCTTTATGATAGAGATCACTACAAAATAGCTTTGGGTCAGATGAATACAGCAAGGCATTTAATTGATGGGGTTGCCAGAGAATATGTTAGATTACTAAAATATGCTGATTCTCTTTATCGATGTAAAACGCTTAAAAGAGCTGCTCTTGGACGTATGGTTAAGATTTTGAGTAGGCAGAAATCAAGTTTTGAATATTTGGAGCAAGTTCGCCAGCATTTAAGTCGTTTGCCCAGCATTGATCCAAATACGAGGTTTTTATTTTTAAACCAGAGGATTTTTGTCTAGATCAAATGTTCTTGAGACCATATTCTTCGGGGTTTTTCTTTCAAAAAATATCGGCAACAAAGTTTTAAAAAAGTTTTAACATTTAACAAATTTCTCATTAATTTTTTTATCGGCGTCTACCCCTTTATAACTGCTCAATATGATAATACTATGGAATAAAAAATCTTAAAAAAGTTTTAATAATTATCATCTTTTTTTTCAGAACATTGATTCTTTGTGGTTTTCCAAATGTTGGCAAATCTTCATTCATTAATAAAGTTACTCGTGCCGATGTTGAAGTACAGCCATATGCTTTTACTACCAAGTCTCTATATGTTGGTCATATGGATTATCGTTATTTGCGGTGGCAGGTATTTAACTTTTTGTAAATTCCATAATAGAATATTATTTTAGGTAATTGACACGCCAGGTATTCTGGACCACCCGCTTGAGCAGAGAAATACAATTGAAATGCAGGCAGTTACAGCTCTTGGACATTTAAAAGCTTCTATTCTTTATATAATGGATATTAGTGAACTTTGTGACCATTCAATTGGTAATTTTTATTTAATCTACTTCTTTCAAACTTTTTTGTTTGTCATTTTAATTAAAATCACATAATTCCCATTTAATTTATCGAAACATTAAATTTTTATCAGTTTTAGTATTTTTGTTCTAAAACTGTTTATCATCCTTATATATTTTTGTAATTTTTAGAACAACAAATAAAATTGTTTGAGAGTATTCAGCCTCTATTTGCTAATAAGCCTGTTTTTGTTGGACTTAATAAAATTGATGTTCTTCGTCGAAAAGATTTGCCTGCTGAAACGCAAGCACTTTTCAAGAAATTTGAGAGTGACAACATTCCAATTGTTGAATTGAGCACATTAACTGAAGAGGGTGTTATTGAATTACGAGACAAGGTCTATTTTTTGAAGTTTTAATTATCCGCCATTTTAAAATCGGATTACTCTTCGACCTAGCCTCCTTTACTCTTTTCTTTAGTTCTAGTTTATCCAGATGGAAGCAAGCTTGTATAAATTTCCCAAATTTTAGGCTTGTGATGCTCTATTAGCTCAGCGTATTGAAAGAAAACTTCAAGCTAAAGGTAAAGAAGCAACTGGAGATGGGCACGTGCTCGGCCGTTTATTTGTTGCATATCCAGAGCCTCGTGATAACAAAGATCGTGCACCTTTTATTCCTGAAGGAGTTTTGAAGAAGCGAGCAGCAATGGATTTAGTAGAAGATGCAATGGACGAGGAAAAACCAAAGCGAAAGTTGGAAAGGGAATTAGAGTTGGAACAAGGAAGAAATTATAAATTAGATTTAAAAAAGTATTATTTGTTGAAAAATGAAGACGAAAAATATGACAAAATTCCAGAGATTTGGGAGGGACACAACATTGCTGATTTTGTTGATCCACAAGTTGTTGAGGTTTTTTAATCTATATTATATTAAAATAAAAATGTTTGGGTTTATTGGCTTTATTAGGCTCAAAAATTTTTTGTTCACTACCCTTACTAAAATGAAATAAATAATTGAATTTTTAATTTGATCCCATAGTTTAAGCGAATTTCATTTATAGAAACTCAAAAAACTTTTGGAGGAAGAAAAACGTCGTGAACAAGCAGGATTTTATGATGCTGATATGGATGAAGATGATGATGAAACAAAACGTTTACTTTCCTTGGCTGAACAAATAACAGAAAAAGAAAAACTTCGTCGAATGGAATCTCAATTTAATAAGGGTGTTAATCAACCAAAGATTCCAAGAACCGCTGGAAGAAAGCGTGAAAGAAGTATGTCTAGATTGGAAAAAGAATTGGGTGATTTGGGAGTTAATATTGATTCAAAGAGAATGAAGAATTTGAATACTGAACAACAAAGAGAACATGTTGGAGGAAAGAAAATCCGTGTTGGGAGATCTCCTTCTGTTCCTGTACCTGAACGAACGCCAAGAGATGTTAAGGGACTTCCGGATAGAAAGGTTTGATGAATTTTTGAAAAAGATTTTTAATGAGAATATTTTTTAAGATTCGAATTAAAGCAAGGAAATTGGCAAGAGGTGGACTTAAAAAACTTGGTAGAGCAGCCAGAAAAGGAGAAGGGGATCGTCATGTTTATGACCTTAAACCGAAGCATTTGTTTAGTGGAAAGAGAAGTACAGGGAAGACAGACAGACGTTGATTTTATTTTTAGTATGCAAAGGATTCTTTGTTATATAATTTAAATTTGTTGATTATAAATGAAAATTTATTAATTGTAAGAATAATTTGATTTTTTGATCTGATGATTAAATTCAGTTTATATCTTAATTTTCCAAAGCTGATTTTTTGATTTTTATATTTTTAAGTTTTTAGGTAGCCTGGCTTGGATTTTAAGTGTAGAAAATTCTTCTTTGACAATTATTTATTTTCCCTCCATTTTTTAAAAATTATTCTCCAAGATGAAATTAAAACGTTCCAAAACAAATAATTCAACATTAAATTCAAGCAAAGTATCTAATTTAAAGAAATCAGTCAATGAAGATTCAGTCAGTTCTAAAAGTACCCAAAAAGATAAATCTGCATTGCCAAAAAAATTATCAAAAGATGTTATACAAAAACCAACTGTCGATTCGGCTACTTCTGTGGCCAAAAAGAGGAAACGGCCATGGAGACAAGCAGTTCGTCGCAAAGCAAAACGAGAACGATTAAGCGCAGAAGTGTCTGAACTTTCTGTTGATGATACTTTAGAACAAGAAGGTTTGGAATAATTTAGTGACTTTGGTTAGGGATGGAACGGGGGTTGGTTTTAACTTGAAAGAACGAAATCACCGTTTAAGTGTAGTAGTTTTGCAGACATCTTTAAACAAAAATTTAGGTTTCTCAATCACCTATATTTTTCTAGATTTTTCTGAAGACAATTCTCAATCAGAAGAACCATCACAATCAAGAAAAAAGAGTAAAAGAAGTCGAAAAAAACGACTTAGAGACAAAGACAGAATTCTCGCAAAATGTCTTGATTCAAATAACAATAACAAACAGGAAGCGAAAGAAAAACTGCAAACCTCTAAAAGTCCAGATTCTCGTTTGGATGCTGCTCGCTTTCGTTATGTCAATGAACAGCTTTATACACATCCTTCAACAAGTGCTGTTCAACTCTTTAAAGAAGATCCGAATGCATTTGAAGCTTATCATAGAGGATATAAACAGCAGGTTATTAAATTAAAAAGTTTAGGGACTAATTGTAAGGTTGATTCTATCAGATGTTAAATTCCATGTAAAAATAACTTTAAAAACTTTTAAATTCTCTTTAAATTTAGCTTAAAAAATGGCCGTTCAATCCATTAAATTCAATACTTCTCGACCTTTCCTCACTTCCTCCTGGCAGTGTTATTGCTGATTTGGGATGTGGTGAGGCAGAATTATCCGAACGTTTAGGTTCAAAATACAAAGTGCATTCTTTTGATTTGGTTTCTTTAAATGAAAGGGTTGTTGTTGCTGATATGGCAAAAATTCCTTTGGCTAGGGATTCTGTTGATGTTTGCGTTTATTGTTTGTCTTTAATGGGAACTAATTTGGCTCATTTTTTTCGTGAAGCACACAGAGTTTTAAAAATGAAGTGAGTGAATATAAAAATAAATTTTTTCAAATAAATTCGAAAATTTTCAGTGGAAAAGTGAAAATTGTTGAAGTTACTAGCCGATTCAAAAATATTAAAAAATTCATTGATGCACTTGGAAAAATGGGGTTTCAATTAAAGAGAAAGGTAATTTACAATTTTAGAATTTTACTGACATTAAACACATTTGCAGAAAGAATTAGACGGTAAATACTTTACTGCATTAACTCTTCAAAAAATTGGCAGATTTGTGAATAAACGACCGTTAGGTCTTCAATTAGATCCGTGCCTTTATAAGAAACGTTAATCTTGAGAAAAATTAATTTTGATTAAAGATTTTATTTTAAATATTATTTATAATTTATAAACATTTCCATTAATTGTTTTTTAATAAATGGTTGTTGCAGACAAAATATGTTTTAATACTGGGAGTAAAAAAAGATAATCCCGCTATATAATGCAAGGATTAACGGGACTCCGATCCAGAAAGTTTTTAAAAAGGTTTTTCAATTTCTGGGGCATGACTTGAGATTTATATCGAGATTTCAATTAACTTTTAAAAAAAAATCCGTATACATCCTGAGATTTACCACTAGTATCACACTAGTAGTGAAAAAGAAATTAAATGATACCCTTATTCCATTCGATCCAACTCTAGCTTTTTTGCCCTTTCGGGCGTCCAAAAATTGCACAAGGCACTGCTTTCGCAGGCCAAGGCGGGCAATTGGTATAAGTTTTCAATCAGCAATAACAGCTCCTCGGCTAGGCCTCATTGGACGCTGTACTGCCCGAGCGCAAGGCTGAGGGGTTCACTTTATGTCAAAATAATATTGTTTTTAATTTTAAATATTTTCACTGGGTTGTGCGCAGACTTTTTTTGAATAGAAATAAGACACACTATTTCTTTTACTATATCTCTCTATTTGCTTTTTTAATACACTTTACTGCATTAATTTTATTCTCTGTAACGTTGTATTTTTCTTATCTCATTTTCTCTTAATAATTCTACAAAAGCATTCGGACAAAACACCAATGTGACAAAATGCAAATAATACGTTTACCTCATGACAGAAGGTCGTTATTGTTTTCATCCTTTTCTTTTATTTTTTAATTTTTTTATCTTTTTAAGATTTTCTATTTAATTTAATACTAATTAATGGACATTGACGAAGAAGAAGCAGTTTGGGATGTTGTTCGTGACCGAATTAATGTTGATATCGAATCTGGCGAATTTACAGCTTTGAGCAAGGCATTATTTATTAACTGCTTTTCTTTACATGAATTTAAATATATTTTCAGACTAATTCTTCCAATTTTTCTTCTACAGCTTCTACATCCTTTAACACTTTGGAATTCGATGAGCAATCTGCATCGTCATCACAAAAACCGAAAAAAGGACGACAGGTTGGGCGGAAACAAGTCGGCGTGAATGCGTATAATTTATCTTATTTTCAATTTTTCTAAAAAATATTTTTTTAGAACACTTGATAGTTTATTGGGCCAGGCAAATTTAGAACATGCTCGTGGTCGAACAAAACAAGCAATGTCTTATCTTTTTGAGGTAACTAAAAATTGTTTTAGTATAATTATTTAATATTTAATTAAAAAGGCGATACGTATAGCTCCATATCATGTCCAAACTTACAAGGAAATTGCTGATATTTTTGCTGAACAAAATCAACCCGAGAAAAGTTTTGAATTCAAACTATTAGCGGCATTATTAACTGACAAAACAACAGCTGTAGAATGGGATGATATTGCAGAATTATCTCGTTCATTTAATAGACTTGAATTGGCTATTGCTTGTTTAGCTAAAGGTTTTATATTTTTAACAGGGCTTTTATTTGCTATTTATTTTAACCAGACAACTAGAATTATATAAGTAAAAATTAATTTTTTGGCTTTCTTTTCTTGACCCGCATATTTTTCGTTCCAAATATTTTTATAATTTTGTTAAGATATCTTACCCTTTTTACGGGCATAAATACTTCAAAACAATTTAATTTTTTAGCTATTAAAAAAGACCAAGGAAATTGGCTTTATTATGAGAAAAGGATTCAAATACTCGATTCAATTGGTGATATTGAATTAGCAATGAAAACAAGACTTCAAGCAGCACAGTCTATTAATTGCCAAAATTCTCAAATTAATTTTGCTTGGATTGATAATCTTATTAAAACAGTTTTTTAATTTAAAATTATTTTTTAAATTTATTTTTTAAGGCTGCTGATTATTTCTGCACGTTAAAAGATGAGGAGAAGGCAACAGAAGCATTGGAAACTTTTATTCTTCGAAGTAGAGAATTTGGTCGTTCTATAGATTTTGAACATTTGGCTTTATTAGGGTATTTTGAATTGATTTTTTGATTTTTAAATAAATTTAAATTTTAGAATGTGGATGAATAATGAACGTTTTGACGATTCTGCAAAGTCCATACTTGCACTTCACCAAAATTTAATTCAAGCTATTGGTGAAGATAATTCTCCAGCAATTGATGTATGTATTAATATTTTTATGATAAAAGTATGAATTGTAACGGCTAACCGTTGAAATGAAAATTTTCTATTTGTAATCGAAACGAAATAAAAAAATATTCCCTTAAACCTTAGATTTGTCGATATCCTTATTAATCCGCAATCCATCGAATCCCTAATCTATTTAATCCCTACAAATCCCTTGAATCTTGATTTCTTCTAATCCCTCAATATCTTCTAATCCTTAAATATCCCTCCATTAGGATCCCTCATCAACGCCCAGCCCTGATTTTGAAGGATTAAGGGATGAGACAAGGGGATACAGGTTCTTTGAATAATAAATTCATTTTATTAGCGCCGCAGGCGCTAATTTTTCAATCTTTGCCTGTTTAAGGAGCCAAAATTGACCAAAAAGTCAGAATATTTTATAAAATTTACTCAACTTGGACCCGGGCCGGGCCCGGGTTTTTCAGATCCGACCCGGGCCGGGCTTTGGGGCTAAAAACCCCGGAAACCCCGAAAAACCGGATTTTCTCAAAAATACCCGGTTCGGGGCTACCGGGCCCGGAAAACCCGGTCCCGGGCCCGGCCCGGGGTCGAGCTCTACTTTCCACCCACAAATAAATTTAATTTTGAAAAATAATTTAACTACCAAATTTTCATTTCCTTTAAATTTTCCTTGAGAATCATATTAAAATATTTACTACAAACTTTTTAGATAAAAATAACAAATGCTGGTTATATGCTTGAACCATTCCCTCCTGTTGGTAATATTCGTTGGCGTATAGATCCAGCATTATCAAATATATTCATTACTCATCTAATTATTTGCTTTATTCATTTAAATCTCTTCCATTTCAATTCTGATTTAATTGATTTACTTTTGGAACGACCATTTGGACAGAATGAAGATAATGCTTATTTAGAAATTGCAAGGTCATTACATGCTGTTGAACAAGTTGGAATGGCTGTTGGATTTATTGATAAACTTTGGAATAAAAAGCCTGAATTTAAAGAGAACGCTGATGCATGGTTTTTATTCGGATATTTCCAACAGGTTTATTTTAAATATTCTGATTTGAAGCTAATTTTTCTGAACCATATTATTTTTTAAATTTGACTAGTAAAGAAATGATAAAAATTTAAGCGAAATCTGACTATTTTTAATTTGATTGTTTGGGGGTTCTTTTTTATTTTAATAAAAAATTATATTGTTTTTTAATATTTAGTTGTTAGATAATTTCGAAGATGCAAAGAATGCTTATGAGAAAGTTATAGTTTTACAACCTGGACATATTGATGCTTGTATAAATTTATCAACAATACTTCAACAAATGGGACAGAGTGATTTGGCATTGGAGACTCTGAAAGATTTAAATTTGGATTCCTGTTCTCAACTTCCAGTAATCATATATTTTTTAATAAACTAAATTTAGTGTGAGTTTATTTTATAATCGAAAGTAGATTTTTTATTTGGAAGGGGTTTGGTAAAATTAGGGAAGCGGAAAAATATCCATAATTTATAATTAAAATTTAAAAAATTTATTTAAAATTTAGGAAGAGCGTTTATTAATTAGGCAAGCAGAAGTACTTTTAGCACAAAATAAAACACTTCAATATATTACTACTCTTCGACTTTTACTTGTTCCACATTTTTATGATGTTCATTTATCTGGCGATGAATTAATTCGAAAAGGAAGAAGAAAAACTGGTTTAAATTAAAAATATAATTGAATGAGTAATTATTTTTAGTTAAAATTTTACATATGAGTTTAACTAGATGTGCTATGGATACAATTAGAGGAAGTCCTTTAGAGAGAATGGTTAAAAGACTGGGCGCTATTGCTATTGCAAATCATAGGCCAATGGATAATTTGGGCCCTCATGAGGTTAAAATTTTATCTTGATATAATTAATTTTCCTAAACTAGAATAACACAATGGAGGAATTTTTGAGTTATGTTTATTTGTTTTAATTTAGTTAATAGCTTTTCTACCTTTTGAACACTACTAAATTGCATTATATATTTGATATTTTATTTCTATGTTATTTTCACTTTCCCCTTTGTTTGACTCAATTTTAATTTAATTTACTTTCTATTTTAAGTTACACGATTATGCATTTAAACTTGCCGAAACTCTTTATCTTGCTGGTGAATATGAAGAAATGCTGTGTGTCGTTTGTTATGCTTTTGTCCAACCAAAAATTGCTAGTTTAAAGTATTTTAAATTAATTTTTGAAATTTTATTTTTAATTTCCAGCTCAAAAATGTTTACTTCTCTATTATTTTTTGCCAGCATTAAAGCTAGAGATTATACTTTAGCTTTCGATTTTTTGCGTTTTTATATGACTTTTACTTTGGTAAATAATTTTAAAAAATAATCTTTTTTTAATTTAAAAATTTTAAAGCCAAGAATTACAAAAGGACGAGAATCAACTGAATCTGCTTCAGCACAAGCATTACTTCCACAATCCCATCTTCCAACAGAAAATTTGAATTATGTTTATGCAGCAATGAATTTTATTCTTTGTCAACATCAAAGTAGGGGAATTTTTAAAAGATTTTTGTTATTATACTTATTTTTAAAGGTGTTAATTATCACCGTTTTATTATGCGACAACTAGTCAAATTACCTGATTGTGATTCTTTACATATTATTTCTGGAAATAATTCTATGGTTACTGGTTCTTATAGACACGCTCTTGGTTGAGAAATTATTTTAAATCTAAAAAAATTTTTTAGGTGAATATTTTATGGTTTGGTTAAAACATCAAGACAATCCTTTATTGGCTTTTTTGATTGCTTTAACTTTTGCTCATATTTCTTGTAAGAAAGACATTTCTTCACGACATGTTGTTGGACTTAGGGTGACTTTCTATTAAAAAAATTTCAAAAAAATTTTTAAAAAATTCTAGGCCTTAGCTTTTATGAGCAAATATTCAAATCTTCGTTCTCCTTTTCTTTCTCAAGAAATTGAATATAATATGGGAAGACTTTTTCATCAAATGGGCATTTTATCAAATGCAATTCGATGCTATGAAAGAGTTTTATATGAATGTCCAACACCAATGATCTTGACAGAGGGTCCACATGGAGAAAGAAGAGAAGAATTGGCAATGAAGTGAGTGTTTAATACTTATGTTATTTGAATGAGTTTAGAAAATTTAAAATGAATTTTTTGGATGATTGTTGAATTTGTTTTGTGGGTTTTATAATATTGGTTAATTCGGTCTTAAGATTTACATCATTATAGGTGTAGAATATTTAATGTTTTGGATTAAATTTTCTCTTATCGCAGTCACCCTCTCTTCTTACATTTTTATGAAAAAATATCTTAATATAATTTTTTAGGTATGATTTGAGACGGCAAGCAGCATATAATCTCTCATTAATTTATGAATCAGCCGGTAATCGTATAATGGCTAGACACATTCTTGAAGAATTTTGCACAATTTAATTAGAAATTATTTTGTTTATATTTTTTGTTAATTTAAATAATAAATTTTTATTTAATTTTTGTTTTTAGCAATAAATTTTTTTAAATTTATCCTTACAGTATTTTTTAGAATGAGACTTGTTTTTATAAATGTTACTACCACACAGTTTGTTTTAGAAATAATATTCAATCACCCTGCTAGGTTTTAAAGTTAAAAATATTTTTATTTTCCCCAACATTTTTACTTCACAATTTATCTTTTAATTAAAATCGGTTGTCAGTTCTGGCAAAAATACTTTATTTTCTCTAACTACAAAAATCCTCTTCCCCTTTTTATTTTTTTAATTTGCATTAACACAACAAAAAATATTTTTGTAAAAATTCGTTTAGTTATATTCTCAATGGTTTGGTCAAACTATTTTTAACCGATTTGTCCGATCCTTTCATTTGATTAGAAAATATTTATTTAAAAACGATTTTACACACAATTTTTTACCTACTTTTATAAAGGAAAGGGGGGGGGGGGGGGAAGAGGTGGGGGTAATTCTATTTTTATTTTTTATTCTTTCATCTCTTTCAATTTTTTTTTGTTTTTCCGACAAAATGGACAGAATTAAGCTTAAAAAAGCCAGGCAGGCCTTTCACTGATTCAATCACTACAAAAATATATAGGGGAAAGAGAAGAGCGTGAATAAAGCAAAAAAAGCTTTAATATAAAAATATGTGAGTAATTGTGTTAAATAGTAAATTTATTTATTTTTTTTTTCTCTTTTTTTTCTAAAAACATCCCTTCACTTTGGCAAAAGTATTTTTTATTGTAAAAAAGGCGGAGCAGATTACTATTACAGCAATAACTGCAGCTGTGGTTTAGTGAACAGACAATAAATAAATTTATTTGAAAAGTTAAACAAAACTTTTGTTTTCAAATTTATATTTTGATTAAAAATAAAAATTAATTTTTAATTATTAAATTCTCAAGAAAATATTTGAATTATTTTAATTCAAGGCTTTTTTTAAATTTTTTTGACAAATTTTGGATTTTTCTGAACTAAGTTTCTATTTTTAAAATTAAAACATTTAATTATACTAATTAATTTTAACATTATTTATTTAATTTTTGTGTTTATTTTTTATCTAAATATTATTTTTTAATAAATATTTTTCTTTATTTTCTGTTCTTCTGTCGGCATTTTCCTTTTGTTTTTTAATTTTTGATTTCTTTCAACTTTCCCTTTAAATACTCCCTGTACTAATCTTTTTTTCACAGATGTGTGTTCATTTATTTATTTACATAAATATGCCAAAAACTCTTTTTATTTTTTTTAACTTTTATATTTATTTCCTTCATTCTCTCCTTATTTAAAAATAATTTTATCAGTTAATATTTCCCAGAACATAAAATATTTTTCTGATCAGAACAGAAGCAAAACACATAAAAAATAAATAAAAATAGCAACTGTTCCCGCAATTAAAAATAATTTTGGTTAATTAATAATTAAATATTTAGGTTATAAAAATATTTATTATTATTTTTTAAATTTTTTAATTTATTAGATTTACTAAAAATATTTTTCTATAATTTTCCTTCTTTCACCCAAACTTTATTTTTTTTCTAAAAATTAAATGATTTATTTACAACTTTTTCCCAAAATAATATTTATTTTTATCCTCTTTTTAACTTCTGGCATTCAATCTGATTCTGTTGTTCCCTTAAACGATTTGTCAAATGAATATTTAAATGAGGATGTTAATTGTAATAAAAATAATGTAAGTCTAAATTATTTTTCTGAATTTTGATAAAAAACTTTAATTGTAAATAAAACAAAAAATAAACAAAGAAAATAAGATAAATAAATAAGGATTATATGTAGGGTTCCCAAAATGGACCGACTTCAATCGAAAGATCGAGGCGGGCCTAAGAAATTTGGCCCGAGAGTGACTCGTACCAGCCCGACTCGATAAAAACAAGCCCGAAAAAACAAGTCCGCCCAACTCGAGAACGGCAACCCTAATTATATATATCAATTTTAAATTGCTTCTTCCCTACTTTTCTTTTTGTCCTACAAAAGATTCTCCTTGCATTATTTTTAGTGACAGAGGATTAAAAACAAAATATTAAAATTTAGAAAGTTGAGAAATCTTTTTTTAATTTTATTACAAGAAAACAATTAAAATTGTTTAAAAATTGTTTAATTTTAGATTTTCAATTATTTTTGGACTTTAAGTGGAAATGGAAGAAATAGTAGTGTTTCACACATTTTTGGTATATTTAAATAATTTAAATTTAAATTATTTAAATTTAAAAAGGGACATTAAAAAGTTTAACAATAAATGAAGAATTACCAAAAGAATTGTGGAAAGAATTAAATAATTCTGAAATTATTCTATTAGAGACTAATTATAATGCAAAACAAGCTGCTTGGAAAGAATGTTTTAAAAAATTAAAAGAAAAAGAAATTCCGTTTGGAAAGAAAATTGAGGAAAAACTTCAAAATTGTAAAAATATTTTTGTTTAATTTTTTCCCAGTATTATTATTATTAATTACCCTGGGCAATTATTGGTTCGACCTCTCTCTGGAGAGGGTACATAATTGATAGAGGCGGGGTAATTAATAGAGGTTATTTTAGGAAGGTTAATTATGACTAGTTTTAAGGGGGTGATTATTGTTTCAACCTTTCGCTGGAGGAGATAACTAATAGAGATGGGGTAATTATTTGAGGGGGGGGGGGTAATTAATGGATAATTAATTTTTTAATTTTTTAAATTAATTTATTTTAGACTACAATAACCATCAACGTTTTGGCCTTCTAAATTATTTTAATTGGAAAGACCTTCCAGCACAATGGTTATTTCAAGGATTAGTTGATTTAAGAGCTGAATTGGTAAAATAAAAAAATAATCTAAATTAAAAAAAAATTTTAAAGGAAAAAATAGCAACAAATAATGAATTTAAAAATAAAAAAATTACAAAAGAAATTGAGGAAATAGGGAATAAATATCAAAAAACAATTATTTATTTAACTAATTTAACTAATGATTTGTGTGATTATTATCCTTCTTTGGCTGCTGATGGAAATGTGGTAAATAAATAAATAAATATTTTTAAATTTTAAAATAATTTCAATGATTATTTAAACAGACATGAATTAGTCAAATAATATTTCTAATTTATTTTAAAGGGTACAGACCAAAAGACAAAGCCATAACTTGCTGAAAATTTCTGTCTCTTTTAAATTTTTGAATCAATTTCTTTAGCTCGATGAGAGGAATTGTCTAATGCTAAATTTGGTAAGATTAAGAAATCTTGAAGCAAGTTATGATATTGCGCCGTTATAGCTACTCGCCCTTTTAGGCTGTACCCTATAAAATGTATTAAAAGAATTTAGAAAAATATTCTCTTAAACCCTCAAAAATTTCTTTATTTTAATCTTTTATTTAAAATTTAATTATTATCAAGATCCCAAATATAAGTTAATCAAAGAATTTCCCTTAATTATTGAAATTATTAGGGCCAAAAAATAAATATTAAAAATTCCAAAAACCCTCTCTTTCTCTTTCTCTACCTTTCAATATATCTTAGATGGAATTTGTTCTCGATAAATTATTAAAAGAAATTGAGGAAATAACAAATAAAAAAATAATTGGAGGTTCTTGGCAAAGGGCAATTAAAAAATATAAATGTGGGGAATTTGAAAGAACGGATGATTTAATTGGAGAAGAAAATATTTTGAAAGAATTTTTTGATCAAATTGATTTGGATAATTTTAGAAGGGTTTGGATGTGGAATAAATAAATAAATATTTATTTTATAATTATAGACAATTAATTTATTAAACAAAGATCTTGCCAAACATCGTCAACGAATTGCTACAAAAATTGTTAAATATTTAGAGGAAAATCCAGGAAAGAAATTATTTGTTGTTGTTAGTGCTGGTAATTTATAACTAAATATTTGAGGGATATAAATTATGAATTTTTTTCCTAAAATTGTTTCTAAATTATTATTTTTATTTTAATAATATTTTTATGTGAATATTTAACAAAAGTTTAGAAAATTTATTTAAATTTTCTTAATTAAAAATAATATATATTTTTCAGGCCATTTGGTTGGAGATGACAGTTTAATTAAAATTTTGGCTGAACAAGGATTTAATTTAAAGCAATATTCTCCTTCAGAAAATCCCTCAGAATTTATTCAAAATTCCCCAGAATTAGTTACTAAAGAAGAAAATAATGAACTTCTTTTAAAACCAACAACAAATAAAATTCCAAATATTGTCTTTGCCGCTGCTTTACAAGGAAATCCTCCTTCCTTTTATGAAAATAGAAGTATTAGAGAAGAAAAAAATAGAAAAAATGAGGAAAATAAAAATTTTGATGAAGATAAATTAATTGAATTAAATAATGGAGAGGATGGGGGGGATTTGTTGTTTGTAACTACTACAAAAATAATACCTTTAATTAAAAATAATATATCAGAAGAAAATAATAATTTTAGTACTTTTATTTCTTCTAATCGTCACAGCAAAAAATCGTTAGTTTTTTAAATTATGTAATTAATTTAAATTTCTAAAAGTTTCTCAGACTTAACATTTATATTTTCTTTAATTTAACTTTAAATTGGTTGCTGTATTTAATGTAAAATACAAAGGGACAAATTCCCTCCCTCCCTTTATAATTAAATTTACCTAAAAATATTATTTTTTTTAGTTATTTTTGGATTTATTTTACTTCAATTTTGTCAATAATTTTAATAATTTTAATTCTTTGTTGGTATATTTACAATAAACATTCTGGTTATCTTAAACCTCCACATCTTCCATTTATTAATGACAAAACTAATTGTTGTCAACAACAAAGTAGTAATATTTCTGTTGCTAAAGGACTGCCTGAACTTAAAAATAATGTAAATGTAAATTAATTTTTTTGAAAAAAAATTAAATTAATATAAGTGCCTTGGTGTCAAAAAATCCATAGAAAGTCCAATCCTGTACTGATCTGAGTTAATTGTGTTTTTAGATATATACTCATATCAATTTTTCTTTTCAATCCTTGTCGGAAAAAAGTTTTAGATAAATACTATTTTAAACAATTTCACAAAAATTCAAGTCAAAAATTTCGGTAAAAATGTAAGAAATGGATCCATTTCCTTGTTATTTTACTACATTAATTTAATTTATTTTAGTCCCAACAACAACAAATATGGTCTACTCCTAATCCAAAACCAACAATATCTTCTCCCCAATATTCACAACAACAACAACAAAATATATTTCCTTTAAATACATCCCCACCAAAATCAGCAACATCCTTTTCTGAAGCATCAAACGCAACTGGAGAAACTTCTTTTAATATTTGTGAAAGTAACAATGAGGGGGGAGGAAATATTAAAAATGAAGAAGAAGAAATTAAAAATAATGCTTCTTGGGAAAATAAAAATGAGAATTCTTCTACTTTGGTAAATTTTATAATCAAAAATATAAATGGATCCCTCGAGCCGTTTTGCTGACGTTAGAAGGGAGGTTACTTGGGAAGGTGTTATGTATCGACTTGCGGTGTGTCCGATACTAACAGAAAGACTAACTAACGGCTACTAACAAAGGTTTATCACAAGGCAACAATACAATAGAAATGACGAGACTATGCGTTGACTACGACTAACAATAGGCTGACTGACTGACTCGGTAACTGACTCTCCGACTACTAAAAGGCTTCGCCTTTTATACTAAGCACGCCACCCTAACACCTCCCTTCTTTAATTAAGTCGGGACTATGTGCCGACTTTTTTTTCGACTAGACTTGGTGGACTTAAACTATTACTAGCCAACACAACCAAAACATTGAAAATACAAAGGGCCAAAATACAAAGTGAGCAACAAAAGGGGGAGATACAAAATTACAAAAAATTTTACAATAACAATATTATCACAATTTATTTACTTCCTATTTACATCCCATCTATTTCCGCTCATCTCCCGTCTTCGTGCTCGCGTGCATTGGCTCATCGGTTGGCTTCACGTTTTCTTCGCTCACCAGTTCGATGTCCACGTCCTGCAAGTCGTCTTCTTTCTGAATGATCCGGATGTTCTTCTTGAAGATCTCTGAAAGCTTTTCTTTATCTTCTGCTCCAAGACTTTCGAACGAGCCGGACTTCTGATCCTCTTTGGACTGACTTTTCATCGTAGAATCATCGAACCACTTCTTCTTTCGAATAAACCACTCCTCGCGACTGACTATGGCTCTCAGCCTTGGGACTTTGACTTTATATCCAACTTCGAATTTACTCACAATAGTCCCAGGCAACCATACTTTCTTGCCATTTTTATCTCTGTTCATGACTACGACTTGTGTGTCTACTTTGAATCGACTCGAACTTCCCGAATAATTTGACTTTCCCTTTAAGAATCCTGACTTCGTCGAGCCTTGAGTAACACGACTACTCTTTCTAATATTCTCCTTCAACTTTGGGACTTCTACTGTCAGAATATGTGGGACTGAAGAATCAACTTCTACTTGATTTACTTCTGGACTATCGACTCGCTTAAACCTTTTCTTTGGTTTCCTGCAATTTCGACTAATATGTCCGACTATTCCACAATTATAACACTGACGTGATTCAACTTGGCGTTCTTTCTGCCTTGACTTAATTCTTGACCGTTTCGACTGTCTGCTCCGACTATGTTCGATCCGACTAACAGCATTTACTTCAACAAACTCTTTAGGTCCACTCTTGACCTTTGACTGACTATCGAACATTTTCGCTTCCGACTTATTACTCAAATAGTTTCTCACTTCTTCCATCAAATCCTTCAACGTGCAGACTTCCGACTTCGCATACTTCTCTACAAATTTCAGACTGATCTGTCGTACGTCCAGCGCCTTTTCTGGAATGCCTGCTATAAAGACTAGAATCTTGCATTCCTCGACTGTCAAATCCATATTCGCTTTCTCGCATTCCGAATTGACTAGAGTCCCGAAATCTAGAATTTTCTCTACTGATGGACATCTCATTTTCATGACTTCGAATCGCTTGACTAATTTGGACCGAGGGTCACAGAATTCCTTTTTCAACTCCCCGACTAATTCTTCAAAGTCCATCTCCACTAATTCTCTGGGCAGTAACTTTTGCGCCATTTTCGAATACTCCACTTGCCCCAACTTATCTACTAACAATCGGACTTTGACTTTCTCGTCTAAGGACTTTGCATCTACCTCAAAGTAGGACTTATTTTTAGCGTACCATGACTCAAATGTGACCCCCTTTTCAATGTCGGCTTGGAACTCTGTAATTAACATTTTCAACTTACAGTAGAGGTCTGTTGACTGCTTGTCTTCCGGCTTTGGCTCATCTGACTCTTTTTTCATCATCTCCAGCATCTGAATTTGCGTCTGCATTAGCTGCTCAAGGACTTTTTGATCCATCTGAATTGACTAATTATTTTACTACTGACTAAACAACTAACTTGACTGTTCGAATGAACTGCGACCGCGCCACTGTTATGTATCGACTTGCGGTGTGTCCGATACTAACAGAAAGACTAACTAACGGCTACTAACAAAGGTTTATCACAAGGCAACAATACAATAGAAATGACGAGACTATGCGTTGACTACGACTAACAATAGGCTGACTGACTGACTCGGTAACTGACTCTCCGACTACTAAAAGGCTTCGCCTTTTATACTAAGCACGCCACCCTAACAGAAGGGACTGAAAATTTGAATAGAATCTGTAAAATATCATTAATTATTTTATTCTTTTAGAATCCAACTATAACAGCAACACATTTAGTTGATGGACAGTATCGTTCTACTAGCTCTCTTGCTTTGTCTCATACTCCGAAAACACAGCTTAGTCAATCACGGATGGAAATTAATGATAAAAATCAGGTAAATATTTGAATGTTTTTATCCATTATTCAAAAAGATTTCTTTGTTTATTTTTGTCTTTTATCCCCTCTTATTTAATTCAGAGACTTTAACTAATTAATTTATAAATTTTCAGAAACTTCCTCAAGAACCATTAAAATCCCCTCCTTTTTCCCCTCCTTCCCCTTCACAACAACAACAACATTCAACTCTCCCAACAATTCCAGAATCAAAAAGATTAGCCCCTCCACCTCCAACCGATTCATTTACTAAACATAAAAAGTTGGCTTCTTTGGACGAAAATGATGAGAAAATTGTTGAAAATTTGGTAATTCTAATAAATTTTTTAAATAAAAATTTACTAAAAGGATTTCAATTCTCCAACAAATTATTTTAATAATTCAAAAATAATTGAAGAATTATTACCTTCTTCAGAAAATCAACAACAAATTTATAATAATTTAAATAAAAACGAATATAATGGAAGTAATTTCAATTATCCACCTTTAATTAATAATAAAGAAATACAGGTAAATTCTGTTAGGGGTTTAACAAAATTAATTTCAAAAAAATAATTTTTAAGCAATCAGAAATATATTTACCTGAAGAGGACAATCAAAATAGCCAACAATCCTCTTCAAATTCTTTCCCTTTCACAGAAGTAATTAATAATTTAAATGAAGAAGTATTGAAAAATGATGAGAAATAAGAAGGAAAAGAAAATAATTTTATTTTTAAAATTCCTTTTAAATAATTTATTTACCTTCCCTAACTTTCTAAAATTATCCAAAATATTTTTAAAATTCCAATATATTTTCTTTACTATAATTTATATAATATAAATATTTTTTACTAAACCTCATAATATTACAAATTTTATTTTAAAATTATTTTTTTTATTACCACAAATAAATTTTTTTTAATTTATTTTTATCTCAATTAAATCTATTTATAACACAAATCCAAATTTAATTATTTATTTAATTTAAAGAAATATTAAATTGAAAATAAGTTTCTCTCTTCGTTATAAATTTTGTAGTTTTTAAATCAAAATTCTCGTAAGTTTGTGCTTAATACAAGAGTAAATATACTTATAGGGTTTAAAACTACATAGATATTTACGAGTATGAGCAAAAGAATAGATTTAATAAATATTAATTCAAACAAAATCCAAATTTCTAAAAAATAAGTGAACAAAAATTTGAAAAAAGCTTTGAGAAACTATTTAGATTTTTTAAATTCCAACATAATATTTTAATTCAAAATAAATCTTGATTAAAAAAAGTTTTTTTAACTAGAAAGAAAAATAAACAATTAAATATTTACACATATACCTACTTTTATTATCTTCTTTCAATTAAAAATTAACATTTTTAGTAATTTCCTTCTAATTTTTCTTTTTTTTTATTATCTGTAAATTAAATTATATTTATATTTTTTTATTTTTTAATTAATTTAAAAATTTTAAATAAATTTTTTTTCCATTTAATCGATAAGGTGTCAATATTGCCTTTAAAATTTAATTGTATAATTAAAATCCACGATTAATTTTTTAACCTTCCCTTCCCTTTCTTTTAATTTTCTCTTGTCATTCCTCTTTAATTAATTAAGAAGGAAATAAAATTTTATTCGACAAAATTTGCATGGCCAAAAACATAAACTAAAAACAGTGTTATATGTATATTAAAAATTTGTTTATTAATGGCTTTAAATAAAAACAAAGGACAAAATATTTTTTTTTCTAAAAAATTTCACTATTTTTATTTATTTTTGTTTAATATTTTCTTATAGAAAATGAAAAATCCACAATTTTTATATTTAATTTTGTTAATATTTTCAATTAAAATTTCTTTAAAATATTCTTTACATTCGATGGAGAATGATGATAGTAAAATTGTTAATGAACAAAAAAGCGAAAATATTAAATACATAGAAGAGGGTATGTGTTATAATAAATAAATACACACACAAAAAACCAAAACCGAGAAACTGGAGAAATATTAAAGCTACTTAAGGGCGAAATTTTCTTAGATTAAAGAAATAAAAAAAATAAACCCCAAGACTCGGAACCAAACTCTACAAGATTCATGACAATTTTTTGGTTCCATAGGGCATTATAATTTTTAATTTATGGAAAAACAACTTCAGAGTAAATCTTAAGTCAATCATGTGGTGTAGAGGAAAGGGTCGATTCTCAGTCCAGGTTTTTTCTACCAAGCAAATTTAGACTAGTTTTTCCAACAAAATAAAAATTCGAACTTCAATCAATATATAAATTTTATTTCCAATTAAAAAAGAGCAGCGTCAATACAAAGCACAATAGTAAAGCCAAAGTAAAACCAAAGTAAAACCAAAGTAAAACCAAAGTTAAAGTGTGTTTTAGAAAGGGCCTTATAAAGGGAACAAAAAATAGGCGGTTAAAGTTAGAAAATATTTCGATCATTAAAAACATAATAGGAGCGATAAAATAAAATGCACATATTTTGAATAATACAAAAGAGGAAAAAATTAAGTTAAGTTTTAGAACAAAAGAGCTAAAAATGTAAACAGAGTTTGAATAGGTGTTTACAGCAAAAAAAATGATTTTTTAGACGGGTAAAAGTACGAAGAAGGAATTTGCAATAAATGATGATTAATTTAGAAATATTAATTAATTAAATTCAAAAAATATATTTATTTTTATTTTCCTCATCTTTAGTCGCTTCGCGACATGTGGTCGAAATTTTCTAGATTTTCAGTGGCTGAGAGAGAGAGCTTTTAGAGCTTCTTTTTTAAGGAAAACATTACTCGGGAGGATTCGGATTTCTTGTAACCCGTTACATTCCCGCTACACTCTATCACAAAAACTACATAAATTCTAATATACCGTATTTCCTCTAAAATAACCCCTCCCTGTAAAATAACCCCCCCTTCTAAAATAACCCCCCTCTAGAGGACGATCGAATAAAATAACCCCTCCTTCTAAAATAACACCCCCCTCTAAAATAGCCCCCCCTTCTAAAATATTTAATTGTTCTTGGCATTGTTTTCCTTAAAAGCAAAGCACTGTTTAATCCCTATATTTCAATAAGATTAGAAATGATTATGTGTGATATCGGGGATTTGGAGGAATATAAGGAGATTCTGAAGGATTAAGGGATAGCGGTGGATTAATATGGATTCGAGGATTTAGAGAGATAATAGGCATTAGGAGGGAACTTGTGAATTAAAAGAGATATGAATTAAAAGAGATATTTTCACTTTCATTCAATTAATTGTCCGATATCCTCCCAAATCCATGATATCTCAAATCCAATGATCTCCACACTAATCATCTCAAATCGGATTTTGAGAGAAAATCGATGAATTAAGCTAGATATCGGTAATGACTATAACTCTCTTTTAATCTACAATCATACAATTACCTATTCCTTTCCTTGCTCCCACTCATAATCCCTCAACTTAATCTCAAACATTTCCCTTAATCCCTTAAAATCCACTGATATCCATCAATGTATATCTCAACTAATATCCTTCCACTTGATCTCTGATCTCTCGATGGGGGATTAAAGTCATGTCACATTGACTTTAATACTTCAAAATGCCAAGAAGTGCATCTTAATCCAATCCCTTTTAATATTATTAAACTTTAGGGACTTAACTGAGGTATATACAAGTGGGATAATAATCTAAAATAAATTCTTAATTAGTATCTCGAACCTTAAACGAAGTCTAAGATGAACTATCGACTGAGGAGTACTTTTTTTAATATTTATTCAGCAATCACAGACTGAGGAGTACTTGATGGAAGTTTTTGGCTATGATTTTCGTTAGGAGACTTTTAGTTTGTGATGAATTCTATTAAATTTTAGAAAAATATTATTCAAAATTTTGTAAAAAATTTTGAATTTTCAAAAAATTTAGACATCGAAAAAAATAACCCCTCCCTCTAAAATAACACCCTCCCCCCTTCTAAAATAGCCTCCTCTAGAGGTCGATCGGAAAAATTAACCCCCGGGGATATTTTAGAGGAAATACGGTATTTAATTTTTTATTTAAGATTCTAAAATTACTAAAGAGGAGTACATGGAAATAATAGCATTACTTGATAAAAAAGACTTTGTTTTTAAACGAATAATTAGAGAATCAAAAAAATTAAATTTGGAAAAAATTTTAGATTATTTGATGGAAATAAAGAATGGGAAGAATAGTTATCTTTTACAACACTTTCGAAATTTAAATGATTTTTTAAAATTTAAAAATAAGTTAAAATTAAAGATTACAAAAGATAGAATACAACAAAAAGAAAAATTAAATGAAAGTAATATTAAGGAGGTATTTAATAAATTGTTAATTTAAATATTTCTCCAAACTTTATTCTCGAGATATTTAGAATCTAAGATTAAAATTTCCGTAATTTTGTTTGAACAAAAAATTATCTAATAATGTTTGTGTATAAATATATTTATTAAATATTTAACAAATTAAAGCAGCTGGGCTATAGCTATTTCTCTCCTTTAGCTAATGCAAAAGGCTATTCGGCGGCTGGGTGAACTAGCATCTTCAGTAGACCGGACTGATGTGTCTGCACAGACTTAGGAATTAAATATCTAAAAGTTTACAACAATATTCTGAATCGGCCAATCCCAAATTGGTACTTTCCTGTTATCGGCCCACATTTTTCTTTCCCTTTTCCCTGCCTGTTTTTGTACAGAATGGTCAGATTAATTTTCTTTCTCAAATTTACTCCCTTTGCTTGTGTTTACTCCCTTTTACCTTTTTATCAATGCTTAACTTCATTTCATGTCCGTTTGCACAGATTTTATTTGATGGCAGGATATTTTTTGTTTGCAAAAATTGTATCGCTGCTTCTTCAGTTTGTGGCAGATTAAAAATATTCATTGATCTGAAAACAAATTTAAAAAACAAAATTAAAATGACGTTTTTCTCAGATGGTCTAGTTTTTTATACATTAATTTTAATCTTTTAAAGTTTTCATTTTCATGTGAATTTTCATAAACATACTATTTTTTGAAAAAATTCATCTTTTTCCATTGATGTCTCTCATTTGAATATATGCCACAAGCAAATGGAGTAAATTTGAGAAAGAAAATTAATCTGACCATTCTGTACAAAAACAGGCAGGGAAAAGGGAAAGAAAAATGTGGGCCGATAACAGGAAAGTACCCCCAAATTAGTAAATCCCCTCCTTTACCAAAATTTTCTGGACAGCCAGATACCCAAATAAATTCACCTAAATTATTAAAATTTAACAAAAGAAAAATACATTTAAATCGGTTGCTACAAAAGTTATTGAACAACAAAAAGAGTCAAAAGACTTAAAAGAATTAAAAGAATTAAAAAAAGCTGAGAATATTGGGATTGTTGTAATTTTATTAAAAATAGAATTTTGTGAAAAAATGGAGGAAAAATATAAAAATGGAAAGAAAAAAGTTTAAAAAAAATTTTGTGAAGAAACTTCAATTACAAATAAAGTTATAGACATAGTACTTAATTAAAGCTTTAGATGAACAAAGAATTGAAGAAGAAAAAGAAAAAATAAGAAAAATGATAAAATAAAGAAATGGAAAGAAATTATTAATATGAATATTAAAAAGTCAAATTAAATTTATTTTTTTTAATAAATTCCCTTTAAGTTTTGACATTTTATTTCGAAGATTGTATTTTAATTTCTATATTATGTAGCAATTTGTAAGAAATTGTTTTTTATGTTTTAAATTTTTTTTTATTTTTTATTTTTAAATATTTTTTTAAATTTTTTACATACATACATATATAAATATCAAGGACTCCGATTACAAAAAAAAATTTTTTTTGAATTCCTAGCTATTAGCGCAATCCTTGATATAGAAAAAATTGTAAATACCTCAAATATGTACACATTTTTAACTTTTTCAAAACATTTTAATCTTCTCCAATTTTCATTGTATAAAATTAAAAAACATTTATTGCATAAATATTTGATTACCAAAGTTGGATTTCTATTATAAATACACCTTATACTAAACAATTAATGCAAACAATTGAAAACACGGACTGAGTGTTTGTGTATAAATATTTAATAATAATTTATTTAAAAAATATTGAGAACAATGAGTATTTGTTTCGTCCGAAAATTTTAGTTATTTCGTTTCCAAACGAAATGAGATGGAAAAAGGCACGAAAGAGCGAAAAGAAACGTAATTTAGGTGTGAAAAGGATTCTAAAAGCGAGAGATCAAAAGACGAAAGTCAATTTAAAAAGCGAGAGGCGGGATTTAAATGCGAAATTTTAAAGTTTTCCGCTTTGAGGAGAAATCTTTAAAGATAGGTTAAATCAAAGCTATTTTTCCTATACTAATTTTAAAAATATTTAAAAAAATCATGACAATTTTAATTATATTGACATTCTTAGAATCTACAAATATCAGAAAATACCTAAATCTATTTTGCCTTCGATCTATCGAGATAAACTCCAAATCGAGCACCACCTCTCGATTAATTATTCCGTTCAACGAGAGGTCGAAACAATTAGCCAAGGTAATTATTTGAGCATACACAGTAATTATATGGTATCATTTGATTTATCAAACAATAGGTAAAATTACTTTAAAAGTATAAACAAAGAAAGTTATATTAAGTTTCTTTGTTATGAAACAAAGAGAAAAAGTATGAGAAAATGATTTATTTTTATGTTTTATTTAAACTTCGTAAGGTTTTACTTTTTCAAAAATACTGAAAGAAAGAAGGAATACTACTATTATCTAACTTAGCTATTGAATATTAAATATATTAAATTATATAATAATTAATTTATTAAATTAAATACTATTTAACACACTAAGTTAAACTCATCAAAAATATTTATAATGAATTACTAATATTTGTTCACATATATTCTTTTGTGCAAACAATTGAAAGTATGAGAAATGGACGCATTTACTCTCATTTTTTTTTTGAAATTTTATTTTTTGATTTAACAAGTCTTTTCTATTTCCTTAATAATTCAATATAAATTGTTTAATTTTTTAGATTATTAAGTTGTTTAAATTTAAACAAAATATGAAAAATATTTTAAAAATAAATAATAAAAATAAAAATATTCCTCTTGAATTGCTTGCAGAGATACTTAAAGCTTCAATAAGTCCAATGGATGTTAAAAGCCATTTAACAAGGAAACATCTCGAAAAGTATTAATTATTACAAATTATTCCCTAAGAATAATTAACGGGAATTTTAAACTTTATATGACCTCTTTTTAATTACTCTACAAATCTATTGTGATAAATACCCAGTTATGCGTGTTATAACTTATGGTTCGGTAATGAGCAGTAGTTGTACCATAATCTATGCCGATAATTATCAGCTTCTGCAATAAGACTATTTTGAACAGGTCCACCGTATTCATAAAGATTTTTTATAGAATGGAGTCTAACACGTAGTTATGGTGCTCACCCACTGTACAGACCATAGGTTTTAAACCTCAGAACAGGATAATTATCGTTACAGATTTGGAGAGAAAATAAGAAACGATCTTCAAAGTTCAAAATTCCTGAACATTCTATAAATTCCAACAAATTAAAATTAATTCGAGTCCTTTTATTTAATAAAGTCATTTAGCTGCTAGTATTTTTTAAGTGTATATTTTTGGCCATAACTTTTGAATTTTATTTAATTAATTTTATGTTAAAGAAAAAGTTTGAATACAATATTTAAAACATAAAATATCGGCAATTTTTATAAAATTCCAACCAACCGAACATGGGGATAGTTACCTAATTGCCTTTTTAAAGCTTATATCTAATAAAAACTAGCATATTTGACTTTAGTCTGAATTCATTTTGACGATTTTACTTATAATAGTCTATTTAATTTTTTTGCAAAGACAATGACTTTTAAATGGAATTTTGGCTAACCATTACACAAAATCTTAATTTAAAAGATTTATTTTTCCGGGTTGTGCTGTTGAACAGTTAGAAATTTGACTTGTTTATTTAAAAAATAACGAGATGTTTCCTTTTAAAGTACAATGGATATAAATCCAAAAATTACTGCTAATATGAGTGATATGAAACTATTTGGAATATATTGGAGAAAGCATATAAAGAATATGCTTACAACCTCCAAAATAGTCTATCTATTTGTTGAATATAAATACTTTGCACCGGTAAGGAAATTATTTAATAGAAATGGGAGGGATATTGAAATTTATTCTTAAATAAACTTGTAAGAAAAATTTTAGAATATTATTTTATTCTAAAAGGTTAGAGTAAAAGTTTTTTGAAGGTAAATAAATGTCCAGTATGTCTGCATCAGGGTTGCCGCGAGTACAAAAACTCTTCGGGTACGGGTTTTGGGTATCGGGTTGGAGCGTCTTTCATTTCGGATCACGGGTTTCGGGTTGGCAAAACATTTGCTTTCTAACTTGATATATCCGATTATTTTTTCCCATATTACTTTTTTCCTACATTTCCTATATATTTTTCTAAAAGTACATCTCAAATAATATTATCCATATTCTTACTATGTATCAGGGTTGTGCCGAAATAGATTTTAAAAAGCGAAACATGAAAGGCAAAATAACTGTGAGAAAAAATCACTATAGATAGGCTCAAATCAAAGATTTGATTAGATACCTAATTCAAAGCTTTGATCAAATTTTCAAGATAATTTGATATAGTTCTTAATCCCTTAATTATGGATATCAGAGGATTTAGTAGGATTTAGTAGGACTTCCAACCATATCGGAGGATGTGGTTGGAAAAATTCTAATTTGATCTTTTATTTTTCCGATCTCTTTTAATCCCTTTTGTTGGTTTTAAATATAGTAGGCATATCTTGGGAATAGGGTTGTCAGTTTCAAACCGGACCAAAGCGCCAAAGGCGAAAATTATGAGAATTTGGAAGTCAAACTGACTAGAATTCATCTGTTTAAAATATGACAAACTTTTATAATAAAAAATTTACAATAATTTACTTTACAGTTAAAAACAATTACATATTCATTTATTAAGTTATTAAGTATTAAGTTAGCCTGACACTTAGCACATACAACTAACATTACAGTGTGTAACAAAACTATAACCCCACCTAAAATTTTCGCTTTTCTACTTAATATTGATGGAAATGCTCACAGAAATTTTTGCAAAATTTTTCAGGCATTTCTAATATGAAAAATAAAATTTTTCCAAGCGGGGTTATAGTTATGTTACACATAGATTTCATAAACCTAGATTTCATTTAGCCTGAAATTGCATTTTCAATATTGGATAAAAATTTAAAAAATTTTCATTTATTAGAACCTTAAGAAATTAAAAAATTTTAGGTGGGGTTATAGTTTTTTTACACACTGTATAAACAAAAACACTACCCAATCAACCACAATGCCCTTGGTTGCAAAATGAAAGAAAATACTTTTTACCCTCTAAACTTTTTCTTTTCTTCTAACGCTTACCATCCTCCACTCACAGAACCGTCTTTAGGCAGTTTATAAAAATCTGTATAAAACTTTCGCCTTCCACACAAAAAAGCGAAACATGAAAGATCGAAGGCGAAAGTCCAAAAAAGGCGAAAATATGGTGAAAGATGAAAGGCGAAACGGCACACCCCTGCTATGTATACATATACTTTTCCACAAGAAACTCACTGTATTTACAGTTAGATAAATTTTTTAAAGTAAAAAATCTGTATTTCAATCATGTAGATTTCGTTAATATTTAATAGTAAACTATACATATAGCAGATTTTTATTATATGTATTTAAGTTATCAACATTTATTACTCATAAATTCTTTTTTATAGAAAAGACATTACTTTATTGCAATATGTTCATGGAAAATTAGAAAACTACAGGTAAAAATGCTTAAATTAATAAAAAAATAATTATATTTAATGCACTAAATGTGAATGAAATATTTGTGAAGTGATCCCATTTTAAGTCATTGAAGGTTTGCAAATGCATAAAAAATCTAGAAATGCTTAAAATAAGTGTTAAAATAATAATTGTTAGTTTTCGTCACACAGTATCTTTTCGAGAAATGGGTGAAAGCTAAGATCGGATTCGGATATCCGTATCCGAAAAAAGTCCGGATATCCGGAAATTTTCAGTTCGGATCAGGGATGGGAACCCGACTTTTTTCTCAACCCGTGCCATCCCTGGTTCAGATCCTAGAATTAGGAGAAAATGGAAGAAATCTGGCTTCTTGGCCCTTCTAACTTTTCAAAAATTTTGCCTATGGCGTTGAAAAAGAACTGTTTACAACTTAAAGGCAATGTTGAGAGATTGGGTGTGATACTGATCAGGGGCGGGCGCAAGAGACAATCTCCAAAAACGCAATGCAAAATCAAACATCAACACAAAACGCAAGAGCGCGAAAATGCGAAAAAAATTTTTATCAAGTAATATTTCCATTTTCCAATTAAAAATTCAAATATCACTAAATATTAGCGCATACAAGTGTTTGGATTGATAATGATTTCAAGTGATATCGGGGATAAAGGGGGAATTATCAGAATCGAATTATCTGGGGATTACAGACGAATTATCAGGGGATTACGGAGAATATCATGTGATTTGATGGGATCAAGGGGATTTAAAGAGATACTATGGGATTATGAACGGATGTGTTGGAGAGATATCAGAGGAGTTTGGGAGTTATCGGAGGTCACAGGTCACAGGCAAAAATTTTGATATTTTCAGCAGACCATTGAGCCATATTCTTCCAATTTTCAGCGCCTCATGCGAAAATTTTGAGAATTTTGGAGGGCCAGAAGCCGGATATACGTCCAAATCTTCTGATATCCTCCTACAGATCCCTTTATATCCCTGATTTAGGAATTGAGAACCCGAGATACATTAATCATATTAATTAGCTCAAATTTCCCCTTAATCTCCTTTATTCTTAAATATTCCCCAAATCCACAAGTATTATTCTTACTCCCCTTTCACTTCCACCTACCTATATCCCTCGTAATCCCGCCAAATAAACTGATATCCCCGTTCGGTTTCTGTTAGCAGAAGGTTTCTGTTAACTTCCTCCGCAGCGGCAAAAACTTTTTTCCGCGGAGGTTGATGTGTTTTTGCCTCAAACGCCGAAAACATGCGCGCCGAAAAAATGGCGCCTATTCGGCCGCGCCTATTTGTCCTGCTTCGTAGCTTGTTGATGTTTTTACGTTAAAGTCCAACTTTCAAATAATCACAAAAAATTATCATTATTTTCAATCCATGTATATTTTTTACTATTAAATACAAATTTTTTCTATTCACAGTTGAAAAGGCCCATTATAATATAATATTTTTTATGTTTTAAATTTTTTTTATTTTTAATTTATGTTTTATTTGTGTGCATTTTTCATAAGTATATCCTTTGACCTCCTATTTAAGACCTTTTTTCTTAAACTTTATCTAAATTTATTTGACAACGATGTTAGTGGACTCCCTTTCGTTATATATTTTTAATTTTGAATAAAATAAAATTTATTTTTTAATGTGTTTTTGTCCTCAATTGTCGCATCCGCAATGTCTTCCTCAATCGTTACATCTCCAATTGTCGCGTCCTCAGTTGGTGCGTTTCATTTGTTATATCCTCAACTGCCGATCCTCATTTGTCTTAGCACCAAAATCTTGTGTTATATAGGAGAAGTTTGTTTTTCTTTTAATTTTTTTTTACTTTACAAGCTGATATAGTTTTTTTTCTAAAAATCTACTCTTTTGTACATGCAAGCAATTTATCCCTACATAGCTGGCAAAATTACACCATTTTTGGTCAGACGTTTGACAAAATTCATTGATTTATCACCCATTATTCATAACAATTTCGAGTTTATCTAGTCATGGCTTATAATATTTGTTGAAACGATAGATTTCTTTCTATACGCTGTATTTCTTATCAAGATTACATGTAGATTTTTAAACGAAGTAGCCCCGTGACGATGAGCTGAGACGAAGTGGTCACTTGCTACGAAATGGCGTGTTGCTTTCCTTTTCTTTAAAATTTCGGCAATCCTTCGGAATTTTAGTCCCGACGGAAAATAAATTTAAAAGTCCTTTAAGAATCTTTTCTAAGTTAATTTTCTGTGCTGATCATGAATCTGAACTCAGCTTTTATCTAGCATTATTTTATCTATGATTTTTTTACCAAGTACTCGATTATCAAGTACAAGCACTCGTCAGGTCAATGGTTGATGGATTTATACGTAGTAACATAAGCCTATTCCTTTTTCAGCCTTTAAAAGCGGACCTACTCTTCGTATCAGCACAAAAACTAGTTTTCCCCGAAATTCAGTTGGTCGCAATTTTGTTCAGAATTAACGAATCAAGCTGCTTTTGGTGTCATTCGACTCAGCTCGAAGATCTTTTCCTAATGAGCTACTATTTGCATTTTCTTAATGTTTCAATCAAAAAAGGACCTTGGTCTCGTTGTTTTTGGATTTTCAAGTGCACATCTCTCGGTCCCTAGTTACTGATCCAACTTATCTAAACCTAGGTATTTCGACTCAGCTTTTCGATCTCTTTCGAACGACACCATGATTGTACTTGACAGGTGCTTTTACTTGATAATCAAGTACTTGATAAAAAATCACGAATAAAATTAAGTGTTGGATAAAATCTGAATTCAGATTCGTGATCAGCACAGAAAATTACCCAAGAAAAGATTCCTAAATGATTTTTGAATTTATTTTCCGTCGGGCCACAATTCCGAAGGATTGCCGAAATTTCGATTAACAAAAATTCATTTGTCTTTTTTCTCACTAACCTTTAATTTCATAGTTAAAATTTGTTATAAGGAAAAGTTTATTTGTCGTTAATTGTTATTTTATTAAATGGACGTGGATCCTACTTTACCTGCGAATCTGGTATGTTTTATATAAATAAGTCTAATTCCCTGGTAATAGAGTTTATTTGTGAGGTTTAGCAGTTTATAATTAGTAAACCATTACTTTGATTAATTCTTATTATTAAATGTAATTTCATAAATTTTTATGCAGATTGATGTTCAAGCTGTAATGGAGACTTTACAAGGGTCTCAATTCATTGCCATTGGAGATTTTAAGAAGGCTCCAGGTGTTAAAATAATATACTACGTTAGCATTTTTGATCTTAAATTTTATTAAGATGTGCCTCAGAATGTGCTTCAGAAGAAAAAAAAATCTCTTTTGGGCAAATCTCTTTTGCGTTATCCGGAATCAGGAGTATGTCCAATTTGTAATACGCGCATTAAAGCTACAAGCTGGAATGGACACATTCAAAGTGCGCATAAGGACTGTTGTCAATTTTACAAAACTTCTTTGGTTCCGGAAAACAACGTTAGTTATTTTAATTTATCAAATTTTTATATTATTAATTGCTTTTAGACATATTAGCGATATAGGCTTGGTCGCCCAAACATGGGTTTCCTTAGAAATTGAGCTGAAACACTAATTGGTTTAACTGGAGTCAAAACGAATAGATAAGTCTAAGGGGGATATAAATTAGTCTCTTATTTTAGTACTACCTACAATTTATTTTTTGCTTTTTTGAAAGTTGAATTCTTTTCTAGATTCGTGACTGCATCAAGAATATGCTTTCTAATTTTTGTTTTGAGCAAAGTGAATACAATGTGCATCATATTTACCAACTGGCAGACATCATTATTTTTTCGGACAAATATGGATTTAATAGGTTGTTAATGTTTTTCCTTTATTAAGAGTTTGAATATGCAGTGCAGAAGAACCTAGCCTTTTTAGTAACTTTTCCCACTGAAAAATATTACTTAATAATTCATTTTAAATTTTCGAATACCCTTTCAGCAACCTTAATGACTCAGCAGAAAGCAAAGGGCTTGTCAGCTTGGAAAAATATGTTTCAGCGCTGATGAATGGGATTATTAGTATTGCAGGTTTTTTACCCTTGTTAAAATATTTTAATTAATTTTAGGCCTGCCATCAATTGTTAGCCGAAAAGGCGCTGTTGCTCATGTTAGTGGCAATAAAGCATTGGGAATTGTTACGGGAATTTTTTCTTTGAATGAGGCTTTATCTCTTGCTCGAGAATATGGTGTTGGTATAGTAACTACAAATTGTCATGATATTGGTTGCCAGCATTTTTATACAAAGAAGATGGCAGAAGCTGGATTTTCGGTATTTCATTTAATTTGCAACTTCTCTTAATTTTGAAAAGTTAATATCGGATAGTAGTCTCGATCAATAAAACAAAAAACTAATTTTTGTAGCCTTTAAATTTTTTAATAATTTTTCAGAATTGGATTAAAATTTTACTTCTATCTTTGATTTCAATTATTTGTAACTTTTCAAAAAACATTTCCATTCTTTTGAACCTTTAAAATATTTTCAGGGTTTTGTCTATTCTCTTGGCTCTTCCAATTGTGTTAATGAAAAGAATATTTTTTATGAAGCGGCTGATAAGGATATTTATGGGATCTCAATAAATTTATTGTCATTGATTATTGGAGATTTGGTTAAGGACGAGCATTACAATGTTTGTATTTTTGTTTATAATTTAAATATTTTCTATTATCCTAATTTACAATATCTAGAGAACTGACCAATAAATATGTTACCTCCTGTAATGCATTTTTCTTGCAATATGAGTTTTTGGAACTTTAGAGTCGTAGTTGATAATTCACTCCAATATTTATTTTTCATTAATTTAAAAATACTTTTTACTTTTCAGGGTCACTGTTTTTTTGTTAAAGGACCTTATGATAAAGATGTTACTCCTGATGCAGCTGTGGTATACATTTTAAAAATTAACTTCATTAAGATAAGGCTTAGAATGAATAAGCTCGAAAACCTTAACCCTTTGATTTTTTTAAACCGATCTGCGGTCAATTAATGGGGCTTTTAAATTATTAAGTAAATACATTAATTAAGGGAAGGGAATTATTATTTCAACCGCATAACTTGTGGGGTTAATCAATGAAGCCAGGCATCGAGCAAAAATTTTCGAAGATAGGGGGAATCATTTTTGGTCCCTAAGGCGCCAAAAATCGCCCCTGGCTAAGGGCCTGAATGGGTAAATGCGGTTTCTAGTTAAATTTCTCAATCACCAAAATTATGTAATTACTCTCTAAGCTTTTATTTAGTCACATAACATTAAATTTAACCTAAAATTACATTATTTAACTTCTTCAGGGTGCTAAGCAGCAATTCTCTCTTAAACGTTATGAAGCTTATAATGAACTATATACAGGATTGAAAGGATGTATTCGTTATTCCCAGGAGGAAATCGCTTCATTTAATGTGAATCTATTTAATGTTAATTTTATCAACATTCTATAAATTAAGAAAATCTTGTTTTAACCAAAATTTCATTTAGGCTCTTGGTGCTTCTTGTATTAATTTTGCTGGAACTGGCCCTCCTTTTGCGCGTTAAATTGATATCAAAGAAAATAAAGAAATTAATGAGAGAAGAATTTGTTAAGTTTTATTTTTTGGTTTAGAATCCTTTTATTTTAATTTTTTTCTGGACTTGAAATTTCTTTAAATTTTAAATAATCGAAAAAGGATTCCATTAAAGTATAATTGGTGTTGTTGACAAAATACGTTAAACAAAAATTGTTGTTTTTGAATAAAATTGTTAAATATTTACTTTTTAAGCTAGTTTAATCACAATTTTCAATGAAAATATTTTATATAAGATGAAATTTCTGCTTTTGGAGATGTTTTTTAATTGTTTTTAAATTCAAAAATTAAATTTTATTTTTAATAGAAAAACTTCTCTTTTTGAGAGTTGCCTTAATACAGTTTGTTTTTTGTGTAAAAATATATGTAGGAATATGGGAATGTTATTTGAAATTACTTTTAGAAAAATGCACTCATTGGAGGAACATTTTTTATTAAAATAAAGAATAAATACAGTAGAGTAAAATAGGAAAATTAGGACACACTGCAAATTTATAGTTACTAGTTATTTTTAATGTTATTTAATTTTTTTTATTAATTTCTACAAATCATGAAATGGGTCATTGATTCGTACCCAACGCCATCAAAATATCAAAGGTCAACCTAACCAGTCAACTATCGATCGACAAACTCATACAGGCCTTATTTTTTTCTCGTCTTTTACTCGTACTTTCTCGTACGTTTACCCTATTTTTTGCTCGTAATCGTACTTCGTACATAGGTACGAGTACGAATTTTGGTACGAGCTTCGAAACACTGGTTCAAACAAAAACTTCCAACACACAGAAAAGGCTTCTTTCCTTCCTTACTTGAAAATATTTTATATGGGTAATTTTGATTGTAAGAAGCTACACCAATCACGCAGCATTTATCTAGTAGGATTGGTGTTTGTGTATAAATATATTAAATATTTAACAATAATTTATCAGAAAAAAAATAATGAGAACAATGAGTAAAATTTTTTGATTAAAATATAAATCGTAAATTAATTTTTAAATTAATTATTAATTCAACTTCAATTTATTTTGAAATATTTCTTGCCTTCTTTATATTCTTCCAAAGTATTCTTTTAATTTATTTTTGCATAAGCAATCTAATAAATAATTTAAAAGTTCATTTTATTTTTTAATCAACAATTTCTTTAGAAAGTCTTCTCTTATTTTCTTCATTTTCATAATTTTCTATATTTTCTTCATCCCTTAAATATTGTTTTTCATTTGTTGGAAGTACTAAACTAAAAGAATCTTGAGAAGTTGAAGGCCTAGGAAATATAGCTCTAGCAACTACTCCAGCTGGGGGGCCATTAATCCAATTTAAACGTTTAATTAAATGTATAGGAGCTATTCCATATTGTTGTTGGGAAACTGAAGAATCTGGAAAATTGGGAAGTTTTTTTAGTGATTAATATAAATCCTGTGGAATTCTGTACAATTCCATAAATGAGCTTATATTTAACAATATACTCTTATAAAACGATGGTGGTTCTTGCAAATATTCTTACTTAAAGGATTGTTTTGAAAGCCCCCCCCCCCATCCCAGTCTTTAGTAAAATTTACATTTATTTTCAATTCTAAAATTATTTCGTATGTTTATTGCATCCTCTCAATATTTTTTTAAAATTATTTTATTATAAATTTACTTAATATTTACCCCTTTTTTGTCTTTCCCCATATTTTCCAATATTTTTATATCCATTCCTTGAAATCATTTGTCTTTGACTAGAATCAACAAAAGCACATAAAGCCCCATTTTTCATTTCTCTTAAAGTACAATTAAATGTTCTAACTAAAGCTTTTTGGTGATTATTTGGAGTTATTGATGTTGTTGTTGGAGTTGTTGTTGATGTTGTTGTTTTATTATTTTTATTTTCTGAAGGTGAAGAGAATTGATGCCAACTGAAAAAAATAAAGGGAATTATTTTATAAAATTTATTTATCAATTGAGAATATCATTGAGAGTAAGAGTATAGGGAGTATAGGTATTTAATATTTGAGAGTATCAGGGATTTCACAAGTTGTGAAAAGAGTCGTGTAGGATTTTGGATCGGGGGTTCAAAGAATTATTGGGTCGGATTTCGGATAAAAAATAGTCCGGGTTGCGGGACTGATAACCTGTGCCATCCCTTGTAAGTATATAGATCTCTACAATATTTAACAACTCTCTGTTTTATTTCCTAGTTTAAATAAGTTCCTCGAAATTAAGAACATAACTCTTTTTACAGTAATATTCCAAGAATTATTTTTTTGGATATTGGAAGTTGATTAATTTGTTGATTAATCAACATAGAAAAAAGGCCTTATCAACAATAGTATGTATATTAATTCAAAAATAAATCGACTGAAATCTTAATTAATTAAGAAGGGTATATACTTAGACAATACCGGGATTAAACAAAAATAAAAACAAACATTTTTCTCTTTTTCTGTCCAATTGTAGTATTATTTTCTTTATTATTTTTTAATAAAGAATTATTTATATTTTTATTATTATTAATATTTCCATTATTAATTAATAATCTGTCATCTATTTGTATTGAACGTGTTCTATTTCCACTTAATGCAAGTACTAATTTCCATCTAACAATTTTCCATTGTTCAGCATTTAAACACCCATTAATTTGTGCATATTGATAACCAATTTGTCTACAAAAATCCCTCCATTCAATAATATCGTTCTCTTCTGAATTTGGACGAGCAAGTGGAATAAGTACTGATTCTTAATTAATTAATATTTTTTACCGAATAGCCCCTTTCCTCTTATTCTAATTAAAGTTAAAAAAGGGGAGGTAAGGTTTCGTCTTTTAGAACCTTATATCGTCTTTTTAGCAAATGTCATTAACTAACAGGGACTTTAAATCAAGTCAGCCCTCCTTTTTTGACAATTTTATAAATAAATTAATTACCAATAATATTTCCAAGTAAATTAGTATGTTGAAGTAATTCTGTATTATTTAAGAATACTTGAGGAGTGATTGGCCGATTTTGAATTTTATCGATACCTAAAGCATTTCCAATTGAAGAACAAGTATTGCAAAGCTATGAATTTAAAATTTTATTTTCCTATATATTTTTTGATAGAAAATTAATAATAGAGATCGAGATTTTTGAAAAGCCTGGGCCTGTTCCTGGGTTCCGGGTTTGATTTATTGACCTGGGCCGGGTACTGAGCTTGTAGTCCAGGAAAAACCCAAGAATGTCAAAAAATGCCTGTGCCTGGACGCTGGATACAGGAAAACCCCAGGCCTTGGTCCAGGCCTAGCTCGCTCTCTAATTAATAATTATTTTTTATATGTTTATTTGTTCTAATTTACCCAATATAATCTTTTAATCTTTAATTTACTTCTTTTTTCTTTTCTTACCGAAGAAAGTATATCGGCACATATGTCATTCTTTAATTCTCTAAATTTATTTAATGCTTGTTCAGCTGAAGTAGAATCTATTGGTGCTGATCCTCTTAACCAATCAGCTCTAGAAGAAGCCGAAAGTGTTAAACTTGTGGCAAAACGTTTTACTTTTTTCTTTAAAAAATAATTTATTTTTTTTTTTTTTTTTTTAAATTTTCCCTCACTTCTTTACATTCTGGCCATTTATAAAATATTAACCAATTTGTAGCTGAATGTATAGCCAATAACATATTCGAAAAATCAGTTAAATATAAACTACTTATATACTTTAAATTTTTAAAAATTAATTTTAAAAATTAAAAGTCAATTAACTTGTTCCATTTCTAATTCTGTTTGTTGACTACTTGTTTTACCTCCATAACCCATTACTTCCATTAATATTGTATTAAATAAATATAGAGCTAAAAATAAATAAATTTTATTTTCACTTCCATCTTTGTAAAAAATAATATTTTAGTTTTCCAAAAATATTAGTAAACTTTGGAGGGAAAACGAAAAGAAGGAAGACAAAGGACAAAAACAATATAATATAATGTTTAGACTTTTAAATTTTGAATTACTTAAAACCAAATTTAAATAAAAAATACTCAAGGCGAAAAGAAAATTTTCAAAATTAAATTCCAAAAATTTAAAACTTACTATTACAAATAATGAATTTAATTGACAAAAACTGAAAATAAATAAATGATTTTGTATTTAATTTTAAATTAATTAAATTTACCGTTAACATTAAATGAACATTTCTCCCCAAAGCTCTCTGTCTTTGTGGAATTATTTGTTGATGTCCAACAGTTCTTTGGGCACTAGCTATTTGTAATGTTCTAACAGTTAATATAGCTATAATAACAATTGGTGTTGGTGCTCGAAATATTAAATCCGGAATTAAATGAGATAATATGGCATAATACTGATTGTTTACCTTTAAATTAAGGGGGAATAACTTAAAATAATTTTTGGAAATTTTTATTTATTTATAAGAAAGGTAAATAGAGGCCTAATTTTAAATCATAATTAAAAAAAATATTTTTCTTCATACCAATTCTCGTTGTACAATCATTGTTCTAACTTCAAATCCATTAGAACGAAATTCATAACTACATAAATTAAAAAAATATTTTTTTATCTACAAAACTCCTTTTCCAACCAGTCAATTAAAGCCCTTTCAAAAGGAACAGCCAAAAAATTCAAAGCAAAAGCCCCAAAAACAATACAAGAAAATATTGAACGTAAAGAGAATTGCCCTTTTCGTGTACGTTGTTCTAATGGACGTGAAACAGCTTTGTGTCTTTCGATTGTAATTGCTAATACTTGCCAAATCTTTAAATTAAATTTAAATTAAAATAATTTAATTTAAAAATCCTCATACAGTTCCGGTAACACAAAAACTGGCAAATGGTTGGAATAAATAAAGTAAATAAGCAGTTACTCCAACAAAAGGTAAAATACCTAGGCACATACAAATTATACCTTTAAAAATAAATATTTCTTTTTAAAAAATAATTTTTAAAAAACCAACCATAAGAGCAAAGGCAACAACATAAAAGGGCAATATCCCAAATACATAAAGCTGTTAAATGTTTGGCTAGACGACGAGAAAAGTGATTGGATTTGTTATGTAACTAATAGAAAATAAAGTTAAACGAAGAAAATTTGGGGGAGGAAAAGGAAGGAAAAGGAGGGAAGTACTTCCAATTAGATTTACTAAAAATATTTTTCTATAATTTTCCTTCTTTCACCCAAACTTTATTTTTTTTCTAAAAATTAAATGATTTATTTACAACTTTTTCCCAAAATAATATTTATTTTTATCCTCTTTTTAACTTCTGGCATTCAATCTGATTCTGTTGTTCCCTTAAACGATTTGTCAAATGAATATTTAAATGAGGATGTTAATTGTAATAAAAATAATGTAAGTCTAAATTATTTTTCTGAATTTTGATAAAAAACTTTAATTGTAAATAAAACAAAAAATAAACAAAGAAAATAAGATAAATAAATAAGGATTATATGTAGGGTTCCCAAAATGGACCGACTTCAATCGAAAGATCGAGGCGGGCCTAAGAAATTTGGCCCGAGAGTGACTCGTACCAGCCCGACTCGATAAAAACAAGCCCGAAAAAACAAGTCCGCCCAACTCGAGAACGGCAACCCTAATTATATATATCAATTTTAAATTGCTTCTTCCCTACTTTTCTTTTTGTCCTACAAAAGATTCTCCTTGCATTATTTTTAGTGACAGAGGATTAAAAACAAAATATTAAAATTTAGAAAGTTGAGAAATCTTTTTTTAATTTTATTACAAGAAAACAATTAAAATTGTTTAAAAATTGTTTAATTTTAGATTTTCAATTATTTTTGGACTTTAAGTGGAAATGGAAGAAATAGTAGTGTTTCACACATTTTTGGTATATTTAAATAATTTAAATTTAAATTATTTAAATTTAAAAAGGGACATTAAAAAGTTTAACAATAAATGAAGAATTACCAAAAGAATTGTGGAAAGAATTAAATAATTCTGAAATTATTCTATTAGAGACTAATTATAATGCAAAACAAGCTGCTTGGAAAGAATGTTTTAAAAAATTAAAAGAAAAAGAAATTCCGTTTGGAAAGAAAATTGAGGAAAAACTTCAAAATTGTAAAAATATTTTTGTTTAATTTTTTCCCAGTATTATTATTATTAATTACCCTGGGCAATTATTGGTTCGACCTCTCTCTGGAGAGGGTACATAATTGATAGAGGCGGGGTAATTAATAGAGGTTATTTTAGGAAGGTTAATTATGACTAGTTTTAAGGGGGTGATTATTGTTTCAACCTTTCGCTGGAGGAGATAACTAATAGAGATGGGGTAATTATTTGAGGGGGGGGGTAATTAATGGATAATTAATTTTTTAATTTTTTAAATTAATTTATTTTAGACTACAATAACCATCAACGTTTTGGCCTTCTAAATTATTTTAATTGGAAAGACCTTCCAGCACAATGGTTATTTCAAGGATTAGTTGATTTAAGAGCTGAATTGGTAAAATAAAAAAATAATCTAAATTAAAAAAAAATTTTAAAGGAAAAAATAGCAACAAATAATGAATTTAAAAATAAAAAAATTACAAAAGAAATTGAGGAAATAGGGAATAAATATCAAAAAACAATTATTTATTTAACTAATTTAACTAATGATTTGTGTGATTATTATCCTTCTTTGGCTGCTGATGGAAATGTGGTAAATAAATAAATAAATATTTTTAAATTTTAAAATAATTTCAATGATTATTTAAACAGACATGAATTAGTCAAATAATATTTCTAATTTATTTTAAAGGGTACAGACCAAAAGACAAAGCCATAACTTGCTGAAAATTTCTGTCTCTTTTAAATTTTTGAATCAATTTCTTTAGCTCGATGAGAGGAATTGTCTAATGCTAAATTTGGTAAGATTAAGAAATCTTGAAGCAAGTTATGATATTGCGCCGTTATAGCTACTCGCCCTTTTAGGCTGTACCCTATAAAATGTATTAAAAGAATTTCGAAAAATATTCTCTTAAACCCTCAAAAATTTCTTTATTTTAATCTTTTATTTAAAATTTAATTATTATCAAGATCCCAAATATAAGTTAATCAAAGAATTTCCCTTAATTATTGAAATTATTAGGGCCAAAAAATAAATATTAAAAATTCCAAAAACCCTCTCTTTCTCTTTCTCTACCTTTCAATATATCTTAGATGGAATTTGTTCTCGATAAATTATTAAAAGAAATTGAGGAAATAACAAATAAAAAAATAATTGGAGGTTCTTGGCAAAGGGCAATTAAAAAATATAAATGTGGGGAATTTGAAAGAACGGATGATTTAATTGGAGAAGAAAATATTTTGAAAGAATTTTTTGATCAAATTGATTTGGATAATTTTAGAAGGGTTTGGATGTGGAATAAATAAATAAATATTTATTTTATAATTATAGACAATTAATTTATTAAACAAAGATCTTGCCAAACATCGTCAACGAATTGCTACAAAAATTGTTAAATATTTAGAGGAAAATCCAGGAAAGAAATTATTTGTTGTTGTTAGTGCTGGTAATTTATAACTAAATATTTGAGGGATATAAATTATGAATTTTTTTCCTAAAATTGTTTCTAAATTATTATTTTTATTTTAATAATATTTTTATGTGAATATTTAACAAAAGTTTAGAAAATTTATTCAAATTTTCTTAATTAAAAATAATATATATTTTTCAGGCCATTTGGTTGGAGATGACAGTTTAGTTAAAATTTTGGCTGAACAAGGATTTAATTTAAAGCAATATTCTCCTTCAGAAAATCCCTCAGAATTTATTCAAAATTCCCCAGAATTAGTTACTAAAGAAGAAAATAATGAACTTCTTTTAAAACCAACAACAAATAAAATTCCAAATATTGTCTTTGCCGCTGCTTTACAAGGAAATCCTCCTTCCTTTTATGAAAATAGAAGTATTAGAGAAGAAAAAAATAGAAAAAATGAGGAAAATAAAAATTTTGATGAAGATAAATTAATTGAATTAAATAATGGAGAGGATGGGGGGGATTTGTTGTTTGTAACTACTACAAAAATAATACCTTTAATTAAAAATAATATATCAGAAGAAAATAATAATTTTAGTACTTTTATTTCTTCTAATCGTCACAGCAAAAAATCGTTAGTTTTTTAAATTATGTAATTAATTTAAATTTCTAAAAGTTTCTCAGACTTAACATTTATATTTTCTTTAATTTAACTTTAAATTGGTTGCTGTATTTAATGTAAAATACAAAGGGACAAATTCCCTCCCTCCCTTTATAATTAAATTTACCTAAAAATATTATTTTTTTTAGTTATTTTTGGATTTATTTTACTTCAATTTTGTCAATAATTTTAATAATTTTAATTCTTTGTTGGTATATTTACAATAAACATTCTGGTTATCTTAAACCTCCACATCTTCCATTTATTAATGACAAAACTAATTGTTGTCAACAACAAAGTAGTAATATTTCTGTTGCTAAAGGACTGCCTGAACTTAAAAATAATGTAAATGTAAATTAATTTTTTTGAAAAAAAATTAAATTAATATAAGTGCCTTGGTGTCAAAAAATCCATAGAAAGTCCAATCCTGTACTGATCTGAGTTAATTGTGTTTTTAGATATATACTCATATCAATTTTTCTTTTCAATCCTTGTCGGAAAAAAGTTTTAGATAAATACTATTTTAAACAATTTCACAAAAATTCAAGTCAAAAATTTTGGTAAAAATGTAAGAAATGGATCCATTTCCTTGTTATTTTACTACATTAATTTAATTTATTTTAGTCCCAACAACAACAAATATGGTCTACTCCTAATCCAAAACCAACAATATCTTCTCCCCAATATTCACAACAACAACAACAAAATATATTTCCTTTAAATACATCCCCGCCAAAATCAGCAACATCCTTTTCTGAAGCATCAAACGCAACTGGAGAAACTTCTTTTAATATTTGTGAAAGTAACAATGAGGGGGGAGGAAATATTAAAAATGAAGAAGAAGAAATTAAAAATAATGCTTCTTGGGAAAATAAAAATGAGAATTCTTCTCCTTTGGTAAATTTTATAATCAAAAATATAAATGGATCCCTCGAGCCGTTTTGCTGACGTTAGAAGGGAGGTTACTTGGGAAGGGACTGAAAATTTGAATAGAATCTGTAAAATATCATTAATTATTTTATTCTTTTAGAATCCAACTATAACAGCAACACATTTAGTTGATGGACAGTATCGTTCTACTAGCTCTCTTGCTTTGTCTCATACTCCGAAAACACAGCTTAGTCAATCACGGATGGAAATTAATGATAAAAATCAGGTAAATATTTGAATGTTTTTATCCATTATTCAAAAAGATTTCTTTGTTTATTTTTGTCTTTTATCCCCTCTTATTTAATTCAGAGACTTTAACTAATTAATTTATAAATTTTCAGAAACTTCCTCAAGAACCATTAAAATCCCCTCCTTTTTCCCCTCCTTCCCCTTCACAACAACAACAACATTCAACTCTCCCAACAATTCCAGAATCAAAAAGATTAGCCCCTCCACCTCCAACCGATTCATTTACTAAACATAAAAAGTTGGCTTCTTTGGACGAAAATGATGAGAAAATTGTTGAAAATTTGGTAATTCTAATAAATTTTTTAAATAAAAATTTACTAAAAGGATTTCAATTCTCCAACAAATTATTTTAATAATTCAAAAATAATTGAAGAATTATTACCTTCTTCAGAAAATCAACAACAAATTTATAATAATTTAAATAAAAACGAATATAATGGAAGTAATTTCAATTATCCACCTTTAATTAATAATAAAGAAATACAGGTAAATTCTGTTAGGGGTTTAACAAAATTAATTTCAAAAAAAATAATTTTTAAGCAATCAGAAATATATTTACCTGAAGAGGACAATCAAAATAGCCAACAATCCTCTTCAAATTCTTTCCCTTTCACAGAAGTAATTAATAATTTAAATGAAGAAGTATTGAAAAATGATGAGAAATAAGAAGGAAAAGAAAATAATTTTATTTTTAAAATTCCTTTTAAATAATTTATTTACCTTCCCTAACTTTCTAAAATTATCCAAAATATTTTTAAAATTCCAATATATTTTCTTTACTATAATTTATATAATATAAATATTTTTTACTAAACCTCATAATATTACAAATTTTATTTTAAAATTATTTTTTTTATTACCACAAATAAATTTTTTTTAATTTATTTTTATCTCAATTAAATCTATTTATAACACAAATCCAAATTTAATTATTTATTTAATTTAAAGAAATATTAAATTGAAAATAAGTTTCTCTCTTCGTTATAAATTTTGTAGTTTTTAAATCAAAATTCTCGTAAGTTTGTGCTTAATACAAGAGTAAATATACTTATAGGGTTTAAAACTACATAGATATTTACGAGTATGAGCAAAAGAATAGATTTAATAAATATTAATTCAAACAAAATCCAAATTTCTAAAAAATAAGTGAACAAAAATTTGAAAAAAGCTTTGAGAAACTATTTAGATTTTTTAAATTCCAACATAATATTTTAATTCAAAATAAATCTTGATTAAAAAAAGTTTTTTTAACTAGAAAGAAAAATAAACAATTAAATATTTACACATATACCTACTTTTATTATCTTCTTTCAATTAAAAATTAACATTTTTAGTAATTTCCTTCTAATTTTTCTTTTTTTTTATTATCTGTAAATTAAATTATATTTATATTTTTTTATTTTTTAATTAATTTAAAAATTTTAAATAAATTTTTTTTCCATTTAATCGATAAGGTGTCAATATTGCCTTTAAAATTTAATTGTATAATTAAAATCCACGATTAATTTTTTAACCTTCCCTTCCCTTTCTTTTAATTTTCTCTTGTCATTCCTCTTTAATTAATTAAGAAGGAAATAAAATTTTATTCGACAAAATTTGCATGGCCAAAAACATAAACTAAAAACAGTGTTATATGTATATTAAAAATTTGTTTATTAATGGCTTTAAATAAAAACAAAGGACAAAATATTTTTTTTTCTAAAAAATTTCACTATTTTTATTTATTTTTGTTTAATATTTTCTTATAGAAAATGAAAAATCCACAATTTTTATATTTAATTTTGTTAATATTTTCAATTAAAATTTCTTTAAAATATTCTTTACATTCGATGGAGAATGATGATAGTAAAATTGTTAATGAACAAAAAAGCGAAAATATTAAATACATAGAAGAGGGTATGTGTTATAATAAATAAATACACACACAAAAAACCAAAACCGAGAAACTGGAGAAATATTAAAGCTACTTAAGGGCGAAATTTTCTTAGATTAAAGAAATAAAAAAAATAAACCCCAAGACTCGGAACCAAACTCTACAAGATTCATGACAATTTTTTGGTTCCATAGGGCATTATAATTTTTAATTTATGGAAAAACAACTTCAGAGTAAATCTTAAGTCAATCATGTGGTGTAGAGGAAAGGGTCGATTCTCAGTCCAGGTTTTTTCTACCAAGCAAATTTAGACTAGTTTTTCCAACAAAATAAAAATTCGAACTTCAATCAATATATAAATTTTATTTCCAATTAAAAAAGAGCAGCGTCAATACAAAGCACAATAGTAAAGCCAAAGTAAAACCAAAGTAAAACCAAAGTAAAACCAAAGTTAAAGTGTGTTTTAGAAAGGGCCTTATAAAGGGAACAAAAAATAGGCGGTTAAAGTTAGAAAATATTTCGATCATTAAAAACATAATAGGAGCGATAAAATAAAATGCACATATTTTGAATAATACAAAAGAGGAAAAAATTAAGTTAAGTTTTAGAACAAAAGAGCTAAAAATGTAAACAGAGTTTGAATAGGTGTTTACAGCAAAAAAAATGATTTTTTAGACGGGTAAAAGTACGAAGAAGGAATTTGCAATAAATGATGATTAATTTAGAAATATTAATTAATTAAATTCAAAAAATATATTTATTTTTATTTTCCTCATCTTTAGTCGCTTCGCGACATGTGGTCGAAATTTTCTAGATTTTCAGTGGCTGAGAGAGAGAGCTTTTAGAGCTTCTTTTTTAAGGAAAACATTACTCGGGAGGATTCGGATTTCTTGTAACCCGTTACATTCCCGCTACACTCTATCACAAAAACTACATAAATTCTAATATACCGTATTTCCTCTAAAATAACCCCTCCCTGTAAAATAACCCCCCCCTTCTAAAATAACCCCCCTCTAGAGGACGATCGAATAAAATAACCCCTCCTTCTAAAATAACACCCCCCTCTAAAATAGCCCCCCCCTTCTAAAATATTTAATTGTTCTTGGCATTGTTTTCCTTAAAAGCAAAGCACTGTTTAATCCCTATATTTCAATAAGATTAGAAATGATTATGTGTGATATCGGGGATTTGGAGGAATATAAGGAGATTCTGAAGGATTAAGGGATAGCGGTGGATTAATATGGATTCGAGGATTTAGAGAGATAATAGGCATTAGGAGGGAACTTGTGAATTAAAAGAGATATGAATTAAAAGAGATATTTTCACTTTCATTCAATTAATTGTCCGATATCCTCCCAAATCCATGATATCTCAAATCCAATGATCTCCACACTAATCATCTCAAATCGGATTTTGAGAGAAAATCGATGAATTAAGCTAGATATCGGTAATGACTATAACTCTCTTTTAATCTACAATCATACAATTACCTATTCCTTTCCTTGCTCCCACTCATAATCCCTCAACTTAATCTCAAACATTTCCCTTAATCCCTTAAAATCCACTGATATCCATCAATGTATATCTCAACTAATATCCTTCCACTTGATCTCTGATCTCTCGATGGGGGATTAAAGTCATGTCACATTGACTTTAATACTTCAAAATGCCAAGAAGTGCATCTTAATCCAATCCCTTTTAATATTATTAAACTTTAGGGACTTAACTGAGGTATATACAAGTGGGATAATAATCTAAAATAAATTCTTAATTAGTATCTCGAACCTTAAACGAAGTCTAAGATGAACTATCGACTGAGGAGTACTTTTTTTAATATTTATTCAGCAATCACAGACTGAGGAGTACTTGATGGAAGTTTTTGGCTATGATTTTCGTTAGGAGACTTTTAGTTTGTGATGAATTCTATTAAATTTTAGAAAAATATTATTCAAAATTTTGTAAAAAATTTTGAATTTTCAAAAAATTTAGACATCGAAAAAAATAACCCCTCCCTCTAAAATAACACCCTCCCCCCTTCTAAAATAGCCTCCTCTAGAGGTCGATCGGAAAAATTAACCCCCGGGGGATATTTTAGAGGAAATACGGTATTTAATTTTTTATTTAAGATTCTAAAATTACTAAAGAGGAGTACATGGAAATAATAGCATTACTTGATAAAAAAGACTTTGTTTTTAAACGAATAATTAGAGAATCAAAAAAATTAAATTTGGAAAAAATTTTAGATTATTTGATGGAAATAAAGAATGGGAAGAATAGTTATCTTTTACAACACTTTCGAAATTTAAATGATTTTTTAAAATTTAAAAATAAGTTAAAATTAAAGATTACAAAAGATAGAATACAACAAAAAGAAAAATTAAATGAAAGTAATATTAAGGAGGTATTTAATAAATTGTTAATTTAAATATTTCTCCAAACTTTATTCTCGAGATATTTAGAATCTAAGATTAAAATTTCCGTAATTTTGTTTGAACAAAAAATTATCTAATAATGTTTGTGTATAAATATATTTATTAAATATTTAACAAATTAAAGCAGCTGGGCTATAGCTATTTCTCTCCTTTAGCTAATGCAAAAGGCTATTCGGCGGCTGGGTGAACTAGCATCTTCAGTAGACCGGACTGATGTGTCTGCACAGACTTAGGAATTAAATATCTAAAAGTTTACAACAATATTCTGAATCGGCCAATCCCAAATTGGTACTTTCCTGTTATCGGCCCACATTTTTCTTTCCCTTTTCCCTGCCTGTTTTTGTACAGAATGGTCAGATTAATTTTCTTTCTCAAATTTACTCCCTTTGCTTGTGTTTACTCCCTTTTACCTTTTTATCAATGCTTAACTTCATTTCATGTCCGTTTGCACAGATTTTATTTGATGGCAGGATATTTTTTGTTTGCAAAAATTGTATCGCTGCTTCTTCAGTTTGTGGCAGATTAAAAATATTCATTGATCTGAAAACAAATTTAAAAAACAAAATTAAAATGACGTTTTTCTCAGATGGTCTAGTTTTTTATACATTAATTTTAATCTTTTAAAGTTTTCATTTTCATGTGAATTTTCATAAACATACTATTTTTTGAAAAAATTCATCTTTTTCCATTGATGTCTCTCATTTGAATATATGCCACAAGCAAATGGAGTAAATTTGAGAAAGAAAATTAATCTGACCATTCTGTACAAAAACAGGCAGGGAAAAGGGAAAGAAAAATGTGGGCCGATAACAGGAAAGTACCCCCAAATTAGTAAATCCCCTCCTTTACCAAAATTTTCTGGACAGCCAGATACCCAAATAAATTCACCTAAATTATTAAAATTTAACAAAAGAAAAATACATTTAAATCGGTTGCTACAAAAGTTATTGAACAACAAAAAGAGTCAAAAGACTTAAAAGAATTAAAAGAATTAAAAAAAGCTGAGAATATTGGGATTGTTGTAATTTTATTAAAAATAGAATTTTGTGAAAAAATGGAGGAAAAATATAAAAATGGAAAGAAAAAAGTTTAAAAAAAATTTTGTGAAGAAACTTCAATTACAAATAAAGTTATAGACATAGTACTTAATTAAAGCTTTAGATGAACAAAGAATTGAAGAAGAAAAAGAAAAAAATAAGAAAAATGATAAAATAAAGAAATGGAAAGAAATTATTAATATGAATATTAAAAAGTCAAATTAAATTTATTTTTTTTAATAAATTCCCTTTAAGTTTTGACATTTTATTTCGAAGATTGTATTTTAATTTCTATATTATGTAGCAATTTGTAAGAAATTGTTTTTTATGTTTTAAATTTTTTTTTATTTTTTATTTTTAAATATTTTTTTAAATTTTTTACATACATACATATATAAATATCAAGGACTCCGATTACAAAAAAAAATTTTTTTTGAATTCCTAGCTATTAGCGCAATCCTTGATATAGAAAAAATTGTAAATACCTCAAATATGTACACATTTTTAACTTTTTCAAAACATTTTAATCTTCTCCAATTTTCATTGTATAAAATTAAAAAACATTTATTGCATAAATATTTGATTACCAAAGTTGGATTTCTATTATAAATACACCTTATACTAAACAATTAATGCAAACAATTGAAAACACGGACTGAGTGTTTGTGTATAAATATTTAATAATAATTTATTTAAAAAATATTGAGAACAATGAGTATTTGTTTCGTCCGAAAATTTTAGTTATTTCGTTTCCAAACGAAATGAGATGGAAAAAGGCACGAAAGAGCGAAAAGAAACGTAATTTAGGTGTGAAAAGGATTTAAAAGCGAGAGATCAAAAGACGAAAGTCAATTTAAAAAGCGAGAGGCGGGATTTAAATGCGAAATTTTAAAGTTTTCCGCTTTGAGGAGAAATCTTTAAAGATAGGTTAAATCAAAGCTATTTTTCCTATACTAATTTTAAAATATTTAAAAAAATCATGACAATTTTAATTATATTGACATTCTTAGAATCTACAAATATCAGAAAATACCTAAATCTATTTTGCCTTCGATTTATCGAGATAAACTCCAAATTTAGCACCACCTCTCGATTAATTATTCCGTTCAACGAGAGGTCGAAACAATTAGCCAAGGTAATTATTTGAGCATACACAGAAATATATTTTAATTATTTGATTTATCAAACAATAGGTAGAATTACTTTAAGAGTATAAAAGAAGTGATATTAAGTTTCTTTGTTATGAAACAAAGAGAAAAAGTATGAGAAAATGATTTATTTTAATGTTTTATTTAAACTTCGTAAGGTTTTACTTTTTCAAAAATACTGAAAGAAAGAAGGAATACTACTATTATCTAACTTAGCTATTGAATATTAAATATATTAAATTATATAATAATTAATTTATTAAATTAAATACTATTTAACACACTAAGTTAAACTCATCAAAAATATTTATAATGAATTACTAATATTTGTTCACATATATTCTTTTGTGCAAACAATTGAAAGTATGAGAAATAGACGCATTTACTCTCATTTTTTTTTGAAATTTTATTTTTTGATTTAACAAGTCTTTTCTATTTCCTTAATAATTTAATATAAATTGTTTAATTTTTTAGATTATTAAGTTGTTTAAATTTAAACAAAATATGAAAAATATTTTAAAAATAAATAATCAAAATAAAAATATTCCTCTTGAATTGCTTGCAGAGATACTTAAAGCTTCAATAAGTCCAATGGATGTTAAAAGCCATTTAACAAGGAAACATCTCGAAAAGTATTAATTATTACAAATTATTCCTTAAAAATGATTAACGGGAATTTTAAACTTTATATGACCTCTTTTTAATTACTTTACAAATATATTGTGATAAATACCCAGTTATGCGTGTTATAACTTATGGTTCAGTAATGAGCAGTAGTTGTACCATAATCTATGCCGATAATTATCAGCTTCTGCAATAAGACTATTTTGAACAGGTCCACCGTATTCATAAAGATTTTTTATAGAATGGAGTCTAACACGTAGTTATGGTGCTCACCCACTGTACAGACCATAGGTTTTAAACCTCAGAACAAGATAATTATCGTTACAGATTTGGAGAGAAAATAAGAAACGATCTTACAAAGTTCAAAATTCCTGAACATTCTATAAATTCCAACAAATTAAAATTAATTCGAGTCCTTTTATTTAATAAAGTCATTTAGCTGCTAGTATTTTTTAAGTATATATTTTTGGCCATAACTTTTGAATTTTATTTAATTAATTTTATGTTAAAGAAAAACTTTGAATACAATATTTAAAACATAAAATATCGGCAATTTTTATAAAATTCCAACCAACCGAACATGGGGATAGTTACCTAATTGCCTTTTTAAAGCTTATATCTAATAAAAACTAGCATATTTGACTTTAGTCTGAATTCATTTTGACGATTTTACTTATAATAGTCTATTTAATTTTTTTGCAAAGACAATGACTTTTAAATGGAATTTTGGTTAACCATTACGCAAAATCTTAATTTAAAAGATTTATTTTTGCGGGTTGTGCTGTTGAACAGTTAGAAATTTGACTTGTTTATTTAAAAAATAACGAGATGTTTCCTTTTAAAGTACAATGGATATAAATCCAAAAATTACTGCTAATATGAGTGATATGAAACTATTTGGAATATATTGGAGAAAGCATATAAAGAATATGCTTACAACCTCCAAAATAGTCTATCTATTTGTTGAATATAAATACTTTGCACCGGTAAGGAAATTATTTAATAGAAATGGGAGGGATATTGAAATTTATTCTTAAATAAACTTGTAAGAAAAATTTTAGAATATTATTTTATTCTAAAAGGTTAGAGTAAAAGTTTTTTGAAGGTAAATAAATGTCCAGTATGTCTGCATCAGGGTTGCCGCGAGTACAAAAAATCTTCGGGTACGGGTTTTAGGTATCGGGTTGGAGCGTCTTTCATTTCGGATCACGGGTTTCGGGTTGGCAAAACATTTGCTTTCTAACTTGATATATCCGATTATTTTTTCCCATATTACTTTTTTCCTACATTTCCTATATATTTTTCTAAAAGTACATCTCAAATAATATTATCCATATTCTTACTATGTATCAGGCAGAGGTGGATCGGAATTCCGATTTCCGACTTCCGATTTCCGACGTTTTTTTCCTTCCGATTTCCGAAAATTTTTGAAGTAAATTTCCGACTAAAGATTTTTCCAATATTTTCAAAATTTTTGCCTGCGGCGCAAAAAAAGGAAGAAATCTGGCTTCTAGCCTTCCAAAATTCTCAAAATTTTCGCCTGCGGCGCAAAAATAGGAAGAAATCTGGCTTCTAGCCTTCCAAAATTCATAAAATTTTCGCCTGCGGCGCAAAAAAAGGAAGATTTTTGGCTTAATGATCTTCCAAAAATCCCAAAATTTTCGCCTGCGGCGCTGTAAAAAGAAGTTGAATGGTATATATGAGGATTAGGATGGATTAAGTTGGGGACTCTGAGGTATATCGAGTGATTTCAAAGGGTTGGTTATATGTAATATCGAGGGATATGGTCGAGGGATTGAGTCTCGATCATTGTGAGGCTCTGAAAAACTTAGTTCTGTATCTCGAGCAGGGGTGGGTCCTCAAATTTCCTTGATCAAATTGCTTTATATCTCATCACCTATCACTCCTCAATTTTAATCTACAAATATCCCTATTAATTCTATAAATTCTCTGAAATCCCATCTAATCACCCAAATCCCACAATATCTCTTTTAATCTCTTCAAATTTCTGTGATCATTCAACTGAGATCAAGATTGACTGGCAAAAATATTGATCATCTTTTTATGCACCATAATTTGCCAATTTACAATTTAATATATTAATTCAGTTTTGAAAATAAAATTTTTTTTCCGATTTCCGACTTCCGATTTCCGGCATTTTTTTCCTTACGATTTCCGATTTTCGAAAAAAAATTTTGATTTCCGATTTCCGAGTTTTGAGCCAGTTCCGATTTCCGACACCTCGGACTGTTCCGATCCACCTCTGGTTTCAGGGTTGTGCCGAAATAGATTTTAAAAAGCGAAACATGAAAGGCAAAATAACTGTGAGAAAAAATCACTATAGATCGGCTCAAATCAAAGATTTGATTAGATACCTAATTCAAAGCTTTGATCAAATTTTCAAGGTAATTTGATATCGTTCTTAATCCCTTAATTATGGATATCAGAGGATTTAGTAGGACTAAGGAGAATATCGGAGGATGTGGTTGGAAAAATTCTAATTTGATCTTTTATTTTTCCGATCTCTTTTAATCCCTTTTGTTGGTTTTAAATATAGTAGGCATATCTTGGGAATAGGGTTGTCAGTTTCAAACCGGACCAAAGCGCCAAAGGCGAAAATTATGAGAATTTGGAAGTCAAACTGAATTTGGAACAGAATTTGGAAGTCTCACAGAACCGTCTTTAGGCAGTTTATAAAAATCTGTATAAAACTTTCGCCTTCCACACAAAAAAGCGAAACATGAAAGATCGAAGGCGAAAGTCCAAAAAAGGCGAAAATATGGTGAAAGATGAAAGGCGAAACGGCACACCCCTGCTATGTATATACTTTTCCACGAGAAACTCACTGTATTTACAGTTAGATAAATTTTTTAAAGAAAAAAATCTGTATTTCAATCATGTAGATTTCGTTAATATTTAATAGTAAACTATACATATAGCAGATTTTTATTATATGTATTTAAGTTATCAACATTTATTATTCATAAATTCTTTTTTATAGAAAAGACATTACTTTATTGCAATATGTTCGTGGAAAATTAGAAAACTACAGGTAAAAATGCTTAAATTAATAAAAAAATAATTATATTTAATGCACTAAATGTGAATGAAATATTTCTGAAAGGATCCCATTTTAAGTCATTGAAGGTTTGCAATAGTGATGTTCGGGTATCCCGATCCCGACTCCCGACTCGGGAAAATTTCCCGAGTTTTTGGCCTCCCGATCCCGACTCCCGATAGCAATTCCCGACTAAGTCGGGAAATTTTTACACCCCTAAGAATGGCTTTTTTTGGCAAAATTTCATTTTTCAAAGGAAAAAATTAAAGGGAAAAAATAAAAAAGGGAAAGTGAAAATAAAAAAAAAATAAAATATTTAATTTTTTTCCCATACAACTATTGTTGAGCGATGGTTCAGTGGTTAGGTTGAGTGACTTCACTCACTTTGAATATCATGGAGACGGGTTCGAATCCCAGGTTGAAAATATGATTAAATGATTTTTCCTTCCAAAAATAAATGTTTTTTAACTTTGATTCTGATTTTAAAATTTTACAGTTATTATATTTTAATATTAGTAAACGTGAAAAAACTCTAGAAAAATTAATTTAGTCATGAATTTTCAAAAATTTTCGCCTGCGGCGCATAAAATGAAGAATATTTGGTTTCTTAGCCTTCAAACTTAAAAAAATTTTCGCCTGCGGCGCTGAGGGAGGAAAATTGTGACTTCTTGGTATTCCAAATTTAAAAAATTTTGCTAATTGGCTTTCCAATTCTCAAAATTTTCGCCTCCGGCGGTAGATAAAGTAAGAAGTCGGGTTCTTAACCATCCAAACTTAAAAAAAATTTTCGCCTGCGGCGCAGATAGAGGATTTGAGATTAAGAGGGTTGTCAAAAGATTAAAAGTTAAAAAGTTCGATGGAATAGGTCAAGGGCGTATCGAGAAGGCTAGAGCCCACCCTCCCCTAGCCACGAAATTGGGGAAAGGGGGATGGGGACAAATATGGAGATCGAAAAAGTGAATTTTTTCGCCTACGACCTTCAAAAATTCTCAAAATTTTCGCCTGCGGCACTGAAAAAGAAGAGATCTGGTGGCTTATTTTTCCAAAATTTTCACCTGCGGCGCAAAAAATCGGAATTTTGGCGCCGAAGGCGCCAAAAACTTTTTTATTGTAAATTCCCGACTCCCGATCCCGACTCCCGAGGTCATTTCCCGACCCGACTCCCGTTTCCCGATTCCCGAGTTTTTTCTTCTCCCGAACATCACTAGTTTGCAAATGCATAAAAAATCTAGAAATGCTTAAAATAAGTGTTAAAATAATAATTGTTAGTTTTCGTCACACAGTATCTTTTCGAGAAATGAGTGAAAGCTAAGATCGGATTCGGATATCCGTATCCGAAAAAAGTCCGGATATCCGGAAATTTTCAGTTCGGATCAGGGATGGGAACCCGACTTTTTTCTCAACCCGTCCCATCCCTGGTTCAGATCCTAGAATTACGAGAAAATGGAAAAAATCTGGCTTCTTGGCCCTTCTAACTTCTCAAAAATTTTGCCTATGGCGTTGAAAAAGAACTGTGTTTACAACTTAAAGGCAATGTTGAGAGATTTGGGTGTGATACCGATCAGGGGCGGGCGCAAGAGACAATCTCCAAAAACGCAAAACGCAATGCAAGGTCAAACATCAACACAAAACGCAAGAGCGCGAAAATGCGAAAAAAAATTTTTATCAAGTAATATTTCCATTTTCCAATTAAAAATTCAAATATCACTAAATATTAGCGCATACAAGTGTTTGGATTGATAATGATTTCAAGTGATATCGGGGATAAAGGGGGAATTATCAGAATCGAATTATCTGGGGATTACAGACGAATTATCAGGGGATTATGGAGAATATCATGTGATTTGATGGGATCAAGGGGATTTAAAGAGATAATATGGGATTATGAACGGATGTGTTGGAGAGATATCAGAGGAGTTTGGGAGTTATCGGAGGTCACAGGTCACAGGCAAAAATTTTGACATTTTCAGCAGACCATTGAGCCATATTCTTCCAATTTTCAGCGCCTCATGCGAAAATTTTGAGAATTTTGGAGGGCCAGAAGCCGGATATACGTCCAAATCTTCTGATATCCTCCTACAGATCCCCTTATATCCCTGATTTAGGAATTGAGAACCCGAGATACATTAATCATATTAATTAGCTCAAATTTCCCCTTAATCTCCATTATTCTTAAATATTCCCCAAATCCACAAGTATTATTCTTACTCCCTGTCACTTCCACCTACCTATATCCCTCGTAATCCCGCCAAATAAACAGATATCCCCGTTCAGTTTCTGTTAGCAGAAGGTTTCTGTTAACTTCCTCCGCAGCGGCAAAAACTTTTTTCCGCGGAGGTTGATGTGTTTTTGCCTCAAACGCCGAAAACATGCGCGCCGAAAAAATGGCGCCTATTCGGCCGCGCCTATTTGTCCTGCTTCGTAGTCTTGTTGATGTTTTTATGTTAAAGTCCAACTTTCAAATAATCACAAAAAATTATCATTATTTTCAGTCCATGTATATTTTTTACTATTAAATACAAATTTTTTCTATTCACAGTTGAAAAGGCCCATTATAATATAATATTTTTTATGTTTTAAATTTTTTTTATTTTTAATTTATGTTTTATTTGTGTGCATTTTTCATAAGTATATCCTTTGACCTCCTATTTAAGACCTTTTTTCTTAAACTTTATCTAAATTTATTTGACAACGATGTTAGTGGACTCCCTTTCGTTGTATATTTTTAATTTTGAGTAAAATAAAATTTATTTTTTAATGTGTTTTTGTCCTCAATTGTCGCATCCGCAATGTCTTCCTCAATCGTTACATCTCCAATTGTCGCGTCCTCAGTTGGTGCGTTTCATTTGTTATATCCTCAACTGCCGATCCTCATTTGTCTTAGCACCAAAATCTTGTGTTATATAGGAGAAGTTTGTTTTTCTTTCAATTTTTTTCTATTTTACAAACTGATATAGTTTTTTCAAAAAATCTACTCTTTTGCACATGCAAGCAATTTATCCCTACATAGCTGGCAAAATTACACCATTTTTGATCAAACGTTTGACAAAATTCATTGATATATCACCCATTATTCATCACAATTCCGAGTTTATCTAGTCATGGCCTTATAATATTTGTTGAAACGATAAATTTCTTTCTATACGCTGTATTTCTTATCAAGATTACATGTAGACCTATATTTTTAAACGAAGTAGCCCCGTGACGATGAGCTGAGACGAAGTGGTCACTTGCTACGAAATGGCGTGTTGCTTTCCTTTTTAAAATTTCGGCAATCCTTCGGAATTTTAGTCCCGACGGAAAATAAATTTAAAAGTCCTTTAAGAATCTTTTCTAAGTTAATTTTTTGTGCTGATCATGAATCTGAACTCAGCTTTTATCTAGCATTATTTTATCTATGATTTTTTTACCAAGTACTCGATTATCAAGTACAAGCACTCGTCAGGTCAATGGTTGATGGATTTATACGTAGTAACATAAGCCTATTCCTTTTTCAGCCTTTAAAAGCGGACCTACTCTTCGTATCAGCACAAAAACTAGTTTTCCCCGAAATTCAGTTGGTCGCAATTTTGTTCAGAATTAACGAATCAAGCTGCTTTTGGTGTCATTCGACTCAGCTCGAAGATCTTTTCCTAATGAGCTACTATTTGCATTTTCTTAATGTTTCAATCAAAAAAGGACCTTGGTCTCGTTGTTTTTGGATTTTCAAGTGCACATCTCTCGGTCCCTAGTTACTGATCCAACTTATCTAAACCTAGGTATTTCGACTCAGCTTTTCGATCTCTTTCGAACGACACCATGATTGTACTTGACAGGTGCTTTTACTTGATAATCAAGTACTTGATAAAAAATCACGAATAAAATTAAGTGTTGGATAAAATCTGAATTCAGATTCGTGATCAGCACAGAAAATTACCCAAGAAAAGATTCCTAAATGATTTTTGAATTTATTTTCCGTCGGGCCACAATTCCGAAGGATTGCCGAAATTTCGATTAACAAAAATTCATTTGTCTTTTTTCTCACTAACCTTTAATTTCATAGTTAAAATTTGTTATAAGGAAAAGTTTATTTGTCGTTAATTGTTATTTTATTAAATGGACGTGGATCCTACTTTACCTGCGAATCTGGTATGTTTTATATAAATAAGTCTAATTCCCTGGTAATAGAGTTTATTTGTGAGGTTTAGCAGTTTATAATTAGTAAACCATTACTTTGATTAATTCTTATTATTAAATGTAATTTCATAAATTTTTATGCAGATTGATGTTCAAGCTGTAATGGAGACTTTACAAGGGTCTCAATTCATTGCCATTGGAGATTTTAAGAAGGCTCCAGGTGTTAAAATAATATACTACGTTAGCATTTTTGATCTTAAATTTTATTAAGATGTGCCTCAGAATGTGCCTAAGAAGATTGTTGGAGGCAAATCTCTTTTGCGTTATCCTGAGTCTGAAGTATGCCCGATTTGTAATATCCGCATTAAAGCTTCAAGCTGGAACGGTCACATTAAAAATGTGCATCAGGACTGTTGTCAATTTTATAAAGCTTCTTTGGTTCCGGAAAACATCGTTAGTTATTTTAATTTATCAAATTTTTATATTATTAATTGCTTTTAGACATATTAGCGATATAGGCTTGGTCGCCCAAACATGGGTTTTCTTAGAGATTGGGCTGAAACACTAATTGGTTTAACTGGAGTCAAAACGAATAGATAAGTCTAAGGGGGATATAAATTAGTCTCTTATTTTAGTACTACCTACAATTTATTTTTTGCTTTTTTGAAAGTTGAATTTTTTTCTAGATTCGTGACTGCATCAAGAATATGCTTTCTAATTTTTGTTTTGAGCAAAGTGAATACAATGTGCATCATATTTACCAACTGGCAGACATCATTATTTTTTCGGACAAATATGGATTTAATAGGTTGTTAATGTTTTTCCTTTATTAAGAGTTTGAATATGCAGTGCAGAAGAACCTAGCCTTTTTAGTAACTTTTCCCACTGAAAAATACTACTTAATAATTTATTTTAAATTTTCGAATACCCTTTCAGAAACCTTGATGACTCAGCAAAAAGCAAAGGGCTTGTCAGCTTGGAAAAATATGTTTCAGCGCTGATGAATGGGATTATTAGTATTGCAGGTTTTTTACCCTTGTTAAAATATTTTAATTAATTTTAGGCCTGCCATCAATTGTTAGCCGAAAAGGCGCTGTTGCTCATGTTAGTGGCAATAAAGCATTGGGAATTGTTACGGGAATTTTTTCTTTGAATGAGGCTTTATCTCTTGCTCGAGAATATGGTGTTGGTATAGTAACTACAAATTGTCATGATATTGGTTGCCAGCATTTTTATACAAAGAAGATGGCAGAAGCTGGATTTTCGGTATTTCATTTAATTTGCAACTTCTCTTAATTTTGAAAAGTTAATACCGAGATAGTAGTCTCGATCAATAAAACAAAAAACTAATTTTTGTAGCCTTTAAATTTTTTAATAATTTTTCAGAATTAGATTAAACTTTTATTTCTATCTTTGATTTCAATTATTTGTTAACTTTTCAAAAAGCATTCCCATTCTTTTGAACATTTAAAATATTTTCAGGGTTTTGTCTATTCTCTTGGCTCTTCCATCATAGAAAATATTAAGAATATTTTCTATGAAGTGCTTGATAAAAACATTTATGATGGACAACAGATGAATTTATTGTCTTTGATTATTGGAGATTTGGTTAAGGACGAGCATTACAATGTTTGTATTTTTGTTTATAATTTAAATATTTTCTATTATCCTAATTTACAATATCTAGAGAACTAACCAATAAATAGGTTACCTCCTGTAATGCATTTTTCTTTCAATGAGTTTTTGGACTTTAGAGTCATAGTTGATAATTCACTCCAATATTTATTTTTCAATAATTTAAAAATACTTTTTACTTTTCAGGGTCACTGTTTCTTTGTTAAAGGACCTTATGATAAAGATGTTACTCCTGATGCAGCTGTGGTATACATTTTAAAAATTAACCTCATTAAGATAAGGCTTAGAATGAATAAGCTCGAAAACCTTAACCCTTTGATTTTTTTAAACCGATCTGCGGTCAATTAATGGGGCTTTTAAATTATTAAGTAAATACATTAATTAAGGGAAGGGAATTATTATTTCAACCGCATAACTTGTGGGGTTAATCAATGAAGCCAGGCATCGAGCAAAAATTTTCGAAGATAGGGGGAATCATTTTTGGTCCCTAAGGCGCCAAAAATCGCCCCTGGCTAAGGGCCTGAATGGGTAAATGCGGTTTCTAGTTAAATTTCTCAATCACCAAAATAATGTAATTACTCTCTAAGCTTTTATTTAGTCACATAACATTAAATTTAACCTAAAATTACACTATTTAACTTCTTCAGGGTGCCAAGCAGCAATTCTCTCTTAAACGTTATGAAGCTTATAATGAACTATATACAGGATTGCAAGGATGTATTCGTTATTCCCAGGAGGAAATCGCTTCATTTAATGTGAATCTATTTAATGTTAATTTTAATAACATTCCATAAATTAAAAAAATCTTGTTTTAACCAAAATTTCATTTAGGCTCTTGGTGCTTCTTGTATTAATTTTGCTGGAACTGGCCCTTCTTTTGCGCGTTAATTTGACATCAAAGAAAATAAAGAAATAAATGAGAGAAGAATTTGTTAAGTTTTATTTTTTGGTTTAGAATCCTTTTATTTTAATTTTTTTCTGGACTTGAAATTTCTTTATATAATATAAATAATCGAAAAAGGATTCCATTAAAGTATAATTGGTGTTGTTGACAAAATACGTTAAATAAAAATTGTTGTTTTTGAATAAAATTGTTAAATATTTACTTTTTAAGCTAGTTTAATCACAATTTTCAATGAAAATATTTTATATAAGATGAAATTTCTGCTTTTGGAGATGTTTTTTAATTGTTTTTAAATTCAAAAATTAAATTTTATTTTTAATAGAAAAACTTCTCTTTTTGAGAGTTGCCTTAATACAGTTTGTTTTTTGTGTAAAAATATATGTAGGAATATGGGAATGTTATTTGAAATTACTTTTAGAAAAATGCACTCATTGGAGGAACATTTTTTATTAAAATAAAGAATAAATACAGTAGAGTAAAATAGGAAAATTAGGACACACTGCAAATTTATAGTTACTAGTTATTTTTAATGTTATTTAATTTTTTTTATTAATTTCTACAAATCATGAAATGGGTCATTGATTCGTACCCAACGCCATCAAAATATCAAAGGTCAACCTAACCAGTCAACTATCGATCGACAAACTCATACAGGCCTTATTTTTTTCTCGTCTTTTACTCGTACTTTCTCGTACGTTTACCCTATTTTTTGCTCGTAATCGTACTTCGTACATAGGTACGAGTACGAATTTTGGTACGAGCTTCGAAACACTGGTTCAAACAAAAACTTCCAACACACAGAAAAGGCTTCTTTCCTTCCTTACTTGAAAATATTTTATATGGGTAATTTTGATTGTAAGAAGCTACACCAATCACGCAGCATTTATCTAGTAGGATTGGTGTTTGTGTATAAATATATTAAATATTTAACAATAATTTATCAGAAAAAAAATAATGAGAACAATGAGTAAAATTTTTTGATTAAAATATAAATCGTAAATTAATTTTTAAATTAATTATTAATTCAACTTCAATTTATTTTGAAATATTTCTTGCCTTCTTTATATTCTTCCAAAGTATTCTTTTAATTTATTTTTGCATAAGCAATCTAATAAATAATTTAAAAGTTCATTTTATTTTTTAATCAACAATTTCTTTAGAAAGTCTTCTCTTATTTTCTTCATTTTCATAATTTTCTATATTTTCTTCATCCCTTAAATATTGTTTTTCATTTGTTGGAAGTACTAAACTAAAAGAATCTTGAGAAGTTGAAGGCCTAGGAAATATAGCTCTAGCAACTACTCCAGCTGGGGGGCCATTAATCCAATTTAAACGTTTAATTAAATGTATAGGAGCTATTCCATATTGTTGTTGGGAAACTGAAGAATCTGGAAAATTGGGAAGTTTTTTTAGTGATTAATATAAATCCTGTGGAATTCTGTACAATTCCATAAATGAGCTTATATTTAACAATATACTCTTATAAAACGATGGTGGTTCTTGCAAATATTCTTACTTAAAGGATTGTTTTGAAAGCCCCCCCCCATCCCAGTCTTTAGTAAAATTTACATTTATTTTCAATTCTAAAATTATTTCGTATGTTTATTGCATCCTCTCAATATTTTTTTAAAATTATTTTATTATAAATTTACTTAATATTTACCCCTTTTTTGTCTTTCCCCATATTTTCCAATATTTTTATATCCATTCCTTGAAATCATTTGTCTTTGACTAGAATCAACAAAAGCACATAAAGCCCCATTTTTCATTTCTCTTAAAGTACAATTAAATGTTCTAACTAAAGCTTTTTGGTGATTATTTGGAGTTATTGATGTTGTTGTTGGAGTTGTTGTTGATGTTGTTGTTTTATTATTTTTATTTTCTGAAGGTGAAGAGAATTGATGCCAACTGAAAAAAATAAAGGGAATTATTTTATAAAATTTATTTATCAATTGAGAATATCATTGAGAGTAAGAGTATAGGGAGTATAGGTATTTAATATTTGAGAGTATCAGGGATTTCACAAGTTGTGAAAAGAGTCGTGTAGGATTTTGGATCGGGGGTTCAAAGAATTATTGGGTCGGATTTCGGATAAAAAATAGTCCGGGTTGCGGGACTGATAACCTGTGCCATCCCTTGTAAGTATATAGATCTCTACAATATTTAACAACTCTCTGTTTTATTTCCTAGTTTAAATAAGTTCCTCGAAATTAAGAACATAACTCTTTTTACAGTAATATTCCAAGAATTATTTTTTTGGATATTGGAAGTTGATTAATTTGTTGATTAATCAACATAGAAAAAAGGCCTTATCAACAATAGTATGTATATTAATTCAAAAATAAATCGACTGAAATCTTAATTAATTAAGAAGGGTATATACTTAGACAATACCGGGATTAAACAAAAATAAAAACAAACATTTTTCTCTTTTTCTGTCCAATTGTAGTATTATTTTCTTTATTATTTTTTAATAAAGAATTATTTATATTTTTATTATTATTAATATTTCCATTATTAATTAATAATCTGTCATCTATTTGTATTGAACGTGTTCTATTTCCACTTAATGCAAGTACTAATTTCCATCTAACAATTTTCCATTGTTCAGCATTTAAACACCCATTAATTTGTGCATATTGATAACCAATTTGTCTACAAAAATCCCTCCATTCAATAATATCGTTCTCTTCTGAATTTGGACGAGCAAGTGGAATAAGTACTGATTCTTAATTAATTAATATTTTTTACCGAATAGCCCCTTTCCTCTTATTCTAATTAAAGTTAAAAAAGGGGAGGTAAGGTTTCGTCTTTTAGAACCTTATATCGTCTTTTTAGCAAATGTCATTAACTAACAGGGACTTTAAATCAAGTCAGCCCTCCTTTTTTGACAATTTTATAAATAAATTAATTACCAATAATATTTCCAAGTAAATTAGTATGTTGAAGTAATTCTGTATTATTTAAGAATACTTGAGGAGTGATTGGCCGATTTTGAATTTTATCGATACCTAAAGCATTTCCAATTGAAGAACAAGTATTGCAAAGCTATGAATTTAAAATTTTATTTTCCTATATATTTTTTGATAGAAAATTAATAATAGAGATCGAGATTTTTGAAAAGCCTGGGCCTGTTCCTGGGTTCCGGGTTTGATTTATTGACCTGGGCCGGGTACTGAGCTTGTAGTCCAGGAAAAACCCAAGAATGTCAAAAAATGCCTGTGCCTGGACGCTGGATACAGGAAAACCCCAGGCCTTGGTCCAGGCCTAGCTCGCTCTCTAATTAATAATTATTTTTTATATGTTTATTTGTTCTAATTTACCCAATATAATCTTTTAATCTTTAATTTACTTCTTTTTTCTTTTCTTACCGAAGAAAGTATATCGGCACATATGTCATTCTTTAATTCTCTAAATTTATTTAATGCTTGTTCAGCTGAAGTAGAATCTATTGGTGCTGATCCTCTTAACCAATCAGCTCTAGAAGAAGCCGAAAGTGTTAAACTTGTGGCAAAACGTTTTACTTTTTTCTTTAAAAAATAATTTATTTTTATTTTTTTTATTTTTTAAATTTTCCCTCACTTCTTTACATTCTGGCCATTTATAAAATATTAACCAATTTGTAGCTGAATGTATAGCCAATAACATATTCGAAAAATCAGTTAAATATAAACTACTTATATACTTTAAATTTTTAAAAATTAATTTTAAAAATTAAAAGTCAATTAACTTGTTCCATTTCTAATTCTGTTTGTTGACTACTTGTTTTACCTCCATAACCCATTACTTCCATTAATATTGTATTAAATAAATATAGAGCTAAAAATAAATAAATTTTATTTTCACTTTCATCTTTGTAAAAAATAATATTTTAGTTTTCCAAAAATATTAGTAAACTTTGGAGGGAAAACGAAAAGAAGGAAGACAAAGGACAAAAACAATATAATATAATGTTTAGACTTTTAAATTTTGAATTACTTAAAACCAAATTTAAATAAAAAATGCTCAAGGCGAAGAGAAAATTTTCAAAATTAAATTCCAAAAATTTAAAACTTACTATTACAAATAATGAATTTAATTGACAAAAACTGAAAATAAATAAATGATTTTGTATTTAATTTTAAATTAATTAAATTTACCGTTAACATTAAATGAACATTTCTCCCCAAAGCTCTCTGTCTTTGTGGAATTATTTGTTGATGTCCAACAGTTCTTTGGGCACTAGCTATTTGTAATGTTCTAACAGTTAATATAGCTATAATAACAATTGGTGTTGGTGCTCGAAATATTAAATCCGGAATTAAATGAGATAATATGGCATAATACTGATTGTTTACCTTTAAATTAAGGGGGGTTAGGTAAATAGAGGCCTAATTTTAAATCATAATTTAAAAAAAAATATTTTTCTTCATACCAATTCTCGTTGTACAATCATTGTTCTAACTTCAAATCCATTAGAACGAAATTCATAACTACATAAATTAAAAAAATATTTTTTTATCTACAAAACTCTTCTTTTCCAACCAGTCAATTAAAGCCCTTTCAAAAGGAACAGCCAAAAAATTCAAAGCAAAAGCCCCAAAAACAATACAAGAAAATATTGAACGTAAAGAGAATTGCCCTTTTCGTGTACGTTGTTCTAATGGACGTGAAACAGCTTTGTGTCTTTCGATTGTAATTGCTAATACTTGCCAAATCTTTAAATTAAATTTAAATTAAAATAATTTAATTTAAAAATCCTCATACAGTTCCGGTAACACAAAAACTGGCAAATGGTTGGAATAAATAAAGTAAATAAGCAGTTACTCCAACAAAAGGTAAAATACCTAGGCACATACAAATAATACCTTTAAAAATAAATATTTATTTTTAAAAAATAATTTTTAAAAAACCAACCATAAGAGCAAAGGCAACAACATAAAAGGGCAATATCCCAAATACATAAAGCTGTTAAATGTTTGGCTAGACGACGAGAAAAGTGATTGGATTTGTTATGTAACTAATAAAAAATAAATTTAAACGAAGAAAATTTGGGGGAGGAAAAGGAAGGAAAAGGAGGGAAGTACTTCCAATAATAAAACATTGTCCTTAAATTGACGAAATCCAAATAATAGGGTCGGACAATAAAATATATACTAAAAACTCGTTGAGTTTCGAAACCCCAACTTTATAATTTTCTCACTAAAAAACTACTCGAAACTCCCCCATATTCATCCCTACAAATTATTAAAGAATTCTAAACTGATTGTGAGCTTCGGGGGATTTTTAATTGTTTTTCACACTAAATTATCAATTATCTCACTTATTTATAAATCGAAAAAGTCTTTTAATTATGTAATTTAAATAATTTACTTGATAAACAAATAAAGCATTTCCAATAAGCCCAAAACTAACTAATAAACAAGTAATTAATCCATTGACTACAAATGAGAATCTTTCATATCTAAAAATATATTTAATATTTATTTATTAAACACATATATTTAACATGGTATATGTACTTAATTATTTTTGTTTGAGTGGGGGGAGTAATTAAAATACTTACGCCTCCAATTCTGCAAGCATTTTCTTAGCCTGAGGGTCATCATCCCCAAGACTTCGATAAAATAAAAGTAAATCAAAACACCAAGCTATAAATTTATTTATTTAATTATTCCCCTTCTAATTTTTTAAAAAAACCTTCAACTGGAGGTTCTTCCATAAAAATAGAATTTTTTGTTAAATTATTTAAATTATTTTCATTACTTATATTTACAGAAGGGTTGTTATTGTTGTTAGAAGTAAATAATTTTAGAGGGGTAATTGTTGTTGGTGTTGTTGAAGTACCAATAATAGTAAAAGGACTTTCGTCCATTTTAAAAAAAAATAAGGGGGATATTTAAATCTAGTAAATTATTTTCTAATAAAAATTAGGGAAACTTTAAATAATTATTTTGCTTAATTTTTATTTTTTTCAAAAATTATTTTTAGAAACATTTTATTAAAAATTTTTAAAATCAAAATTAATATTTGTTTTTGCAAAAAAATATTTTTAAATAAGAATAATAAAATTGTATTTAAATTTAAAAATAATTTAAATTTATTTATTTGATGCCTCAGCTTTTCTCTAATTAAATATATTTTTTTATTCTATTTATCTATTTTATTTTTTATCTCTTTAAATTCCCACAATCTTTGTTCATTTAAAAATAAATAAATTTTTTAAAACAAATATAAAATAAAATAAATAATTTAAAAATTTTTAAGGAAATAATTGAGGAATTTTAATAAATAAAAATTTTCTTAGAAAATAGACGGGAAGTAATTCAAAATTAAATTGAAAGTAAAATAATAATAAAAACATTTATTTTATTTTATCAGAGTTGGAATATCAAAATTTTGGTTAAGGAATAGTTCCGTTGTTTATTGATATAAATTCGAATAAAATTTAAATTTTTTGGCCGTTTAATATAAAAAATATTTGTCAAAAAATAATTCTAATTAGCATACTAATTGTTTTATATATTTTGCAGGAAAGAATAAAAAAATTTCTACAAAATTAATGAAAAAAAATTTTTTTAACAGAACTAAAAATATATTTTATAGTAAAATAGCAGATAAAAAAGATTCTTTAAAAAAATATTTTTTAGTCTTCTAAAATAGAAATAAAATAAAAAATTATTTAAAATAAATGTATGAGACAATTAAAAATATATATTTTATAAAAAAACTAAAAAGTTTTAAAATTTAAAAAAAAATTATTATTATTAATTTATTTAAATAAAATATCTAAAAATAAAAGAATTTTTAAATAAAAAAAGACATTTAAAAAACAATTATTAATTGTGGGTGGAATTTTTGTTGGAATTTAACAAAAAAATAATTGTTGATTTTTTAAATTTGGAAAGAAAATAATTGTAAAAATAGCTAAATTAAATTTAAATAAATATTTTTAGAGTTTAAAGAATATTATTTTTTGATTATTGAGTTTTTAATTAATTATTGAACATAAGAACAAGATACGAACAACATAAGAACACATAAGAATTTTGAGTAAAAAAATAAAAATAATTAATTAATTAATTGTCCTTTTAAAAATTATTTTGAGGGTTTTTTGGTGGTAATTTTGTTTTTTAAAAATAAGATGAAGAAAAATAATTTTTTTGGAAAAAAGAAGAGGAGAGGAGAGGAGAGATTAGCTAAAAATAAATAAAAAGAGAAGAAAAAGGAAGGTGGGAAAAACATTTTTTGGAGGAACGTCGATGAAATTTTTAGAGAATTTCCGGTAGTTTTCAACAAAAAAATAAAAAGAGGCAGGCACCTTCTGCCAAGTTTTGAAAGCTTTAGGGGAAGAAGAGAAGAGAGAAAAGTGCAAATTTGTGACAAAATTTTAGGTAATTATTTTTTGTTTTGTCAATAATTTACTAGCTTTTTTTTGTTTTATTTCGTCACTAGTCTGGTTAAAACAAAAAGTGTTTTAAAAAGAAAATTGAAATTAACAAGAAAATTATTTTTATTTAAAAAAAAGAAAAGAAGCTAAAATAAAAATAAAGAAATAATTAGGTTGATATTTTTTAAAAAATCAGAAAAAATGTTCAGTAAGATGACATTAAAAAAAATTTTTTGAATTTTTTATTAAAATATATTTAAATGTTTCTTTCTATAAATTGAAGAGAGAGAGAGAGAATTAAAAAAAAATATTAATTTTAAAATAGATATTAATTTTGGATTGGAAAAAAAGTTTTTTTTACTTGGAAGAGAAAAAGAAAAAAAATCTTTTTGGAAAAACCAATTTTTGGGTATAAATCACGCGGATAAATTTTTGTTTGGTTATTGAGTTTTTCTTTCATTATTCAATCTTTTATCTTTTTTGAAAAAGTAAAATGAATGAGTGAAGTATTTAGAAAAAAAAGAAGAAAAGAATAATTAAATTAGCATAAAAAGGTAAGAGTTGGAGGGGTGTTTGGGCGCTTAAATAAGTTGGGCTTTGATTTATTTATTGATACAAAAATCCCAGCATTTTCCGAACGGGAGCAAGCGCGTGAGACAGCCAAAAAACCAACAAAACACGCATACGCAGAAAACGCAGAAATGCAAAAAAAATTTTATTAATTGCCTCACTCCATTGAGATTCAATAAATTATAATGCAAAAACATTTTTCAAAAATCACTTAAATCATTTATCAATAGGGGTAGTACGAGATAGAGGACGGACTGGGAGTGTCGTACGAGCATCGAGATCTCAAAACATTCTTGTTCTCGATAACCGAGCTTTTCGATCAAGATCCCGTCTCGGTACGGTCTCTAGTGCGAGATACGAATCTGAGCAAAATTAGCAAAATTAGTACTTTCTCATACTTAGAGTATTATTAGAAAATATTTTTGACGTCTAAAATTCGAAAAAATTTCATATCAATTACCTAAACTAAAAACATTTTTTTTAATTTTCAGAAAATGTTTGCGCCCAAATATTCAATTTTCTTTTAGCAATATGAAGAGTCTTACATTTTTTAATAAAACAAAAATTTTAGCAGCTGCTAAATGATTTATTTAAATTTTTATCCCAAAAGAATCCTCTCACTCACTCACTCACTCTCTCAAAAAATCTAAATTAAATAAATAAATATATTTAATATAAGACACGTTTTCTGGCTTGCATAAAGAATAATTTATTTTAAGTTTTTGTAGACAGATTAAAAATTAAAATTTATTCGAGGAAATAAATTAATTTAAAGAAAAGATTTTTTAAAAATCCTTTTTAATAAAATTTTTTATTTAAAAATATTTAACAATTTTAACGAAAATTTGTTGTTTTTAATTAATTTTCTAAATAAATATTTAAATAAAAATAAATTGCTTAAGGCTATAAATTGAATAAATATTTAAATATGCATGTAGATATAATAATTAATTTGAAAAATAATTTTTTTTTAAATTTTATTCTCAAAATTTTAACAATAAAAATACATATATTTTTTTAATATAATATTTTTGTAACAAAGTTGAAAATAAATTTTTGTTTTGAAAAAAATATTTATAAAAATATTTTTAAATAATTTATTTTTTTAAATTAATTATTGCGTGTTTAAAATTGTAAAAAAGGTTTATTTTATCTCTAAGTAAATTTAAAAAAAATTTTTAAAATAAATTTCTGTTGCCTTTAATAATTTTTTAAAATAAACAATATTTTTGCAAAAAAATTATTTTAAAAATGAGGCTTTAAAAATTAAACCTAAAAAGAAATATTTTAAATGTTTGAGAGAAGAAAAAAAAATTAAAAATTAATTTAGGTATTTAGAAATTATATTTAATTTCAAAAAAATATTTTAAATTTAAAATAAAAAATTGCTGAAAAATTAAAATTAATTAAAATATTTTTAAATATTTTATTTTGTAAAAAAACATTGTAAAATTGTTTAAAATTGTAAAAAAGGTTTATTTTATCTCTAAGTAAATTAAAAAAAATTTTAAATGTTTGAGAGAAGAAAAAAAAATTAAAAATTAATTTATTTAGAAAATTAATTTACTTTATCCTTTTAACAGTCCCCAGTACTTATCCTTTTTAAGTAGTTAAAAATGAAAGGAATAAAATTAAAAAAAATTAATAAAAAATTTAAAAAAAAATTAAATAAAATATTTTTAAATATTTTATTTAATTTTTAAAAAATAAATTTAATATCCAATTTTTAATTTTAACAATTATTGTCCATTATTTAAAGTTAACTTTATTTAATTTTTTATATTTTTTATAATTAAAATAAAATATATTTAATTAAAAAATTTATTAATAGCTAAAATGCCCTCTATTATTTCTTTTTCCTTTTTAAAAAAATTAAAACAAATGGGTGATGTGAGAAAATTAGAAATTTAAGTAGTTAAAAATGAAAGGAATAAATGTGGAAGGCAATAAAAAAACAAAAAAAGTCATTTTGCACTTTTGCCTATTTCGCGTGTGTTTTCCGACACTTTTATGTTTTTATTTTATAATATTTCCGGCAAAGGAACATTTAAAAATACAGTAAAATATATATGTAGAAGGAATTAATTAAGAATAATTTTTTTATAAAATAAAAACACAAAATAATAAATTTAAAAAAAGATTAAAGCGAATAAATAATGTGGAAAGTCCCCAGTACTTCACAGTCCCCAGTACTTTTAATTGTTTATGGAATAGGGTAATTTTTTTATGGAATAGGTAATTTTTTTTTACACAGGTAATTTTGTTGGATGTAATTATAGAAAATATTTATTTAGTCAAAGAATAAAAAGAAAGGAATTAAATAATTAAACAGAAATGTTTTTTTTTTGAGTTTAAAGATTGAAAACATATTAGAAGCTTTTAAAGTATTTAATTATACGTGACAATTAGTATAAATATTTTTTATTGAGAATATGTAAATTTATTTTGATAAAGAATTAAGGGGTTTAAAATATAAAAAAACAAGATAGGTATTTATTTAAATTAAATAAATATTTTTTATTAAAATGTTAACATAAAAGTTTATATTATTATTATTTTTTAATTGTATTTATTAATTTATGAGAAAATTGCCAAAAATATTTTTTTTTCTTTAAAAATAAATGTGTGTTTTAATGGACGGAAATGTTTTTATTGTATTTTTGTTTTGTGTTTTAATGTTTTTCTGGCATTTTTAAAGAAATAAACTTTTAAAAAATGTTATTTTTTAAATAAAAGAAAATTAAAATAATAGGGAAATTTTAGAAGGTATTTAGTTAGTTAATTTTTAGAAGATAAAACACTGTCTCAAATTCCCGCCTAATTATAAACAAGCACAAAAATATTTTTTATTATTTTTTCTTTGAAGATTTATATCAAAAACAGGAAAAAAAATTAGAAATATTAGTAGTAGATCGGATTCTGCTTAGATTATGATAAATATAAGGAAATTTAGGTGTTTTTAATTAGAGAGTGAATATATTTTTAAAATTAAATTTTTCCTTAGTTTTCATAATTTTTTAGCTTATTTACGTCAGACAATAAATTAAAATGAAAAATAACTTTTTTAAAATAAAATTAGTAAAAATGTGTAAAAAACTAAAAACTCAAAGAATTTAATTAAATAAATGACAAAAAAGAGAAAATAAAAAATTTAATTAAAACTAAAAAACATTTAATAAATGTAAATATTTTGCAATAAAATTCTTAGAAGAGTTTTGTTAGATAAATCGTCATTCAAAATATGTGGATTATTTGTATAAATTAATTCTGACCTAAAGAAGCCTTCTAAATTTTAATTACTTATACATAATTAGGTATTTGAATCTTATCAATAAAGAATTTTATCAATAAGAAGCATTAGGTAGCAAAAGGAGATTCATTCTCCCTTCCCCTCCCAACAATTTCTTGGCCTTTGTTTTGTATTTCTCTTAAAATTAGTTTCGGAACACTTTCAGATAAAACTACATAGGTATTCTTGACTATTAACTAATATTTAAAAAAAATATGTTTTGTTCGAATATAGATAAATGAAAGGATAAAAATGAAAAGATTTATTGTGAAATAAACAATTTATATATTATTTAATAATATGTAGTATATCTTCTTGACTTAATCTAAAAAATATTAATAAAAAGAATGAGCTAAAAAAAGAAAATAATAAGTCAAAAATAAAGAAAAGAAAACATATTAAAATATAATAAATTAATTAATGACGGGATATATGTATTTTAAAAATATTTTTATTTTAAAATTTTATTTTTTGGTGTTTACTTTTACATATTTTAATTTATTTTTTAAAAATAATCTCAAAATCCTCTTTTAATGAAAAGATCTAAAACAAGAAAAAAAGAAAGATTTGTTTTTTAATAAAACATTTAAAATCCTTAAAAGAATTTTAAACAAAAAAATTAAAAAAATTAATCCCGAAAATAAATATAAAATTTAATGAAGAAAAGAAAAGTGACCAGTATGGAATATATTAATTTAAATAAATGATATAAAATATCAGAAAAATAATCATAAAAATGATGCCATCATAAAGCTTATAAAAATACTCGTTATTTAGATATACAGACATATCTCGACATAACATAAAATGGTACAAAGTGCCGTGTTTTGGCCTAATCTAGTTTGTATTTGCCAAGGTTGATTTTGGCACAAACTTTTTTCAAAGAATATAAAGGATTTAGAATAGTATACGGCATAAGATGATAATCTCGCAAGATTTCTTTCAGAGATTTTTTGAAAGATTTTGATATATTTAGATATTTTTTCTAAGCATTTAAGAATAAAATTTTACAAAAAAATATTATGGCCTCTAATAGCAAGAGGCTTAAAAACAATTTAACAAAGTAATTATTCAAGAAAACACTATATTCTATGTAAATTATAGACCAAGTTCATTTTAAAGATAAGATACTTAATAGTCCCTAAATGTCATTAATCAGTAAGTTGATTTTAAATTTTGATTTTAAATCTATTCTCTCCCTTTACTAACCAAAAATAACAAAATAAATATTTATTTTAAATAAAACAAAAAATATTTATGTCAAATTTAATTTAAAAAGAATAAAAGTTTTGGTCAAAAACTAATATTTTTTTTTGTTTTTAGCGTTGACATAAAAACATTCAAAAATAACAAAAATAAATATAAATAAAACACAAATATGTCAGAAAATAAAGAATAAAAAATACAAAATTTTGTAAATAATTAAAATAAAAGAATTTGTTTTTTGCTTTCTCCTCACGCTTCAAAAAATTAAAGATGAAAGGTTTTTATTTTTATATATCCAAAAATAACATAAAAAATAAATATAATTTTGGTTATTTTTCATTCTTCTATTTAAATGACATTTTTAGAAAAAAATAAGAATAAAAAAGGTTGATAGATTAATGAAAGAAATTAATTAAAATTAATAGGGTAGTTCACGGTCGGTTAACCGAACCGGAACCGAAAACCGGTGTTTTTGGCGAAAAAACCGGAACCGAAAACCGGCGAAAACCGGTGACCAAAACCGCCCGGTTTTTCGGTTTATAAAATACACCCCTAAAGATGGAATTTTTCGGCCATTTGAATTCACAAAACACATCTTGCCAAAATATTTTTCTCAAAAAGGAATAAATCTGTTTATTGGCCTTTATACTTCGGTGACAGAAACTGAATTTTTTCGCCTCCGGCCTTCCAAAATTCTCAAAATTTTAAAGGAAGAAGGATAAGTAGTCATGGGGAAAATATCGGTGGACCTGAATGGATAGAAGAATATCGGTCGATATACTCAGATTAAAGTGTATTTAAAAGATATCGGGGATTTGTAGGCCATTAATCTCGAGAAGATATAAATGGATTGTGATTTTCTTTATATTCTCAAAATCCTCCTATATTCTTCAACCCCTGATACCTCCTATATGCTCAAATCCCTGTCATATTCTAATTTTGGCGGCCTTCTCTAATCTGAGGGCAAAAATGGAGAGAAATCTGTCTTCTGGCTTCTAAAATTCACAAAAATTTTTGCCTGCGGCGCTATGGCGAAAATCCCATTTTTCTCTCGCATTATTTTCCAAATCCTCTGATATCCCCGGTATCAATTCATAACTACTGATAGCCTTTTATCCTCCGCTATCTCCCCACCTCCCATGGTATCTTTTTAACACATCAGTCCGGTCTACTGAAGATGCTGGTTCGCTCCCAGCCGCAGAATAACCTTTTGCACTAGCTAAAGTAGAGAAATAGCTATAGCCCAGCTGCTTTACTGTATTTTAATTGATTAAAATAAGAACTGGATATTCTGGATGAAAAATTCAGGCATAAACCGGTTTCGGTTAACCAAAACCGGGGGTCAGTCAAAAACCGAAACCGAAAACCGGGGGTCATAAACCGGTCAAAACCGAAAACCGGGGGTACCGGTTAATAACCGATAGTGAACTACCCTAAAAATTAATTTTGATTAAATTAACAAAAAAATTATTTTAGAAAATATTTATAACTAATAAAGGTTTAAAAAATTTTAAAAAATATAAAAAAAAATTAATTTTTAGGGAAGTTGTGACTATAAAATTGTTAATTATCTTTTTAAGATATGTATTTAATTCATTTAGGAAATGTTGAAAAACTTTAAAAAATCAAACATTTTAAATGTGCAGAAATCTGAACAGAAGATCTCCCGACATTTTTAGTTACAAACTCAAAACCGCCAACTTTAATATTAAATAAAAATAGGTACCTAATTCTATTTTTTTATTAAATATTTATTTATTTTTAATTAAACAAGCTGAGAAATAAATTTAAAATTTTTTAAATAAAATTTTAATTTTATAAGCAAACAAAAGGGAGTGGGATAGGGCTGAAAAAATAAATAATTTTTAATATTTTAAAATTAATTTAATAAATAAATAAATATTTATTTTTATTTATTTTAAAATTAGAAAATTAAATTTTAAAGAAAAATATTTTAAATTTAATTACTGTAGGTTTTTGTCTTTTAATAGAGAAAAAACCCTCCCTTCCTCTTTTTATTTTCTGTACTATAATTAAATAAAATCTAAAAATATTCCAGAAACAAAAAAAAACTTTTTTTTAAATTAAATATTTAATTAAATCAGAAAATAATTGTTTGGCATTTTTATTTATTCAAATAAATTATTCAACAAAAAAAGTTTTAAAAATTTACCAAGTTTTTCTGATGGAAAAAACTTTTTTTTCTTTTTTTCCTTTCCGTTTCTATTTAAAATAATAGTTAAGAGAGAATCTTTTCTTAAAATTGAAAAGAAAAAGATTTTTTGTCGGTGTGAAATGGGCATAATGGGAATTGAAGAATTGAAATTAATTATTTGTTTTACAATAGAAATTCTGATAATTTAAAATATATATATGTAAGGTTAATAGAATTAAAATATCCAAACTCCAGCTATTTTTACAACATGAAACCTCACCTTCTCATTTAAACAAAAGAGAAATAACAGTTTAATTCAGAACCTTAATAGAAAATAGATTAAATGCTTTAGAAACTCGATTCCGTTTCCTTTCTATCCAGCTCAATCATCATTCCAAGATTAACTAGATCCGATTTTCATAAAATTAGTTACAAGCTCTGCAATAGACTAAGCTGTGGTAGATTAGGATACGATCATAAGATGGCGTCCCTTCGAACTTAAAAATCAGCTTTCTTAAAAATTTTTTCTCTAAATCCGTTTTTCGGTTTGTGAAAAAAGATTTTCATTGAAAATAAAATACTAGGAAAGTTGAAAATGAAGAATAATATTAAAGTAAAATATTATAAATACAGACTGTGGGAAAGAATTTAGAAAAAAAGTTTTATTATTTAATTTTAGAATATTTCTGAAATAAAAAAAGATAAAAGAGGACACAGCAAAAAAACCTTTTTTCTTTTATTATTAACTATTCAGCTAATTTTTCTCAAAAATATAAATCATAAAAAACGGTAATTTATTCTCTAAATTAATTATTAATGAATGAGAAAATGAAGGAAAAATAAAGAGAATATACATATTTAGGATTTTTGGTTTGATAATAAGAAAATATTTTGGTAGAATTATTGATAATTATTTAATATGATATTAGTACATTTATATATATTTTATTTAATAATTAGCCTTTGGAAATATTTTTAATATTTTTAGAAGCTTAATAAATTTAATTAAGGGATATGCAACATTTCTGGTATTAAAGAAAATTTTTTTAACATTTCAGAAGATTCGTTCGGATATCCAAAAATCGAGAAATCCCCGGCTTCACAGTTTAATTCCGAATTGAAATTATATCTTTTTTTATTTAAAAATAATTTATTGTTAATCATTTATTAGAAGAGTGAAGAATATTAATATAGAAACAATCTAAAATAATAAAAAATTATAAAAACAATAATAATAAAAAACAAATTAATTTTTTAGAACAAATTATTCAACAAAATTTTTATTTTAGAGTTTCTAATTAATTTTAAGAGATAGAAAACCTTTTTGATTTAAGCTGTATTTTAATGTTAAAGTAATTTTAAAAGAAGGAACTTTAAAAAAAATTAATCTTTATTTTTTAATAATAAATAAAAATATTCTCAATTAAAAACTGTTAAAAGTTTTATTTTAAATTTAAAATAATTTAAATGGGGGTTGCTATGTTAAAGAAGGAAATAAATAAAAAATATATATCAAAAATTATATATAATATTAATATTATTTAATTAAAAATTAAATTTAATAAAGAAATAATTTTTTGAAGATTTTTAATTTAATGAAGGTTGACGTAATTAAAATAAAAAATATTTATTTAAAAATAAACAAAAAATAATAAAATTAATTTAAAATAATTTTTAAATTAAATATAAAAAGTTTTACAATGTGGACAGAGAGTATAGTTCAAGATTAGTTTATGCATTATAAAATGCAAAATATTTAAAAAAAATATTTGTAATTATTTATTTGCGTGTTTTTAGTAAATTATTTTGTATAGAAGGTATTTTTTAAATAAAGAGAAAACACCCCTTATACGTACTGCATATTTTTCCCCAAAAAATAATTGGAGAAAATACGAGAATGTGATGAATTTATTTTTTAAAGAAATGTGAGAAGATATTGTTGTTTTTGTTGTTGTTTAGTACAAGAAAAAGTGTAAATAAATCAGGAAAAAAAAGAATTTAAAAATATTTTTTGTTTAAGTAAATTTAATATAAAATGGCATTTAAATTTAAAAAAAAAAAAAAGAAGTTTTTGGACTTTATTATAGAGGGCACCTATAAATAATTAATAAAATATTTGTTTGGGTTTTAAAATAAGAACTAAATTTTATTTATGATAAATGTCAAAAAATTATTTTTATTAATTTAAGTTTTGATATTTGGAAATTATATATTAGCAATAAATAGTATATTTTTGGATTGGAATTTGTGAAATTTGATTTTTTTAAAAATAATAACAAGATTTAATATCGTAGAAAAGATAAATCTCAATTATTGAAAAAAAGCAAAAATTCATTGATAATTTTGTTTGGATCAGGGGAGGGGTTTTAGAAATTGTCTCTTGCGCCCACACTTGGTTTGGATCACGAAAAGTCTTAAAAAATCAAAAAAATATTAATCAATGTTAAATGGAATCTAAGTAAAAGGGAAGTTGGGGCTGAGGTCTTTCTTTAACAAAATTAAATAAAAAATGTTTTTATCTAAAAAAATTAAAAAGTAAAGAATAAAGCACTACGTTGATCAAAAGATAAAAAAAGGTTTGTAATTGGATATATTTATTTAATTTTTAAAGGTTTCCACCAAAAACATTTTTTTCATACTTTGATTCATTCAAAAAATAAATATAAATAAAGTTAGATTCTTATTTTTTAATTAACTTTAAATATAAATGTTTAAAAAACTTTATTCAAAAATAAAAATATTTGGAGAATTATTTGTTAAATAAATAAAGTATTTAGGGTGTAAATAAATTTTGAGCCTTTAACCTTTTTCTCTGTTAAGCGTTAATTACACATTCCATATATCATTAAAAAGCTTAGTTCTTATTTCGTTTTAAATATTATTTAACCAAATTCGGATTTGGTATATCTGACGGAATCCATTTATCCAAGGGCATATATTTCATTGATTTTAATTTTGCAAAACTGAAACATGTCAAACGAGATAAGAATTAAATTTTTGAATGAATATAACTTATATTTATGTATAATTAATTTTATGATCGAAACCCCAATTAAAAGCTAAATTCTTCATTTATTTAATAACAATTTATATAACTGAATATTCAATATACAAATTTTGAGTGTTTAATTTAAAAACAAAAAATAAATTCAAAAACTGTTTTGCATTCTATAATTATTTTCTCCATTCAAAATTTTACTTGACCGGGCACTTGATGGCCTTATTATATTTGTAATACTTCTTTTATTTTCTTCACATTTTCCTTTTGAATTAATTTCTTTTTTAAATATTTTGCTTAAATTTGTTGAAATATTATTATTCTCTTCTTTTTTAGAATTTTCATTTCTCTCATCGTTTTTGGATGTACTAAAAATTTTAAAGTTTAATAAAAATTTAAATGATAAATTAACTAATGAACATCTAAAAGGTAGCGCTTATCGAAAGCTTTCGAATGATATGACTCATTCGGATTGGATTAAGTTTTAAATAATTATAGCCGCGCTCAAATTCGGAGAAAAAATAAATGGGGGCGAAATTCATAAGAGTAACAAAAATCATTTAGAAAATATTTAATTTTATGAAAATTTTTAATTTTGTTAATTATTTTTGAAAAAACTAAAACTCTCAACAACTCTACATAAATACTTATTATTAGGTAAAATACCACATAAATTCCCTCGCAACCCACCTAGGCCCAGAAATATAACAATCTTCACACTTTTCTTCTTTTTTACTTTTTCCATCTTCATTATCATCATTTAAATTAATTTCTTCAAATTCATCCACCAAATTAATTGTTTGGGGTAATTCTTCTTCTTTATTGTTCTCTTCTTCTTCCTCCCTTTCTTCATTTCTTTCAATTTCTTCTTCTTCTTCAATCACATTTTCATTCATTTGTAACCATCTAATTCTTTCATTTTCCCTTTCAATTTCTTCAAATTCCATCTGTAATTCATTAGGAGACAATCGAAAATTTAAATTTTGAAAATCAGAAATTTCTGGTCTGTCAGTAGTTGGATGTACAAGATGACGAGAATTACGTGCTGGAGGGGCTGTGAACTTAAATTTGTGTTTTCTATGTCGATAAGACTTTTATCTTATAAGAAAGAGAAAGAAGCAAAGTAAACTCAGACAGTAAAGCATCCTAAACTTGATTATCAAAGACTTACTTTTGGATGTTTAAGAGCATCCTGATAAGTTGGGGGAGCTTCAATTAAACTAATAGGTGCTCTATCTGAAGGAAATAAATAAAATCTTCTGTCTCCAAGTGTTTGAATTGTCGGGTGTTGACAGTTATTAATGATTGAATTGTTAAAATGTGAACAATTTTGGTGATGAGTAATACCTGGCATTAATCTCCCTCCTGTACCTAAATTTAATATTTTTTATTAAATAAATTAAAGAATAATTTTTTTGCAAAAAATTTTTTAATTAAATCGGTTTAAGTTATTCTCATAAAAATTTTATCGGTATTTTAAGGGAAATCATAATTTCCTCAATTGTATTCGTTAGATGCAGAGCTGCGTCGAAATTTCGATTTTCGACTTTCGATTTTCGAATTTCGACGTTTTTTTCTACCGATTTTCGATTTCGATAATTTTAGTTTTTTCGATTTTCGTTCGATTTTCGATTTTTTTTTTGCAAAATTGCATTATCTTTTCTCTTAAGATTTTATTCCTGCGGCACCAAAAATGAAGAAATCTGGCTACTTAGCCTTTCAAAATTCTCAAAATTTTCGCCTGCGGCGCAGAAAAAGGAAGAAATTTGGCTTAGGGATCTTTCAAAATTCTGAAAATTTTCGCCTGCGGCGCAAAAAAAGGTTAACAAAGATGGACGGAATCAAATAAGGGATAAGAAGATAGCGAGATTCCCTTTAATCCACCCAAATCCCACGATAATCCTCCCAAATCCCGCGTAATCCCTCATATTCGCCTGATATCATATAATACCCCCCTTAATCTACCCAAATCCACCTAAATAATATTATCATTGACTTTCCACCCGAGCCTCCAATTAATCCATTTGCCTTACAATAATAAGAGGGATATAGGAGGATGGGATATCAAGGGTATCAAGGGGTAAGTAGAATATCGGATGAATAAAGGATTTAAAGTGATCTAAGGTGCGGATTTAATTGGTCTCTAGTCTACCCCCTAATCATGTATATCCCTACGATCACTGATATCTCTTAAGACTACCATTAATCCATTGAATCCCCTTATATCTCAAGATTAAAACTTATATCTCCATATTGCGGATTGTTTACTACTCTTTTAGTTATTTTAAAAAATTTCGATTTTCGATTACCGATTTTCGATTTTCGACGTTTTTTTCTGCCGATTTTCGATTTCCGATTTTCGAATTTTTTTTATAAAATTTCGATTTTCGATTTCGATATTTTTGGATTTCTTTCGATTTTCGATTTCCGAATTTCGAAGATTTTTTTTATTTCGACGCAGCTCTGGTTAGATGGAAGGAACTCATTATAACGTCAATAGTCGTTATATGTATAACACATGTAACAGAAGGTTAATTAGTAATTTTAGTTGAATTTATTTATTTTTTAATTACCGTATTTTCTCGATTAATTCCCCGGGGAATTACTTTTTCAACCTATCCGTAGCATGGGGAATTATTCGAGGGAGGGGAATTATTCGAGGGTGTGGAATTATAGTTTCAACCCATTCCTGAATTTAAAAAACTGCATGAAGTTTTGGCATTTTGTCTTTCATTCTATATACTATAGCTATATATCCCTTAGCATGGATATATCCCTGGATATATCCCATATAAACCATGGGTGTTGTAGTTGGACCTTTATCTACCCAAATACGGGAGTATTAGGATTATAGTGCTACATGAAGAGTCATTGTATGACTAAGGATATAAATTTTAAGGAATATATATTTTATATCCTTCAGCATGGATTATTGAGTGTGGGGAATTATTATTTCAACCCATCTCTGGCATGGGGAATTAATCGAGAGTGGGGAATTAATCGAGGGTGGGGAATTAATCGAGAAAATACGGTAAATTATTTAAGTAAATATATTTTCGATTTTAAAAATCTTTTTTCTAACCCTGACAGCAATTAGCCATTCGTTGATTATTTCCAATACTTGCAGTTACAGCAGAAGCTTCTCTTCTCCCCCTCCTTCTTTGATTTCGATTAATACATTGAGTTGAACGTGAAGGTAATGAGTGGATTAAATGGCGACGAGCAGTGCGTGAAACAAGCAAAACCATTAAAAGTGTAAGTAACAATAAAGCTAATAAAGCAAAACCAATGGTTAAAACTGCACTTTTCCATAAAGGATCACTGAAAATTTAAAATCATTTTTAAGAGGTAATATAAAATTTTTTAAAGGCTGAAGGGATGGAGATAATTGGAGATTACACCAAGGGAATACTATAGATCGGCTCGATTTGTATTGTCACCTTAACTGTCTCAATATTTGCAGGTTTTCAGACTAATAATACCTATAGCACCCTACAAAATTAAATTCAAATTATTACTATTCAATATGTATTTCTCCTCCTTTACACATTTCATCACTAGAATCACCACAATGATCATAACCATCACAACGTAAAATTCTAGAAATACATTTATGATTATCACAATAAAATTCTTCAACAGAAGCACATGGCGGAGCTGGCCAATGATAAAAATAAGAATAGGGTATACTCAATCCTGAACTGAAAAAAGAGAGAAAATAAGAGATAAGAATTTTATCAGAACAGTTTAATAGATTAATTTTAAAAAATTTAATGTAGAAGCCAAATTTTATTTTATTTTCGAAATTCCCAGACAAAATTGAAAGTATATCAAAATTTATTTTTTTATTTTTTTTCTTCCCAAAAATTAATTTTAAAAAACTAACATATTTTCAATTTTTCCTGTTAATCTAACATAAAATCCATTCTCTTTATTTTCTTTATTATCATTATTTAATGAAGAAATTTCAAATCCTTGTTCAGACTGTTTTTGTATTAATTGTTTAGTTGTTTGTTCCCCTTCAAATTCAATTAAAATATTCCCTTCAAAATTACTTCCTTCTCTAATTTCTAATTTTAAATTTTCTCCTTTTAAATAGAATTTATCAACTCGAAGAGAAATATAGTCAAAATGTGGAAAATCGGTGGAAGTTGGGAAAGAAAAATTTTGAGAAGATTTTTGGTCAATATTAATTAACCAAATACACTCTATTTCGTGGCCAATTAATTCTTCTTGACCATCGAGGGAAATTCGACCTCCAAGATTGTTAATTTGATGACCACAATCTAAAAGAAATATTTTGAGTAAAAAATTTTGAGGTAAAGAAAAATAACTGAATTAATTGCCCTCCTTCAGATAATTAGCACACTTATATTTACTACCCCTCGGGCGATAGGTTGAAACAATAATTAATTACCTCCATCTAATTTCAAAGCTAGAATAAGTGCTTTCCCTAGATTAATTACTTCCTCAGGCGGGAGCTCGAAATAATATATAACTACCCAGAATAATTACCCAGGGTAGTTATTCAAGGGAATATTAAGTAGAAAATTATTATCAACGTTATCATGATTAGGGACCGAATTTTAGGATTGATTAAGATTCTAGGCCGATATTTCGAAAGGTCAATCTAGACAACCATAATTTTTGAACTATATAGCTTAATTTTTTAAAAATAATTAAGCTCGTACTCAATATAACTAACAATATCTGCTTCTTTCATTATTTATCTTATTAAAAAAAGTTTCTGTCTCTCTTTTTTCAAATTAAAGTTAAAAGGAGATATATCTTATTAAAACTAACCCTTAATTGGTGTTGTTTCGTTTTCTTGTGAATTTATTAAAAATAGAAAGTTTAGAATTAGAAAGAAATTATAAAAAATATTTTTGAAAAGAAGCATTTAAAAAAATAATTTTTTGGTTGTTAATTAATAAGTTGTTAATAAATATTTATTAAATGCTGGTTTGGTTTATATTTAAAATAACTGGAGAAAATAAAAAAGGGATTAATTTTTGAAAAAAAGTGATATTTATTAAATAATAATTATTTAAAATATTTTCTATTTAATTATTTTATATATTGCCACATTCCCTCCCACACAGATTTTTAAAAATTACAAATCTAATTTCTTTAAATGTACAGAAAAATATTTTTAATTAAAGGCCGCGCACTCCAATGAAGCAGTCAAAATTATAGAAAGGTAAAAGTGTGTTTAGTTAGTTAGTCCTCCTCCACTCTCTGGATAGAAAAAAATTTTTGAATAAAAATATATTGAATAAAAAAGAAGCGGAAATGCAATGAGCGGAAAATATAAATAAAACATTCAAAAGAATTATTTAATGGCCACAGGCAGCTGTCTCACTCATTGAAAGTCTATTTATTCTGCGCATACAAACATTCACACTGTGAACATTTATTTTATTTTAAATGAAAGCGAAAATATTTATTTTTTATTTAAAAAGTTATTTGAATAAAAATATTTTAATTAATGTAAAATTATGAAGAAAAAAAGGAAATAATTTTAGAATTAAAAAAAATATTAAGACAAAAACAGTTATTACATTATAAAAATTCAGAAAGATTCTCGATTCATTTCTAGGGTTGTTTCCCATCCCCGTCCCCGAAAGTCGGGGAATTTGGGAGATTTTGGGAGACCCTATGCACGTCACTTATTCTTGCTCCATTATAAATTCTTAACAAAATTTATTTACCTAATTTAAACAAAATTAATTATTGAGTAGTTTTTTAATTAAATTAACCTTCTGTTAATTAATTTTTTTATTAACAAAAAAGGGAAAATATTTCTTATTAAAATATAAAAATTCAACAAGAAATATGTGATTTTATTATTTTTGGATGTGTTAAGAATTATTTTCAAAAGAGTAATAAAAATTTAAAAAAATGAACTTGCATGTGATGAATAATTTAAAAAATAATAAATTGTTGAATTTTAAAAAAGGAATTTTTTAAAATTCTTTTTTGGTTATTAAAAGGGCAATAAATGCTAAAAAATGATAAATTTAAAAATTCCAAGACAACCAATTAATGATTATTAATTTAAATTGGATATTTTTAATTTAAAATATTGAAAGTAATTTTCAGAAAGATAATTTAAAATATATCAGATTTTTTAGTAAATTTAGTTTTTAACATTTAATATCCCTCGTCTCATCCAAATTTTAATAAATTTCGAAAAAAAATATTTTTAAAATTTTTATTTTAAAAGTTTTAATTTTAATTTTTTGTAATATTAACAGGATATATATAAAGCAAAAATAAAGGAAAATATTTACCAATCCATTGGAGTAGATGATATGAATATAAGGACAATATAAGGACACAAAATTAAAAAAATATCTAAATGAAGTTGATCTCGATTGATAATGAACATTAAAAAATTGAATTTAAAAATAAGGTTAATCTTAAATTGAGGGCCCCCTACCCAATGGGCAATAAAATTTAAAAAATATATCCACATATCTAAAATTAAAGTTTATCTAATTTTGAGAGTATTTTAATAATTTTGGGCATAAAATTCTTTTGTAAATAAGAAAATTGATTAAAATGTTGGAAAAAGAATACTTAACAATTCAGAAAAAAATTAATTTAAGAGAAAAGTTATTAATTAAGAGGAAAAGATTTTAAAAAAAAGTGAAATTAGGGCTAAAAATAAAATAAAAAGTATTGAAGTTTTTATTTAATTTTTGTTTGTTCTTTGCAAGCTGGGAAGGTGAATGCTAATGACATTTAGTCTATTACATAAATATATAAATTGGTGAATCCTTGAGAGAAAGAAAAAGAAATTTATTTAATCACATTTCTATTTTTTTAAATTTATTTTTAAAGATTAATTTTTAAATTTCATAAAATGCTTTAAATTGTTTTAATTAATAAAGGCTAAATAAATGTAAGAAGTAAAAGAAAGCTTTCTTGTCTATCCAAAAAAAGAATGAAGTAATGAAAAAGTCAATTTCTTGTGCCAACATGAAATTATATTTTTGAAATATATTTGCCTGTGGTGCTATAAAGAAAAAATTAAGGACGATGAAAAAACTCCCCATGTGCTGACTCAGGACATTTACATACATAATAGTATCTACCGTTATAAAAGCACCTAAAGTTTACACCCGAAAAAGTAATGAAAACATTCATATATGTCAAGATATCTATCGGACATTCCCCCCCCCCTTAGCGATAACGATATGCTAACATTATTTTTATTAAATATTAATTCCATTCACATTTAATAATTACTTAAAAATTGTTTTGGAAATAAACATAAATATTTATACAAATGCAAACAAAAGCCGAGAGTAAAGAAATTTTTAGAGCAAAAGGCCAGATGAAGAAATGACATGAATATATACACAAATATATAAGCTAGAAAAAGAAACTGGTAAACAACAGTTGATATTAGTGTTTATTTTTTTATTATTAGTTGAAAAAATAATAAGAATTTTGTGTATTTTAATTAAAAAATTGAAAATTTTTATTAAAATTTTAAAATTGTTTAAAGAAAATGTTAACAGAATATTAAAAAAATGAAAGTAAATTGAATTTAGAAAAAAATAAAAGAGTTTGGGAACAATTAAATATTGACAGCTTTTGCAGACATTAAAAGTCCAATATGTAGTTAAATAGGTAGGCTAAATTATGTAGGTATTTTATTAATATTTTAACGCAAGAAAAAGCTATTTTTGAATTTTCTCATCCTTCACATTAACTACATATCAACGTAAAACTTACGTAAATGTAATCCGAAAAATCTGAAGAAAGTAGCAAAGAAGTTTACAGTATAATTCCAATAAGTGGTGAGCGCATTGCGTTATTTGCGTTAAATTTTGGCCTTGCGTTGCGTTTTTTAGATTCTCTCTTGCGCGCGCGCCTGCTTCCAATAAACTAACATTTAAGAGAACAATGGAAAAATTTTTAAACAATTTATGGACTTTTAATTGTATTGACATTATTTAATTAGGACATTTTATATAGAACATTTTTTCATTTAGATATTTTAAATCTAGAGATATTGCACTTTTTCCGCAAAATAAATGTCTCTTTCGTTAAAAAGAAAAGGAAAAAAAATATTTATAGAGTGAGAGAATTAAATATTTATGACCTACTTTGGGCCAAATTAAATTTGTCTTCTTGACAAAATGCCATCTTATGACAAATTTATAATGCCATTTAGTAAATTTTACTCAAAAGGGACAGATATTATATCTAAAATTTGACCATTATGTACCATTTTGTCGGTATCTCAACTTTATATTGTGAGTTTTGTGCATGTCTAGAAAGTCGATATCTCTCGTTAGGAGAGGATAGAGAAAATCTCTCTCGTTACTGCGCATTCGATAGAATCACTCGAGTCTAGACAATTAATTCTTACCTGTGAAGTTTCGCGTATTTTTTTATATTCTTGACAAAATTGAAACATTTATGTATTATGTATTTTCTGTAATAGATATTTGCTTAATTATTAATGTTTTTCTTAATCTGTAAAAATCTAATTTTCCGTAAACTTATATCTGACTCAGTCGTCCTCTCCGACGCTGAAGTGTAAGCTAACAAGGCTGCTTTGTTGGTCTATTTGTTTCCTTCGTCCGAATAGTAGTTAGGTCAATCCCAACCAAAAACTAGAACAAATCTTGTCTAACCTTTTTTTATTAAATTTTACTTATTAATTTCTTCAAGAAATTATTTCGTAATTTCTTTTCATTTTTAATTTTTTATACACTTTTTAGATTTTTCTTGAAGTTCACTCTGTATAGTATTTTATTTATCATTTTGATCTAAAATTTGCTTGTTCTGCTCTTCATCAGAGTTGTAAGTTTTTCTTTAAATTTTACTTTATATTTTTATTTTAAGAATTTAATTTTGAATTGGGAATTTTCTTCTTTGTCTTCAAAAAAGGTACCGGAAAAGCAATCAAAATTCTTCGGCTTCGTTCTTTGTCCTATTTATTTTTAGATTTCAATCTAGTCAATTTAAAGGTTTTTTATTTTAAGTTTAAATTAATTTCATTTACTTTTTAGCTTAAGCTGGAGATTATCACTTTCAACAACATCAAAAAACAAGTAATACAACAAATATTATGTCAAATAGAGGCGCCACTGGCGCTGGCACAAGCAAATCACGGGCGCTGGTAAATAGTGGTATTACAGGCAGAAGTACCACCGCCCAAGTGGCGGGTGGGAATAAAGGAAACGGTTTCTTTTTTTTGTCTTCTAATTTATTTCTAATTTAGATAATAAACATGGAGCAACAATTGGAACAAAAAATATTGTTAGGCGAATGCCTCCACCTGCAACTTTACCTTCCTTAAAATCCGAACATGGTCAGGATCCAAGTATAGTCATTGTGCCACAAGGAGGAACAGGATGGAATTCAAAATCTACAACGCCCATTATAGGGGCACCAGAAGGCAATACGGGACAGTCTTCATTAGAAAAGATTGCAAAAGTATTTTTAATTTTTTAACTCTCTAAAATAAAATCATAAATGGACACAAAATATTTCGAATAAATATAATTTACTGTCAGAATTTCCAAAAATCCCAAAATACTTATATATTCTCTAAATTTTTTAACTAGGATGTCTCTTTGGACTCGAGAATCTCTTCATTCAGTTCTGCAAATGCTGCAGGTGCTGGCCACGATCTTCGTCCCACCTGGGCAAAATCAGCTTCAGGCCACACCACAGCTACTTCTTGTCCATCTTCTCAATTTGCCACTCCGACAGAGTCTGCCCCAAGAGTGATTACGAAGCAGAATGTGAACCAGGACCTAGCAGTTCAACAACAGAGATGCTCCAGAGAACGAGACTTTCCATCGTTGGAGACTGCAGCAAATGCCAAATTTCAAGGAGTAAAAATTCTAATTGTAAGGAAAAAATTGTTTATTTTTATTTATTAGGATGGAAAAAAGAGTCCAGAGACGGACGTCTTATCAGCTCCTATCCCTTTGATTCGTCAACCAAAACCGACAGGTTACATTGGCGCATCTGCTCCAAAGCCGAATGCTGCTCGCAAATTACCCGATCGTTATTGTGGTGGTGCCCAATCTGCTGTTTCGAATTCTTCACAGAAATACGACATCCTACAGCGTATTTCAAAACTTTCATTAGAAAAGGAGCAAACAAAGAAAGATTCCTCTTTGCAGCAACAAATGCAGAACGGTACTTTCAGAAAATTTTTTAACATAATAAAATCACCAATTTTAGAATCCTTAGAAGCTGTCGACAACAATTTACCTACCCAACAATCTGTAAAAGAAGAATCCACAACTATTTCAGAAGAAACGGGCGAGGTTGCCGCAACCGATTTTCAATCAGGGATAGTTCCCTCAACTACTGTTCAACAACAAGTTCAAAACTCACCACAGCAACCAATAACTTCGACTGCATTTCATCAATCGACAGAGGCAGAACTTGTCGGAGATCTTCAAAATCTACAACAATATACAACTCCTCCTCTAAATGCGCCGCCTCCTACTTTAGAACATCAGCATTTTCAGCAGATGCAACAAACATTCCAATTGCCCCCACATGTTTCATCGATTCTAGGACATCCCAAAAATTGCACACAACTTCAAATTCTGAAGAAAATGGATCAACGTCAAGATCAACAAGGATATCAGATTCCACAGTCTCAGCAATTGGAAGGTACATTTTTGCACATACATATATTTTTACTTTCATTTTTGTGACGGATTTAAAGGATACATATTCTATTAGTATGTATTACTCAAAAATATAGAGGACTCGTTTTTATTCTTTTACAAAACTAAATTTAATGTTAGCACCTTTTCATATGAATATGAATGTCAACAGTCAATCTGCTCCTGTTCCAAATACTACAATTCCCCTTCATTTCAACCAACCTCCTCCACAAATTCCACCCCAAAATATGCCAAATTTTCAACAACAGAGACCACCAACCGGACATGTACCTGTTTCGCATTTCGAACAACATCAGCAAAGAGACGTTGTGAGCGTTGGCGTTTGGGGTGAAAATCCTCAGCCGATAGCCCGTAATGATGAACACAGTCATTTTGTTCAACGTCAACAGCAAACATCTCAACAAAGTTGTGAAAACAGTGGACGTGTTATTGAATTCTTTGGAGGAGTTGGTGGGGAATTGGAACATAGTCAAACGATTGGAAAATGGTATTTTTTCTTTCTTTGATTTTTACTTTCTTTTTTTTAAATTAAAAGGTTCCAACCTCCAACATCTCAGCCATCATATAATCAATTTGGTGTTCAACAAAATAGCACTACTGGATTTCGGAATGGCGATTGCCCACCATCTTTACTCTCACTTGATTTTAAAGGATCATTTAATGATTATGATCAGGATGTTATTGGTTTCCGTCATCCTACCAACAAAAATATGCAGTTTGGTTTGTCCGAGACACAACGAAATGGTTCAATCTTTTTATTCTTGTTTTTTGTAAATTTTTTAAAATTTAGAACAGCCAAATCGTGTTATTGAAAATTCTTCATATTCAATGCAAAATCGTCAGAACAGAAACATTGAACACCCTCGTATTCAGTTGTTTAAACATACGAGTGAATCTTTACATGAATCGGAGGAAGCTGTTTCTCCTTTTCAAGAATATTTTGAGCCTATTGACAGTGATTTGAAACAAGATGACAGAGCTCCTGCTGCTCATGGCAAAAGAGGAAAAAAAGTTGATGATCGTCATTTTCGAGATAACCGCAAAAAGAAGTATTTATATTCAACTTTTTATCTTAAATTTTATTCTTATAGTTCACGACCAAAGCAAAAAGGTTCAAAAACATCAAATTCAACTTCTAGTACGCATTCTGATACTAATACTTCGACTCGACAACCTCCCCATTTTCAACAAGTTTTTTATAATTCGGGGAAGACGAAACAAAGAGGATCTAAAACTTCGACTTACAACAAATCAAAACCCCAACCGACACACAATATTAGCGATTCCATTTCAAAAGATGATGGGCGCAAATTATCCGATCGTTATTTCGTTGGCGACCAATCTAATTTAAATTCTTCGCAGAAATACGACAACGTACAACTTACTGCAAACCTTTCAGTAGAAAGTGACCAAGCAAAGAAAGCTTCCCCTCCACATCAACAATTACAAATCAGTATTTTAAATATTTTTAATTTTTATTATAATCGGCAATTTAAGAATCATTCGAAACTGCTGATGATTGTTTCATAAAGCAACAAGTTGTAAAAGACGAACCTGTAGTTGCAGGATTGGTCGGAGATGTTACACCTGCCGGTTTTCAGTCTGAAATATGTCCATCAACTACTGTTCAGCAACAACAACAAGAGGTTTATCAAAATTTAGCACAACTACAACAACCAACAATAACTTCTGTTGCATTTCATCAATCGGCTCAGTCAGTTATTGTCGGAGGTTTTCAACAGCCACAACAATATACAATTCCTCCTCTAAGTGCACCGCCTCCTGCTTTAGAGCATCACTATTTACAACAGATACAGCAAACATTCCAATTGCCTCCACATAATCATCAAGTTTCTGCTGCTCTAGGCCAGCCACAGCAATATTGTCCGCAACCTCAAATTTATCAGATTCCACCATCAATGCAAATGGAAAGTATGTTTGAAAATATTATTTTTATTAATTTTTTCTTTCTTTTTAAATCTTTTATTGAATTTAATTTTAGCGCCGTTTCATATGAATATGAATGTCAACAGTCAATCTGCTTCTGTTCAAAATACTACAATTCCCCTTCATTTCAACCAACCTCCTCCACAAATTCCACCGCAAAATATGCCAAATTTCCATCAGCAGCAACAACAGAGACCACCAACCGGACATGTACCTGTTCCGCATTTCGAACAACATCAGCAAAGAGACGTTGTAAGTGTTGGTGTTTGGGGTGAAAATCCTCAGCCGATAGCTCGTAATGACGACCACAATCATTTTGTTCAACGACAACAGCAAACATCTCAACAAAGTTGTGAAAACAGTGGACGTGTTATTGAATCCTTTGGAGGGGGTAGTGGGGAATTGGAACATAGTCAAACGATTGGAAGATGGTATTTTTCATTCTTTGATTTTTAATTTTTTCATTAAAAGGTTTCAACCTCCAACGTCTCAGCCATCATATAATCAATTTGGTGTTCAACAAAATGTTCAACAAAATAGCACTACAGGATTTCGGAATGGCGATTGTCCACCATCTTTACTCTCACTTGATTTTAAAGGATCATTTAATGATTATGACCAGGATGTTATTGGTTTCCGTCATCCTACCAACAAAAATATGCAGTTTGGTTTGTCCGAGACACAACGAAATGGTTCAATCTTTTTATTCTTGTTTTTTGTAAATTTATTAAAATTTAGAACAGCCAAATCGTGTTATCGAAAACTCTACATATTCAATGCAAAATCGTCAGAACAGAAACATTGAACACCCTCGTATTCAGTTATTTAAACATACGAGCGAATCTTTGCATGAATCGGAGGAAGTCGTTTCTCCTTTTCAAAAATATTTTGAGCCTATTGACAGCGATTTGAAGCAAAATGACAGAGCTCCTGCTGCTGCTCATGGCAAAAGAGGCAAGAAAGTTGATGATCGTCAAATTCGGGAATACTTAAATCGGAAAAAACCGTAATTTAAATTAATTTTTTTTTAATTTCAATTTTTCAAGTACTGGAAAGCCAAAGCAAAAGGGATCAAAAGCTTCAAATTCTACTTCTAGCACCCATTCGGAAACTACCACTTCAACATCTCGACAAGCTGCTCCTTTTCAACAACTTCCTGCCCCGCCTCCCACTTTCAATATTTGGGCAAATCTCTTTTAAGAAAAATACTATTTAAATTTAAAAAAAAACATAAATAAGTAAATATGTATTTGTTTATTATATTTTGACAGATTGTCAATATTTCATCCCTCTTACAATTTTTCATGCAGCATTTTATTGTTGCGCAATATATAAATGGGATTTTTGAATAAATTTTCTGACTTTTAATATTTAATTTCTAAATAAATTTTGATTAAAATTCAATATACTAATGATAAAATTCTTCCATTCTTTGCTTTTAATTTTATGAGATATTTAATTTAGGTATATGTTTTTATGTATTTATAAGGCTATAGGAAGATATTTTTATAATCTTATTTCTCAACCCTGTCCAAAGGCTGAATTAATGTTTTCGAGTGTAACAAAGGTTTTTAAATAACATTATTGAGATATTCTTTTCAATATTAGTCTGGTGTAATTAATTGCAAACTTGAGTGGAAGATATTAGATTTTTGTGACCTTACAAAATTAATGAGCAATGATCAGTGCTTAACGAGTTAGTTTATAATTTTTCTTATAAAATAGTCTTTAAGGTAAACAATTATATGATCCAAAATTTCCTTCAACAATGATTGAGTTACGTCTTTATCCAAATGGTCGTGTTCATCATTATGATAGTATTTTAGATTAAAATTATTTAATAATGAATTTTTACATGTATCTGTTTATCGGTCATCAATGTTGGTCATGAGGCTATCCGAAAGGCAAAACTTAGTATTGATACTTTTGTGGATTCTAAAAGCGAAAATATTTTCTCGTGAATTTTAAATCTTTAAGCGACCATTTATATTTTAAGCCATTCATTTGATGTGCAAGGGAGAAGTGAATCTCAAAAACATCCTATTAATATACAACCTCATCGTCTTAGTGCTGATGGTAATTTTAATTAAAATCTCTTTAGAATATGTATTTTTAGGCTCCCTTATGCTTTATTGTGAAGTTAAATTTTTGTCTTATTCTAATAACAAAAAACCCGATAATAATGAACTTAAAAGTAATCATTCAGCCCTTAATAATATATCACAAAAATTACTTAATAATATGCTTGAACAAGGAACACTTTCTGATTGTTTAATTAAAGTAAATTAATTTACAAAATAATTTTTAATAATCAAAATTTTAGATTGGAAAAGAAACAATAAAAGTTCATCGATGTATTTTGGCACAAAATAGTAAAGTATTCCTTAGAATGTTTGAACAAAAGGATATGACTGAAGCACAAAATGCAGGAATTAAAGTGTTAACTAAATGTTAGAATTTATTTTTAAGGGTGAAATAAAAATTGTCGATTCTTCTCCCGAATGTTTTCGTGCTATGATTGAATATTTCTATAATGGTGAAATTGCTGAGAGTATTTTTTTAAGTTTAAAATTTTTTAAATTTAAATTCAGATACTTTTGAAAAACTTGTTGATGATTTATTTGTTATTTCTCACAAATATGAGGTTTTAAAATTGATGGATAAATGTGAAAATTTTATGGCCTTAAATATTGGTAAGCATAGATATATTTTATTTACTTAATTTGATTTCCTTTATATTTTTCCATGACGGAATTAGGGCTGGACACAACCGATTAGTAATCTTTACCCACGGTTTGCTGTTTTTGGCTAAATTTTGCATCCAGAATATCCTATTTATATTTTGTTTTGAGGAAATATTTTGGACACTAGGCGAAAATTTCTAAAATTTATTTTTTATAAGCTGTAACTAAATTTTTTTTGTTTTTAAGATAATGCTAATTTTAGCAAACGTTGCCATTACGCTGAATTGTATAATCTTTCGATACTCAAAAATGTAATTTTAAATTATTTTCAAAAATTTCTTTTATTTTTTAGGCTTGTATTAAATACATTTCTGTTAAGCGAGACAGCTTTTTAGTTAGTAATGAATGGAATGAATTTAAAGAAAATAAAAGTGCATTGGCTGTTAACTTGCTTGAGTCGGCTCTAAAACAAAAGTTTTTTTGAATCATTTTAAAAAATTCCAAATTCCTAAGTTCTGCTACAGTCGAATCACGCTAATACGTTCCCGGATACCCTAAAAGTTTATCACACTAACAATTCAGTTCATATGTCAACGCAATTCGGCCCTGAAGGTGGCGTATTAGCGGGATCCCACTATATTTGTGTCATAAAGATTTTTTCATTTTATAGAAATAAAATTCTGCTTATCTCGGCTACCTTCCTGCTCGTATTTTTATTTGTAGCTGGCTTTAAAAACCTAGAAACAGTTCAATGTTTATTCTATTCTTTTTTTATCAACACTAAGGCATTTAATTAATTTTTAACACGTCTATTTTTCAATTTATTAAATAAAAATTTTTCCAGATCCCCGAAATCTACTTAATTAAAAAGTCCAAAAATTAGCACATTTATCAACATTTATTTTACAAAAAATTACTGGGATAAGAAGGGAAATAAAGAGTATTTTTTTAATATTTAACAGGGAAAAGAAAATGTTTATTTTATTTATTTATCCACAGAGAGAGATCGTTTCCTATTATATATCGCTTCGCAGAATTTAATTTATTTATACTTTTTGAGCAACTCCTTAGCTTCTTTCACGTCCGAATCCTCTTCACAATCACTTGATTTAGATGCTTTCTCTCCAATCTAAAAATTTTGATTTTTAAATTTATTGCTAGTTGGGACCCCATCAGCTTTTTTGATGGACTAACAACTAAAAGATTATTGACTAAAATTAGCTTCTTTAGAATATTCTAAACAAAAAACAGCTGCCCCCTATTTTCTGAAATCCCATAAAAAATTAAAAACCTCAACAGCCATTTTCAGATATTTAATCGCCTCCTTCTTTTCATTCTTTGCCAAATAGCATTTACCCAAAAATACCAGATTCTCAATCCATTCAGGCTTCAATTTATATACGGCAAGAAAATCGTTGAGTGCCTCATCATATGTTGCTTTTGGTGGATCAGAGAAAAGCGCCGCTGCCGCCTTCCTTTCAAACCATGAGAGACCAGCAACCGAGTAGGCAAAACGACCGCGCATGTAAAGAAGCTGAATAAAAATATTTTAAACAAAAAAATTTGACAGAAATAGAGTTGATAAGGATAATTTTAGATCATAAATCTCGACAAAAACAAAAGGAAGGACATTTTTGATTAATTCTCCTAAGGGGAAACTTAAAAATTGGACCCAACATCAATTCCAAATTAATATAAAATAAATTACCGCATAATCCTTCGGGCTTTTTGCGAGCGCCTTATCGATTAATTCCTAAAAATTATCAATTAAAATTTTAGATATAATTAAGAATACTTTGAACTTGTGGCCTTGTTTAATCTTCTCTGCCGTTCCAAGAAAATCCGTTCTACCCCCAGTACAAGCGGCATACCATTTAATGACATCGAATTCCTCCGGTTCCTTTTCATAGGCAATACCAGCATGTTTATAACCTTAAAGTTTGAAAAATATTTTTCCAATGGGTTCAATATTAAAAAAAGAGTAATAATTGGAAATATCCCAAATCAAGATTGAAAAGTAACGGGATTAAATGGACAATTCAAAAAAAGTGTAGAAATAATAACATTCTTGTTTCCCATAAATTGAGCTTTTTTTTAACTAAAAATAGGACTGGGGGTCGTGGTCCAAAAGATTGAGTAGAGCATCGATTTCGGCCCGAAAGATTTGGTAGGGCCGGCCCGATAAAAATGAGGTCCGAAAAAAGACTCGAACGTCGGCCCGACACTAAACCCCAACCCTAATTAAAAACCAAACCTTCTTCCATATATTCCTTCCTCTTTGCACTTTGATCATCGAACGAAGAGGCCAATTGGTAACAAACTCGAGAGAGTCGCCAAAGAATTTGAACTCCATTTTGGTCTCCAACTTCTTTATTCAACTTAAAATTTATTAATTAAATTAATCTAAAATATTAAAAAATACTTTTACAAGTTCACCATAAAGTTCATCAGACAGACCATCCTCGTAAAGTTTGTCAAGGCGCTCAAACTAAAATTAAAGAAAAATTATTTGGAATTTTAAATCGGAGAGGGGTTCATCTGAATTTTTAAAAACATACCATTTATTTATAAAATAATATTTTTAAAAATTAAGAAAAAATATTTTAATTATTTTTAATTATTGATGTGACAAATATATACTTAATGTGTATAACTCAATAGAAAGTTAGTATAAATATAAGAAAAAATATCGTTAATTGTATTTTATAAACATTAAAAGAAAAAGTCATTCAAAAGGTTCCAGTATGAACGAAGAAAAGAAAATGACTGAAAAATCTAGAAAATTAAGTGATGAAGAAAAGGAGAATGAAAATAGAAGGAAAGTTATTGATAGAGCAGCTGACAATTCAAAAAAGAAAGAAAATGTCACACAAAATATATTTTACCAATCAAATTTATATGTACTTTTTAATAAAATTATAATGGAATTTTTAAATTAAATTAAAAAAAAATAATTTGAAGACCACCCCAAAAACTCAAGAATTGACGTGTTAGGAAGAAAAAATCAAAAGATTAACTTACACTAGGAGATTTATTGGCCATTATTACTGTTGAACAATTATTTTCGGGTAGTTGATTCCTTGTTTCTGCTTCAACAAATCTTTAAATAAAATTAATTTTATTTAAAAAATTAAAATTCCCCCCACCTATCAAAAGATTTACTTTCTATAGATCGATTCTCCTCCCAAGTTTGTTCGACAGCGTCTTGATATTCGCTGTCTGATACAGTACTGGAAGCTTGGATTGCTTTTAAGGAACGTCGATTGGAACTTAGAGATGCTCTTAAAAGAAGAAAAATATATTTTAGAATCACATTTAAAGTAAAGGGAATTTAAAACATTAATTTTTAATAGAATTGAAAAAGAAATGAGCAAGTAAAAATTATTTAAATAACAAACTTAATCTACAAAAGTGTCTAACCTTAAAGATAAAAAAGAGATCAAACAAGATAGGGACAATGTTAAAAATGAGAGAATATAGACAAACAGTTTAATTATTTAAGTCTACTTGAGTATTGAGATTTAAATCAAATCAAATTTATACGCACCAGCGCGACGATTTCAGACAATAATAATATGATAAAAAATATATAAAATAAACGTAAACAAACGATTTCCTTATCATAAAACTTAAAAATGGTCAAAATGTCTTCTAATGTGATTTGGGAAGGAGTCAATAGATTTAGATATATCAAGTGGCTAGAAGTCGACTAAAATGATCGGGGGTGAATTGCGCAAATGTGGAGGAATAAATCTATATAGTAATCGAGCAGTCCTAACGAAAAAGTAGTGGAATTAAAATTCTAAAAATATAAACAACTACATTAAATATGTATAAACTTGGATTAATCATTTTTCTTTTATAAAATCTTTACACAGATTTTGAAATAATTTAAAAGAAAATGCTCACTTTAAAGAAGCAATTTCTCTTTTCCTTTCAATTTCCATTCTTAAAATAACATTTCCAATATTTTTATATTTTCTATATAAATGGATAAAAAGGCCTGCATTTAATGCTGTTAATGCTCCAATAATAATTATCCCTGTTGTTTTTAATGAACTTTTTGATGACCCGCAATCTGACATTTATTATTTTTTGTTTTAATAAATAAAAAGTGAAAAATATTATTTAAATTCTCTTAGAAATTAAATTTTAAAAATTATTTTTCAAAGAAAAAGTTAAAATAGGAGAATGGTTTTGTGGGTAAATAAGGGCAAAAAGATGCATGAAAAGGCAAAATTTATTTGAGAATCGATTGCCGATGAAGGACACTAACTGCTGTGCGATGTTGTTTACATATTTTGTAGTAATTTATTTTTTGTATTTAGTAGTTATGAATTATGTATTATTAGTGTTTTTTATTTATGGATTAAATTATAATTTAAATCGGCTAATTCGTATTAGGATGTGTCAATTATTAGTTAAATATTCATTAAATACAGGGTGGTCATCACAAAAAAGGGGCATGGCCTCTCAAAAAGGGGCAAAAATGAGGCAATGTTGAAAAAGGGGCGAGGAGGTCAAAAAAAGGGGGAAAACTCCTAAAAAGAAGCAAAAGGGCTGATTAAATATGTAAAAAACATGTATTGTATTGCCTGTAATAAATTTTATAACTGATCCAAGGTGGAAGAAATTTGTTTTAAAGAAATCTGTTAAATAAAATATAGGAAGGGTTTGAAATTTCACCTTTTTTCAGTTCATTCGGAATTCTCACCTTATAACGAAGTGAGAATGTAGCCGCCAGTGTCCATTACCATCTTTCTGCCAATTACAGTTAACTATCATTTTTAGCATTCCAATCCCTTTGTAACGGCTATAATAAAATTTTCTTTTAAAAAATAGTAAAATATTAAATATTTTGTTCTATTTTTATCTACAATTTTATCCAAGTTTTAATATTAAAATATTTTTTGAAGATGTCAGAGTTTCCATGACGATAGATTGAATGTACGGAAATGTTTTGAAACTTGAGAGATTCTGGAATATGAAAAATAAAAGGGGAGAGAGGATTGTGAAAGGAGAGAAGGGGTTATTTAAAAGACATTAAAATGTTGGTAAGGGATTAAAGTTAGTATATGCCTAAGAATTTTAACTAAATAATTATTTTTAAGAATATGTATGTATTTTTTATTATGTTTATATTTTTGAAAAAATTGCACAAAATTATTTGAATGCTTAAACAGAAAATAAATTCTTTTGGTTTTGTCATAATTACAGTAGGTGAGGATGATTTAATTATAAAGTAAAATTAATCTAATCTCTCGAAATACGGAATATAATTTCTTTTCGGCATATGTATCTCTACTTTAGGACTTTTATATTTAAAAGGAAAATCGTGTCATTTTTCCAAAATCAACATCAAACTGAACCAAAATTCGTATTTGTACCAGCAATTATTAGTTTCTTTGTTAGTGTCCTCCTTCTCTCGACCATTGAAAATTTGTACCATCAAAATTTCATATTATTAAGTAATTTTACTCTTATGTTTCCCCTGTCTCTAGTTAAGAGAGATTTATTTTTTAATATCTTAAACAAAAATTTTTAATCAGTTTTATTTTTGTCTTCCATTCTATTGCTTGTGTCACCAATTGAAAATAAAATTCAATTGTTTGAAAGTTCTTGTGAATTTTCTTGTATTCATGGATATTGTGATGAAAGAAAAGGGTTGTAAATAATTTTTAAAAAATTTTTTAAATAAGTTAAAGTTTATGTATTTGTTCTCCTGGTTGGTTAGGTGCTGGATGTGAACTTTGTGTTTTGGGAATGGAATGTGAGACAGCAGAACCCCAACTTTCTTTAATTTTACCTCAAGCAGGACCCTTAGATTTTGGAAATTCAAGTATCCAAGAAAAGGAGGATTTACCTAAATTTGTCTACGCTTATGGAAATGATTTTCCAAAGTCTTTTAAAATATTTTTATAAAATTTTATATTTCTTTAGAGTAAACTATTCTTGTATTTTTGGTTCAACAATTTCTGTCAGAGGTCAATGGATCAGTACTTCTCTTATACGTTGTGAATATCCAACAAATATTTTAATTGGACCTTCTAAATTAACTTTCGGATTAATTCCTTTAGATTCCAAGCAATTTGTTGCGAATAATCCAGATTGGCCAACGGTATAGAGTTTTAGATTGTTTAAGGGTTGTTAAAAACATTTGGCTATTTCTTGATGGGAGGGGGGGGGGGAGGGAGGGTTGAATTATGAAGGGTTTTGTTTGTGATGGTTTTAATTTATTTAAATAATTTTACAAAATATCTTTACTTTATTAAAAACAATCTACAAATAATCAAAATTAACGGTCATTCATTTCTAAAATTTATGGACAATTTTGTGAATTATTTAACGAAATCTATCATACTTTTTTATTATATAATTAATTTCTCAAATTTTTCTTTTTAATTTTTCTAGACTCATTTTACATTTTTTTCCAATAATTGTTCACCTTCTTGCAAAGGCCATTGTTTAGGACCTCTTTGTTTATGTCCATTTAATAGGACGGGTCTTCAATGTGATCAGCCATTTAATAAATTAACATTAAATAATACTTCAATATTACAAAGATTTAATGGAAATATTGAGAAAGAATTTATTGAATTTATTCCCTATATCGTTAAATTACCTATTGAGGTAATAAAAATTAAATAAAAGTTATTTTTAATTAAATTTTACATTAGATTAACCCTTCAAATGTACGTCTCATTCTAGAAACTGATATAGAAGGAGGTGGTGGTGGATTAAAATTAGATCCATTTCAAGAACAAATTTATTGGTCTAGGTATTTATATAATTAAAAAATTATTTTTTAAAATTAATTTCCAAAAAAGTCCATTGGGTCGAAGCAAACCTTATTCAATTTCTTTGAAAATAGAGGAGGATGGAGAGGAAATTGGAAGTCATCAATTAATTAATTGGACTATTAAAGTTAATCCAAGCTATTCGGCTTTATTGGAAAGAAGTTTAACATTAGTGAATCAAACAAATGGGAGGGAGTTGAGTGGAAAAATAAAATGGGGTAAAAATATTAAAATTTAATATGCATTAATAATTGGACCTCTACTTTGTGGACATTTTTAAATCTTTGTATTTATTATACCAACTCCTGTTATTAACGTTCTCGTTAATAGCGACTATATTCTTTTACTAGTTAGTAAGTGTGATTGGTAGCAGAGGTGGGTCGGAACAGTCCGAGGTGTCGGAAATCGGAAGAGCCGGAAATCGGAATTGGCTCAAAAGTCGGAACTCGGAAATCAAAATTTTTTTTCGGAAATCGGAAATCGGAAGGAAAAAAACGCCGGAAGTCGGAACTCGGAAATAAAATTTGAGTATTTCCACCCCTGCTCGAAATACTCAATCCCTCGATATTACCTATGACCCCTTAAATCACACGATATAACTCAAAGTCACCTTAATCCATCCTAATCCTCCCATATACCATTCAACTTCCTTTTACAGCGCCGCAGGCGAAAATTTTTGGGATTTTTGGGAGCCATAAGCCAAAACTCTTCTATTTTTTGCGCCGCAGGCGAAAATTTTGAGAATTATGGAAGGCTAGAAGCCAGATTTCTTCCTTTTTCTGCGCCGCAGGCGAAAATTTTGAAAATATTGGAATACTCTTTAGTCGGAAATTTACTTCAAAAATTGTCGGAAATCGGAAATTTTTCCAAAATTTCGGAAATCGGAAATCGGAAGGAAAAAAACGTCGGAAATCGGAAGTCGGAAATCGGAATTCCGACCCACCTCTGATTGGTAGCGAAATTTCGTTTACTTGATGGATAGATATAATAGGAGGTCCACTTATTTGCATAAATATTAAAGTTTACCTATAATAAACTATTTCTAAATTTTAATAGAAGGTATTTCTAATAAAAGGCCGCCTTTTGCATTTAATTCAAGTCTTCCCTTGATTGTTCATATTTATGCTACCGATACTGCTAAACCCGTTCCTCTTGAAGATTTGCCAATTTGGACAGGGCGATCTAGTAGAAGGGATGGTGAAGAGGGTGATGATGGTTTTTGTTGCTTCAGACGGTTGCTTTACCCTTATTTGGGCACTGCAGAGAAAATTGCTATTGTTAGTTATTAATCTTAAGTATAATAAGCCGGGATATTTGGGAGTTAAATACAAGAAATAACTAAAGTAAAAATAATGACTATCTTGAAATCATTAATGTAAAATAAAAGTTTCCCAAGTACTCTGCCAATCTCTAGATTCTTCCAATTTAATTTAATAAAATCCAGACTGTCAGACATCCAGGCTCTGATTTGGAAGAACATTTACATAGTCGTGATCTTCACGATGAGACAGATGCTCTTGAATGGACACAAGAACGTGTAGAAATAACTGATTATTTAAACAAAGTTCAACCAAAAGAATGGGACCGAAATAACAAAAGTTTAACGTTAAATTACTCTTTAAGACTTTCCCCTTTGGGTGGAGATTGTAAGGAAGGATGGCGTTTTGTAGTTCTTGAACCTAGAGAATTTATTTTTATCGTTAATGATAAACTACAAATGTTGCAAGACAAACCTGTTAGTTTTGAAAATATTTTTTGATAATTAAAATTGTCTTTCTTTGGGTTTAGAATAAACGGGAAAACTTGATTTGAAAAAGACAAGGGAGAGAATCATTTCTTATAATTTCCTTGTAGAATAATTCTGTTAATTCAAAACCTAAAGTGTTTCTACCGTATTTATTCTAATATAAAGACAGTCTCTAATAAAACGACAGCCTAGAAGAGTGTTGAAAAATAAAACGACATGTCGTTATATTAGAATAAATATGGTATATGCTTTAAGCACCCTATTTCCTCTCAATTTCTCTAAAGCTAAAAATTATATGTATATTATTCTATAGGGAACTTATCTTGTAAAACTTAAATTCCAATCATTTGGTGATCTGGAAATTTCTGAAGAGAATAATGCTCGAATACCATTACGTGTTGTATTTATGTGTATGCCTACTGGACAAAGCCTTACTATAGAGTAAGTTATAAATAATTCTGAATTATAAGTACTAAATTGTTAATGGCGGTCCTCCTTAAATATATCCAAACGCCCATATATTAGTTGTTATAAACTCCGAAATTTATTTTCGTAATTAACTTTTATGAAGAAAACATTTTCAGACAAACACTTGTTGGTTTAATACTTCCTGGAAAGGAGGGAATCAAAGCAGTTACTGGAGCTAAATTAAATCCAAAGCGTTTATTTGTTGATTTAAACAAAAATCCATTTAATGTAATTTCGGTAATTATTTTTTTATTAAAAAAATATTTTTTTATATATTTTTTAAAGTTAAATATTTATTTACCTAATGATTTATCAAATAAATTACAAAAAGATAATTTAAAAGAAACTGAATATTTTTTACCTTTTACATTAATTTGGATTAATCGACCTTCTCAAAATAATTGGCGATTTTGGTTGAAATTAAAATCTGAAGAGATTGAAAAATATAAAAATATATTGAATGAAAGTGGGGGAAATATTGATGGAGCTTTTTTAATTAAAGGAAATGAAAATGTATTTAGTTAATTAATTAGTTAAGATAAGTAGTACAAAAGGGGAAGAATCGATTTATAAAATATTTTAATTATTATCTTTCATCATAACCACACCAAATATCCCTTTTTCCCTACCTCACATTCATACGAAAGTAAGAGAGAAATAATTTTTAGGATTTTGACTGCTGTTCACCATGGTATTGCGAAAATACCGACTCGATATTATTTGGTATTGACCGCCACTAATTCAGAGTTTGATTATTTATCATAAGCGCAATCCCCGTCTCTGATTTGCGAGACACGATAACCTTCTCTCACTTTAACCTCCATTTAGGAGGATATTTGTCCTTTATTGTATCTTCACATATCTTCTCAATTTAAGATTAAATAATTATTTTTTTAAAGTTAATTCTGTCAGTTCCATATAGAATTCAACAAAACAATTTAAAACAAGAAAATGACCCTTCTTTATTTTTCTTTACTTTGGTAGTTAAAGGAATTGGGGGAGGTACTAATTCTTTACATCCAACAGATGTTGAATTATTTACTCAAGAACGTGAACAAAACTTTGCAAAAACTCTTTTTTTAAATAGTTTTGGATTTTTTGAAAAAATTTTTAAAATTTTCTTTTCAGCTCCAGAGCAGTTTGGACCTCTTTTTGCTTCCCTTTTTCAATTAAAAATCCGTTCTCGTCATTTCCTTCCATTTACTAAATTAATTAGAATTAATCCATTAGATAATATTTTTATTGTTGAATTAATTCCAAAACCTTCACAATATTTTACTTTTGATGGAAAACTATTTAATTCTGAATGGCAAGGAGTGGAAAGAATTGAAGATAAAGAAGAGGTGGATTTTTTTTGGTGTTTTTTCAAGAATAAGGGACTGATAAACAATAACCTTTTTGCCAATTCGGAGAGAAAATTATAAGTAATTTATAAATAAATAACACTTTTCTGTTTCCGACCAATTTCTCCGATTAAAGTCGTTGCTTAGAATGTGGGTTTTTTCTGACTTAGGATTTTTTGAATAAAATAACAAGAATTAAAGATTACAGGGTGACAAAAATTCTTTGTTTTCAATTCTTATTAAAATATATTTAACTCTAATTATAATTTTGTTATCCATTTCTTTAAAGTTATACATTCTCTTAATAAATTTAACTAATTTAATTTATTTTCTAGACTTCAGTATTCTCTCCACCAATTGTTCATTTCCGTCCAGCTGTTTTTACTCCTCAATCTCTCTCCAAATTTGTTGACGTTGTTTATGTCCAAGGATCACCAAACTCTTTTGTTTCTGTCCAGCCTGGATGGAATTTTAATAACCAAATTTTGGATTTTCCACTGTTTAATTTAAATTCAAGTCTTTGTTTGGGATGTGGATTTAGACAATTAATTAATTTAAAACAAATTTCTGTGGAAACAAAATGTGATGCAATGACTGTTTCTGTTCCTTTTTGGTCTGCCCAACCTATTGGACATTCTCCAGCAATTTTGAAATTCTCCCAATATTTTTTGTTAACTTCTGAAAATAATAAAATAAATAATGAAGAGGAAGATATTGGAGAGAATGAAGAAGAGGAAAATAATAAAATATTAAATAATGATAATCAACAATTTAAAGTTCCCCAAATTTGTCATCAAAAAGAAGATGAAAATGTGGATGGGCAAGGTAATTGAAGAGGTCTTCAAGATTTAGTACTTTACTGGCTCCATGACTAAATTTCTTTTTTTTTTCTTTCTGATAAGGATAGAAAACCTCATAGGAGGACAATTCTTTAAAAGTTTTAGAAAATTTTAAGAAAACTTCTCTTTAAGTTACGTCTTTATTCTTCTCTATCAACAACATTTAAATAACCAATTTTAGTTTTTAGGTCTTTTGCCATTCGCTATTCGAACTCATATTTTACAAAATTGTGCATTATTTCATCTTCGTATCTGTCGTCAACTTTATAATCCATCAGGCCCTCGTTGTCAAAATTGGTGGAAACAAATACCAGATTCCTTACTTTCAATACATTCTATTGCCGAATTTATTCTTTTATCAGCTAATTGTAATAAAGAAAAGAATTGTCCAAAAGAAATGCTTAAATTAATTAAATGTATTCGAAAAGTTGATTGGAATTGTCCTTTACATCCTATTGAATCAGAAATGGCACCCCACATTGAAGGACAGATTTTTAATCAGGTAATTAACAAAAAAAACGATTTACTACCATTGAAACTGGAAGTAAATTAACACTTTCTTTTAATTAGTTAGATTAAGTGTGATTAATTATAATGACTCCCAAGGTTATTCCTAATCAGTTATTAGAATCTCCTTGATGAGTTAGGCTCTAATCACATTTGGTGTGGCCAATAGACATGCTGGCATAGTTAAATAGATGGTAAACTTTTTATAGAGTTTGTAGATTAAAATCTCCAAACAATATATTTTATTTGACTCAAGGCATACATATCACATGCATACTTTTTGTAGTAATTCAAAAAGAGTCTTTATCAACGATCTTAGAAAAAAACATTTTAATTCCTAAAATTTACTTTAATAATTTTCTAAAAATAGATTGGCTATACAAAACCTTTCCGTTCCGGACTTGGATTATTATTTCCTGCATTGGGCCTCATAGAAGCTCAATTATTAAATTTCCCTACACTTTTGGCTGATTTTCTTCAACAATTAAAAGTTTTAAAATTTTAAAAAGATTTAAATTAAAAATATTTTTTTAGAAAATATTTCCTCAATCAATTATTTATTCACTCACTTCCGAACGTTTTTATAACCAATTTATAACAGCAATAAGTACAAATTCACCTAATGGGTCTATTGTTGATTGGAATGAATTGGATGTTTCTCTTGGAGGTTTTTTAAATATTTTTTAAAGAAAATATTACAATACTCTTGTATTTTACATATGAATACAAAAAATAAATTTTTACCAGGCCCGTACCCGGGAAAAAGGAATATGGCGATACTCTTACTTATTCTATCCTTGGGAGTTGTAGATATATTTCTAGATGGAGACTAACTTTGGTGTGTGGAATAAGTTAAAATTATAGGGGAAGTTTTAAAAAATAGAAAAAATCATGTAAAGATAATAAGTCTTGGAATTCCAGAAATATACAAATGAAAACTAATAAATTACAACCAAAATTTTTTTCCAATATTACATAAGTGTGTAAAAATCTATTTTTAAAATAAATTTTTAGCTTTTAAGAAATTTGTTTTAAATATTAAAAAATAATTAAATATAATAGATATACGTACTTCTTCTGAAGAACTTATTAAACTTTGGAATTATCTAGTACAGCTTTTAAATGGAGGGCAATTAAATTTATTAGAAAATGGGACAGAATCTAATTTAATGTTAAAAAATTTAAAAGAATTAATTACTCGTTCTGATCGGTTAAAAACTGTTACTAGACAAGTAATCCTCTAAAAATTAAAAAATAAAATACATATTTTTTTTCTTTTCAAAAAAGTTTGGAGCAGACAATCCATTTTCATTATTTCGAGATGTTTTAAATAAAATTTTTGAAAATATTTCTTTTAATTCTGACAAAACAAATGTGACGGCTGAAGGGGACATTCAAGAACAAAAAATAGCTTGGGCCGATGTACAAGTTGAGCCGTTAGAACCGACTGAGGGTTTGGAATTTAGGTAAAAGAACATTAAAAAAAACAGAGGAATATACTTGACTAGCCAAGTAAACTTTTTTCTAAAATGAATGTGTCCATAAATTACCAAAATATTTTTTAATGCTCGAATAATTATGCACCTAGAATAATTCTTTCAGTGTAAAAATTAATTAATGAAAGAGAGTATCTGTTCTAATTTCAGAAATTCAAATTCTGAAATTTTTAATTCAAATGTTCGAATTCCAAAATTCTGAAAATTTTAGAAAATTAAAAGATTATGTTTATTTTATAAGCATTACCCTCCTCTAAATTTTATTTTAATAATTTCCCAATTTTTTATTTTAATTATATTTATTTTATTTTTTTAGTATTTCTGTTACCATTCAAGCTCGTCAAGTAAATTAAAATTAATTAAGAACATTTTAAATATCTTTTTTCCTCCTCTTTTTTCAGTCATTAATTAATAAATTAGAATCAATTCAATTAAATCTTCATTTTGGTCATTCGAATAATTTAAAATTCCGGATTGGACCTATTTTTAATTCAAAAAAAGAGCCAATGAATTTAAGTGCTGGAGAACGTCTTCGAGTTGAATGGACTGTTGTACCTGTACCTGAATTTCGTTTAACTGGTCCGATACTACAAAAAGTGGGGGATATTTAATTGTTTTGCTTTAAATAAAATTAAATTATTATAAATAATTATTGTTAGTGTGAAATTATAAAGCGGGAAGATGGTAACAACAAAATTTTATTTCTAAACTGTCCTTGAAATTGGGGTTTTGAAATTGAAGTCTCAAAATAAGAGCCAATCGAAAAATTTTTTTCAAGTTACCCTGAAATTTAGTCAACGCTCTCTTCTTAAAAATCTTTTTTTTTTCAGATAGATTTAACATTTGCTTACCAAATTGGAGGAAGAAGATTAGCCCAAAGACTTAATTCCCCTTCAATTAAAATATTACCCCAACCTTCTCTTCGTTTACTAGCTTTTGGACAACCAACAATTCCTTCTTTACCTGGATCTCCTCCTTTTAGTTTAATGCTTTCTGCTATAAATTCTGGATATTCAACATTAAAAATGGTTAAAGGAATTCCTTTGTCTTTAAAAAGAATTTTTAGGTTCAACTTCTTGAACTTCGACCAAATTTTTCCTTAATTGGAAACGAAAATAAACAATCTTCAATTGATTTTAAAATTGATGGAATTAATTTGGAGAGTTTAAAAGAATCGGAAGAAGGAATGGCTGAATCTCTTTCTTTTGGACAAATTAAATCTGGGGAGGCTTCTCATTTATTTTTGAATATTTCTTTGGAATATAATGATGATGGACAATATAAAATTGAAGTAAAAATTGAGCTTCCCCTTACTTTAATTTATTTTTTAAATTAGAAATCAGCACTTTTTCGGAGCTTTTCTACTGTTGTTTCTGTTGACGGTTCTCTCCTTCCTCCTGGGCAATTTGAACAAAAATTCTTTTTAATTCATGAGACTACACATAATCATGCAATGTTAATTGTTTCGGAATATTCTAACCCATTTCCTTTATATTTATTTTCCAAAAGACATAATTCATTAACTCCATTAACTACACTACAATTAATTGAGGTAGATATTTTATTTTTAAAAATAAATCATGGGTTTGCAGGAAAAAGAATCTCGTCCACAAATAAATGGACATTCATTCCTTACACGTATTTTCGCTCTCCGTCGTCTTTCACTTATTTCAACATCCCAAGAAGATGAAAATTTAAGATCAAGTGTTGGTGCCATTTTTGCTTCAGTAAATGTTGGAACTGCGCAAACTTTTGAGAATGGGGCAAAACTTTTGAGAGTAGCAGAAATAGGTCCACAAGGAAGAAGAAGACCAATAAATATGAGTTTGGTTTGGATTGGAAGAATTAGTAATGAAAAGGTAAGTTTAAGAGGGAGAGAGAGAAGTATTTTCTGTTTGGAATATCCTAATTTTCAAGGACGGCTAAATATCATTTAGTCTATTTATAGATTTATTCAAAAAAATTTGACGGTGAAGTGTCATTCACTCTTAAAAGAATTTTCTTTAAAAAAAGTAATTTTAAAAAAATATTTCAGACAACACTAATTAATTTCATTGACTTGCGTGCTTCTCCAGCCATTCCCCAACTTATTTATGAATTATTATTTGGTTTACCCGAAAATTTTAATTTACCTTTCTTCTCTCAACCATTTTATCAATTAAATTTGGCTTTACCTGTTAAAATAAATGGAAAACAAAAAGTTTTGGCTAGAATGGAAGCTATATCTCCAACAAATAAGCAAATAAAATATTCTTTATTAACCACACAAATGAATAGTACATTAAGTATTGTACCTTCAACAGGTGTTTTTTAAAAAGAATTATATTTTCTTTTTAAAAGGGTTCGGTCTGTTTCTCATTTTGGATCTGAAAGAAATATCTAAATACTTTCCAGAGAGTGCATTTCTGTTAAAAACTTCGATTCAAAATATAACCTTTCCGTTATGAAAAGAGGATTATAATTTTATATCTCTTTTTTGCATTAAAATAATTCCTAGGTGATATTATCTTGTCTGACGATTTATTAGAACCTTACGAATATTGTCTAAATGTTGTAGCTACAGATTCAGAAGGACAGAGTTCTCGAGTTCCATTTCAATTAAATATTTTAAAAAGAGAAAATGAAGGAATGAAAGAAGAATGTCAATTATTTAATGAAGAAAGTAATAATCTTTATAATAATGAATTTAAACCTATAGAAAAACAAAAAGAAGAAAAAGACTTAGTTTATTTTACTTCTACTACAACAACAATTCAATTAACAAACAACAAAAAAGAGGAAGAAAAAATAACAACAATTCCTTTAATTATTTCATCAGAACCTTCAATCTCTGCTAAACCTATTTTTGTACATCAAATTGTTGGGGATTCTACACTTTCTCCTTTAACAACATTAAATGGGAAATTGGCAACTGTTGGGGATTCTCTTTTAGAAAAGGAATTGAAAGAAAATGAAACAGAAAATATATATTCTTTAGCCTCTACAAGTATTCTACCTCCTTTAGAAGAATCACCTTTAACCAATCTTCGAACAGTACAACCACACAGATTTAGTACAAGACAACAATCAGGATCTCTTAAAATTGCTGGCCTTTCTGGAGGAGGTGTTGGAACAAGAATTGGACAGAACAATGTAGATAATATATATATATACTTTGATTATAAGGGTATCCTGGATAATAATACAAACTCTTTTCGGGTGAGAGAATCCGTTTAACAGTACTGAGGTTTTCCAAAGATGATAATAGAATATGAAAAATAGGTTATAAGAACATAATAAGGGGTAAAATCTTGGAAAAATTCCAAATTTTTTAATTTAAAGTGTATGTAGTTGGGGTTAACAATTAAATCTATTACATATAGTACAAATTTAAATCTACCTATTCAATTCATAGGGACGCAAAATTAACGGATCAATGTCTGGAATTCAAAGAGAAAGTAAAGGTGATATGGCTAGCCAAGCAAGTGCAACAACAATGGCTGAAATGGCATGCCGACTTAGATCAACAAAACCTATTTGGGCTTTGATATGTGATATGGCAAAAACTGTGTATCGTTCAACTATGATAAATGCTTAGAAAATAAATTGTATAAGTGTTTAGTGACAATCTTTAAAGTTTTCATTTTTGTGTCGAACAGAAAAAAAACAATATAGTATTAAATTTAAATTCTAATTTTATAAAAAATTTTTTAAAATGCCTGTAATTTCAATTGCCGCCTTTCTTCCCTTTCATCGTAATATTCAACCCCCTCTTCATCATCTTCCTCCTCACTTTCCAATTTAATATCTTCACTCACTTCTTCATCCCAAGCATTTGGATAAAAAGGAATTGGAGTCGAAAACATTCTTGGATCATAAACAACATCAGCCAAAAATAATCCATTTGGAGGGGCTAACTTCATTCCAATTTGATGATATTTTGTTGGGTCTGGGTCTTTTAGAAGAAAATCTGCAACAAATTTAGCGTGGTCTATTTTACGAGCTGCTAGGGAAATAAGTGAAACCATACGGCGAATCTAAAAAATGAGAATTAGAGAGGAAGCAATTAAATTGAACCAGAAACGTGACTAACTTAAAATCGAAAAATCCGAGAAAGTATTTGTAATACAAAATATCGAAATACCGAACTCTGCATGAAAGATTTTTCCAAAATTATTTAATTTTGAAAATTATTGGAAATTATTCAAAATTATTAAAATTAATTTAAAACTTTTTTGTTAAATTTCCGGTTCAACTGCCACAAAAAAATTCAGATATGTGAAAGGAAAAATCCAAACCTGTTGCCTCAAAAATCCATGGGCGACAAACTCAATATTAAAATATTCGGCATCCTCATCGGGTAGAAAATAAGGTTCTCCTTAAATTTAAGAATTTATAAAAATTATAATTTAAAAAAACCTCTATAAATTTGTAAAAGTCTTGGCCATCTTCTATCCGTTGTAGTTTTGAAATTTTTTCCTTTTAATCTATCCCCCATTTTGTGAAAATAAAATGAAGCATAATCTAAACCCGGTCTTCTCAATATTGCACACATTTCATTAGCTTTTTCAACATTAAATGAAGGAGGTTGTGCCCAAGAATAATCAAATTCAGCTAAATCAATGAGTGATTGTTGGTCAGTTTGTCGACTTTTTAGATAAGCATCCATTGAATAAAAACGGCGAATTCGGTAAACATAACGTCTTTAAAATTTTAAAAATATTTTTGAAAAATTGGAGGAATAAAAAATATTTTTTGAAATTTTTTACCCCTTTTAATTTTTTCCAAAACTTCTTTTTGCCTATGGTTAGATACCACTAAAATCGGTAAAGTTTAATTTTGAGGAAAATTTGGAAAAAATGGACAAAGGAGACGAAAAAAGGTTAAAATAATGGAGAAGAAAAACCTGTAAGAGACATGAAAGTTAGGATTAAATCCTTTCGCCACGGGAGTAATTTCCAACAATTTCAATGCATTTTCAAAACCAACATTTTTAATTAAATCTTAAAAAATAATTTTTAACAAAAAAAATTTTTTTATTAAAAATACCATTAAAATCATCAACAAATTTTGATCTAGAAATTGGATTTTGAATAATTATTGAAGTACGTTCATTTGGAGGTTTAACCAAAAATGGGGTACGCAAAGCATGTACTTTGGCATCTGTTCTGAAAGGATAGATTTTTTTCGTAATTTCTTTCTTATTTGATTAGTCTTAAATTATCCAACTTATGTTTGGAATCTAAGGGAAATGTGTTCATCAATTAACCTTAACAACCTAATAGTCTTTTTGTTTGTTTCGTGTGTCCTTTGCATTTTTACAGGCAAAACATTCAATTAAGAAGGAATTCAAAAAAAAATCAATAAAAAATTAAAAAAAGAACCTTAAGTCCACGTTTAAATTAACAATTTTTACAGAATATTCTCAAAAATAAAAATTTTTGTTACCTACTAACTGTAGTTGAACGAATTCTTGAACAATCTTCATCAAATAATCTAGCCAAGCAAGATTCAAATAATTTGTAAACACTTGCTCCTGTATGTGGTGCTGCACCTTTTGCCATTGAAGAAAATCTAGAACCATCATATCGAAGCCAAAATAGAAATTTACGAAAAACAATATCCCCTTGCATTAGAATTAAATATACATCTTAAAATATTTTTATTAGAATAATTTTAAAATATGTAAAACTATTTCGTTACTTTATCTCAAAAAACAAAGAAAAATTGTAAAAGTGTTGAATTAGCCAAGGGGGTGTGCGCCAAAATTTTGGCGTTTACTTTGGCGTTCCGAACGCAAATTTTTTTGTATTTACATATTTTTGTATTTTCAGCGTTGCAGGCTGAAATTTTTTGATCTTGGAAGGCCAGGAAGCCAAATTTCTTTCATTTTCAACGCCGCAGACGAAAATTTTGATTTTTTGGGGGTTGCAGGCGAAAAAAATTTACTTTTTTGACCATTTCCCTCCCAAAATGTTTCATTTTCCCATTTTGGAGAGGGGGTGGATTCAGCCCCCGAAGCCCCCTGGCTACGCCCTTAATCAGCAGTTAGAAAATTGTAAGTATAAACTAAAAAATGTCAACACAAAGAAAATTAAAAATAGAGATACTGGATACTTTAAAATATCTTTTCAACAAATAAAATCTACAAAGCTCCTTTATAGAAAACACAGATTTAGAATAGAATTAAGAATAAATGTATTAAAAATTAAATATTGTACTAAATATAATTTTATTTAATTATTTTTATCAATTTTTATCATTAATTTCAATTTCAATATTATATTGTTCCCCAAATTCGCCTAATAGAGAATTAAAAGAATTGGCTGGATCAGTTTCCAAATGAGAGACCTTTAAAAGAAATTTTTTTTAAATAATTTATATTTAAATAATTCACTTCAACAGCATGAATAACAATTTTCTCTGGACGTTCAGATTCAGAATTTGTACGGTAAATGTGAATAAAAGTGGTAGATTTTGATGTAATGAAGGCAAAAACAGGCTTTGCATAAAACAATTTTTTGTTTGTTGATTTTACTTTGATTGCCTATAAAATGGGGGGATTTTTTTAGAGATTTTATTAAAACTAACAATTCTCTGTTCTCCCAAATTAGTAATTTCAATAATTCTAAAGCCTCCTCCTTTATTGTATTTTAATTGTTCGGGATATAAACTGAGTTTGATTGGTCTATTCTTGAATTTAATAGGTTCATTCACATAATTGAATCCTAAAATTCTTTCCGTACTGCAATCCGTCTTGGAATTTGTTCTGAAATTGGCACAGAGATATTAGTTAGTTTTAAAAATTAAAAATCTCTCAACAACGGCATTAAGGTGCCTCTTAAAGATTCTCTGTTATCTACATGAACTTAAACAAACCTACTAACAGAAGTACTTGTAAGAATCTGTTTTGAAGTCCCTTGCTCATTAAACAATCTCTGTTATGTATCGACTGCGGTGTGTCCGATACCAACAGAAAGACTAACTAACAAACGAGGTTTATCACAAGGCAAACAATACAATAGAATAAGCGAGACTATGCGTTGGCTGTAGCTGTAGACTAACTGACTGACTAACTGGCGACTAAGGACTGACTCTAGACTGACTCGGTAACTCCCTCCCGACTGCTAAAAGGCTTCGCCTTTTATACTAAGCACGCCACCCTAACACCTCCCTTCTTTAATTAAGTCGGGACTATGTGCCGACTTTTCCAACTAAACTTGGTGGACTTAACTACTAGTAACCAACACAAACAAAACATTGAAAATACAAAGGGCCAAATACAAAGTGAGCAACAAAAGGGGGAGTACACTAATTACAAAAAATTTTACAATAACAATATTATCACATTTACTTTCCCCAAATCATCATGTCACTCCAGGTTTTCGTAACTTCATTGGTCTTCGTAACGTCGCGCTGGAACTGTCTCACTTCAATGGTCCTGGTAACGTCACGCTGGGCCTGTCTCGTCTGTTCAGGTGCATCCTTCGCTTTCAATCTAAAATTTTCAAGAATTTGACTACGAATTGAACTTTCCTTAGTTCTTAGACTATCTCTTGAATCTGACTGACTTCCGAATGGCTTCATCGACTCTAACTTCCTAAGGTCGCATTCTTTTCTAGTGACTATCGTATTCAACTTCGGGACTTCGACTTTACATATCTCTCCGACTTTACACCGAATTGTCCCTATCAAGCAGACTATTTTGCCCTTTTTATTCTCGTTGCAGACTATGACTTCGTCGTTTTCTTTTAACTGACTAGACATTCTCGAATAAATAGACTTTCCCGAATAAATAGACTTCCTCGAATCTTGACTTGACTGACTTTTGCTACTTCTTTGACTTTTCGACTTTCGGCCCTTTTGACTAAGACTCTTTTGACTATACTCTCTTAACTTCGGAGTTTCCACCGTCAGACAATGTGGTCCTGAATTACTAGAATTGACTCTCACATGATTGACTACTGGACTATTGCCCTGGCTCAACCATTTCTTTGGTTTCCGGCAGTTTCGACTAATATGTCCAATCATGCCACAATTGTAACACTGACGTGACTCTCGACTATTGACTTGGCCTTCTCGCTGCCATGACTGATTTCTAGACTTTCTGAATTGAGCACTTTGACTATGTTCGACGCGAGCAACGTTATTAACGTCAACGTAATATGCAGGTTCGATCTTGACTTTTGGTTGACTATCGAACATTCTGGCCTCCGACTTCATTGCGAGATAACTGCGACATTCTTCTAATAGAATTTTCAGACTACACTCTTCGGTCTTCGAATAGCGTTCCACGAATTTTAGACTGATCTGCCGCAAATCGTTCATCTCTTCTGGAATCCCGGCAATGAATATGAGGATCTTGACTTCCTCGACTGACAAGGCCATTTCTGCCTTCTCGCATTCAGAATTGACTAAATTTCCGAAATCTAAGACTTTCTCCGGACAAGGGCACTTTAACTTCATGACTTCAAATCGCCTGACTAACTTCGACCGTGGGTCACAAAATTCTTTTTTAACTCATCGACTAAACCTTCGAATTTCATTGACTCCAACTTCTGGGGCATCAACTTCTGTGAAATCTTTGCATACTCGCAAGCCCCTAACTTCGTGACTAACAATCTGACTTTGACTTCTTCGGCTAATGACTTTCCGTCGAATTCGAAAAACGACTTATTCTTATCATACCAAGACTCGAATGTGACTCCTCTCTCAATGTCTGCATTGAATTCTCCGACTAACGATTGTAATTTCCAATACAACTCCGATGACTGCTTTTCACTAGAATCTTCGGCTCTAGGATTGTTTCCAATCAATCCTTTAACTAACTGACTAAACTGCTGACTGATCTGTTCAGATTGAGCCTTGAGAATTTTCTCCAATTCGTCTGCTCTCATCTTGACTTGACTTGCTTGACTACTTGAACGAATTACAAAATAACGACTTGACTGTTCGAATTCGACTGTTCGACCGCGCCACTGTTATGTATCGACTGCGGTGTGTCCGATACCAACAGAAAGACTAACTAACAAACGAGGTTTATCACAAGGCAAACAATACAATAGAATAAGCGAGACTATGCGTTGGCTGTAGCTGTAGACTAACTGACTGACTAACTGGCGACTAAGGACTGACTCTAGACTGACTCGGTAACTCCCTCCCGACTGCTAAAAGGCTTCGCCTTTTATACTAAGCACGCCACCCTAACAATCTCGTCGAACAATTTTCACATAATTTACAAGTACATACTATTACTCTTTGAGATGCTGTATTTTTAGTATTTGATGGAAATAAATAACCATCACATCCTAGCCAAGACATTAATTTTCGGAAACCCCAATCTCCTTGCATTTTTCCTTTAACTTTTGGTTCAACTTTTGTTTAACAAAGGAAGTAAAAATGAGATGTTAAACTCAAAAAAAATTTCAAAAAAAATTATTATATATATTTATTGAGAACAATATACATATATCACATATTCGAGCAATTCCTATACAATTTAAAAAGAAACAAGGAAACGAGTTATACATCACAATTTGTACATACCAACAACAAATAGGAAAATGAGTTGGGAAAATAGGGATGAATTCTATATATACATACAACAAGCATTGTGGATGAGTTTATGCAAGTTTTATATCTTTCTAGCTTCAGAGGATTGCTTCACACATCTTTTCTTCATGTTCTTCTAGACCATCGGTTTACGCGCTGTTGGTCCTTGGCTTGCTGAGCGGCGTCCCGCCGAGCTGCGGCTACCCTTCTTGCCATGGGATCGAGCACCTCTTTTCCCCCTCTTTGACTCGGTTCCTGCTTCAGGTCCGGCTCCTGCCTTCGAATCAGCTCCTTTCTTCTTGTCTCGCCTTCCCTTGGATGAAGCGCCCTTGGATGCTTTGGAGCGGCTAGAGCCTCCACCTCTCTTGCCCTTGGGTTTGCTACTACTTTCGCTCTTTGCCATGCCTTCACTGGTGAACTCGATCCCGTAGTTTTCGCGCAGATAGGTGTTGGCGTACTAAAAAAAGAGTAAAATATAATCGAGTAGACGAAAATAACGATAAAGTTTTAGTAAACTTACAAAGCCGGAGACGAACATGATGATTGCGGCAAGCAAGTAAAGCCACGCTGACATCTTGACGAAGTTGTGTTGCTGACAATTTCTTCTGCAAAGACCGGAACTGGCGTGATGAAGTGATGGGTAATCGTTCCGCTGCTAGAGATGATTTAGGGATTGTCTAGAAATTGTCTACTTTTATAGTCCAATAATGATTGTTCTAAAACCTAATTATAAAAACATTTTCCGTGAGAAAATAAATCTCTTCCTGTCCAAAAATCTGTAAGCAGCGTTCCAGTGTCAATTGCCAATAATGTTGTTGCAATCCAGCTCAAGTGGATGGTTCATTTGGTCTTCTCCTGGCGCAAACTTCTTTGTGATTGTTGTTCTTCTCTCTGTGCTATCAATTCACTCACTTCTCGACTGCTGTTGTTGCAAAAAGAAAAAGGTGGAATTTTTTAGATGAATCATGTTACAAATTTTTATCAAATTTAGAAGCGACACGATAAAGTAGTTGTGGTTGAGGAGAAAAAGGCATCAGGTCCAATTTTTTTTTGAAAATCATTAAATTTTATCTCCCCGATTTCTAGGCGATGAACATCAAAAACACGAATTAAAGTCAAAACCTAAATCTAAAGACAAAAAAACATCTCAAAAGCCTAGCAAGGATTCGAAGCCATCGTCTAAATCACCGCCTAAAAAGAGCAAGGAACCGGCAAGTGTACCTAAATTGAAGAATGACCGCAAAGATCAGCAAGGAATGGGCACAGGTCTCGACTACCAAACACTTGAAAATTTGGATCGTAACATTTTTGTCAAAGGGAAGAAAGGTAAAAATAAGCAAATAAACCTTAATAAAATCTCAATTTAAGGTGGTAGCAGTCCCAAAACCCAAGCTGGGGGTCCATTGCCAAAGCTAAAGGAAGAAGAACATGATGCTGGAATGGGAGGCGGTTCAGAATACAAAACACTTGGAAATTTAGACAAGGACATCTTTGCGAAAAACGAGACAAAGGCAAAGCCTCTCCCAAAGCCGAAAACAAAGGACGAAAGAGATGATCAACAAGGCATTGGCGAAGGGGCTGACTATCAAACTCTGCAAAATCTCGATAAAAATATATTCGTCAAAAGCGAAATTCAATCAGAGGAGAGCGAGTACGATAAGAAGGTTAAAAAGAAGACAAAGAAAAAGGTCGAAGAAGAAGTTGATGATGAAGGAACGAAGAGTGAACATGACAGGAAAACGAAGAAAAAGGCTCCCGTGAAGAAGACAAAGCCTCAACAAAAGCCTAAAACAAAAGATGAGAGGGAAGATCAGCAAGGCCTTGGCGAAGGAGAAGATTACCAAACTCTGCAAAATCTCGACAAAAATATATTCGCCAAAGAAGGCAATCAAAGAGAGGAAACCGAGGAGAGGACGACAAGTGCACATGAGATCAAGAAGACGAAGAAAAAGAAGAAGGTGAAAAGTGATGAGGACGTGAAAGGGAAGAAAAATAAAAAAGGACCAACTAAAGAAACTAAAAAAGCGGTAAAGAAGAAGCCGGTATCGGAGACGAGCCTTTCAAGGTAAAATAAATATTAGGTTTTAAACAAGGGGATGGTTTTAGAATATATTTAATCCCTTTTGAGAGAAACTGAGAAATTTAGAGTTGGGGACGAAAAATGGGTGGGACTGTTTCATTGAATAATTAAAATTATTCCTTCCCATTCTTTTGGGGGAACTCCAATTTTAGGGGGGTAAATAATCTTTGTTTAATTTAATTCTCTTTTTTAAACAGATCAGAAGTTAGTCCAGATACAAAGAAAACCAAAACTAGTGGCAAAGTCAAAACACGTCATAATAAGACTTATTCTTTGCATGGTCTAAGCGAGTTAGAATTAGATCCGGATTTGGAAGATGAAGAATAAATGGACGGAATAAATAATAAATAGAATATATATATTTGTGTTATGTATTTAATTTGTTCTATATGAAAATCTTTTTTTTAAATATACATATAAACTTTAAATAATTGTTAAATATTTGTTTGTTCATTCTTACTATTATTCTTTTTGTTTAATAAATGCTTTTACACCCTTGATAAAATTGATAAATTATTTAATGATAATAGAATTAATTATTTGTTTCGGTTAGTTGTTAATTGGATACAATATTCATTTCCAATTTATATTGTTTTACCAATTGTTAATTTTAATTAAAAAAATAACTACAACAATCATAATAACAATAGCTCAAGAACCTCAATAATTACATACTAAAAATTAATACCCCTAAAATAAATTTTGGAAAAATAATTTAATTCACGAACTATAAATGTATTTTTGTAATTAATTTTTATTTGACATTTTTTTGTAATCACATTTAACACTACATACAATGTACTCTACATACATGTGATTGTCTTAAAATTTAAAATATTTATCTAATAATTCCATTATTTCCCTCTCTAATAATTACCACCTAATTTTCCTACGTGTAATTTTAAAAATATTTAAAAAATTATTATCAAATTTAATTATTGGCACATTTTAGGATTTAATATCAAAAAATTAATTGAGATATACCCCAGCACGTGTTCCCTAATAATTACTCCCTCTAGCGAGAGATTGAAACAATAATTACCCAGAGTAATTATTTCAGAATTTACGGTATATATTTTATAAGATATTCTCTGTTATTTATTTAACTTTAAAAAAGTTTTAATTTAAAAAATATTTTTTTATTAAAAAAATTCAAAAAAATTAGTTTAATTATTTTTCTCTAAAAATATTTAATTGAGAATATATTTTTGTTATTATTTTTCTTCTTTTAATTTCCCTACTTTCAAAAGGTTTTCCCTGAAAAATAACAAAAAATCCACGAGAAAAGCTTGCTAGACGATGAAAAATATTAAGATATTGTCGAAAAATTGGAAAGGATGGAAGGGAAATAAATAAATTGTTTTGGCTATTTTTTGTTGATTATTTTTGATGTATGTACTAAATAGTGCATAGTACACACATTTATTTTTTACTTTATTTCTTAGTATTTTTTTATTTTTTAGAAGATGTATGCAAAACTGTAAATCTTATCTTTAATTTATAGAAAAATACCAAAGGGTTTAGAACTTTTTAAAAAATTTTTTTTAAATCATTTCATTCCCCCCCCCTCTCCAACCCTTTAAAAGTATAACAATTTTTAATTAAAAAAATTAATTTTTAAAGATAATTAATTTATTAATTTTTTATCAGTAAAAAGGATGGGGTTATGTATATTTTATTTTTTCAAAAACACATGTTTTACTTTTTAATTATTTTTAAGAAAGAAAATTAAATATAAAATGAATGCTGTAGTTTATGGTTATTTAAATATTGATGGATCTATTACAGATGAAAATCAACCAAAAATAAGTAAAGAAGCCTTTGCAGTAATTAAAAATAAAAAAATTGAAGAAAAAGAATTTTTGGAAAAAACAACAAAATTAAACGAAAATGAAACAAAAACAACTTTAATCGAAAAAAGAAATTTATTTTTGGGGTAAAAATAAATTTTTGAGAATCAAAAAGTAAAAGTTTATTTTTTAAAGAAGTAAATGCCAAACATTTTATTCGGCAGACCCTTTTGTTGTTTCTAGGGCTTTTATGCAATATATTTTTGATGAACAAGGAAATCGTTTTATTGACTGTATTTCTAATGTTCAACGTGTGTTTTTTTTAATTTTTAATTTCAAAAATATTTTAATGTCTACTAGTAATTTAAAAATTCTTTAGCTAGCGGGCTGGTTATCGTCTATCCTTTAGTTTTATTCCCAAATAAATTCTTCAAAAAACAGTCTCATTTCCCTACTAATTTATATATAGTATGTATCTTAACTAAAAAGAGAAAGACTCGATAGAATTGAAATTTCTAACAAGATTTCTTACAAAAATTATTATATTTTTATATTTTTAAAAACTATAAATCCTTAACCATATATTTGTCTTAACCATATATTTGTCAAAACTACTATTATTAAATACTTTGCCATTTAGTAGAAAAAATAAATAAATATTTCCTTAATATTTTTTAATTAAATTATTAAAGATGTTGGTCATTGTCATCCACATGTTGTCCAAGCAATAGCAACCCAAAGTAGTTTATCTACTTGTAATATTCGTTTTGTTTCTCCAATTTTGGGAGAATGTTCGAAAGCATTAATTAATACTTTACATCCTTCTTTAAATACAATATTTTATTGTAATTCTGGTTCGGAAGCTAATGATTTGGCTTTACAATTAGCTAGGGATTGGACTGGGGGGAATGATGCTATTGTTTTAGAAAATGCTTATCATGGACATATAACTACTGCGGTGAATTTTAAATTAGAAATAATAATTATAAGAATCATATAGTTTGTTTGAAGATTTCTGATCAGATTATACTAGAGTTACAGCATGATAAATATGGACAATCTTTATTTTCTATCTTTGTCCCGGTGTAAATTTCACGTGCTGATTTGATCATATAGATTCTGTTTGAAATAATAATAAGCACATTAATCGAGATATCTGGAAATCTTTTCATATAGGATAATAAGATACAGATGAGATAATTTTTGAACATAGTAATTTATTTTTTAAGGCACAATTAAGTCCATACAAATCAGAACATGGTGCTAATATAAAAAGACCTGAATGGGTACATATAGTAAGTAACAAGAATTATCTATAAATTTCAAAAAAATATTTAAAAAAGGCCCCAACTCCAGATGTTTATAGAGGCAAATATCGTCTTACAGATGAGGAACTTAATTCTCCAGAGGCTCTTAGGAGTATCGGAGAATTATATTCAAAAGACATTTCTGTATTACTTGAAGAATTAAACAAAAATGGAAGAAAATTGGCTGCTTTCTTTGCTGAGGCTTTGCAAAGTTGTGGAGGACAGATTATCCCACCTCCAGGATACTTTCAATCTGTAGCTAAAGAAATACATGATAATGGGGGTTTAATGATTGTAGATGAAGTTCAAACAGGTTTTGGAAGAGTTGGGGATACTTTTTGGGCACATCAATTATTTGGACATGGAGAGGAAGGTGGGAGGGAGGGGGTTTATAAAGAAAAATACAGTTGATTCCCCTTTATAGCACCAAAGTATAAAATCCCATCCAACTAGTATCCAATCTCATCCAACGTGAAGGCTTTCCATAAAAATATAAATGGATATAATCCATCCTATAGGTCAATTCCTTGTGATGAGGTTATAACGGCAATCAACTAAATTAATTATTTTAGAAATATGTAGATATTCTATTTAATTTTAAGAATTTATTCCTGATATTTTAACAATGGGCAAACCAATGGGAAATGGTTATCCAGTTTCTGCTGTTGTTACTCGGAGAGAAATTGCAGATAAATTATGTGGAAATGCTGAATATTTTAATACAGTTATTTATTCTTTAATAAATGAGAGTGGATAATTAAATAAATATTTTGAATCTGTCCAGTATTTTTTAATGGGATAATTTAATAATTATTGGAGTTGTGTTTTCTCTTTTTTATCCATTCTCTAATATTTTTTTAAAAAAATTGAATTTTATTTTGATATCCAGTATGGAGGTAATCCAGTTTCTTGTGCCGCTTCTTTAGCAGTTTTACAAGTTATTGAAAAAGAACATTTATTACAACATTCAAAACAAATGGGAATTTTGTTTAAACAAAAATTGGAAATATTAAAGTCGAAATATTTTTGTATTGGCGATATTAGAGGTGTTGGGATGTTTTGGGGGTTGGATTTGGTTAAATGTAGAAAACAAAGAGAACCAGCAACTAGTTTAGCTGGGAAATTGGTAAAGAAATTATTTTTGAATTTTGAAATTTGGATTAGAAAAAAAATAAAAACATTTAGAAAATGTGAATAATTCTTTTAAATGTTTTTAAAAATAATTTTATTTAATTACTTAAGTTGTTAAATTTAAGAATTATTTTAGAATTATGAATTTAGATTTATGTAAAAATATATTTATCTGAAGTTCAAAACTAAAATTTTTCTTGGAAATCTAAAAATGTTTTTAGAAACCCTTTAAAAGGTGAGGGGGGGGGGGGAAGAAGGACTACAAATTTATCAAATTGAAAATTCAATTTTTAAGAATTTATTCCTATGTTTTTAAAAAAAAATTTTAATTAATTTTTAGATATTAAAATTACGTAAAGAATATGGAATATTATTGAATGCAGATGGGCCTTTTGGAAATGTTTTGAAATTTAAACCTCCACTTTGTTTTAATTCTGATAATTTAGAAAACGTTATTAAAGCATTAGATGAATGTTTAAATGATTTAATTAAAGAAGAAGAAGAATAAAAAAAATATTTTTTTTTAATTTTATTTATTTAAAATATATATATTTTCTATAATTTGTATTATGTTTATAAAATTTAAAATTGGAATGATTAATTAATTTTTAAAAATTTTATGTTTGTAAATCAAACAGAAAAAAAAGTAGGAATCTACTTCATTTTATATTATTTTATAAAAATAAATATTCCTAATAAAATATAAATCTGAAACAAAAAATAATGCTTCTTATCGTGATAAAATAAGTCTAACTAAAAATTAGCTTTAAATCCCATTTGGATTTTATTCTGTTTAATTATTTTTTTTAAATAATTTGAAAGAAAATCATCTAAATAAAAAAATAAATATTTAAATAAAATAAATTTAAGTTGTTTAGTTTATAAATATAATTATTTCGGACTTCAAAATGCTCTGCGCTTTTTAAAAAAATTATGTAGGATTAAAAAAGATGGTTATTTTCCAATAATAATTCTCTTTTTGCGAGAAATGTGCAAATAATTTTGCAAACAAAATAAAAATAAAAATCAATTAAAAATGAAAATATTTTCCAATAAATATCCTCTAAATAAAATAGAAATTAATTTTTATTTTTTTATTTGGATTTTACATTCTTTAATAGCTTTTATAATTTCTATATTTGTTTCTTCAAACCCTAAGAAAATCGGGAATTGGTTAAATCATTGGTTAGAATCTAGCAAGTTTGTTGTTTTGTTTTTTAAAGTTTAAATTCTTCTTTAATTAACAATAATTGTCATTTTTTAATTTAACAAAAAATACATACTCTCTTTTTTTTCTCACATTTTGACACACCCAATCATCTTATCCAGCTAAAATATTCTCCATTTTCAATTTAAAATTTATTTTCCTCTAACTACATTTAAATAATTAAAAAGTCCAAAAACCTCCAAATAATAAATAATCATGATTCTTGCCATAATTTTAAAAAATCTAATTGTTAATTAAAAATAGGTATCTAAAAATTTGAAAAAACAATGAATGTTTGAGGAATAAAATTTTGGAAAAGAGAGTTTATTTCAAATAATCCCTTCAAAACTTATTTTTTTAAAAATTATTTAAATTAATTCTTTATTTAATGGGAATTTTGGGGGAATTATTTATTTAACAAAAAAATATTAAAATTAAAATACATACATATTCAAACAGTTATATTTCCAATTATTTTATTGATAATTCTGATGTTGAATGGAAATTATATAAAATTGCTTTTCATTTAATTTTGACTACTTATGCTTTAAATTCAAGTAATTAATAAATATATATTTTTAAAATAGAAAAAGATTTTTCTTAAAAAGTTTTGTTAATTATTTTTAAAAGAATTAAATTAAATAAAGAAATAAAAACATTATTTATTTTAATACCTTTTTGGATTGTTTTACATGTTAATTGGACTAGGTAATTATTATTTTAATTGAAAAAACATTTAAAATTAAAGTTAGTTAATAAATGTAGATTTAGAGAAAATATATAATTGGGAAAATTAAATAATGGGCAGACTACTCGATTGGGGGTTTTAGATATTCTTCGAGTTTTTTGCCGTAAAATTTGGTTAGTCCTCCCGGCCGGCTCTAATTAAAATATGTTTGTATAAGAGGGAGTTTTGAAGATTGCAAAGGATGCAAAAAATGGGTTAGGAATAGAGACTAGATCGAGACGAGATCTCGATTCTCTTACGATTCTCTTACCTAGTTAGGAAAAATCAAAATGAAGGAGAAATACATAAAAGTAGAAAGTGAAAGTGATTTTTCTGTATTTATCGGTATTCTATATCGGTAAGTACGGTACGGAATTCCGGTCACTACCAAATGCTAACAAGTAATCAAGTAATAATTATTGGGAATTAGTCTGATGGAATTTCAGTTCAGCTCATCTCTGATAGAATTTAGAGGAGTATTTTGGTAAAAAAGAGGGAAAAGAATCTTTTAATATTTTTATTTTTTTTAGTTTAAAATGTATTTTTGTAATATCAACATTTTCTTTATTTATAATTTTAATTTCTTTATTAACCAAAAACCAATTATTTGGATGGATATTTAATTTAATATTTATTTCGAAATTTATTAATTTTATTTCTTTTTCTAATAAAGAACCTTCAAAATATTATTTAGAATTTAATTTGTATTTATATTCTTCTATTAAAGTATTTAAAATTATTTAATTTTAAAAAATAAATTAGAATAATTCTTTGGTTAATCCTTTTTTTCCTAAATTTAAAGAAATTGAGCTTGAAGGATAAATTTAAAATAATTTCTTATAAATACCTACTAATAATAAATTAAAAACAGTTAAAAAATTTTTAACAAAAACCAAAAAAATATAGATTTTATTCAAAGCAAATTTGACTGAAATTTTTAGATTTTTGTGAAAAAGTTTCTTTAATATCAACAAATTCCATTAAATAAATAAATTTTAATTTATTTTTAATTTCTAGTTAATTAATTTATCAATTTATTTGAGTAAATATAAAAAGAATTTTGATTTAAATTTATTCTGTGATATATTAATTTATTTACTTTATCCTCCTTATTCAATCAGTTTAATTGTTTTGTTTGAGGTATTTTTATATTTAAGGGGAAGTTAGAAAGAAGTTTTGGATACCCGAAAAGTTAGAGGGGGGGAGGGGGGTAAACGAAGTTTTTGATTAATATCGGACAGGATTCCCAGCAGGAATTCTTGAAAATTAATTGAAAAACAGGGTAGGATTGAAATTAAATTTTGAATATACAAAGGTTTCTTTTTGGAATTCTCGTTTATTATTTGGATTGACTGGATTTTCAGAAAATTTTCTAATTCAACAAAAAATATTTTCTTTTAATTTTAAAGGATTTTCAAAAACAATTTAATAATAATTATTTATTTAATTCTCAATTATTATTTACTCCAAATTATTCTAAAATTTTATTTAAAACAATTTTAAAACTTATTTGTTGTTTTTGTTTATTAGAATTATTATTACATTTATGTAGAGTTAATGCTTTATTTAATTCTCCTTTTGTTATGCTACAAAATTTTAATAATTATGAATGTAAAGTCTAATTTTAAATAAAATAAAAATTGGAAGCTTATTGTCCTTTTTAATTAATAAAAATTTTTTGGTTGTTTTAAAAAATGACTAGGAAATAAAATATTTTTAATTTTAAACCTATTTCTTGAGTGAAAATCTGTTTAAATTTTTCTTTAATTGATATTTTGTTGTGGGAAATGAAGGAACACATAAACAATAACAACCCTAATCTCCATTAATTAATAATCTTCACAAAATTTCGTTCTCGTAAACTTCTTCATTCTCCCCAAAACCCTCCTAATATTCCCTTTTTAGAAAACTTAAAATTAAAAAAATAATAAATACAAATTTCATTTAATTTTAGTAGTTTCAATAGCTTATGTAGCTGGTCAATTATTTCATTTAAAATATTATTTAATTTTTGGTATTCCAAGTATTTTTGCTAAAATTGATGGAATGCAGCCAAATCCTTCACCAATTTGTATTTCACATGTTGCCAAATATTCTCAAATGTGGAGATATTTTGATAGAGGACTTTATTTATTTCTTAAAAATCAGGTAAATAAATTATGTGTAGAATTAGTGGAAGAATTTTGGGAGGGGAAAAGTAAAAGTACCCAGGATTTTCTCTAAATAATTGCTTTACAAATGAGAGTGCCTGGGGTGTCCGCGGGGCTTCGGCATGAAATCTGGTAGACAGGTAGATCATTCCATACTTTAGTTGTGAAATCCCCGAAGTCCTGCGGACACCCCAGGTATAATACACTCCTTTGTTAGTGTATTCTTTCTGAAGGGAATTTTGTTTATAACTTTAATTGAAATATTTTTGCTCCAGGGTGTGAGGATATGTTAGTAACCTAAACGGCACTCTCATTAGATATTGTTTAGAGATCCCTGAACATTTTTAATAAAAAATTTTATTTATTTTCAGCTTTATATTCAATTAATAAATTACCAATTTAAATGTAAATATCAAAAATTAAATTTTTATTTAAATTTTCCAATATTCCGTAAAATACTAGCTACTTTATCTGTTTTTATTTTTGTTCTTATTTGGCATGGATTTAGTTCTAATTTTTGTTGGTGGGTTTCTCTAAGTGCTTTTGGACTTTTTATTGAACGCTTGGCAAATTCTAATATATTTTTATTTAATAAATTTATTCAAAAAAATATTTTATTAAAAATGTCATTAGCAGCAAATATTCGATTAAAGGCTATTTTTATGTTGACAACTTTAATTCCTGGTTAATTATTACCTAATTTTTTGAATAAGAGGAATTTTTGTTTTTTTTGTTTATTCTTCTAGGGTTCGGTATTTTGAGGAAGTGATTTTTGTGGGATAGATAAAGGTGTCTATAGAAATTTTTCTTGTGCTCGTAAAAAAGCCCTATTGCTTCCCAGAGCCTAACTAATAGCTAGTGGAAATTACTTATATATTCCATGTATAAGTATTTATTCTAAAGTAAGAGTGCGGGCACATAGGGGACGAGCAGAGGCATTCGGTGGAATAGGATGGATCGCTGCCAGAGTAGTTGGGTTTAATGACTGTTGGAATAATTCTTCTATGCCTGGCCAGGGCATTGAGTAGTTGTTGTCATCCCATAATTAAGTGTTGCCGTAGGAAATATGAATGTCGGAGTGAGGGAATTACAAGAGGGAATCCGCGGTAATAATAATTAGTTTATAGACGTCTCGGAGGGATTAATAATTGAACGGGCGCTTGATTGAATAACTATCACTGTCCTTTCAGCGGTAGTTTCCTTTCATTTTATGCGACTAAGCTTTACACCTATTTGCGTGGGCGTGCTGGGAATTAAATTTTAAATTTATCTGTACTCTGCTCATCACCTTACACTAAGAAACATAAGGAGAATGTTGGGAGATATGTAGATCATCCTCAAAAATAATAAAAAGTCAATGAAAAATCATTAATCTTAATAGAATTTTAGGAATATTTGGAATTTTCTTTTTTCTTGGACATGGATTAATTGGAAATTATATTTTCTTTAAAGTACTTATAGAAGGATTTAAACAAATTTTTACTTTACAAATTTATATTGGAAATCCTGGATGGGTAATGGGACATTTACTTATTTTGGGTTATTTCTTTAATAATGTTTCGCTTTTTATTGAAGAAAAAAGAAAAGAAAAATAAATAATTAAAAAAGATTTATCTCATATACATTTATATCTTCATATAAACAAAATTCTTAAAAATGTTTAATTAAAAAGACAATATATATTTAGCAATTACCGTATTTCTTCTAATAGTGCGACTGTCTCTATTTGACAGACCCCTTCTAATAAACCGACCCTCTAAGTGATGGTTGAAAAATAAACCGACCGGTCGCACTATTAGAAGAAATGCGGTAAATAATATCACAGGGTTTAAATAAAATAATTATTTAATACAGCAAGTGAAAAGTAAATAGGTAGGTAGGTACTTATATAATGCTTGGAAAGATATCTTAAGCAATTAAAGTTTTTTGATAATAAATATTTATAGAATCTTAAAATTGAGCTATACAAACGAAGGAATAAAGAGAGAAAAGGTTTTGGATATAATAAATATTGCTTTTTTAAAAGAATTCTCAACAATAAAAACAAAACAAAAAATATTCTCTCAATTTTTCTTCTTCTTTTTTTCTTTTTTTAATTCCCATTCAGTCAATATATTTTCATATAAATTTCCCCATTCCCATTTTTGCGATTCAGAATTAGGACTACAAGGATTCATAAAAACTTCTCCAGTAGAAGAATCACAATCCAAACATAAAGAAGTTAATACATGAATTAATTGTTTATTTTTTGGTTGATATTTAAAATGCTAAAAAGAATTTCTAGATTTTTTTAATTTCAACAAAAATTTTTTGCCTGATTCCCTTTCATTCCATGACAAGCAAACAATGTAATTGATGCTTTTGGTTGATTTTGGGCAACGTCAAAACACAAATTTCTTCCTTTAGGTCGAATGTCCTCCCAAAAAGAGAAACGGAAATCCTTAAATTTAAATTTTTGTTAATTGAAAGATTAAATAATCTATATTTATTGGATTGCTCCATTTTATATATAAAAATTTTTATTTAAGAAGCATCAGCCAAAAAATAAGTTTTAACTAAAAAATATATTTTTAATGAGAAAATATTTTGTTAAAAATTCCTTTTAATTTTTTCACTTTTTTCTTATAATTTTCTTTGGTAATCAAAAAATTCCAGAATCTCTATTTACTTAATAGGGTAACTCAATTAATTTAAATATATTTTTTAGGGAGAAGAGTATGTGAGAATCCTTGGTAATTCTTGCGTTCGTACCCCCCCCCCTTTTTTTTCCTTCCTCAAATTATTAAAAAATGGTCAGTTTGATAAAAGATTATAGAACTCGTCGAGTTGTGTCGAATGACACCAGAATCAACCCCCGGTCTTAACTTTGGGCCGAGATACAGACCCCCGAAAATTGAAAAATAAAAGGGTGCACCAAGCTTATTGTTTGGACTAAAAATTCGATTAAACAAATTAGAAAATAAAAATAAATAAGTTTTAAAATTTAAATTGAACAAGATTCATTCGAAAGAGGTAGTCGAGCTGATTCGAATGATATCAAAATCAACGTAATTGAACAAGATTTGACAAAGTGATGACATAAAGTAATCTTATTGTAGTTTTGAGACGCTTTTGCTAAACCTCTCTTTGCGCACGTTCTTTGTCTGTATCTCGGCCCAAAGTTAAGACCTGGGGTTGACCTGGGGTTGAAGAATTACCCTTTCCTTTAATTTTTAGTATCTCTTTACTTTCATTTTTTAAATTAATTTTTAAAATTTAAAAATTCTTAATTTTTTAACCTGTTCTCCTCTAACAGAACTATCTTCACTTTTACATTTTTCCAATTTCAATTTAGAACCAGTCCCTTCATATCCAGTATCCACACATTTTTTGGCTGCTGAATTCTTTAATTCCCCTTTAAAAATTAAATTTATTTAAAAAATTATTTTAACAAACCGTTAGCTCCATCTGGGGGTTCTATAGCTGGATAGAAATATTCTTGATCAAAAGCAATTTCCTTCATAAACCAATCAAAAGATTTACATTTAAGTCTTTCTCTAACTGCTTTTTGTTTAGATAAATCACCTAAATTTTTTTATTTAAATTCGGGAGCAAGCCAACATACTGCAGAGCTATAACCTCATTCAAAATTGTCGAATCCGAGACCTAGTATGGTTCGATTCAGCTTGTCAATGTGCATCGAAGGCGTCTAGGATTCGACAATTCTGAACGAAGTTATTATATGTAGCTCTGTGGTAAGTTGGGCTCGCGGAAAGTTGTGGTGTACCCTTTAAATTCAATTTCAATAAAAAATTTTTTAATTTCCAAATTAAAAACATTAATTTAAAATATATAAAAACCTTCATCTGCCGTTTCCAATGCCGGTCTTCTCTTATATAAATGTTTTTTATATTCATCCATCCAAACTTCTGCTACACGGCGATAATTTCTTGAAATAAAATCTCCAACACCTGGATTACTTTAAATGGGAAATTTCTAGAATTTTTAATTTTTCAAAAAAAAACTAACGGAAAAGGAATATATTTGCATCTATAAATATGCCCAACACGAGAACAGGGAGCATCTACTAACTGTCCATGACATTGCCAAATTTTAAAACTTAATTCATATTGTTCTCCTCCCCAAATATCCAAACCTTCATCATAACCTCCCAATTCCCAAAACCATTTTGTACTTATTGCAAAATAACCACCAGCCATTACTGGACTTTTAAATGGTTTTGTTGGCGATTTTAAATCTTCTTCGGTTAATGGTAGACGTTTATAATTAAATTCCCAATCGAATGAACCTTTAAAAATAAATTAATTAGAAAAGGACTTAAACGATAATCTAGTTAGTTAAAAATATATGGGAATAATAAAATATTGAAAAAAAACAAAGGAAATAAATAAAAATTGGAAGGACCACGGAAAAGTTTAAAAAATTATCTAATTTGCGCACTATTCTCACTGATTCTCTAAAAACTCTAATTTAGTATTTAAAAATAAATTAAAACAAAAAATAAGAAACAAAAAGATAATCGTGGTTTTCAATTATAATAGTACAAGAAATTATAATCTAACTCTAACAAAGAGAGAGACCATTTTGTACTTATTGCGTTTATAATTAAATTCCCGGTTAATGGTAGAATTAGACTACCATTAATTCCCGGTTAATGGTAGTCTAATTAATTTATTTTTAAAGAAAAAAAAAACATACATCTCTAATTTATCAGAAAATCCCTACATATTTTAATTTATTTAAAAAACCTCTCGCCCCTTCATCTTGTGCTCTATATTCATAAGTATCACAATCAATTACATCCACAAAAGGACAAACAACAGTTCTATAATTTAAAGCAATAGGTTCAATTAATGGAGGTAACCAATTATAATTAGCTTCGGAATGAGCATCCAAAAAAATAATAATTTCAGCATTAGCCGCACGAGCACCGATAGCACGGGCACGAATTAATCCTTCTCTTTTACTAAAGAAATAAAAAAAATTGTAAAGAACGTTAAATAATTAAGGTAGAAGAGGTATGAATACAATGTACAAATTTGAATTTAATTCCTTTTTCATAATTTTCTCTTCATCCTATTAGAAATGTAAACAGGGAAAGGAAGTTTTAAAATGCATTTTCATGAGAGAAACAGAAATTAAGTTTTCAGTCAAAAAATGTTTTTTTATTTAAGGAGTTAAAAAATTTACACAAAAAAATAATGGAATTTTTAGTAAATGGGAAACCCCCCAACCAAAGTCGTAGCTACGCCCTTGGCTCCAACTATAAAAAAGTAAAGAAATTACCTTGTTCTAACAATTTTCACAATATTATCTAAACTTTTAGCTTTCCAATGTTGCTCAAAAGGTTCTTTCAATTCTGGTTTTGTACTAGAATCATCCACAAAAATAATTTCTTTAAGAACATCAGAAGGTGATCTATTAATGATTGAATATCCACTTCTCAATAATGTTGAATAGTGCTAGAAAAAAATTTTTTTAATATAAAAATATTTAACTAACTTCATCATGAAAAGGCAAAATAACCGAAACAGAAGGGAGTCTTTCAATATAAGTTTTTGTTTTACATCCAGGATGTCTGATATCTTTAACACTTCTATCTAATGCAATATGGTCACTGACATAGGCATTATATCCATTTGCACGATATAAAGTATCCTTAAATTTGAAAAATAAAAATCTTAAATCGACAAATTTAGTAAAAAAAATAAATACCAAAATTTTTTCCAAAGTCTGATTATTTTCTTTTTTAACAACAAATCCTTTGCCAACTTCCCCATTTCCTTCCCTCTTCTGCTCCCTTTCATAAAAACTTTTATCTAGCCAATCTTTCTTTGGAAGAGATCTATAAGACAAAAAAGGATCAACACCATCTGCTAAATCTAAAAAAAAAGATTTATTTATTTAAAAAATTTAAAATAAACCTGCAAATTTTTGAGAATTTTCTCTAATTTTAACACGTTCAACAGTAACTGTTTTGTAGAAATATATTAGAAAAACAATAAATACAACATAAATAAAAGTATATAATAAACGTCTGGGCAAGTAACGAAAAATTAAACGGAGTTTTCTTTTATGTTTCATTGAAATCTAAAAATATTAAAAAAAAATTTTTTGAAATTTTATATGGAAAATTTAAAAAACAATTAGCAATAGAAATTGTTTAAGCTCAAATCTTCATTTGCGAATTAACAATGAATTGATAACAATCGATTGCGTGAAAGCAATGACAACAAAAAGGAAATTTTTATTTGAATTTTTTATCGTCAGCCACGTTTTAATATGTGATACGCGAAGAAAGCAAAAGAATATAAAGATTTAAGGTTTAAAACCTTCTAAAAAATATTTTTTTAAAAAACATTTCCTTATTTAAAAATTCAAAAACTTTATCAATTTAAATGTTTATCAAAAGTTAAAAATTAATTTAAAAAATTAGACAAAAATAATAATAATTTAAAAACCCTGAAATGTAACAATTTTTAATTAAAGAAAAAAAGGCATTTTATGGTGGAAATTGAAATAAAATACAAGAATTATTTAAGAAGATTATAATAAAAAAAATTAGTAAAATTTAGAAAAATATATGGATCTTAGGAAACAAAATTTTTTCAAAACATTTTATTTTGATATACATTATTTGTTAAATAAAATACTTATTATAGTAGTAGATTAAGTGGTATCGAAACTAAATAATCGTCCAAAATTAAAAAAATATTTTTAGATTTTTGGAAACCCCAGAAAAGTTAAACCTATCTTTTTTCAATTTAGAGAATTAAAAGATTAAGTAAAGTGGTAAATAATCCAACATAAAAAGAGAATTATTAGGAAAGTTTAAATGGCAGTTAAAATAAAATTATTAGATATCTTTCAAAAAACTTCAAACCATCAAGCATTGAAACGAGTTTTACTTAAAACACTATCTCCATATGGAACGCGTGTGTTGAGCATAGCAAAATCGATCATACGTTCTCCAGTAATACGAGGAATGTATTGGGGAGCAGTTCTAAAAATTGTGAATTTATTTTTGAAAATATTAGAGAAATTAACCGTTTCATCTCGACATAATTATTGCTTCCTCGCTTCGCAAGTTCTTTCGCCTGTAAAACAGGAGAAGGAAGAGCAGGCGGCATATTAACAATTTGCCACATGTTGCACAGTCCAATGATGAATGCTTGCAATTCGTCATTGTTAGCTTTGATCTCGTTAATTGGGATCATGTATTGAGGAATCTTTGATGTGCCCTAAAATTGATTTTGTAACTAATAAATATTTTAAAATAAGTTAAAACCTTCAGAGGATGATGCGCCTGCAAAAAGAATTCATGGAGGTCGACACGGACGAACTTTTTGTCAATGACTGAACCCGGTTTAGGATTGCGATTTGGACCAGTGTTTAAGAAAAAGCGTTTTGTATGGCGCTTATCAACAATAACGAAGACAAATTTTGGAACCCATCCTTGGTTGATGCTTCTAAATGTCTCAATAATTCGCGAGAATTCTCCATTGACAGCCTGATAAAAATTGAATAAAAATAGAATAATATAAATAACGAGTTAATGCTTCTAACCTTAGGAACCATTCCTTCACTGATTCCATCGCGAATAATAAAAATAGTTGACGGAAGTTGTTTTCGGTTAGCTTTCAAGGTGCTAACAATCCATTTAATTCTTTCTCCAAAATAATCAACATCAAGGACGTCTTGCTTACAAGGTTGGTAAAGGTAGTCCCCGACAAATTTAGAAGGATTAGCCAAATAATTGCCGCAATACTGAAAATAATAGTTTAATCATTTTTAAACTGTACAAACCCCAATAGTCAAAGGATCTTCCGAAGTGAATCCTTCCATTCCTTGTTTGCTTAATTTAAATTTCTCAAAAGCAGTAGCTCTGGGTGGACGAGAAGTATCAATGCCCAAAACAAGGAGTTGACCAGAAGCAATATCAAGCTTATTTTTGCTTAAAATTGGAAAGAATAACAAAAATATTATCATAAATTCTTACGTAACAGGATCAAAGATAGGCATGTAGTTCAGACCAAAAAGCCTAAAAAATGGCTTTATTTATTAATGATAGTTGAAAAATACTCACTTCATATTCATTTTGGCAAGAACATTGCTGACAGAAGCCGGCCCAGCCTTGCTAACCATCTCAATGTTAACATGTTGTGTAAGAACAGTATAACGACGTTCACAAAGTTTGAGTTTTGCTTTAGAAAACAAAAAATTAAGCAAAAAATTTTGAACCATTACCATGAGATTTAACAAAACGTTCATCTATATAAAGAACGAATTGAATTTTTGCCTTCGAAAATTCAGCAAAACGTTGTTCCATAGCATTGACCTCAAGATTCTCAAAAACGGGTTGAGGCAACTTCATTCCACGCTGATTTGCCATTCGTTGAATATCGCCAATAAATTTACTTAATAAAAAATATTTTTAACTGAAATAAAAAAATAAATACTTGAAAGAATCCTGTGATACTCTTCGGGGAAAAGCCACAATCCAAGAACGAAGAACTTCAGAAGGCTCCAAATAGCGCAGAGGTCCACGAACATCAAAACTACCCTAAAAATATTAAAAATTTCATTTGCGGTGGTAATTAAGCTAATAGAAGGGAATATGACTCAAACCTTTTCGTTTTCATTTGGATTTGCTGTAAGATTATTTCCAAACTTGATAACCGGCAAGTTGCGCTGTCCAATTTGAACGTTATTTTGATCTCCACGAAGTTTGACACCAAAATGAAACATAAATTTGGCACAATCACCATCTCGTCCAATTTGTCGCATTACATCCTTAATCATTTCACTACGAACATCTGGTCCAACAGCATTAGCCTAGAAAATTCAAAAATATACGAAGGAAAAGCCTGAAAAACCTTAAGAAGATCACTCGAAATTTGAGCCATCTCATCAGTCAGTTGCATTTTATCTATAGATACGCGTTGAAAAGGCAAGATCTCAAGGCATTGGAGAGGATAAAGTGCCTAAAATTGAAATGTTAAGGCGCATTTATAAATTATAAATATCTCACATCACGATCAACATGTTGACGTACGGCAGGCATGTTCCCTTCAATTCTAACATTTTTCTTTTCAGCAAAATATTGCATCATTGGAATGTTTCGACCATCAACTTCAAAACTATAAATAAATTAAGCAATTATTCAGAACAAATTTAAAAACCTAATTTCAGAAACAAGCCGAGAAGTAATAGAGTCAATAACAATCACTCGTGAAGGCGCATAAGTCAGATAAGCGCTAACTCCTTTGAAGATGTGGCCAAAATCTAACCAAAAGCCTTCCATCGCTTTACGGTCATTTGTTCGGAGAGGGTTTCTACGACGATTCATGGCAGATTGAACCATTCCTCTTGCAATATCACCCAAATTTCCTTTCGCAAAGAATGCGCAAGTTTTGACTAAAAATAAAAATAATAAGTTAAAATAATTTTACCGTCAGCAACAAGCGCAGGACATGGCTTAACATCACCATTAACAATAATACGAACACCCTTTGCCACTCCATTATGTGCAGTGATAGCATCGTTTAATCGCTTCGCTACTCTTTCTTCAAACAGGCGACCAGGTCCAACTAGTCGATGCGAACGACTAAAATAAAATAACTCAATTGTTTAAAATTTAAAGCCTTTTAATCTTCGTGATTTCAAGTGTAATTCTTAATTAATGTATAAGACGGAAATAAACGGACGGAGATACTAATGGTAAATCCGATGAGAATAAATTAAAAGATTACGCATTGATGAAAGACTGAGAAGTCAGCATCTCAAAAAATGTACGAAGTGAATGATCCGCTTGTATGTGAGGCGCAGGACAAAGCGCCGATGGAATGTCGTTCAAATTTAACTCATGACTTGAACCTTTGCATGGCTGCAACTCAAATGTAATTGTAGCATTGTACAAAAATTTCCTGCAGAATTCACTCATGCGGTCTGGTGTAATCTCGCACGTCTAAAATTTAGAAAAATAAAAATTGAAGTCTTTAAATAAATCAAAACCAAAGCAGGAACACGGCAATTCGTGAATAATATTTTTCGGTTGTCATAAACAAACAAAACCTACATAAAAAATTTAACAAAATATTTTAAATTAAAATACCTTTCCATTACTGCCAAAACCTTGGGTGTTCTCGAAGACGTGTGTTACCAATTCGAAACAGATATCGCGCAGAAGTCCTTTCTTTCCATCATCTCCACCACCTTTCGTTAGACTCTTATTTTTAACCTTATCAGAAAGTTCCACATCGTAACGGTAAACCATTACAACACCTGGCTTTACATCAAACCTGAATTAATTTCAACTTATTTTTAATACTTTTATTCTTAATCCTTACGTATAGATGTTGGCGAGCCCTTCATTGTTTTTAATAAATTGAGTTGCTTGTGGTGGAATATTCTGAAAATTAATTTTTTAAAGAAATTTGAATTTATTTGCTTACCGCAGCAGCTCGAATGGTATTAACAACCTGGGACAAGTCTGCCGGCATTTTCGAGACGGATAGAAATTTTAAAGAATTTAAAAATCAATAATCCACCACTGAAAATGAAGTTAAAGACCCTTTAGTTAGCTTTATTAAATGTGTGGAGTAAATTAATGTTTCAAAAACATAAAATTAAAATTAAATAAAAAAAATTTGTTAAATAAATTTACTATTAAATAAATCTCAACTGGTTGTTGCGTAAATATCCCAAACTTATTTACATACCTACTATAAGTAGGGAGGAGCTATTAATGTCACCGCTCATTTCCACAGATTAAAATTAATCTGAGAAAGTATTAACGCAAAAACAAACTTTTTATGCGTGGAAGCAGGGAAAACAAAAGAAAATACAAATTCCTTAGATTTTCCACAAGTTTAAATTTTAAAGTTATCTAAGTGATACTTAAAAACACATCTGATTAAATCTTAGCCATAGTCTTTAATCTATTCTTTTTTTAAATAAAATTAACGAATTTCGTTTTGCAATCTATTTACAAAACATCAGAAATGGAAATATAAATGTTCTTAACCTATGTAAGCGAATGGAGAAGGTCATCGACTAAAAATAATAGTAAAGACACTGCTTGGGTAATGTGAATGCAACATCAAATATCGACCAAAGAATGGGCGTTCTGTCTATTGGAAGGAAAAATATGTTCGGAAAACAAAAAAGCTTAGAGATAAAAAAAGGAAAATGGCAAAAAATGAAGCAATTTGCGTTAGGGAAATTTTTTTATTTTTTAAATACGATTTAATGAAAATTATAATAATTTCAATCAATTTTACTCTGTTTACCCTTTGGTTAAGAAGTTAGACCTTTCGGATAACCAAGTTATTTAGGAGCTTAAAAGTATATATTATCTTTTGAGATAAGAAGATTATTCAAGAAATTTGATGCCTAGATAATTTATCTTGAATAAACAAAAAATAAAGAAACAACAAAAATATTTTGCAGTTTTAGAGGGTGTTGTTCCGTAGTAAAATCAAAAATATTTCCAATTTCTTAAATTTATAAATTTTACAGATTAACTATCAACCCTATACAAAAAAGGATTAACACCCGGTTAAACAATAAACGAGAAAAATCTTTTAAAATCAAAAGTAAATGTCGGTTTTTAATATAAAATAAACAATTTTAATCATACCATATCAACATAAAATAACTCTATAATAAACTTCAAGTCTTCCAATATCCAAATCAAGCATTAAAACGAGTTTTAGCCAAACCAGTAGTTCCATAAGGAACACGGTCATTAAGCATAGAAAAGTCAATAATACGTTCTCCAGCAACACGAGGAATGTATTGAGGAGCGTTTCTAAAAATGTAGAATTGATTGCTATAAAGGAATCTTGTTATGTACTAACCGCTTCATCTCGACATAATTATTGCTTCCTCGCTTCGCAAGTTCTTTCGCCTGTAAAACAGGAGAAGGAAGAGCAGGCGGCATATTAACAATTTGCCACATGTTGCAAAGTCCAAGGATAAATGCTTGTAACTCGTCGTTATTAGCTTTAATTTCATTAATCGGTATCATATATTGAGGAATCTTCGCAGTACCCTAAAAATAATTTTTTGTTTTATTTAAATGTTTTAAAAAAATGATAAAACCTTCAGCGGATGATGCGCCTGCAAAAAGAACTCATGAAGGTCAACACGGACACATTTCTTGTCGATGACCGAGCCAGGTTTGCAATTACGAATAGGACCATTGTTGAAGAAAAAACGCTTTGTATGGCGCTTGTCAACAATAACAAAAACAAATTTTGGAGTCCATCCTTGCTCGATGCTTTTAAATGTCTCAATAATTCGTGCGAATTCTCCAGTGACAGCCTGATAAAAATTGAATAAAAGATAAATAAATTGAAACATACATTAGGAACCATTCCTTCACTAATACCATCACGAATAATAAAGATAGTTGAAGGAAGCTGTTTGCGGTTCGACTTGAGAGAGCCAACAATAGCCTTAATTCTTTTTCCAAAATAGTCAACATCAAGAACGTCTTGTTTGCAAGGCTGATAAATGTAGTCACCGACAAATTTAGCAGGATTAGCCAAATAATTGCCGCAATACTAGAAATAACAATTTAAATAACTTTTAATAAAATAAACCCCAATGGTCAAAGGATCTTCCGAAGTGAATCCTTCCATTCCTTGTTTGCTTAATTTAAATTTCTCAAAAGCAGTAGCTCTGGGTGGACGAGAAGTATCGATGCCAAGAACCAGGATGTAGGAAATTTTCCCTATATTTATGGGAATCCTAATTAATAATTATAATTAATTCGAACGTTTAATAATTTATTTATTTCACAATAGAAAAATACAATTTATTTAACAAGGGAAGAAGCATATTAAATTTATAATAAAAGGGATAGATTAATGACCGCTCAGAAAGAGAAAAATCTGGGAAAAAACCAGCTATTTTTATAGTGGTTAATTTATAGAAAGTATTTCAAAATATGTTTATGGGAAAAAGAATAAGGAATTTCTAGTGATTAACAGATTTCATAATTTCTCAAGTTTATTTTAATGAGTAATTCGCAGGATGCGACACTCCCGCGGCGAACATTGAGTGAATGGGTTGGATGTTGAGTAAAGGGAGATAATACAAAATAGGCTGGATGTTTGATAAAGGGAGAAGATTAGTAATGGGCCAATTGAGGTTTACATTGTTACAATTAGTTATAATATGTTGCCTTCGCCCAACAGCAGGGGGGACCGTAAATTTAATAGAATTTAAGGGCGGAATGTGTGAAATGTTTCTTTTCATAATTTTCTTATTCTTATTCTTTCGCAATTTGGATAATTGATTTTTTGTAATGTTTGAGGCCGGGAGACGTTCAACAATACCAGAAGGTAGCACTCGAACACGGCTGATTGGAAACTTGATTGGAGGGTTGGGCAGAGGCTGTGGAGGATCCAAAATCATTTTCAATTTCGAAGGAGCATGCGGTTGTGGTTTTGTAGTCGGAATGTTTTGTGATTGGTGTTTGTCAGTAGCAGGAGGTGGGGAAGTGGGTAGATCATGAGAGTCCAATTTTGTTGCGGGGGGAGTCGGACCTGAAGATTTGTCTGATGGAACATCACCTGGGGGGCCTGAAGATTCAGTTAGTCCTTTCCATCTACGCACATTATCTGTGGGAACTGAAATTTTTATTTCTAAAATTTTATTTTCACTGGCCTTCATTGGACCATGTTTTTGATTAATTATATTTGCAGGAATGGAAGTCGTGGGATCGGGGATGGGTAATTGATTTTGATTGCTGTCTTTTTGTGTGCAGGATTTAATTATGTTATTGGTTAATTGTGGCTCTTCGGGCAGTAAGGGTTTACACTCATCTTTTATTCTGTTTAAATAGACTAATTCGGTTTCGGTTTTTGAATAATTACTTAACGACTTTACGGTATAAAATTTATCTGGCAATTTTATTAAGGATAAAGGGATTGGAGTTATAGGAGTGGGTGTAATTGACGTTATTTGTGAGTGATTAATTGTATGTTGGTGGGTAATTTCTTCTTTTGGGGATATATTGGTTTCTTCATTACAATTTTGATCTATACGGGGTTTATTGATTTCGGGATTAAATAACTTCGAGCAAAGTGCTCTGGGATGTAAATTATGACAATGGGTACACCTAAGTGGTCTTTGACAATTTCTCGAGATATGGTTGGATTTGTAGCAACTAAAACAAAAATTTTTCTCGTATAAACGGGATTTTCGAGAATCTATCGAATTATAGTTATAGCAAAGGTGGGATAAATGGTCAAGCTGGTTACAAAAAATACAGGGGAATTTTAACCTCCCTGTTCTATTGTTTTGCTGGGATACGGTGAATGTTAGGGAGGATTGTTGTGTGTTAGGAGGGCTAATCTGTCTAACGGGTCGTGGTGATTTTGGAATACAAGAGTGACTTATCTTTTCGTTTAGCTCCTTCTTTTGGTCATCGAGGGCTTTTATTCCTTCCTTTCTTTTCAGTATTTGTTTTAATGTTGTCCGTAATTGATCGGTTTGCCAGTTTTCTCCATAGTTGTCTTTAGCTTTAAAAATCTCTTCCAGAATCGGCGGCGGAAGTTTTGATTCTAGTTCCATTTGGATTGAGAGTGTATTGATGTCGAATTCCTGTTCAATCATTTGTAAATATAATAGTTCAAATTGGTCTACGAATGTTCGTAGTTCCATACAAAAATTTTCAGGGCCATTATTGGAATGTACTGTGGGTAATTTTCGGATTGAATGGAGAAGGGTTCTATTTATTTCATCGGAATTTCCATAATTTTCGCGTAAAAGTCGGATTGCCTCATGATAAGAAGCATTCGTTAAAGGAAGGGATTTGATTAATAAAAGTGCGGGTCCATCTAGACATTCCTTGAGGTAATTGAATTTAACGGCGTCGGAAAGGTCTGGAACGTCGTGAACACCGACTTTAAATGAATTCCAGAATGATGTAAATTCAACACATTTTCCGCTAAATTTGGGGAGAGAGAGTTTCGGGAGGTGAAAATGTGTATTTGTAATTTGGGAGGGGTTGGGAAGAGCTTCTGTTAATTTGGCCTTTTCATAAAGGAGTTTACGGGAATATCTTTTTAAATCTCTGACTATATTAAGGAATGGGATTTCAGTAATAAATGTTTCATATATGGGGGTATCGGCTTGGCGCTCTGCACCAGTCATACTTGTACGGACGGTCATCCATCTTTCATGGGATGAGGTTATATCTGTAATTGTTTCAGAGACATTTCCTAATTCTAATTCGAGGGATGTAATTAGGGAGCGAATGTTTGCACGGTGGAGGGAAATGCTACCTGTTTGTTCGGGGAGTTTAAATTCTTTTTTATTTTCTAAAATTTCGGTAGCATCTTCAGCAAGGAGCCGCAATGCATCGCGGCAGGGGGCTGACATTTTTTTTCGAACCGGCTGAGCTGTAGGAAATTTTCCCTATATTTATGGGAATCCTAATTAATAATTATAATTAATTCGAACGTTTAATAATTTATTTATTTCACAATAGAAAAATACAATTTATTTAACAAGGGAAGAAGCATATTAAATTTATAATAAAAGGGATAGATTAATGACCGCTCAGAAAGAGAAAAATCTGGGAAAAAACCAGCTATTTTTATAGTGGTTAATTTATAGAAAGTATTTCAAAATATGTTTATGGGAAAAAGAATAAGGAATTTCTAGTGATTAACAGATTTCATAATTTCTCAAGTTTATTTTAATGAGTAATTCGCAGGATGCGACAAGGACTTGACCAGAAGAAAGGTCAAGCTTATTTTTGCTTAAAATTAAAAAATTTTGCTTAAAATTAGAAATAAATTCTTACGTCACAGGATCAAAAATAGGCATATAGTTCAATCCAAACAGCCTAAAAAATAAATTTAAGGATAAATAATAATTTAAGTATCTCACTTCATGTTCATTTTCGCAAGAACATTGCTGACAGAAGCTGGCCCAGCCCTGCTAACCATCTCAATATTAACATGTTGAGTAAGTACAGTATAACGGCGTTCACAAAATTTGAGTTTTGCTTTAATAAGGAAGTTGGTAAATAGGATTTGAAAGATTACCATGAGATTTAACAAAACGTTCATCTATATAAAGAACAAATTGAATCTTTGCCTTCGAAAATTCAGCAAAACGTTGTTCCATAGCATTGACCTCAAGATTCTCAAAAACGGGTTGAGGCAACTTCATTCCACGCTGATTTGCCATTCGTTGAATATCGCCAATAAATTTACTTAAATAAAATTTCTTTAATCGTTATGAAAAATATATTTTACTTCAAACTGTCTTGCGTAATTTTTCTAGGAAAAGCAACAATCCAGGAACGAAGGACATCAGAAGGCTCCAAATATCGAAGAGGACCACGAACATCAAAACCACCCTTAAATATAATAATTTCATTAAAATGTTTAAAATTAGTAAATTATGGGTGATATTGGTTTCTGTATGCGACGGTTTGTCATGGTCCGAGTGATAGTATAGTAATAAAGTGGTAAAAGGTAACAAAAGAAAATAAACTCCAAACCCTTTCGTTGTCATTTGGATTTGCTGTAATATTATTCCCGAACTGAATAAGCGGCAATTTTCGCAATCCAATTTGAACGTTGTTTTGATCTCCACGAAGTTTGACACCAAAACGAAACATGAATTTGGCACAATCACCGTCTTTTCCAATCTGACGCATTTGTTCCTTAATCATCTCACTACGAACATCTGGTCCAACAGCATTAGCCTACAAAATCCAAAAATATACAAAAGAAAACAAAAAAAACCTTAAGAAGATCACTCGAAATCTGAGCCATTTCGTCAGTAAGTTGCATTTTATCTATAGATACACGCTGAAAAGGCAGAATTTCAAGGCATTGAAGTGGATAAATGGCCTAAAATTGAAAGGTTAAGGAGCATTTACAATTTTAAATTTCTTACATCACGGTCAACATGTTGGCGCACGGCAGGCATGTTCCCTTCAATTCTAACATTTTTCTTTTCAGCAAAATATTGAATCATAGGAATGTTGCGACCATCAACTTCAAAACTATAAATAAATTTAAGCGATTATTCAGAAAAAATTTAAAAACCTAATTTCAGAAACAAGCCGAGTAGTGATAGAGTCAATAACAATCACTCGTGAAGGCGCATAAGTCAGATAAGCGCTAACTCCTTTGAAGAGGTGACCGAAATCTAACCAAAAGCCTTCCATCATTTTACGGTCATTTGGACGAAGAGGGTTTCTACGTCGATTCATGGCGGATTGAACCATTCCCCTAGCAATATCCCCCAAATTTCCTTTCGCAAAGAATGCGCAAGTTTTAACTTGAAATTTTAATTGCTATAAATAATTAATAGCTAACATACCCTCAGCAACAATAGCAGGAACTGGTTTATCACCACCATTAGCAATAATACGAACACCCTTTGCCACTCCATTATGCGCAACAATAGCATCATTTAATCGCTTGACTTCCTTTTCTTCAAAAAGACGCCCATTTCCAACCAGACGATGTGTACGACTGTAATAAAATTCGAAAAGACTTATTATTTTGAGTAGTTTAAAAGTCTGATTTACGCATTAATGAAAGACTGCGAAGTCAGCATCTCAAAAAATGTACGAAGTGAATGATCCGCTTGTATGTGAGGCGCAGAACAAAGCGCTGATTGAATGTCGTTCAAATTCAGTTCATGACTTGAACCTTTGCACGGCTGCAACTCGAATGTGATTGTTGCATTACGAAGAAACTTCCGGCAAAACGGCGTCATCCGATCAGGCTTAATCTCGCAGGTCTAAACGAATAGAAATACCAACTAAAAAATTAGGATTTTCTCCGTCCCCAAAAGTCAGGAATTTGCTTTTTTGGGAATTCTTAAACATTACTGAGGTCATTCTCCATCCCAGGCATAACCCTAGTTAGATGGTTAAAATAGCCCTAGTTAAACTTTAATTTTGTAAACTAACCGACGCAGGAACTCGAAGATTTGTGAATAAAATCTTGCGATTGTCATAAACAAACAAAACCTAAAAAATCAGAGTTGTAACCCTTATTAAATATACCGTCCCATTGCAGTTCAGGTTCTGAGTGCTATCGAAAACATCCTTAACAAGTTCAAAACAGATGTCACGCAAAAGTCCCCTTTTGCCATCATCTCCACCACCTTTTGTTAAACTTTTATCCTTAACTTTATCAGAAAGCTCAACGTCATAACGGTAAACCACAGCATCCGGCTTGACGATAAATCTGAAAGTTAGCTAGTATGACTAAGGTTAGATAAGCGTATTACCCATAAATATTTGCATAACCATTTTGAGTGCTCAAAAATTGTGTCCCCGGCGGTGGAATGTTCTGAATAAGAGGAATTTTTATCTAGATTCGATGTACTCTTACCGAAGAAACTTTAAGACTGGCCACGTATGAAGCCAAGTCCATTTCAGACAAATTTCAAAGAAATAAATAAAGTTAACCAATCTAGAGCGTAAACTAGATAATTGTGAAAAACAAAAATATTAAGGTATCAAAACAATTAAAAATGTAAGAAAGAAAATAGAAAAATAAGTAAAGATTTTATGCTTTACAACAAAATTTGCGTAATGGGTACTGGACAATAAGCGTTTTGTTTACATTAAATAAAATCAAAAGTAAAATTTTTTAACAATCATTCATATGCCAGTCCATCAAACCCCATCCATTTCCATGTCCTCAGCGAGCTGTAGTACAGTCACGCGCGAAATGTCCCGTCTCTCCGCATGAATAACACTCTACAAAAATAAACATGAATTAAAGTTTATAGTAAATTCTCACTGGAGCCACCACTTCCTCCACCGCCACCACGTCCACCATCGCCTTCTGGGCATTCACGAGCAAAGTGACCAGCCTTTCCACAACTGAAGCAACTGCCACCTGGAAGCATATATCAAATTTCAAAAATGCAACAGTATAAAACCCTCACCTCCGCCGCCTCCTCGACCTCCGCCACCAGAACGACCAACACGATCTGGACAATCGCGAACAAAATGCCCAGTCTGGCCACATTCATGACATTCTGAATTTATAATTTTAACAATTTCAAAGGGTTTCAACAACATACCACGTCCACGGCCACCACCGCCGCCTCCACCACCGCCAGAGCGATCCGGACAGTTACGGGAGATATGACCAGCTTGACCACAGTTGTAGCACGCTCAAATAGAAAAATCTTTTAAATATATAATTAAAGATACTTACAACGATCAGACATTGTTAAAATAAATCGCAAAGAGAAAAATAAATAAAATTTTTGTTTTTGGAAAAATCTAAAAAATTAACGGAAAAAACACTAATAAATAAAAATCAAAAATAAAAACAATAAAACTTAAAGGTTATCTAGTAATGAGAAAAAATGAGCTTTACTTGAGCTTAAATAGTATGATAACGCATACAAATACATAACGCCAAAATTACTTAGAATTAGGTCAATTTAAATTTTACAACTATGACTTAAATTTATTTATTTCCCAACAGTCCGATGCTTTGTTTTCGAAACAATATTTTTAATTTTTTTGTAGTCCAGTCGAATTAAAATTTGTATAACCAAATTTTATGTCCTTTGGATTTTTTAATAATTGGACATATAAATTTTACATTAACTCTTTGCGCATATCTTTGCAATAAACTAAGCTTGCTTTCATGATTTTTATTCATCATACATATTTTTTAGAGTGTAAACTAGTTGAATTATATCTCAATTATGTCTCTACAAGCTCTCCTTAGCGAAGTTCGTCCAAATATGGAAATTTTCCAGGTTTGAATTTTGTTTTGGTAATATTCAAGAGTATGGGCCCCCTTTTTTCCTCTCAAATTTTCCTCCTATATTTTTACAAAATGGTCAGACTTTTTCCTTCCATCTATTTTGCCTTTCTAATTTTTGCCTACAATCAGACAAAAAGGATTATTTAATTCTATATAAGTGAAAGTACATGCAAAAAACAAGTAAAAAGGAGGATTATTTTTTGGTATTTAACAAGTATAAGTTTTAAGAAGACTCACTTTCTCAATTAAAAAATGGAACAACTCAAGAATTTTAAACCTTTTGATTTACATGAAAAATTACGTTTGAGCGATAATGATTTCGATGCATGGCTCGAAGAGCTTGGACTTCTCCATGGAAAAAGAACCTGCCATAAATGTGGAGGTCGAACAACACTCCGCGTTAATAAAGGCGTCAGTCCTTTTTACTTGTTTTTTGCATGTACTTTCACTTATATAGAATTAAATAATCCTTTTTGTCTGATTGTAGGCAAAAATTAGAAAGGCAAAATAGATGGAAGGAAAAAGTCTGACCATTTTGTAAAAATATAGGAGGAAAATTTGAGAGGAAAAAAGGGGGCCCATACTCTTGAATATTACCTTTGTTTTTAATAAGATTTAATCCATCAATTTAAGGCAATTAAAGCGGCTGATCAAATTTTTTACAAAGACAGAGTTCATTATGTGGATTTTAAACCTATTTTTACTTCTAAAAAGGAAGGAAAAATTGAAGGAATCGTTCAAGCTGACAATGAACAAAAGGATAACTTGACAAAACCTGACAAAAAATCTGTTGAAAATGTTCAAGGTATATTTTTTATGTTTTGAATTATTTGATGATTCTAAATACTTTAATTTTTTAGTTTTTATTTGACAATTGTCTTTATTAACATTTTATTTTTAATTTAAATTATTGTTTTTAGCAAAGGAAAGCGGCAAGAAGGAGAAGGTAAAAGTCAAAACTGCAATGGACAAAATAGAAAATGGGAATGTTAAGAAAGTAAAAATTGATGTTCAGAATGTTAGAAAGGAAAATGCGGACGTCCAAATTGCTAAAAAGCAAAAAGAAAACGTTTCTGCCAATCCTGGAAATGCCACAAGTAAACTTCAACAAGTCATCCATCAAGCCCAAAAAACTATCGAGAAAGCTCTAAACACTGGAAGCAATTCTTCTGTTTCGATTATAGAGCCTCCTAGTTCTGCGACTGATGAGCTGAAACGTTTGCGTACGGAGAATGCTGTTCTGTGCAAAAAATTGGAAATGCAGGAGAAAACAATTAATAGATTGGAGAAAATAACTCAAAAAGTATTTTATTTTAGTCCAAATTTCTTTAATATTTTGGATTTTTTCAGTTGCTTCAAAAGTCTGGTATGTCGGAGGCCGACCTTTCTGATTGAATGAGATGGCTATTAAAATCTAGAAGAATATTTTGAGAAATTATATTGAGTACGTTATTTAGTATATACATGGGTAATTATTAAATAATTGTCTTTTGCGGAATTCAGTGAGTTCGCAGAAACCTAAACGAGAGATAAATTTAAAAAACCTAATTCTTGAAAAAATTCCTTTAATTATTAAAAATAGAAGGGATCGACTGATTAGTATCCTATTCAGAGAATTCGGAAATATGACTAAAATTGTTCTGTAATGTTTGTCCGCAAAAAAACACAATAATTATCCAAACATATTACCCATAATTTTACTACGGGCTTGTGACAACATATATGCAAGTGAGGATTGTATTTTTTCCTATCTAAATATATATAATAGAAAATTCATTGTTGTATGCAAGGTTTAGTTTTAAAATTAAAAATTTGATTTTTTGGTTTGATTTTCGATTAATTTCATACAATTTTGAGTTTTTTAAAAATTAAATTGTAGCTCTAATATATTGATCGTCATCTTTTTGTCCATCTAAATCCAATAAGATTATTTTTGTACTTAAATATTGTTTATTATAGTTGTGTTCTATTTTAATTGTTAGTTAACGAAAATGAAAAATTGGTTTAATGTCTTTAATGCCGGTAATTTGTTTCTTAATAAACTGAATAAATTTAAAGTTTTTTGATTTTTCTTTTAATGTTTTGCTCATTTATATTTTTTTTTGGTTTTAAAGTAATTTTAATTTTTATGAATAGATGGGACCTTGGAGAGCATGTCTTGGAAAAATTGGAAGGCCCGAAACTATAAAACTTTACAAAGTGAAGTAAGTTAAAAATTTTGCACGGGAACATTTTATAAGAAACCTGAATGATTCGTCTGCCCCTATCCATTAAATTTTAAAATAAAATCGATTTTTAGATTAATGAGACCTGATGGGAGTGTTATTTTTGCCCGGACTGCAGAACCCCGAGTTCTTATTCAACTCCCAATTGATCTACGAACCGCTGATGAATATGAAAGAAGAATTCGTATTGCTGAACGAAGGCCGATGGTCAAACGTGAATTTGAGGTTTTTATTTTCATTAGGGGAAAACCGAGATTATTTTTCTTTAGGATCTTGGCGAGGATACTTTTAGTCATCAAAAATATACGACGCAATGGAAGTATTGATGAATATTCTTGTTTTTTTAAATAAATTTTATTTTATTCTTTTATTCTTATTTTTTGTTTAAATTAACAAATAATTATTTTAAACAAAATTTTTGAACGTTCATGATTAATATAATTTTAAAAGGAAAAATGCAGGCTGATGATATTGTATGGAATCAATTAAATAATGGGCATTGTTCTTTTAAGATTGTGTAAGTTTTATTAAAATAATTTAAATATACTAATTTCATGTCAGTACAAAATCAAAAAAGTTTTGCCGGAACGAGTACAACCTTACTGGAATTTGTAATAAAGCTTCTTGTCCTTTGGCTAATAGTCAATATGCTACTGTTAGGGAAGAGAAAGGTTTAAATTAATTTTTGGTTTTTAAAAATGCTGTTAGTTTATGTCGTAGGGCTTGTTTAGATCTAGTGTCTTATTCACAAAAATTCGGGCAGGGGACCATTGTGTACCGGCCGGTTGTATACCTCGCCATGTTTTGGGCATAAATTTTTCGATTCTTAATTGATTTAAGTAAATATATCAATCGAAAGCCCTGGCCGCTACACAATCGTCCTGTTCCGCAAAAATTCTAATCCGCAACGAAAACTTGCGAATTTTCTCAATCAAAAACTCAAAAAAGAGATGGGATTTTTATCTTGTCCAGATTGAAAACCCAGTGAAAAAGGATAGGTTTTTACCTTTATTATACTTCGAAAAGCTTTCGAGTATTTAGTACGGGTTTTTGCCTTTTTCCATTAAATACTCGAATGATATGCAAATAAAATAACGATTTACTATTTTAAGAATTTTCAAAAATATTTTTTAGGTGTTTGCTATTTATATATGAAGGTAATTGAACGAAGTCATTTCCCTGCTCGTTTATGGGAAAAAGTCAAATTAAATAGAAATATGGTCAAAGCTGTTGAACAAATAAATGTTAATTTATTACATTGGAGTGATTATATTCGACAAAAATGTAAAGCTAGGGTAATTAGAATTCATCAATATTTGGCAAGGATGAGGAAAATGAAATTAAGAGGAAGACAGCCAAAAATTATTCCAATTCAGGTTAAAATTTATCTTTTTAATTTTCAAAACTAATAAGTACACCTGGGGAATGGAAAGGCGATAATTAAATAGGCTGAAACGAAAATTCCAACTCTTGAATTGTATGGATCGGGCCAGAAGGCTGCGGGAATTTTTTTTCAGAAATTCTTAGTTTGCAAATTTGTCATAAGTGACTGAATCACTCGGTCACTAAAATGTCTATGAAAATTAACATCCCTCCTTGATGGTGAATCATCGATTTTAGGGTATCATAGTATGTGGGAGTTTTTTGATAATGATCAAGAATATTTTTTAATTTTCACTTAATCTTTAGAGAAAAATTGAACGGAGAGAAAAGCGAAGAGAAGAAAAGGCTCTAATTGCTGCAAAACTTGACAATGCTATAGAAAGGGAATTACTTGAAAGATTAAAGAAAGGAAATTATGGAGAAATGTATAAATTTAGTCAAAAAGCAATTGACAAAACTGTTGATAGGATGAGAGAAGATGAAGAGGAGGACGAGGAAGAAGTTGAATATGAAATGGAGCAAGAAGATCAACGCCAATTTGTTGAGGATTTTGAAGAATCTGAGGAGGAGGAGGAACAGGATATTGAAGATATTTAATTTTGTTTGTTGGAAGCTTTTAATTGTTTATTTAAAATAAAAATTTTATTTTAATTTAAAAAAGTATTTATTATTTATTCTAATAATAAGACAAAATCTAAATAAATGTCATCACAGAAATTATTTAATGGCAAAAAATGTAAATATTATAAGGCAAGGAAGTTTTCTTACAAAATACTTAATTAGTGCACTTCTAATTGAACTTCTATTCCTGATTTTTTGTAAAAGGATAATTAGTTATTTTCGATCAAAAATGTTTATGTAAAATAGAAATTCAATTGTTTGAGTTTTTTATAAGTAGGGGAGTTGGATAAAAATACTCAACTCGGCCCATTTTTATCCAATCCCTATACAACAAATAAAAATATTCTATTATTAGAGTCGGACAAAATTTAAAATAAAAATATATAGAAAATCATAAATATTAATTAAGATAAAAATAATTAAAAATCATAAGCCACTCGCAATTCTAAAAGAATACCTTCCATTTTATTTGAAAAGAAACGAAAGAGAGGACGTAAATCGCCAGAAATCGCGCATAGAATTGCTTCACAAACCAAATTGTTAGTTTCATTAGAAGAAAATAAGGAAGGAAGTAAATATAAATTTAATAGAATATTTCCAAGCAGACAAGCAGTTTGATTTGTGCCTTCTTTAAATGGTTGTATATATTGCTAAAAAGAGATTGGAATTAAAACGAATATAAATTAGGAAATGGGAAAAGCTAGAGAAAATGAGAAATGGGAAAAGCTCCGATATACTTTTAGATCTAGGGCCAATAAACTTTTGTAGATAATTTTGATTTTTCCTGAACTAACGAAAAGGTGTTGGAATAAAACGATCAAACAGAAGAAATTCCGAAATTTAATTTTTTAATCGATCAAGTAAAGAAGAAAAATTATAATTTTTTTTGGTTAAGTTGATTTTATTTAATTAAAAGTTAATCTTAGATCAACTTTCTCAAAACTTTTTTTCTTACCAAAAAGAAGAACACTAAAACTGTAAACTCTAAAGGATGCATTTGCCTTTCTTTAACCAAAATAGCTCCTTCATTCAAAAATAAACAAAATTTATTCATTTCTTCTTTAATTAAATTAAAATCTATTAAAGTAAAAACTTCATTTTTATCAGAATTTTCTATTTTATTTGAACAACGTAAATTATTCTCTTTTTCTTCTTTTTTGTTCAACAATAAATTATTTATTTGAATAATTTTCTGTTAAAAATAAAAAAATTAAAATTAATAAAAAATTATTTTTACCTCAAAATTCAATTTTTTAATATCTTCTGTTTCTTTAAATTCAGAAATTAAATCTTCTAAATTTTTATTTTCGAAAAAGTCATCAAAAGGAAGAGAATTTTCTGATTTTAAATTTCCTTCCTCCAAAAGTTGGTCAATTCTATCAAGAATTGCATCATCTTCTTCATCTATTTTGTCAATTAATAATTTTGACATACTAAAAAAATTTTTTTTTAATTAAAAATGGAAATAAACTTATTGTTAGAAGATATCAAATTATTACTTGAACAATTGCTTATACCAAAATTATATCTACAGAAAGATGTTCGGCTCTCATTCATATTCTCCATTCCATAGTGCCGAAGCCGTGCTGAATCCATACCCAGAATATAGAGGAATATTGGGAGGGGAGTATATTTGGACTTCCTAGGAAGAGCTTCAGGGTTGATCAGGTCCTTCAGCAATTCCCCATACTTAAATATACACAAACACACACCAGCTGGTGGAAATTCCTTATTAATAATTTAATACACGTTCATAATATTTACTAACCACAAAACTAACTAACTAATAATAAAGTGATTGAAATCAAGTGTGAAAAAGGGGAGGGATTTAAAATTGCATGAAATAGAAATAAATGGGATGTGAATACAAACTCCAAAGGCACAAACTCCGAACATGCTCAATACCGGGTTATACCTTACACTACCAAAGACTCCAAAACATAATAAAATTAAAAAATATTTTTTACCTTTTATGTGCCAATGAAGGCTTCAAAAATAATAAACGACATAAAATTCCTTCTGCTACAGAAAAATGATTAATTGCCATTTCAATGTTAAATAAAAGTTCTAGAAGTAAAGAATTAGAAGGAGCTTCATTAATTATTCCTTTATGAATTTCTTCTAGTAATTCTTTACATTTTGTTATTTTTTGGGGATTTTGAATTAATTGTTCAATTTGTGATAATTTTGATTGAATGGATTTTACAACAACAGGAGAAGTCTCTTTTGAAAGACGCCGACGAAAACCTAATAATTAAAAAGAAATTTATCAAAAATAAAAATTTTTATTCAGATTTACTCAAGTGAAAAATTAACAAGAGAATTAAAGTTCCTTTCACGGAATACTTGGAAGTTAATTTTAAAGTCTATTAAGACCGGCAAACATAGATGGGCACACAAACAAATATCAAAAACACAAAATTAACCCAAAAATTGCAATCAACTAGAGGAAATTGGAAACATATACCCAACTAAAAAACCAAAAATTTTAACTCTTACCAAAATAATGAAGATTATTTGAAGGAAGTTCCATCCAAAAACGACGTCGTCCATATCCACCTCCACCGGGAGTTTCCAATTCTAAAATATCCTAAAAAAGATAAAAAAAATCACCATAGATTTCAAAAAAAATTTTTACCCCAGGATTAACATTTAAACTAATTTTTGCACCCAAATTGTCACGGACTCCATCTGATGCGCGTAAAAGAATATTTCTTCCAATCTTGCCTGGTCTTCCTCCATTTAATCCGTAGGGAGCAAACACTCGACGTTCAGTTAGCAAAGAAAGACGTACATTTTTGCAAAATTGGAGATAACGACAAATTCCATCCCCGCCATGCCATCGGCCTGCGCCTCCTGAACCTTTGCGGAGAAGGAATTTACGAGCAATAACAGCCTTAAACGACCGATAAAAATTTTCCTTTATAAAATTAAAAAACTAACAGGATAATGCCGTTCTAAAACCTCAACATCTGTAATCCTCGTATTCGTCATATGTGAATGAACGCCAGATCTTCCGTGAAAACCAGTACCAGCTCCAGCACCCCCACCAATTGTTTCATAATAACCATAAGAATCATCACCAAAAGTTAAATTATTCATGCAGCCTTGGGAAGCTGCAACAGCATCAAAAGCATGCAGAATAACATCACAGAGACGTTGAGAGGTGAGAACGTTGCCTCCGACAACTGCAGCTTCATCGCTTGGATTTAGAATAGTGCCATAAGGAACTCGAATCTGAAAATGATTTTTAAAGAAAGATTTTACAGATAAGTTATTTACAGAAATATGAAATTAATTTTGAATCAAGAATTAAAATAAACCTTAACAGGAGCCAAACATCCTTGGTTTAAAGGAATATCTCGTCCAACAAGACAACGGAGACAATAAATAACTGAGGCCATTAAGACAGCTGGTGGTGTGTTGCAACTGTTGTGAACTTGTAAACCAGTGCCAGTAAAATCAAAGAGAACATCTCCCTATTTAAATAAAAAATATAAAAGATTGGATTTTAATTTTTAGAGCCAAATCCCTCATATCCAGGAGTTCCTTATACTAAAAGGCCCTATCTTTGGCTTAAATTCGATAAAAATAAACTCTCACAATCAGCCATAACCCCTCCCTCTTTTGTAATTAAATAATAATTTAAAACCGTTTCTTTATTAATTTCCAAAGTAAGCTTAATAGGTGTTCCATCATCCATTTTATCTTCAGCAACTTTTCTTAAAATTTTATTTTCACTATTTATTCCAATAGAATCAGCAACATTTTTAATTAATTGTCTAACAGCTAATTCAGCATTTTGTTGAATATGTGACATATATGAACGAACAACAGGAAGAGAATATGAAGAAACTAATTCTGTTAAAAGAAGTATTCCTTTATGATTAGCAGCTATTTGAGCATTTAAATCAGCCAAATTGTCTGCAATATTTCGAGCATTAGAACAACCAGGTATGTTACAAGGAGCATTTAATATATCTTTTAATTCTTTTTCGTTCAAATGACCTTCAGAGACAAGTTTAAAAGATATAAAAACAACGCCTTCTTGCTCCAAATGTGTGGAATGTGGAGGCATTGAGCCTTAAAATTTTAATTGGAAAAATTAAAAATTGTAAGAATTTTCCTTAAAAATATAGAAAAACCTACCAGGACAAAGTCCTCCAATATCTAAAAAATAAAAATTTAATATTTTATAAATTTTATTTAAAAAATTACCAGAATGGTGACCACGATTTGCAAGAAAAAAGTCTGGAGTTTTTGAATCATCGGAGATAAACACCTGAAAAGAATCAATTTAAAATAAAAATACATTTACTAACCGGTGTAATAACAGTTAAATCTGGTAAATGTGAGCCACCAGCTTTTGGATGATTGCTAAGATATACATCCCCTCTTCTGAAATTCTCAGCACCAACATGCTTTATTTGGAAACGTACAGCCGCCTGCATACCACCCAAATGAACGGGAATATGCGGGGCATTAGCTACAAGTCCACCATTGTGACAGAATAACGCACAAGAAAAATCCAGTCGATCTTTTATATTTACAGAGAAAGCAGAACGTTGCAAAGCAGTTCCCATTTGTTCAGCAATAGACATGAACCGATGTGAAAAGATGGATAATTGGATTGGGTCTAGCTCTGTTCCAATCGTGTCTTTGGAGACTGACGATAATTGAATAAGTACATTTCCGTGTGAAGTGATTTCTGCCCGACAGTTTGGTTCAACAAGTATTGTACTAAAAATTAGAGAAATTACCTTAAAATCTCTAGAAAAGTTGGGTATTTTGTTTTACTAAATAAAAGATTTCAACAAGCTAAAAAATTTAAAAAATACCAATTAGCGTCCACAATAATTGCAGGTCCAGAAATTAAATGACCAAAGTGAAGCTCTTTTAAATCATAAACATTTGTATCCAATTCACCTTCCTAGAAAAGAATATAGAATTCTAACTTTTATAGAATAACCTCAAAATAGCATTTAGTAACAAGTTTGAGAGGCGGAGGCGTGTTTGTGCGTTCCTGCAAATGTTCAGAGGGCAACAAAAAACGTTTGGCAATACCACGAACACTTAAATAAAATAATTAAAATCTCCAACATTTGTTTTAAAATATAAAAACAATCATGAATCTGCTATAAAACTAACCGAACATCATGTGCAATAATTGCTCGTTTAGGCATTTTAAACCCAAATTCTCTTGTGAATTTTTCTTCAAATGCCTCAATAAAATGAGAATAATCATCTCCTCTAGCATTTCCAATTGGTTGACACATTAAAGAATAACTAGAGTATTCATATCCCATATTCAAAATTCTTTCAAATTTGCATTGTTCGGGGTTAAAGCCTTGAGAAATTAATTCATTAAGCGAAGCAGCTTCGAGATGTTCAAAACGTTCATTTAATAATGGGAAATTTTCGGCTAAAAATTTTTAAATTCTATATTTTTAAGCTAATCAAACCATTAAATTTATGAATCCAGGACTCTTGTTGTTCATTAACTACATCAGCCAATACTAAACCATAAGCAGAAAGAACACCAGCATGTTTATGAATTTTTACTCTACTCATTCCTTTTAATTGAAAAATTGTTATAATAATCTAAAAACTAAATAGGAATAAAAAAATTGTATAAAAAGAAAAAAATATCTTCTACCAAGTGCTCGAGCAATTGCACATGCATGTTGACCACCAGCACCACCAAAGCAACTTAATATATGTCGACTTGTGTCAAAACCTTTCGCCTGAAATAATTTGTCTAAAAAACTTAAAATTGACAAACCTCAGTTAATGTTCTAATAGGTCGACACATAGACTCATTGGCAACTCGAATAAATCCAAAAGCACATTCTTGTACGGAAATAGGTGGGCGGCCTTGCACAGAGATGTGAGCGTTGACTTCCTCATTTAAAGCTTCAAATGCTCTCAAAGAAGCATTCCTTTTAAAAAATTATTTTAATTAGAATTAATTAATAAACTGACTTATCCAACGGCTGTTGCTCATCTGGTCCAAAAATTCTAGGAAAAAATCCAGGAAGCACTCGACCCAAAACAACATTAGCATCAGTAACAGCCAAAGGACCTCCTTTACCGTAACAGACAGGACCGGGATTAGAACCAGCAGATTCAGGGCCAACAATAAAAAGTCCATCACGGAAGAAGAGACGAGAACCGCCACCAGCCGCCACAGTTTTAATTTCTAATTGAGGAGCTTGAATAGCAATACCAGCAGTGATGGAATCAACAACATGTACAAAACGTCCATCATATCGAGAAACATCTTAATTAAAAATGAGGAAAATTAGTAATTAATTATTTATGTGAATATATTTATTGTTACTATTGTAAACTATAAAAATATTTTTTTCAATATTTTTTTTTTATTTTTTAAAAAAAGGAACCTCCAAAATTATCCCGAAAATATTCTAAAATTTAACCTGTTGAAGTTCCTCCCATATCAAACCCAATAACCGGCTCTTTATTTTCTTGATCATAAGCAGTAAAAGAAACACCAACAACTCCACCAGCTGGACCACTTAAAATTGCTCTACTTCCAATAAAACTACAAAAAAATATTTTTTTTCAAAAATTTAATTTTTAAAGAAAACCTTTCAATAGGACATAAACCTCCATCTGATTGCATAAATTCAACTTCAACTCCTTCCAAATTATTTACAAAACCAGAACGAAATCCTTTAATATAATTATGAATAATTGGTGTTAAATAAGCATCAGAACAGGCTAAAATAGTTATTTTTTAAAAATTAATTAAAATTTAAAAAAACTTGTAAATCCTCTCGGAACAGCTTTAACCATTGAAATAACTTTACTAGACAAAGAAACATTGGAAAAACCAATTTCTTTTGCTAATTGTCCAACAGCTTCTTCATGAGCATGATAACTTTAATAAAAATATTTAAAAAAAAAAAATTAAAGTAACTAAATATTTAACAAGTAAAGGATTATGAGAAAAAAGAAATTTAAATAAAGTTACTTATTTTGAACTAAATAAAACAAAGTGAAAGCAAAAGAGAGTTGAAATTATGTGAGGAAGACTATTTTTAAGAAAATAATTTTTAAAAAATTTGCTTCAAAAATAGAGTTTTCGAATATATTAGAGATCGGCCTGGGTCTGGGGACCAAGGCCAGGATTTTTCCTTTGCCCAGAGTCCAGGTCCAGGCATTTTTTGACCTTCCTGGGTTTTTCCAGAATCCAGGCCCAGGTCAATAAATCAAACCCAGGAACAGGCTTTTCAAAAATTCCGATCTCTCAAATATATTTTAAAAATTATAGGCAAAACCAAATTAAAATATTTAAAAATTTACATATAAGAATGGATAAAAAGTATAGCCAATGAATGTATTCCTTTTGAATAAATTGATAATAATTGCTGCTTAATTTTATCCAAATCCAAAGGTTTTTCTATTATAATCTTTTTTTAAAAAATAAAAAATAATTAAATTTAAATTTTAAGAGAAACCGGTTGTCCATTTGAAGCTTTAATTCTTTCACCAGAAATTCTTAATTGACAAGAAGAGTGGTCAATCAAAATTCTTTCATCAATTTCAATAACTTGAGTGTAAAGAGTTGAAGGAATTTTTATATCAAATTCAAAAATTTTTGGCCGAGATTGGTTTCCGATATAGAGTAAATCCTAAAAATATTTTTTTTATAAAATATTTATTTTTATAAATATGTAATTTTATAAATTGTTTTACAAAATTTGTCAAAAATTGAATTTTTTATTATGAGTAGGGCTGGCAAAAATATGAATGAAAAACCCTCTAACTGACCACTGTCTTTTGCGTTCAACTAATCACTCATTCAAACAGACACTAAATTTATGAATTAAATGTTCAGTTATGGTCAGTTAGAGGGTTTTTCATTCATATTTTTGCCAGCCCTAATTATGAGATTAAAACAAAAGTATTTATAAAGAATTGAGTGGGGTTGAGTTATTTTAGAAATAAAAACTAAAATTAAATAGGTAATGTCAAGGGTTGCTTACTTAATTGTATTTTATAAAAGGTTTATTTTTCAGAATGGAATTCGCAAAATAACCTTTTCTCGGAAAATAACCTTAAAGAATTTCTAATTTTCAGAAAAATTTTTTAAAAATAAACAAAAAAAACTTTAAATCCTTTAGTAATCAACAAAGCCATAGGTTCCCCTTTTCTTTCAAGCAAAGCATTTGTAGCCACAGTTGTACCCATTCTAATCCAAGCAATATTTTTAACATCAATTAATTCCCCCTTTTTTATTTCTTTTCCAGTAAATTCACTTAGAATACGTCTAATTGCTTCTGTCGGGGCATCAATATAATTTTGTGGGTCTTCAGAAAGTAATTTAAATGTTTTACATTTTCCATTTGGATAAACAACAAAAACATCTGTAAATGTTCCTCCTCTGTCAATTCCAAATCCGAGACGTTCTAATTTTTTGTTGATATTATCTATAACCATTTTTAGTTTCTAAACGATAAAAATATAATTATTGATAATTTAGAATACATAGAATTTTAGATTTTATTTCAATAAAAATGCAAAAAACAAAAAAAAAAGACAAAAGATGTTAAAGTAGATAAACTAAAAACGATAATTTTATTTTTTGTATGACCCCTTTTTATTTTCTCCTCAATTCTATGGCAATAAGTACCCAGCTCCACGTGTTATAACCTAAGGTCCGGTACTGTGCATGTATAACATAACTCAGGGTGAGTATCTCTATTCCCATAAAAGATTTTAGGGAATAGGCGACTTATTAAAAATAGTAGTTACAGTAGTTATAATAGTAGTTACATCCAATGTTCGCATCGGTTTCAATTGCAAAGCTAATGATTTACGGCATCGATTGTGGTACACATGCACAGTAAGGGGGGGGGCAGAAAATAAAAATAAAAAGGGATCATACAAAGTTCAAAATTACCCTACAAACGACTAGTTGAAGGTGTAAAATATTTTCAATATTACTATAACTAAAGGATTTTTGTTTAAAGTTTTGTCTAAAAGTTAGCCAAGAAATACCTACAAAAATATTTAATATTCCTCTAATGAAATAAAGATCAAAAGAAATGTTAATCTGTATTTGGATAAAAATATTTAATTTGTTGAGGATAAAATTATTAATAAGTTTAATAATATTTAAGAGATCTTATCAAGAATTTTAAATAATTTTAATTGGTTATGTTTTTAATAAAATAAATATAACAATATCATTGAAAATATAACATTGAAAAGTTATAAGGAAGATGAATTGATAATAATAAGAGAGATAATACTCTACATAAGTATGTTAAGAATTGATTAGTAAAGGCGTTGATCATTAAAGGAGACTCGAATTTTCTAATAATTTTATCAGTTATATTATTATTATTATTTATAATATTCATGATATTGTACCTGTGATTTGTACCCGTGATTGTTGTATAAATAAATAATAAAAAAATAAACTATTAATATACCTAATTAATTACCGCGCAATATACACAATAAATAACTACTGCCCTTGTAGACCCAAAACCCATGGCTAACACATGGCAACCGTGGCAAACACCAGCTCGGGTGATGGTACCAAGACTTTTAAATGCTTAAGGAAATGCTTTTAAATTTTTCTAAAGAATATATTCATTTTAGATTACACCAAGGGTCTTCTCTTTTCTTTTCCCCCTCATTTTTCAACAGGAATAAAAAAAAATAAAAATTTTAGCCGCAATACCTTTATTCTAATCTTCCAAGTTTCTTTTTTTACATATTTATTAATGTTTTAACTTTTTAGCAGATTATACTAAATATTAATAATCGTTCTTAGAGGACAAAAATATTTTTATACCTACCTAATTCATTAATTATTCACGTGTTTTTCCAAAAAAAACTTTTTTATCAATTTCTCTATCACAAAATTTTCAGGTGAACAGTTTAATGATATTCACATAATTTTAACATTTTTTAATAAATAAATTTTCTTTCCCCTCTTTCCCCCCTTTAATACTTTTTCCAAACAAAAAAATATAATTTATTTTAAATAGCGATTTCCTTCATTCTTCATTTCTGCACTCCTTTTTGATAAAAAAATTTATTTTATTTTTCGCAAAAATTTAATTTTTATAGACAAATTAATTTAATTAAATGATAAAACCAGTTCGATTTACAAAAATTTTTTTTTAATTTTTTGGGCTGGCACGTAATGGTGCGATAATAAAAACTACTAAAACCCGTGCACTGGTATCACGACTTTTGCGCCGAGAACATTTGCGCCGCGACTTATGCGCCGGGCGACTTGTGCGCCGGGCGACGTTTGCGCCGCGACTTTTGCGCCGCCACTATCATTAATAATTATGAAAAACTACAGCCGGACCTCACTATAGAAGATGTAGGATAGTGGAGTTTTTCAATGTAAACTTTAAATAATTATTTTAGTCAAAAATTCCGATAACTTTTATTAGGTTATTTGTTTCGGTTTTTATATTATTTGTATTATTCATTTGTATTCATTCAAAATATTTTTTTTACAAATTTCAGCTTTTAAAACGAAAATACATACTACTTTTTTCCTTGCTATTTTTAAAATATTGGTCTAATAATTTCCGACATTATCAATTTTTTATTTCGTTCATTTTACTTTTTTCCGAAAGTTTTATCAAAAGAAATTTCTTGATCGAAGCTCAAACCTTCTGAAATTAGACAAATAGTTACCGTTATTAAGAAAATAGTTAACATAATTAACCAAATAATATTACTGTGTGATCGTACACCGAAACTTTTAATTAAGTCTTAGTAAAGTCCGTATGTTCATTTTCTTTGTCTTTATTAATTTTTAATTTTTTTGTCAAGCCTATATTTTTCTGTACTTTTTCTCAATTTTATTTAAAATAATAAAAATTGTTTTTACCATAATTTACCATAAATTTTTTTGCTTCTTATCAGTTTATTTTTTATTACAATTATTGTTCTATTTATTTTACTTTTAATGAAAAATATATTTATTTATTTATTTATTACTATTTTTCTTATCAAAAAAAGCAATTAAAAGGCCTCTAAATAATTTTTTGGCGGTTACCAATAAAAGTAAAAATAAAATAATATTTTTTTTGGGAAATTATTTTTCTTAACAGAAAAGAAAAGATAAAAATAAATTGAATAAATAAATATGTACAATCAAATATTTTTTGGTATATAATTATCAACAACAAGATTACTATAATACTTAACTGCTCGGAGTAATAATAATAATAATCTTCAATTAGGTAATCTAAATCTGCAATCCAGACATGGATTGCAAAATAAAGAAATGAGAATAATTAGTAGTAAATTACTGATTTAGTAGCAGGCGACAAGTTTGGTGTAAAATTGTTTTTTTTCTCAAATTTTTAAATTTATAATTTTATATGTTATCACCAAATTCCCAATAGTTTTGAAGAAAAATTAATAAAAATAAATTAATTTATTATTCTGTAAGTTAGAAATAAAATATTTTTTAGATAATTATCACGTTTAAAAATAATAATTTGTAAAAAATGAAGTTTATACTTTTTAAATTATTATTTTATAACATACATTTTTACTTCCTTTTTACAAAAATTTATAGTAATTTCATAAATAATCTTTAGAAAAAATATAGTTTAGACTTTTTAATTAATTTTCTTTTCTTTTTTTTTTCTTGACAATAAAATCGTGGAAAAAAGTATGGAAGCGCTAGAAAATTTTTTTTTAAATTCTTAATTTTTCATTCAAAAAATACGTTCTATATAGCAATCGAAAGCTCTATTTGTATCTCAGTTGACATGTTTCTGCATTTTTCATGAAAATGAAAATTGGCCGAGATAATCCGGATCTACCGGATCTACCAAATGGGATTTGGTATATCCGATGGATTTGGTATACCAAATGGGATTTGGTAGATCCGGATTATCTCGGCCAATTTTCATTTTCATGAAAAATGCAGAAACATGTCAACTGAGATACAAATAGAGCTTTCGATTGCTATATAGAACGTATTTTTTGAATGAAAAATTAAGAATTAAAAAAAAATTTTCTAGCGCTTCCATACTTTTTTCCACGATTGTATGTAATCGTGTGTTGTTATTTTTTTAACAATTTATATTTATTTTAATAACGAATAATGGGTAGTAGGGTTGGCGGATCCGGATCCGAAAAAAGGGCGGATATATGGAAATATTCGGTTCAGATATCGAATCCGGATATTCTAAGATTTCCTTTCTAACGGATAGTTATCCGCCAACCTTAATATGTGGGGGAAGGGGGGGGGGGAAGGATTGTTTTGTAGGGATTTAATATAGATAGCTTTAACTTTCTTTAAATATTTTTTTCCAAAATATTAATTTTTGTTAAAAATCTTTTTAAAAATTAAAAACTTGGAAAGTTAAAAATACAAAAATGAGAATATGTACATATATGTATAGATAATAAGGATGAATAAAATTTTATTTTTTTATTTTTCAATATTTCTTGGAATTTTCTTTTCACTTTCTTTCTACCAGAGGTGGGTCGGAATTCCGATTTCCGACTTCCGATTTCCGATTTCCGACGTTTTTTTCCTTCCGATTTCCGATTTCCGAAATTTTGGAAAAATTTCCGATTTCCGACAATTTTTGAAGTAAATTTCCGACTAAAGAGTATTTCAATATTTTCAAAATTTTCGCCTGCGGCGCAGAAAAAGGAAAAAATCTGGCTTCTAGCCTTCCATAATTCTCAAAATTTTCGCCTGCGGCGCAGAAAAAGGAAAAAATCTGGCTTCTAGCCTTCCATAATTCTCAAAATTTTCGCCTGCGGCGCAGAAAATAGAAGAGTTTTGGCTTATGGCTCCCAAAAATCCCAAAAATTTTTGCCTGCGGCGCTGTAAAAGGAAGTTGAATGGTATATGGGAGGATTAGGATGGATTAAGGTGACTTTGAGTTATATCGTGTGATTTAAGGGGTCATAGGTAATATCGAGGGATCTGAGTGTGATATCGAGGGATTGAGTATTTCGAGCAGGGGTGGGCACCAGACACTAACGAAACAACGAAACGAAACGAAACGTTTCGCCCATGTCTGGTGGGCACTCAAATTTCCTTTATCAAATCTCTCTATATCTCTGTCGGGAGTCGGGGTCCCGACAAATGGTTTGGAGAGATGAGTCGTGGCACCAGCTAGTGAAATGTGGCACTAGCACCAGACTGTTGGTAGTGCCAACAGTCGAAGGAAGAGAAGAGTTGAGTGAGTGACTCGGAGCACGAGTCGCTTTAACCCAAGAATAGCAGTGGTGGACCGTAGTGCGGTTCACCAAGGAAGCAGTAGTGAACGGAACACGTTCACTTTAAAGATATCAACAAACAAAGCACGTCCAACAAAAAATATTTATTTTTCCACCCAAAAAAAGTCAACAATTGAACGAGTGGAGCGAATAGGTAAAGTAAAAGGCTAACCAGTGGGCAGTGGCAGTTAAAGCCAAAGAGCAGACCACTGGAAGCAGCAGATCAGCCAATTGAAGTAGTTGAAGTAGTGAAGAGGTTGAATGAGGAATATTTGGGTGGCTGATCCCCTGCTTAAATAGACCCAAATAAAGGCGGGGTTTGGCAATAAATTAATTAAAAAATGTAAGTTTGAAAGAATGCGCGAAGTAGCTAGAGAAATAAAAAACAGAAGAGAAGACTCGGCAAGAGAAGCCAAGTCAAAAAAACAAAAGGAAAATTAAGTAAGAGAACAGAGGGTGGCTGGCACGAACGGACACAAAAAAATAAAGGAAAGGAATTTAGGCGGGCAAATAAGTTTGAAAAAAGGAGAGTGGACGAGCCAAAAAATTAACGGTGAACAAGCAAAAAATTAACCAAATGTGAACGGGTAAAAAATTGGCTAAAAGTCGCCAATGTTTGGCGACACTCCCCCCGCCCAACAAAAATCAAAAAAATTCTTCATCGTCATCTGTCTTTCTTCATCAGTCATCTTGTAGAGTCACAGTGTGCTGCTGAGTCGGTGCCGAAGACAGGTTGACAGCACGTTGCGTAGGCGCATATTAGTGTCCAGAGCAGTGATGATGGTGATGGAGCGCCCTTTCGCGAGTTCCCCTTTTTGAAAGCTTTTGGTGAGGGGCGGCACTCCACTACCGGGCTTTCTCGTTGTCGTCCTTTGACTGATGAACAACTTTTGCGCGGTCGACGTGATGACCACTGAACTAGAAATATTTCTGTTTTGTCCATGACGGTTGTAACAGCCTGGGTAGTTCCCGCTCGGTTAGCACATACATTTATTTTTGAAGCGGTAGAACGATTTCTAGTTATTTGTTCCGTAGCAGCTTCGGTCGTTCCTTCAGTAGCAGCCGCGGTAGTTCCACACGTTACAGCCGCGGTAGACCCAGCTTGGGTAACACACAAAAATTTGCCTGCATTAGAAAAGCTCGTTGACGTTTGATCTGTGGCAGCTTCGGTTGTTCCATCCTTGAAGGTTATTTCTGATTGCAGTAGCTTTAGTTGAGCAGTTTGAAACACTTGTTGTTTACACCAGCAAGCAATACCAACCAGAGTTAGAAAGGACAGCATCAACAGAAAATGCATTGATGAGCATTTGAAGGGGGCAGTAGAGCCAGCGTTGATTTCGTTGATGAGACATAAACAGATAAGAACAGCCAACAAACAATCATATTTTAGTCTCATTTTAGTGTTGCGATGAGTCCAATCCTGAGCAGGACGCATTTTCCATTTAACTGTGTCCCCAGGACTTTCAGAACCAGTCGTTGAGTTATATTTGGTTTTGGTTGCTGCTGTTGTATTTTCAACCAGAATATTGTTTAATGTTGAGCAACACCGATTAGAAGAGTTGAAATTGTTGGACGCTTTGTCGGATTGAAAAGTCACTTGACCATTTCTGTAGTTGGGCCGGTTGCTTCTAAGCTTTGAGTTGATCCAGACTTTGCGTCGACGGTGGCGTTCGTTTGCTTTGTGGTGTACAGTTGAGCTCGTTGACGACTTGCTGTCAGCTTGTGAGTCGATGTTGCGAGAGCTATTGATGACCATTCCAGAGTAGGTCACTTCAGGTTGCACTGGTGTAGGAACTCTCCAATTTCCTTCGAACATTCCTTTGTGAAGACCAGCTTGGTAGAACACACGCTTTTTGGGTTGAGGTTGTCTCCAGTTGGCTTCAGACGGTCCGTCGTGGTGACCCTTGTGGTAGTACACATGCTTTTTAGGTTGGCGTTTTGTACACAGCATGAAGTGGTGTCGGCCTCCACATCTACGGCATTTATTAGCTGCACGGCATCGGTTGAGCAGGTGACCATCGTATAGGCAGTTGAGGCACCGTCCTTGATCAAGGAGACGAGCTCTGCGTCTGTTGCGGGAGTTGAACATCGGACATTGGCTTGGCTTATGTGTTGGTCCAGTATGGCAGAGTGAGCAACCATATTCTTCAACTGGTGATTGTAGAAGATGAGCATGCAGTTCATACTGTTCGTCAGTGTGGCCTGGTGGTTGCATTGGACGAGTATATAGTGCAGTTTGAGCTTGAAGTGGGCCTGTTGATTGCGTGGCCATAAATGCACGAGAAAAGTCAGATGGTTCGTGATGGTCGCTTTGTTCAGTCGGCTGGCGATGGTGAGGTTGTTCCTCAGGCGTGGTTTGTTGTTCGAGCTTGGTTGGATGAAGAGTGGTGATGGTAGTCTCCAGTCTTTCTTTGAGTTGAACAAGGCGTTCAAGTCCAGTGCGTAGTTGAGCCAGAGTCCATTCGGCATTCTCATCTTCTTCCCAACCAATCAGGGTCTCCAGGGCTTCACGTGGTAGCTTTGACCGGATGATTCCACACACAATTTCGTCCTGCGTTGCATTAGAGCCCTCCGGGGATTCCAACTGGAGACAAATTCTTTCAACATGTTCTCGGAGGTTGCGAAGAGAGTACAGTGAGTTGTTGGCCAACGGCAAGTGCAGAAGTTCAGCAATAAGTCCTTCGCGTAGTACTTTAACATCACCAAATTGACGTCGTAGTATGCTGACCACCATCGGGTAATTGTCATCCGACGGTGGGTACCCATCAATTGCACGGTGCGCCGCAGAACCAGGCACTAGGCTTTGCAGTAGACACAAGTGCTTCTCAAATGGTGGGAGTGGTTGACTGTTCACTGCGCGGTCAAAAGACATCCAGAAGGCAGTCCATTCCGTTTGGTCTCCAGCAAAAATCATTGGCTCCAGGCGGAATGGTCGGAAGGTTAAGTAAATTGGTGCACTATTGTATGTCCCTTGTTGTTGATACGGCGAAAGTCCAGATTGACTAGCTAAATAAGTGTGATGAGCATTTGCACCATTTGGAGTTGATTGAGGCTCATTCGCATTAGTTTGAGTTGAACGTCGGATAAGCACTGCATGTCTTTCCAATGAAAGGCGTTCTTGTCCATTAACTATTGTGTGGTGAGTATGGCATCGTTTATCTCCAGCTTGCTTCACCACAGTAGCAGAGATCAAACTTCCTTTGGACGAGACTGAACCATGGTTGACAGTCCTTCGTTGCTGTAAACACACGTTAACCAACTCCACCAGTTCATAAGAACGTTCAATTTGCATCAAAACAGTAGGTTCATCCTCCATTCTTGCTTCACCTCGTGGCGGTGGAAAGGTTTGTAAAACATCCATTTCTTCTTGTTGTTGAGTTGGAGGTAACCTGGCAATCACACCATACCATTTATCAACCAGTGCTTGGGCTCTTCCAGTAGCATTGCTAAGTTGATATGCCAAAAGTTCCAATTGATCATCCTCGTTTGTTATAGTGTTGTTAGCGTTTAGGGCAGTCAAAACAGCACGCCCTTTATCCTTTGTAGTGGCCAGAACTACTCCCAGTTGTAGACGTATTACTGCTGACATTGCTGCAGGTGTAGCTCACCTCACTTCAGCAGTGGTAGTTGTAGTGGTGGTTGTTGTGGCTGTCGCTCAGCTCACTTCAGCAGTAGTTGTTGTCTGTTGTCGTGGCGGTAGCTCCGCTCACACACAGTTGAAGTAGTTGGTGTAGTTGTTGTTGTAATAGTTGGTGTTGTATTGAACCACGACGGCGTCCCGGGTCGTGGCACCAGTTTGTCGGGAGTCGGGGTCCCGACAAATGGTTTGGAGAGATGAGTCGTGGCACCAGCTAGTGAAATGTGGCACTAGCACCAGACTGTTGGTAGTGCCAACAGTCGAAGGAAGAGAAGAGTTGAGTGAGTGACTCGGAGCACGAGTCGCTTTAACCCAAGAATAGCAGTGGTGGACCGTAGTGCGGTTCACCAAGGAAGCAGTAGTGAACGGAACACGTTCACTTTAAAGATATCAACAAACAAAGCACGTCCAACAAAAAATATTTATTTTTCCACCCAAAAAAAGTCAACAATTGAACGAGTGGAGCGAATAGGTAAAGTAAAAGGCTAACCAGTGGGCAGTGGCAGTTAAAGCCAAAGAGCAGACCACTGGAAGCAGCAGATCAGCCAATTGAAGTAGTTGAAGTAGTGAAGAGGTTGAATGAGGAATATTTGGGTGGCTGATCCCCTGCTTAAATAGACCCAAATAAAGGCGGGGTTTGGCAATAAATTAATTAAAAAATGTAAGTTTGAAAGAATGCGCGAAGTAGCTAGAGAAATAAAAAACAGAAGAGAAGACTCGGCAAGAGAAGCCAAGTCAAAAAAACAAAAGGAAAATTAAGTAAGAGAACAGAGGGTGGCTGGCACGAACGGACACAAAAAAATAAAGGAAAGGAATTTAGGCGGGCAAATAAGTTTGAAAAAAGGAGAGTGGACGAGCCAAAAAATTAACGGTGAACAAGCAAAAAATTAACCAAATGTGAACGGGTAAAAAATTGGCTAAAAGTCGCCAATGTTTGGCGACAATCTCATCCCTCTATCACTACTCAATTTTAATCTCCAAATATCCCTATTAATTCTATAAATTCTCTGATATCCCGTCTAATCAACCAAATCCCACGATATCTCTTCTAATTCCTTCGAATTTGACTTTTGAGTTGCAAAAAGAACTTTTACTCCCTCAAATTACACTCAAGAAATTACACTCAAGAATTACACTCCACCTTACAATTTTAAATATTATTTTAGTTATGAAAATAAAAATTTTATTTCCGAGTTCCGACTTCCGATTTCCGATTTCCGGCGTTTTTTTCCTTCCGATTTCCGATTTCCGAAAAAAAATCTTGATTTCCGATTTCCGAGTTCCGACTTTTGAGCCATTTCCGATTTCCGACAGTTCCGATTTCCGACACCTCTGACTGTTCCGACCCACCTCTGCTTTCTACCAGAGGTGGGTCGGAACAGTCCGAGGTGTCGGAAATCGGAAGAGCCGGAAATCGGAACTGGCTCAAAAGTCGGAACTCGGAAATCGGAAATCAAAATTTTTTTTCGGAAATCGGAAATCGGAAGGAAAAAAACGCCGGAAATCGGAAATCGGAAGTCGGAACTCGGAAATAAAATTTGAGTATTTCCACCCCTGCTCGAAATACTCAATCCCTCGATATTACCTATGACCCCTTAAATCACACGATATAACTCAAAGTCACCTTAATCCATCCTAATCCTCCCATATACCATTCAACTTCCTTTTACAGCGCCGCAGGCGAAAATTTTTGGGATTTTTGGGAGCCATAAGCCAAAACTCTTCTATTTTTTGCGCCGCAGGCGAAAATTTTGAGAATTTTGGAAGATCCTTAAGCCAAAAATCTTCCATTTTTGCGCCGCAGGCGAAAATTTTGAGAATTATGGAAGGCTAGAAAGTCGGAAATCGGAATTCCGACCCACCTCTGCTTTCTACTAAACACATACATTCTTTTTTTATAAACCACGTGTGGTAAATGTTTACTAGAATATATATATACTTATATATATTGATGTGTGCAAAATATTTAGTAAAAAAATATTTAAAAAAACATTCGTCATTCGACAGAGCCCTTTTTTTATTTTTGTTATTTTCCCTAGTTTATTTTTATTTAATCTTTTATTTTAAATAGCTGACTATTTTTTAATTTAATAAATTTATTTGAATGATGCAACTAATCGGAAACTTTATAATAGTACAATTTTGAACCTTTTCACAAATTATATTGACTCAAAATTTAGCAACACCGACCCAGAAGTTTTTTTGTTTTTGGAATTTGTTTCTAATACCCTTAGATTCTATGAATACTAACAAGACATTGTTGTTAGTACTGTCTCCAACTTTTTTTTATTCATTATTTCTTGAAGCTTTTATTATCTAATTTTATCATTTATTTACAATAATATTTATTCAATATCTTTAACGGATCAAGGTTAAAAATATTATTTTCATCAATATTTATTATTTAATCAATCACTTTTTTATAGCCCTTCCTTTTTTTCTACTTTTTACTTTCCGCATTCTCACACATGACTGGCAGTCCGCCGAACGCGGCAACAGCTTTTTTTCTTCTCTTTAAAATAAATATTTATATACACTTCACCGACCGCGTGTAGAACAAAATCAATTAATTGTTCACGTTTTTAACTACTTTTTAAATACTACTAAAAATAAATTTATTTGATCAAATTTATTTTTTTATTCAATTTTAACACCAATTTGTTAATCAATATTTCAATAAGATCCTTTTGTCGGTTCGCTTTTTTGTTTCTCCGATCCTTATATTCTTTTGGTTAACATTAATAGGGTTGTCGGTTGTATGAGAGAATATGAGACTGAACTATTTTTGAAATTTCTTAATTAATTTAAAGAAAACCCATTAAATTATTTTATTTATTGTTCACTTTTAATTTTCTTCGTTATTTTTTGGAATTTACTTTTAATAAAAAACTCTAGTTAATATTTGTTTTTTTCATTTTTTTGATGCTTTAATTTTTTATTTTGTTTTAAATAAATTCTTTTTATTTTTAATAACTTTTTAATTTTTTAAATTTTTGATAATGATCTCTCTCCCCTTCTCTCCTTTTCTTAGAATTTTTATTTATTATTCACTTTATCTAATGATTAATTATTTATTATTTGTTTTATATTTCCTGTAATTGGGCATTTAAAATTATTTTAATCTGCGCACTTTTCTTTTTTTTATTTTCTTAGAATGTATATTTTTGTTTATTTAAAATTTGTTTGGATAATTTCTGAGATGAAAATATTTTATTTTTTTTTAATTTTTTAGTCTTTTCTTTTGAAATAAATGAAAAGATAACTTTGAATTTTTGTTTAAATTATCTCCTCAATCCATTTATCTACTCATACTTTTATCAGATTTAGATATCCGAAATTTTAGTTGATCCTAGAATTGCAAAACTCATTTGAGAGGGGTTAGTGGACACCTCTGACTGTTCCGACCCACCTGTGGTGGACACTAACCCCCCCCCCCCTCATTCAGTTTAAAATTAATTTTTTTCCTCCTTTTTACCCTATTTCAAAAATTAAATTAACTTTTCCTTTCCCATTCGAGGAAGAAAGAAAAAATTGGATGCCGGCATTCCTTTCAGATACTGCCAAATTTTGTATATTAAATTTTAATTTTATCCCAATAATAATTTTACTTTTAAACAAAAATTCTTTTTTATCTTTGTTTATGTTTACTTCATTAGAGCCAAATACATATTTACAAATTAATTTTTATTTTTACTGTAAAATAAAAATAAAAAAAGCATATGTATTTACATCTATTTAGCACATGTACTTTCTAAAAAATATTTTTCTTTGCCAATTTTATCCTTTTCTCATTATTTTTTTCTCTTTCACATTGCTTATACACACTCACAAATATATACATTTTTAGTGTAATCCTCTAAAGTTTCTCAAAAGATAAAAAAATTTTTAAAGTGTGTCAGGCAGTACAAAACGAGCTAGTAAAGCAGCTGGCTTTACAAAAAAAAACAATTATTATTTCCAACCTTTTTTTACGGTTTTGGATATGTTGGCGCGGAAATGTTTGTGAACTGAATTGAGACAGAAAAAAAGATTTATTTTTTTCGTTTCGAAGCCAAAACTAATTGAAGAAAGGGCACGAAATGCAAACGAAACAAAACAAAAAATTTCGCAAGTCCTCTGTCGGACCTAAAATCGTAAAGATTTTTTTTTTAAAAAAGTTATCTTAAATTTTGTTTTTAAAAATTTACAGAAAACCATTTTATTTTTCTCAAAAAACTAATTTTAGACAATAATTGCTCATATTTAACCGAAATGCATATTGGATACGTATCAATTTACGTAATAAATGAAATCTCTTACATAGTTATTTTTTTAAACAAAATTTCATTTAAATTTTTCGTTTGCTATTTTATTTGTGCGCGCCCAAAACCTTCCCTACGCCAGAATATTCCCTTCACTCCCTCATTTACTTAAATAAATATTTTTTTATTTCCTTTTTTTTCACTCCAAGTTTTAAAATATTGTGCAAATTTGCGGATGTTAATTTGCGGATCAATAAAAAAATTATTTAAATAAAAATATTATTAAATGTTTTTTTTTTACTTTTTTTCCTTCAAATTTTAACAACTTTTAATTTGTTAAAAAAATATTAAAATTAAGTTAATAACTGAGAAAATTAATTATGTATATGTACTTTAGTTATCTGACTTTTGAACATGAGAGAAATACCAGAAAATTTTTTTTATTTAAAATTGTAGATAAATTTGGAATTATTTTTGTTATTTTTTGAGGAAAATTAAAGTTATTTATAATTACTTTCTAAAATTATTTAGATAATAAAACTTTACTTAATTACTATTTTTTAAAAACTATAATTGAAGACTAAATTTCAACGACAATATTTCCTCTAAATTTTATCAATCAGAATTTCCAAAATTTTGAAATTTTTGGAATTTTTAATTAATTAAGAGGACAGATTTTCGTAATTTTAAGGGCAACAGAGCTCATCAAAATTACGTCATATTTAATGTCTATTAATTTTATTTTAAAATTTTTATTTTATTTTCCCATCACCTTTGTTTATTTTCCCATAAAATATTTAAAGTAAACTTTTACTTGTTTTTATTTTAAATTTATTTAATGTCTTTTAATTTTTTAAATTCTATTTATTACGTAAATGGCACTATTTTTACATTTCTTCTTTTAAATAATTTCCATTTTGTATGTTAAAAATTTGTAACTAAAACACCTGTCTTTTAACAAAAAATTAAAAAAAAAAGATTTTTTTAATTTATTAGTCATTTAAATAAATAAATATACTTTTAATTTTTTGTTTTTAATGTAAAAATAGTATTTTAATATTTTTTGAAAATATTTTGAATCTTTTTTTGTAATTTGTTTTTCAATTTAAATTTTATTAATGCTTGAAGTTTACTTATAATGGCATAAAAAATTAAGTAAGAAAAAAATTTTAAAATTTTGGGTTACCTAATATTTTTTTAGATTTGGGGACCTAAAGCCATTTTTTGGGACTTGATTATTTTACTTTTAATATTCTGCCAAACTTCTCCAAATTATTTATCACTCAATTATCTGTTTTCGTGTTATATCAAAGAAATAAGAATTGAAATAGAGCCGGCCACCCATAGTTGTTTTTTTCTCAATATTTTGTCTGTGATTTTATCACTTTATTTAATTGTAAAAATTTTCTTTCCATTTTTTCATCTAATATTTATATTTTATTTACTTTACTGATTTTTTTGAGTTATAGTTTTATATTTTTAAGGTTATTTTCTTATTAACAGAAAATAATCTTTTTTTATTATTAACTTTAATTAAAATTTTTTGAACAAAATAAATTAAAATTAACCCCTTTTTTAGATAAAAAAATAACATTTTATTTTTACTTAATTTATTTAAAACAAAATTCCTTTTTCAACAATAAATAAATACATGGTAGAAGAACAACAAAAACGTAAAAGAACACCTTCTCAATTAGTTTGTCCAAAAATTGAAGAAATTGGACTTTATTGTGGGACAGCTTCAAATAATAATTTAATAACGACAAATAATTCTGGACAAATTTATAATTGTCAAATGAATCAAATGTCGTTTATTGGAGGACAAAATGTTGCCCAATGTAGGGATTTTCAAAAATTTGTTCCAAAAAATATTTTATCTGGACATTTTTCAACACCCCTCAAGGGAAGAGGGAAACTAATATATCCATCAGACTTCTATGGCATTGGGGCCGAGAATGGGCCTGGTTACCCGAAACCCGATCCGAAGAAAATTTTGAAAACCCGAAACCCGACTCAACTTTTTTCTCAACCCGGCCCTTTTGATTTTGGGCCGGATTTCCCACTTTTCCCTTTAAATATCACTCCATGATTTTTCTTCCTTTGACATTCTTATTTTTTAATTTCTTGTTAACAGTTTTTCTCCTTTTTATATTTTTTTCTTAGCTAATAATAAGTCTTTTTTTGTTTGCCCAAATTGTTAAATAAACCCAAATTTTTGAATTTTTGATTAAATGTTTATGTGAAACATACTACATATTTTGAAACATTATAATATTTTGAATTCTCAAAAAATCACATTTAAATCATTTTTCTAATTTTTTAAAGTACAAAGTATTCCTCCTCCTCTTCCCCCTCCTCCTCATCCATGTGACATTCTTTCAACTAATGAAGAAATTATTGATAATAGTAATATTATTCAACCTTCACCAACAACAACTACTTGCCTTTCTGACCAAAATAATATGACTCAAAATCAGCAGCAACAACAAAAACAACAACAACAATCAACTACTAATTTCAACAATAATCTTTCTTCAAATCCCCCAACAGAAAAAAGTAATTCCTTAACTTGTACAGTTTGTGGGGATGTAGCAACTGGGAGACATTATGGATCTGTTGCTTGTAATGGTTGTAAAGGATTCTTTCGTCGAACAATTAGAAGAAATTATAAATATACTTGCCGTTTTAATTCTAACTGCCAAATTGATAAACGTAAGCTTTTTAATTTTTTTAATCTTTGGGGTGAAGAAAATATTGAAAGCTCATCATTTTTAACTTCACCTATTTTGTGTGTGTCTAAATTTATAGCAATAATTCTTGTCTTGTTAACCTTTAAAATAACCTAAAATTCGATGATTTAAATGTTTCCAACAAAAATGAACATTTTTTCTGTTCTAGAATGAAGTTAAAAACTCATAAAAAGTTAAAAACTCATGTGTACTGTCACATTTTTTTCTTTTAACCTCAATTCAGTGAGGATATAATATTTTGACAACATTTTCTTTTAAACATAATTTTGTTGGCAAAACTTTATTTTTAGTTTTCAAAATATTAATACATACTATGTAAAATAAATTAATATTATTTTTAATTATTTATTCTAGATAATCGAGCCGTTTGTCGAGCTTGTCGATATTCACGTTGTATTATGTTTGGAATGAAAGTTGACGGTAATTCTTTATTGTTTTATTTTAAAAAAAGTTTTTTAAGCTGTTCAAAGTGAAAGGGACTTAATTGGGAAACGTTCTCGTTATTCTTCTGCTTCTGGTACTCCTGGACCCATTCCAAGCACCTCTTCCCCGCCCCTCCAACACCAACAAAGTTTGGAAGAAGAGGGACAACTTTCACCTATTTCGAAAGATGAACAATTACATCAACAAACACAGCAAGGTGGGTAAAAGAAGACAGTATTATACTGCTACTACATAATTTTACCTTTTCCTTTCGAAAATTAGAGTAAATATTCTTCTATTTGGACTGTAATTTCCATTTATTAAGCCAGTACTATTCATTTTGAGCTTCTTTTCATATAAAACCTTTAAGTTGCACAACAACCTCAAGCACAAAATATTTTGTTAGTCTCATCGCAACAACAAAATAGTGGAATTAATCGTTCAAATATTCCAACAACCCAAACAGATACTTCACAACTTTGTGAAGTGGACATTGATGAACATATATCTAGAAAAAGATCTTTATCTAGTGGTAATCACTATGAACAGCTTAAACCTGCTAGAAGGTGAATTTAAATTTTATAGTGATTTATTAATTAGGGTTAAAAGTTGAACTTTCTTTGTACTGTCTTATCCAAAAAAGGCTTCCAATTACGAACGTTTCCGCTTTTTGTGAAGCAGAAACATACAGAAGACTTTGGGTTTAACTCAAGTTTTGGGTCGACATAATCTTTATCACGAGGCTTTTTAAATATTTTTTTCAGAAATTTCACTACCAATAACAATATAATACCTTATCAACTATTAACTACAACTACAACAGAACAGCAACAACAACAACAACAAAACCAAACACAACCTGAATTAAACTCTATTAATGAAGCTGACCCTTGGAGTGGACAGAGTGGAAGGGCTTTGTTACGTCATTTGCTTTGTTCAGAGGAAAAAATTAGTAATATGCGAGATACTGTTGTTGCTCATGCTTGTACTCTTCAATATTCGACTAGAGGGGTAATTTTTTGAGGGAAATAATTTTCTTTATAAGACTATTTGGAATTAATAATTTAGTGAATATCTTTTTATTTGAGGAATGTCCCATCAAAAACTATTTTACTTTAAGGAAACTTTACGGGGACGAATTGGAACCTTGCTACAGGATTAGATAACCTTATATTTTATTAATGTAAGGGATCATGCCAATAATGATTATATCACTTACTGGCCCCTCCTTTTGGGCAAAATTAGAAGCAAATATTTAGATTTATTTTTAAAATTTTAGTCTAGATTTCCATTTACTGGGGATGGAAACACAAGAAAAGCGAGTGAAAATGATATTTTGCAGTCTTTACATACACAATTACTTTTAGTTATTGGTAAATTAAATAGATAAATATTTTTCAACAAAAAATTTCTTTTAAAGAATGGGCAAAAACTTTAAAACCTTTTGCTGATTTACCTACAGAAGATCAAGTAAAACTATACTAGTCTTAATTCTTTTTCAATTTTAAAAATTAAAGACTGCCTTACTTAAAAATTTTGCTGCACAACATGTTGTTTTGTGTGTTGCATATCGTTCTACAACAGACTTTTTAAAATTAATAAATGATTCTTGTATTCCACGTATAGTTAATGGAGCTGAAAAGGAGTGAGTTTTTTATTAAAAAATTGTCTCATCGAGATATTCTCTTGGGGTTAAAAAAGTGTATCTTATAATTAGACTTATACACAGCAACTTAACCTGCAACCAAGTCCCGTTTCAGTGGCACTGAAATAAATAAGTGTTTTTCTCTTTTTCTATTTCGCTCTATTTTTTCCGCGTGCTATTTCTCTGAAGATTTGATGTGACAACTTCGAGAAGCTTTATCTCGAAAAAATCTTAGTTTTTTTGAAATTTTGCTTAGTTTAAATAATAAATGAGAGTCTTATCTTTGTTTTAAAACCAAATTTATTGATTTTTAACATATTAAAAAAAAGTTATACATGGCTTAAGAACCCAATGTTAGAAAGTAAAAAATGAAAGGAAAAACTTATTTAAAAATGCGTTTTAATTTAAAATGGCGTTAAATGCTCATTAAAATGATTCATCATTTTATATAATTCATATACACTAAAAAAGCTCACACACTGAAAGCCTAGCATTGAAATTTTAGCACTGAAACCTTAGTACCAAAGCCGCTCTGAAACTCTGGTTGCACCCTCTGCCTATTTTAAGTTGCTGTGTTATAAGGGTCATCACTCGGAATTTTTATACGAAATGCAGTACGTGTCCCCATAGTGACCAACTAAATTAAAACAAGCGTATATGAAATTAGAATCTTTTCTACATGTATTGGAAGGTATTACTAGGTTTGAGTTTTTGACCGATCCGAAGAACCGAGGATTTTTCGGTTCGGTTTCGGATATCCAAAGAATTTTCAGGAAACGACAACCCTAATTATTAAAGGGTGAAATAAGACTGATGTCATTTTTGTTCTTTTTAAGTAAGTAAAAGTACTATGTATTTTTTATAAAAATTTAGCTATGCATTAAGTATGGCTAGACATTCTCTTGATTAATTACAAGAATATACATATTATTTTTTATTTTTCAGTCTTTTTTATCGAAGAGATGCTGAACGTGTAATGGATATGTTAGTTTCTCCAATGCGCTTTCTTAGAATGGATGATGTTGAATTTGTGGCACTTAAAGCTTGTATTCTTTTTAATCCTGTAGCTCGTGGTCTTTCATCTAATAGTGTTATGAGTATTTTACAAACAAGAAGACACATTTTTAGAGCTCTCCAAAATTATGTTCGAGCAAAAGCACCTAATGATGAAGATAGAATTGGGGATTTAACATTTTTTGTTTTGTCTCCTTTACAGGTGATTTTAGTAGACATTAATTTATAAGGGTATTGGGGGATTGTTTATAGCATGTTATCTCTAAGGGTATTGCTAATCTTATTAAAAATTGAAATTGCCAGAAACTTAAAGAAATCTTTTTTATGGTTAAGCTGTTAGAAACACACTATCACTAAATTTCACTTAACTTACTGACCTCAATTTTAAACACACAAACACCCTTGGGATTACAAATTTCATTTAAAAATGAGATATAAAGCTTGTATTTCTACCCTTTGTCCAACCAAATAAGGAAACGATTTAAAATCGAAGTTTACTAATTTGGGGGATACTTTACTAAGATTTCGTTTAGTATTTTATTTTTTTCTTTTATCAAAATTTCATTTAATATAGTCATTAGCAAAAGCAGTGTCCGAAGATGTTTTGGTTAGCAAAATAACAGGAATTGCTAGATTGGACCAATTAATGGAGGAATTAATGCTTGAAGGTTGGGGAGGTTCTAAATATTTTTTAGTTTATTTCTTTTATTTTAAATTAATTTATTTTTGAAGATCTTGATCTGAAAGAAATGTCAATGGGAAATGACTCAAATCAGGGTGATGAAGCTAGTACCTCAACAGCTCAACAACAAGGTGGAGATCACTCTATTCCAATTCAAGGGCATGTTGATTCTTCTAATAATAATACAAGTGATTAAAAAATGAAGATAGATTTTTAAATTATTTTTTGTCAGTTTCTGCACCAATTAGTAGCCATCCACAATCAATGAGTAGCCAATGGAGTGGAACAACAGGCCCTGCCCATCCCAATTCTCCAATTTCAAAACAACGTGGACGAAATGTCTCCTCGGCTTCCGATTCTTCCCAAGCAACTTCCTCTTCCGGTTCTCCATCTCAAACATTTTTACAGCCAGTTCCAAGTACTCCCTCACCTTATTCTAGTGGAATAATAACAGCAACTGGTGGAGGAGGAACTGTTCCTATTTCTCCTGTTAGTGAATCTGAATTTTCTTCTTCTGCTCTTTCTAGTTATGTTTTTGGAAATTCTCTTTACGGGTAAATTTTATAATTTAAGGAAATGTTTTTGTACTCATTAAATATTTAAGCATCCTATCCAAAATAAATCCAGAAAAACTCGGTTTTAATTTCTTATGAATGATAGATATTTAAAGTTTACAAGGTCCCCTTATCTTTACAAAACCTTGCCACAGAAAATAATTTTTTAAATTTTCTCTTAAATCAAACAAGTATTCTATTGAATAATTATAGTAATATCCAACCTCCATTTGCCTGGCATTCTCCATCTAATACAGGCATTCAATCTACTAACAATGAAGTTTGTTTTTCGTCAAATCCAACAACCTCAACAAAATTAATTTCTCAACAACAACAAACCTCTCCAAACAATATTTTAACTTCAATTAATCCCCCACCAATTTATAATAATTCTACAAATTCACAACAATATTATAACAATTCTAATAATATACAAGAATCTTCCCAACATTATTATAGAAATCAAAATAATCAACAAGAAGAAAGAAGGGGAGAAATAAATTCAATAAATCAACCAAATAATTGTGCTTGGGGTGTTGTGAATAAACAAATGCAACATCATTTTGTACCTACACCGTCTACACCTGTACCAGCAATTTATAGTGGAACAAGTCCGTCGCCTCCACAACGTTTTGGTGTTGGTGGTGTTGGAGGGGGAGGAGGAGGAGGAAGATAAAATTATATACAAATATATTTTTTTGTTTGTATTTTTTTAAAGTTTAAAAAAATTAAAAAAATATTTTTGCATTATAAAACTAAAATTTCTGTTAATTGTATATTTATTTTAATGTCCATATTTTAAGTTGAGAAAAAATAATTTTTAAAAAATAAAAGCAAAAAATATTTTTCCGAAATTAGCTTCTTATTTTTAAAAGACTTTTTAGTATAGTTTTTAGTCAAAAGAAGATAATACATAATTAATTCTAGTTTGTTTAAATTAATTAATAATTATTTTTGAATTGTTTAACTTAAGGGGATCTCTTTAAAAAATGAAAATTAAATATGGACATCAAGAAAATTTATAAAATTAACAATTTTTGACCTATATTTTGCATATTATTAATTTGAAATTAAACAATTATTTTTGTTTAATTAAAAAAATTATTATAAAATGTACATTATTTTTTCACAGAAATATTTTGCTCAAACTATTTAACTATGAATCATTTCTTTCCAATTATTTTTATTTAGTTGATAGAAAATTAATTAAAATTATATAAATTTAATTTCTCATTATTTACTCCCTACGTAAATTTATCAGGGTCACATTAATGCTTACTAATTAGCCTTGTATATATTAATCAATTTATCATTTAAATGTGTACCTCTCTCCAATTCAAATTTTCTGAGATAACGATTGTTTTTAAATAAAATTATATATTTTTTTACAAAATAACTTTAAAATTATCAAGATTAAAAAGCATTTTTCACAGAAGAGAATTTATTTTCAATTAAATGGTAACAGTTTTTCGATCCTAAACTCGATCCAAAGTGATCAACTCAAAGGCAGAAAAAACCAATTTTACGGCTGTAACATTTTGTAGAATGATCAGATTAGTCTACTTATCATAGGGAATGTTGTTCCAACAACGAAGAAAAAGTTTTTCTAAAGAATATTTTGAACTAAATAATAGAACACCGCATGTTTTTGCAAGATAAAAGCTATGTATTCTTTTATCTGCCGTCTTTTTTTTATTAATTAGGGATGATAAATCCTGCTATGTAATTCCGGCCTGAGCTCGAATTTTATTTCCGGCTACTCACAAAAAACCGGCAGGATCTGATTCGGCTTTAGTTTCAGAATCCAAATGTGTGCGTTATAACGGGACGGACATATCGGGATTACTGAGAAAAATAAACTTGCGTTTCAATCCGTGCGCCAAACCGAGCTACTTGTCTGCGCCAAAACTGTCGTACCAAACCGGTTGCTTAACTGGGTCGCGCCAAATCGTCCCGGAACAAGGTCGGTAAAGCCCGTTTGGGTATAGCCGTTTGAGAATAGCCGTTTGGGTATGGCCGTTTGAGAATTGGCCGTTTCGGTCTATGGCCATAACTCTCTTTATATGTGTCCGATTCTGATAATTCTCATATCATTCGAAAGGTCTCGTAATGCGGCATCTTTTTCATAATTGGACCGATCTGATCTGATCATCACAAGAAAAGTTACAGACGAAAAACCGTTTTTTTCTGCTTGCGACATAGTTTATCAGTGATAACTTTTTGTTGAGTGATCAGATCAGATAAGTTCAATTATTAAAAAGATGAAGCACCTCGAGATCTATCGAAACATGTACAAATTTTTCTGAAAGATCAGCTACAACAAAAGTTATGGCCAAAAAACAGCTATACTCAAACGGCCAATTCCCAAACGGCCATACCCAAACGGCCATTCTCAAACGTCTATTCTCAAACGTCCCCTACCCGAACAAGGTAGGGGCCATTGAGTCCCGCCGATTGAGTCCCGGACCATATTTTGGGCTATAACCTTTCAAATTCTTAATCGGTTTAGATAAGCTATTGATTTAAGATTATTCTATGTAATATTACCTAACAATAAAAACTTGTTTCTTATTTTTTAGAATCTAATAATGATTTCACGACATAATTCTACAGAGTCATTTGATTCATGTCATTCTAGTCCTTCTGTTCACGAACAACGATCAGTTACGTCATCAAAAAGTCGTCGGAGTATAGAAGATCAACATGTTTTGGTTGTTAGAAATCTGAAGGGAAAAGGAAGGGTTATACTACTTCGAGATGTTTGTTGTTTTTGATAATTTAGTTTTAAGAGGAATTAGTGGCCAATTTTGAGTAACTAATTATTACACTCGGTTATATTTCTGTTTCATAAAATTCACGTTTTATTAAACAGATTTTTAATTTTTTACAATTTTTGATTTTTTACCCGTTTTAATTTCTTTTTTTTTTAGCTTTTTTATGTTTTCAACATCAATGCGAAAGCAGATGGTGATAAAGCAGATAATATTGACAATGTTGTTGACATTCATTTTGTTGGTGACTGTGCTCTTATAAAGGTTTATTTTTCAAATTTCTATTACAATTATATGTTTTGAATTCTAGATGTTATCAAAAGATGCTGCTTGTCGTGCCAAATCAGCGTTAGACGAAAGTTGGCTTTTTGACAAGTTTATTAAAGTTGACTGGGCCTCTATTCCACAAATCCATCAAATGCAAACTCTCGGTGCGAACAAGCCGCCGCTTGCGCAGGGATTTCGGCGAAGGGATGACCAAGCAAAAAGACGACAAAGACAATCGGCAAATGGTCCTCCTAATTCATACGTAGGAGGTAATTTTGACAGTTCTGGAGATATTGATGATATTCAGGTAATAATTTTAACAAATATCTTAAGATTATAGACTCATTCGATATCGGATTAGCTTTTGTTTTTTACTGGGAATTTGAGTGCAAAAATTTTGTGTACACCAAGTACCGCAGATCTATAACTTCGTTCAGAATTGTCGAATCCGGGACGCCCTGGTATGATTTCGTTGTGCCTCGACGAGCTTCGGTGCGCCTCGACGATTACAATTTTAAAATAAGTTATGACGGCGTTACTTTGGGCTTGAGGTTCTCCCAAAATTTTAACATGATAGTGGGCAAAAATTTTTATTTTTTATATCAAACTATATTATTTGATTTAATATTTCTTGAATGCAACAAGAAGCTTATAATTACTTGATTTTAAATTTTTAGGCACAAATTGCTTATTATGGGACTAATTTGCCTTCGAAAAGGACTCGTTTCTTACGTCCTGGGACTGGTCTAAATGAAGTTCAAAATCTTAGGTAATTTAAAAATATTTTTTAATTTTTTGTTTTATTTTTAAAGTTATGTTCGTCATCATTCTGACAATAAGAATAAAAAGGAAGACAAAGAAAGGGGAAGCAATTCAATTATCAATCAACAACATTCTCCATTACATAAACGCTATATTAATTCTGCCTGCACAAGAACAGTTACTAGAGAACGTTTGCCTCCTTCGCCTGTTTTGTATGTCGAAGGACTTGAATATTATGGAGATTGGACTAACAATATTTTGGCTCGCACTGACGTATGTAAAGTAAATTTTACTTTTAGTGAAATTTTTAATTTAAAAGGAATTAATTTTTAAGTAGTATTTTCCTGTTAATTTTGGGGGTTTTGAATTTTAATTTTTAAAATTAGGAATTTTATATTGATAAGTTTATTTTATCCTTTTAAAAAAGTATTATTTGAAAATTTAACAAGAATTTACTATCAGACTGGGTTTAACTTGAGGCTTTAAATTTGCGAAGGCGGGAGTCTGAAAGCTAAAGGCCGAAAAAGAATCGAGGGGGGGGGGGGTTTTAATTAAATTTATTAATTAATTTAATAAAAACTGGATATGGAAGGGTGTAAACTTGAATTCTTTTAAATTCCATTTTATTCTTTTGTGGATTAATTTTCAGTTTATTTTTTTAAATCTTTACTTTTTTTAGTTAATAACTATATTTACTTTCTGTGGAGTAGTTAAAGACATTTATATTGGTTATTGCAGACAAGATAACATTGTTGAAAAATGTTATGGATCTTGTAAGCATATGGCTTTAGTTCAGATGGAAACTGTTGATCAGGCTACTCGAGGTTTTTTTTAATTTTTTAAAAATAAATTAAAATTTTATTTTTTTAAGCAATTAATGAATTCGATCATACTTGGCAAATTGGACGTTTTATCAATGTTAATTAATTAAAAAATAATTTTAAAAATAAAATTTTAATTAGGTTACTTATTCTCACTATCAATGTATTGAACGTGATCGAAATAATCGTCGTGATCGTTACTCACACAAACGTTTTGTTCACAGTTAATTTGAAAAAAGAAAAAGTGGATTTTATCATAATTGGCATTAAAAGTTTTTTTGTTTTTAATTTTGCTTTAAACAAATATTTTCTAAAATTTATCTATTAACATTTTGTTCTCGAAAGAGAAGTTTATTTTGACTTTATTTTTTAAGTTTGTTTTGTGTAAATTAAGTTTGCATAAATATTTTAAATGAAAAGACATTTTTTGTTAAATATTCTGAAATGTTTTTAGTAAACAAATAATATTTTAAGAAAATTTTAAAAAATTTTTTCTTTTGTTAAAGATTTTTGTTGGAATATTTTAAAAACTAAATAGTAGGTAAGTAATACTGAAAATAAATTCATTTGTTTATCCCTCTATTTGTTTCTCGTTAATCCAATCCATTGATTACTTGGATGTCTTGAATTCCCAGCTGATGTGTTGATTGGTGTAAATACACTATTAGAGCGTAAGCCAGACAAATCGCTTAATCTAGGTCGAAGTTCTGCCTTAAAAACAATTTTTTAAAAATATTTTTAAAGCTCTCTTCTCTCTCTCAAAACTTTAAACTTACCCTTTTATGTTTACTTCTAAATTTAATTACTTCACCAGGCCTATGCCAATCACTATCCAAAAGTGTTGGTTCCTCATTGTAATTCCATTGTTCTTTATCCCTTTCTCGTTTATGTTGTCTAGTGTGCCAACCAATTCCTAGTATTCTGGCAACTGCCAAAAACATTCCTCCACCTCTTTTATTTTTATTAGAATTTTTTCGATTAGAATTATTAATTTTTGAAGCTTCCTTCTCATCCAACCTTTTGGATATATCGATGTCCTCAGATTGCTGAGCATGCCCCGCTGTTTCACAACACATTTTTTGTGCACAATGCAATGATTCCCTAAGCTTTAAGAGAGACTTATCTTTGTTAGATTGATGATGTTTAAAGATTTTTGGTTTAAGTCTCACCTGAATCTGTTCAATACTATCATCACTTTCTTTTATTTTTTCCGATTTAAAATCTCCTAAAGAATTCCAATATTTCCCTTCTCGAATATTATTATTATTTTCTTCTAATAAAAAAGATTCTTTTAATTTTTCTTCATTCTTAGAAAATTTCCCTCGTAAAGAACCTCCTTTTTTAGCACCTTTTGTTTTATTTTCTTCATTTTTCCTATTTTTAAATTTTTCTTTTTCTTCATTTCCTTTATATTCTCTACTTAAAAATACTTGTAATTCTTCCCCTTCTTCTTTACACAAAAGGCTTAAATTTCGTGTCCATTTTCGACGTTGAGCGATAAGAAGCATTTGCCTTTCTCCAACTGACGATGAATTCATCTGTTAACTCAAAATTTGTGAAATATTATTTTTAACTGATAATCAATGATTTCTGTTTCCTTGTTAGGCCAATTCAGATATTTAAAAAGAAGGGTTTAGGTCCTGTTTTTGGAAGTTCATACCTAGATTTTTACTCCTACGAGCAAATTTAAATTTCCAAACACCGTTAAGGACTTGAAAAGTAGTCGACAAGTTTTAATTGTAATCAAAATACCCATAATTAACCAACCGGTATATCCTTTTCATATTTTATTTTTTCCGTTTCTTCTGTTGTATTAGCACTTCCAATGGGTGGTGAATCGTTTTCCGAGAACATAGTGCTAAGAACAATACTTTTCTTCTTTGTAGGATTTAAAACTGTTGAACAATCATCCTCTCGAACTTAAATTTAGTAAATCCATTTCATCCTTTTTAATACTTCAATCTCTATCTTATCCCCATCATTTATTTTCACATATCCCAGGCTATTCTCGATTCATTTTGAGATAGAGACCATTAAAGGTGATTGATAAGATAGAGATTCCCCTGTTATTATTCAAAGAAAAACCAATAGTTGCAGCTTTAAATGATCCAATAGATCTAGCTGAACGATTGCTGTGTGTTCCCCCACCTCCCCCAACTCCAACAACGTTCTGCGCAAAATTAGAACTACTTCCACTTCCATTATAACGACGAGGTCTACTAACACCTAAACAACAGGCTAACCGGCGAAATTCTTTCATTCGGAAATAACAAAGTGGTTGGCACACAGAATGAACACCAATTAGTATCTATATTTTTAATTTTTGTAATTTAAAAGTTTGTCTTGATTCTTTCCACTCTACAATAATCATTCTCCGAACTTTTTCCCTAAGGCTCTGTCCTATCCTGATCAGACATGGGCGAAACGTTTCGTTTCGTTGTTTCGTATGTTTCGTGGGTTTTTTTGAGTATCGTTTCGTTTCGTCACGAAACACTTTTTAATTTGTTTCGTTTCGTTTCGTTACGAAACACATGTGATTTTGCAACGAAACGAAACAATTTTTTAAGCCTAAACTAAAGCCAAAATCTAAAAAATTTGCCATCTTTTGTTGAAAATTAAAAAATTTTCGCCTGCGGCGCTTAAAAAAAAGAATTTCGGCTTCTTGGCCTTCCAAAATACTCAAAATTTTCGCCTGCGGCGCTAAAAATGGAAGAGATGGGTCTTCTTGGGCTTCCCAAATTCTCAAAATTTTCGCCTGCGGCGCTGAAAGCGAAAGAAATTCTTCGATCATGATGATTCTAGCGGGATTAAGTATAATTCGAAGAAATTCGGTGACCAAAGAGGGTATCATGAAATTTGTGGATATCATGAACTTGCTTTCACTTAATCCTCCAAATCCCCTAATATCCCTCAGTCCTTCCTTATTCCCACAAAGCGTATATCCCTCCTTATTCCACTGATATACCTTAAATGATTGATCCCCCCTCCCCCGAAAATTTTCCTGGCTACAGGCCTGGCTTATGGGACCACAATTGTTGTAAATAAACCAAGAACTAGATCATTATAAGTCATAGGCGGCTAATAAAGTGTTTCAGGTCGAATAATTGCGAAATAAATGCGGTTTTGAAAATTTTTTGAAAATTGAAATGTTTCGTTTTGTTTCGTTTCGTAAGATTTTGGTTGTTTCGTTTCGTTTCGTTAACGAAACGATTTTTAAAAAATTTCGTTTCGTTTCGTTTCGTCCGGAAAAAATTTGGAGTTTCGCCCATGTCTGATCCTGATTCCCCCTACTTCGAATTTTTGTTTCTTTCAGAGCAGATTAATCCCTACCTACCAGAAACCAAAACTTTGTGACAGAAAACAACAATTATCTAACCTACATTTTATACCAACCTCATTTTTCTTAAATATTACTACTTACTTGAAGCCCCCAACGTATTAAAGTACTCATTTGAGATGTTGCAAGTAAATTATTTAAATGTAAGAGTGCCACCATTTGAATACCCGAATATGGAAAAAGAAAAAGAACATCAACAAATAAAACAGTTCCAATAACAATTAAATATTTATGTCTGGACATTAAATGACTTTTCCATTTTCTATGTGAATTACAACGACGACTACTATAGAAATAAAGTTAAACTATATCCCAATTAAAAACATCTAAAATACCTTTGTTCTATATTATTGTTATTTATAGTACAGTAATGGCATTGTCCACACCCTCCCCCATCTCCCTGTTCAGCAGCAACACAACTACCTATGCTTTGTGGACTTCCTGCTGTTGAAATTGTACTAAACTTTTTTCTATTTTGATTATACTGTTCTAATAATAATTGTTGTTTTTGTTGTTCTAATTTTCGAATTTGTGATGTTGCATGACTGGAAGGGGAAAATGAAGGTTGTAGATTAGGGCTTGTATTGTTAGATTTTAATTGATGTCGATGGTTGTGGTGCATTGACCTTTGTAAGATTTAAAATAATGTATAATTAGGAATAATCTTCCGCAATTTTCAGATGTAGTCCTCGCAGATGATCTCCGCAGCCACCCCCATAGAACGTATTTCCTACAAGGTAAGCCTATCTCCTGCTGATCCTCACACTTTTAATAACCCTCACCCACAAAATTTCTCTCTTTCCCTATAAACCTAAAAATAACAATTACCTTTTATGGTAAATCGAACTTCCTCGTACCAAATTTCGACCATTATTGGAAGAAAGAGCAACAGTTTCTTCCTCCCGGCTTTCCCCAACATTTTTTAAAATACGTCGAGAACCAACACCTCCACATTTTTGGAATTGGCGGATTGTTCGAAGAATTTTCCCGTAGCAAATAAGAACAGTAAACAAACAAACATAGCAAAGTACAAAAATCATTAGCATCTAAAAAATGAAGAATATTTTATTTTTAATTTTATTGTTCTTTCAGTGATAAATGCTTCGAGAATAGTCTTCTTGCCCAGTTACTTACTCAATCCTTTTAATTCCCAATACGTTTCTCGAAAATTCCCTTCTATATTTTTTTCTTTATCCGTTACTTTTTACAAAAATTTCATTGCCTAATTGCGCACTTATAATAATCTATGAGAGTTATACCAGTTATACCCAGAAGCGATAGCAGGAAGTGGAGTTATAACTGGAGCCAAGTAAATACTTATACTATAATTTTCTATTCTTTAAAATTTATTTTAATAAAAAATCAAATATTTTTTACACTCAAAACATTAATTGACAATCCCCCAGTTTGTCTTCTAGTAAAATCATTTTGATGAACAAATAAAGAGGAAGATATTGTTTGATTATTTAAAATAAATTCTTTCTCATTTTCTTCTTCCTCAAATTTTTCTTGTAAAATACTTTCTTTTCTAACCATCAAAGAATGAGCAGAATCAAAAAAATTAGAAAATATAGATCCAATACCAAAAAGTAAACTTATTAACCAACTAAAAAAAATTTTTTTTTAATCTTTTAAAAGAAATATTTTTTCTTACCAAAATGCAAGAATAAATAAAACAATTCTTCTTCTAAAATATCTTCTATAATGCAAGGGATATTTAATTACAATAAATTCATTTGTTGTAAAAACAAGTAAATTAAATATTGTTAATAAATTACATGAACGTAATATTACTAATGTTACTTGATTTATCTTTAAAAAATTTTCTTAAGAAAGATTTTTATCATTTTTATGGAAATGTAAAGGATGCACTTTTCCTTTAATCTATTTTAAATAATTATGTAAGGAATAGAACCTCAACAATGATTAATTGTCGGTTTTAAATCGAACTGAAAATTTTGTTCGGAAGAATTTAATGAAATCGACAACCATAGCGTAGAGAATTTCCCAGTAAATTCTTCCGAACCGAAATTTTAACTTGCTCTTGCTAGGATTTCTTTTTTCAAATTTCTCTTTTAAAATTAAAATATATATCCTGCCTTTAATGCAGTAAGTCTGTCTTGTATAGATCTCATTGTATGTACTAATAAATGTGGCATTCCCCAAGCAATTAAACATCCGCCACGAATTAAATCAACAATAGCACAATGAAGTACCATAACATAAAAAACATTAACTAAAACTCTACGGCGATTTCGAATTAATGCAATAATTACAAAAGCATTTAGAAGAATACAAAGAACACCTAAAACATCACAGAGTAATATGGCTGCCATTTTTGCCTGTAAAGATTATTTATTTATTGTTTAAAAGGTTAAAAATTTGGGAAGAAACTTTTTAAATTTTAAGGTAAAAAAAGTAAAACTTAAAGTAAATTTCTATTAACTCCCCATTATAATGCTCCTTCATTTTTAAGCAAAGAGTTAAAGTATATTTCTAAAAATTAGAAATATAAACTGTGGAGTTTCTGATACATAGTGAAATAGGATTTAGTAGAGATTCACTGTCTCCAATGATAATTTTTAGAATATTAAAAATAATTTAACAAACAACAAACATCGTTAGAATAAACCCTTGGAAGAAAAATAGAGGAAGAAGATTGCCAGTCTTCTTCTCTTCCTTCAATCTCTCCAAATTCTTCATTAATAACTTCATCATTCCATTCCTCTTTAATCTTTTGAGGATTTATTTGGAGAAAAATAGTCATTAAAAATAAATATAGATTAAAATCTGAAGATAATGTAATAAATTATTTAAATTAAAAAATTAAATTTATTCGATGATACATTTCCTGAATCATATATCGGCCAAAATAACAATAATTATTCCTAAATTATTCTTAGAATGTTTAATATATTTGATATAGTAGTTAAATATTAGAGTGAACATGAAGAGATTCGTCAAGCAAATCTGTAAAGGATTCCGCTCAATACCAATCCAGTTCTATGGGATCTGCGGTGGGTATCGAGAGTAGACTCAGTTGAAATTCCAATAATCCGAGCTCTAAATTTCAGAGAAAATATAATATGTAAATAATATTCTTTTTCTTAAATATTTTAGAGGAAAATAGGGAGAAGACAGTAATTTATTTAAAAAATAATTTCCAAAGAATTGTCTGTAAAAATTAACATCAATAATATTCAGTTAATATTATTTTTGGCATTTTTAAAAGGAAAATTTTAATAAATATTTAATAAATAATATAAAGCTGAGTTGATTAAATATGAAACTTTTCGACTAAAAAAAGAAAATTGAAATAGACAGAAATGAGAAAAATGGAAAGAGATGAGGGGCACCAACACCTCTCCCTCTCTCTGTTACTTAAATTTTGTTTACTTTTTATTTTACAGATTTTTTTAAATTAAAAAGTACATATATATTTTTTATTATGCTTTTTATTAAATTAAATTTAAAAAAAAGAAGAAAAAATATTTGGGTTTGTTTTGATGTTTAGGTTCCACTATTCCTAGCTATGATTAAAGGAATAATAACAGTAACTGGAATAATTTCTATATAAAAATCTTTGAAACTTTTTAGACAGAATTTTAGAGAAAATGGCGAATCACGCCTTTATAAAAATTTCAGAGTTTTTGATATATAAAAGGGAATTTCTAGGAGTTTCAATCATTTCCATAAATTACTTTCGGGGCTTCTATTATTCGGTGTCAAACTTCTAATTTTAACACAAAATATTTATTAAATAACCTCCAAAAAACAACAAATTCAGTAAATAAATAAAAGAAAAAATATTCAAAAAAACAACACACAAAATTGAGTTGGAAATTACTTTAAAAAGAAAGAAATACTTGAAAGAATGCTTTAAATTGGATTTATACGAGCGCAAAAAATAGCAGCAATAAAAAAGGAAAAAATAAAAGAAAATTATTTTTTGAAGTTTTATTTAATATTAAAATTAAGAGAAACCAAATAATCTTTTAAACTTAATTTAAATTTTAAATGGATGGAATATAGAAGAAATAAATATTTGTCAAGAATGAGGTATTATTTACTTTTTAATTGAGATTTTATAAACTTCAGGTTTTAAAATTTTGATTTACCTCTAAGGTTATAATTTAATTTCGATAGTAATTTGGATCTTAATTAGAAAAAATTTTAATATACCTAATTTCAAAATCAGTAAGTAAACAGAAAAGCTAACTAAATAATGGGTTGACCCAAAAAGAATGAGCCCTTTATGGATAATGCAAAAAATTTACTATAACAAAAAAACAAAAAGCAATCAAGAAACGAAGTATTGCCCAATATTATCTATTACTTATTGCCGTTTTCTGAGCAGCTTTTGAATTCTTCTTTGATAAAAAGTTGTAGCTGATTTTGCCTCTAGAAAATCAGTTACCCTATTTTTGAGTTGCGTATCATTTTGGAATCGAACTTCACTTAAATGATTTTTCATAGAACGGAATAAGTGATAATCAGATAGCGCAATGTCCGTTGAGTAAGGCGGATGTGGTAGAATTTCCCATCCGAGTGTTTCAGTAATGTGGGCACGAGTTTCATTTGCACGGTGTGGAGGCGCGTTGTCCTGATGGAGAACAACCTGCTCCTACTAGGAATTAATTCCCAGTCTACAATTCCAAATCTAGCCCAAAAAAAGGGCTCATTCTTTTTGGGTCAACCCATTATAATCACAGACTATTTCCCCATTAAAATACTTTAAATGATTAAACAAAAAAATATTTTGTTTCAAAATTTTATAAAATAATAATTAAACAAAAAGCATTCAAAAACGACATTTTTACTCTTCTTAAATATATATGTATAATATTTTATTTTTTACTAAAAATAAATAAAATGCCGAAATTCAATCGTTTATTCTCCTTTTTAAAACAATTTATTAAATATATGTACATATAAGGTTTTTAAAATTTTGTATAAAGGGAGAGGTTATTCTTCTAAAACACAAATTTATATACATATATTTACGTAATTTTTTTAAGTTTAATTTTATTTAATTTTTGTAGAAAAAGGAAATTGAAATAAATAAAAAATGTTTTTTGGATTTTAATATTAAATAAAATATAAAAATAAATTTATTTTGGGGAGAAATATGATAAGAGATATTTCCTTTTTGATATCCAAAAATAAATAAATATTTATTTAATTAATTAACCAAACCCTTTTTAAGTTAGAATAGGTATTTGCAATAAATATTTGAATACAATATTATTGACATTAATTGCAAAGAAAATATAATAAAAAAAATAAAAATTTTTCTATAAAAGTAGCAGTTAAATCCTGTTAACTTTCCGCTCTTTGGAGATTTGGATGGGATAATAACTGTAAAGGGATTATATCCGTTTTATTTGAATATACAAAGATAGGGGTGATTAAACGTTGTAAATGAATGTTTTGTCTACAATTGTGATTGAGGTTTTTAATGCTTTCTTGAGCATATAACCCCAAGTAAAAACTACCTCAATTGTTGTTTAAGATGGAAATTTCGGAAGTGGAATAAAACGTGATTTTAAAAACTTCAGCATCCCCAAGTCCACTTAAAATTCTACATCTAATGATAATTAAACTATAATTATTTTCTTATCTAATGTTTATATCTAAAATTTTTTTTTAAATTAAACAAAAAAAATAAATATAAAACAAAAATCTATTTCATTTAAAATTCAGTAGCTAATCCACCCCCAGGCAATATTCTAGCTTTTGGTATTGTTAAAGTTCCATTTCCATACATACTAACTGGTGGAGGTAAAGGAAATTCAAAATCATCAGAATTATTTGATTTCCATCTAAAAATATTTTAATTAAGTAAAAATTTATTTTTAAGAAATCAAAAAATACTAAAACTATCTGATTAAAAATTTAAATAAAAATTTGGTTGTAGCTAAAAATGTACTTATACCTAGTAAGAAGGTTAAATAACTCTTATGACGCTTATTTATGTTTAAGATGGAAATTTCGGAAGTGGAATAAAACGTGATTTTAAAAACTTCAGCATCCCCAAGTCCACTTAAAATTCTTGTATTATGTATCATTATAATCATCAACATATTAAAATAAACTTTCTTATTTTCTCCAAAAAACTACCTCAATTGTTGTTTTAGCATTCCAAAAGGAATATAAGAATTTCTTTCATCCATTAAATATTCATTATTTAAATAATTATTTTTATTTTTTTCTAAAAAAATTGAAGAAATTTTGTAATTATTTTGTTTTTTTAAATAATTTTTATTTATTTTTGAAGATTTTTGTTGACATTTTTTAATAAATTTAATTAAAATTAAAAGTAAATAAATTAAAGGTAATAATAAAGCTAAAATAATTATTAATATAAAAATTAATAAATTTAAATTTGTAAATAATTTTGTAGAATTAATTAAAGCATTATTCGAAGAGGAAGAAGAAGAAGGAAGAATAAAAGCATTATTAATATCAAATGACTAAAATAAAAAAATATTTTTAAATTTAAAGAAAAAATGCTTGGGTTGATAGGCCAACTAAATTAAATAATTTTGAATAAAGTTCCAGTCCTAGCATTCTATTTTTAGCTTGAATTAAATTTTTCTTATATTAATCTTCTTTTTGCCTCCATTTTATTTAAGCATTCCATAAAATGTTCTTCCCTAATTTAATATCTATCCTAACGAAAATATACCTTAAACAATAAACAAACCCTAAGGAAAATTTATATCTACCGGGAAAAATATTAAAATTTTTGGAGAAAAGATTTGGCACAAAAATTTACAAATAAATTAAACGAGTTTATTTCTTTTCATCTCTCAACATATTTTATATCAGGCAACCCAATAAATATTTATTTCCAAAAAATAAAACAATTGTATTTTCTCCCCCAATTATTAAAAATATTTAATTTTTCTTACTTTTTCTTCAAATCCAATAATTCCAAATTTTTCTTTTAATTTATTTTTTGTATTATTTAATTTAAAAATATTTTTAATTATTTGTAATCCAATAAAAGAATTAATTGGTTGGAATAAATTATCCAAAAAATAAATATTTAATATTAAACAATTTTCTCTTCCACATTGAAATAAACGATAAATTGGTATATATTTTATATTTAAATAAGTATTTGTTAAATTAATATTATTTTGGACAATTGAAGAAAGAATACTTTAAAAAGATTAAAAATTGTTTTTTATTTTAGTAGTAAAAGAGAAGGAATTATAAAAAATTATTATGTCGACTTTTCGTTATCATGAAAGCTTCCGTAACTCTCTTTTAAGTATTTTATGTTTTAGATTGTTTTACCTTTCCAATTCAATCAAATCCAAATCATCAAAATCATTATTCCTGAATATATATAATTCTAATAAATGTTCATTTGGATTGAGCAGTGAAACCTTAAAGGATTTATTGGATTACTTTTCAAATATTGGAGAGTAAAGTAGTTAGTCTTTCATTAAAATAAATTAGGATTTTTTTTCATTTAAATTAGACTGAACAGGAATATGTTGATACTCTTCTTAGATAGGTTTTACTCTAGAAGATAATAAAGTATGAAAATTAGGGAGGTCCTCAAATCAAAATAGGGCCTTAAAAACAATAAAAATATTTTCAGTTTTCTTTACCGTAACAGTTGTTTGATCTTCATGTTGAGCAGGTAAAGGATCATTTACCCTTACACGGAAAGTATATCTTTAAAAATAAATTTATTAAATATTTACTTATATTTTAATTTATTAACGATTTAATTGCTGTTTTGGATAAATCAACATCCTCTTTAATTGACAATTCCCCAGTTGAGCGATTTAAATTAAAAGGAATATTAGACATTGAAATTGGCTTTAGAAAATGATAAATATTTATTATTTTTAAATTAAATCTACTATACTTCTCCAAAAGTTTGTATCATTCCTTCACCCCAACTATAACGTAAATTGTATTTATCCCCTTCATCTAAATCATCAGCTTTTAATTGAAGAAAAGGTTGTTCTTTTTTATTAATATCAATAATTGCAGCAAAAAAGTGTTTAATTAAAAATTGTGGAGAATTATCGTTAATATCAATTATGTTTATATTTAAATAAATAAATGAGGAATGGAATGAATTGTCTTCTTTTGAAATACCTCCTTCATTACATTTTTGTTTTATATTTGGGCAATCGTCTACAATTATTTTAAGTTGATAAGAAGGTATAAGTTCTCTATCCAATCCTTAAATTTTCAATAATATTTTTTTATTTTAAGTAAGAAAATAATTTTTGATTTCTGAATTGTTTTTAAAAATTAAATGAATTTTCTTATTCAATTTTCATTTACTCATTTAAGTGGGAATTTAAAATTCTTGCAAATTTAATTTTAAAGGCGATTATTTATAATTTTAATTTTTTTGGAAATTAAAATTTTTAAAATTAAAATCTAATTTGCGAATTAGGGAGAGCTGCCTAAGTGATATTCTCAATTTAATAACGGAACGATCTTCCAGCTAAAAGAGTGTTTATATTAAATGTTAATTATATTTAATCTCTGAATTTAAATAAAAAAAACCTTTAATTAAATAAATTTCAGGCCTTTCAGGTATTAAAATACCAAAAGTCTCCCCTTTATTTTCCACCAATTTATAACATTTGGATTTTTGTTCTTCACTTCCATCTAAATCAATTGCCTCGGGAAATTGATTTATTGGGATATTTTTATTTGGAATTTCGTCTTCTTTAATATCAATATTCCATTCCTTTTCTTCTTTTAAAAAATTAAATTTTGGGCAATTATCGTTTAAATCCAAAACTTTTATTTGTAAAAATAATTTTTGACATTCATTTTTAACAGAACAAATATTAATTAAAATTAAATAAATATTTTGACGTTCATAATCAAAAGAATTAAAATATATATTATTTAAATATTCTTTATAATAAAGTTTGCCATTAGTTGAATTTATAGAGAATTTATTTCCATCCTTTTTTTAAAATTAAAATATTAATTTTTGATTTAAAAAAGAAAAGTCTCTAGGAAGTTATTTGTATCAGAGTTGTCAGTAATTTTTATATTTATGTATTATTTAGAGGCACACTCCCGTTTAGAGAACTCAGGTTTATCCTTATATGTAGTGTAAATCATTCCCCATGTTCCCAAAATTTTTTCTTAAAATATTTTTTAGGAAGAACCTATTCTTTTATAAAAGGTTTATATTTTTTTGACGATATACATATAAATCAAACTCTATAAAAAATTATAACTTAATTATTTAATCCTAAATTTAATTCTTATTCCTCTCAATATTTTTTAGAATTAATTTAATAAAATAATTTACTTTAAATTTTTCAAAAATTGAATAAACAACATTAGGACTGTTAGGTATAATTGCTAAAAGAGCAGGTAATTCTTGATTCTTGAAAATATGTAATATTAATTATTTTAAATAAATAATTAATTATTTACTTCGGGGAATAAATGTATTGAATTATTTGAAGGCCAAAGCACTTTAATTGGGGATTCTTCTAATTTTGGCATTTCCACACAAATATTTTTTGATTCAAAATCTTTTCGAAAAGTTAATTTTAGAATAACACAATGAAGGCTAGTAGAAGTTTGTAAATTATTTAATAATTTATTTTTTAATATTAATAATTGTTGTCCTTTCAATTGAAATAATTCTGTAAGATGAAAATAATTATAAATTAACTAAAAAATTTGAATTTTAAAAATGATTATCTTCCATAATTTAAAGAAATAAGCTTATTTTATTAACTCGAAATATTTAAATATTTTATTTTAATTTAATAATGACAATAAATACTTTCTATAAGTTTTAAAAAACGTAATATCAAAAGTAGGATTGTCGCTTCTAAACTCAACCAACTGAAAAGCTAAGGATTTTTTGGTCTGGATATCCAAAATATTTCAAAAACCAGTAATTAACTCAAAGTTTAATAATCAATAGTTTCTTGTTTATTAATAAATTAATTTTAATTTTTAAAAAATTAAATTATAATTACCATTTTTATTATTCTCTAAATTAACATATTTAACCAATTCTTCAGGAATTTTAATTAATTTTATAAAATCCTTTCCTTCTTCAAAATTATTATTTCCAGATTTATTTAATTTAATTATTATTGTTCCATTTTCATTATTTTTTTCTTTAAATTCTTTTTCTAACCATTTTTTAAATTTATTAATTATTGAATTTATTTTTACATTTATTTTTGCCAATAAATTATTTTCTTTATTTAATTTAATTTCTGCTTTCAATATTGGAGTATTTTCAAAATTCAATGGTTGTGAAATTTGTATAGAGCCATTAGGTAACATTTTTAAAGAATTACTTCCATCTAATTGAATAAATTGAATTGAAGAAGTTTTGTCTTTTTAAAAAAGAGAAAATTTAATTAAAAATTGAAAAAAGAGGATTAGAAATGAGAGGGGATACGGAAAAAAAGTTGGGGGAATCCCTAAGATTTGCCACCGTAAACTTGTCCTTTTAAGCCTTTTTCAAGCTTAGTCTTACACTTCAAAATATTTTTCTTCAAAAAACTTACTTAAAGAAGGAAAAGGAATATGTAAAAGTTCTAATCCAACAGGTGCATCTTCACTAAGTGATTCAACATTAAAAGTTTTGGGTATAATATTTTTAATAATTTGTTCTTTAATTGTTTGTAAAGTTGTTGATTTTATTTTCTCTTTATTGTTGTTTCTTCTTTTTACAAAAGTTATTAGAGGAACTAAAAAATGAATAAATAAATATTTTTCAGGAATTTTTTTAAGTGTTACAAAATTTTAAAATCTTTAATAGTCAATTTTTTCCAAAAATTTTTTCTTTCACCACTAACTATCCTACTTTTCAAACAAACCAGTAAATCCTTTTGTTGTTGTTTCAATTGTAATATTTTGGTTAAAAGAAATATTATTTCTAAAATTTGAATTAAAGAATATTTCATCCTTCTCTTCATTAAATTCATCCTCCTCCTCCTCTTCCTTATTTTCATCTTCCTCTTTCCCCTCATTTTTATTTAAATTATTTGCTATATCAGAATCAGAAACAGCCAAAACATTAATTTTAATTTCTGCTGTATTTGCCCTTTTATGTGTAATTCCAGCTCCATCTCTCGCTAAAACTTTAATTGAAGCTCTTTCCCCTTCAAACATTGGCTCTTTTAATCTTAATTCGACTGAACATTTTGGCCATTTACATTGTGGGGAATTTAATGAAAATAAAGAATTATTTTTGTTGTCCTCCGGTATTAAAGAAAATTTACTAATTCCGCCAATACCTTGGTCAAAATCTATAATTTCCAATAGACGAATTAAAAAGCTTGGAGGAGAGCCCTGTTAAATTTTATATTTATTTAATTTTTAAATAAAGGCTTTATCTAAAATTAAAAAAACTGACCGAAGGAATAATTAATTCCAAAGGGAAAGGACCTCCCAAAAAATAAGGAGGATTATCATTAACATCGACAACTTCAATTTGAAGTGTTGCTCTGTCTTTATTACTTAAATCCTCAAATAATAAAGAATAAGATTGTGAAGAAGGAGAAGAATTGATAGAAGGATATTTTAGGTTTTCTCCATTTTGGTTGACAAAAATATTTGAAGAAGGAAGAATAACCTAAAAAAGAGAAGAACATTTTATTTAAAATTTCATTTCTCAATTATTTTTTTAGGTTTCCTTTCTTTCTATCAGAATAATCAAGAATATCTGTTTAACTAAAATTATCTTGACTTATTCCTCTTTTTTAATCTTTTCTTTTTACTATTAACAAAATAAACTATCATTTTCCTACCATTCCTTAATTTTGGCAATTTAAAAACTTAAAAGAAATCCCTCCATAAATCCCCAAATTAAATTAAAATTTAATAAAAAATAAAGATTCCTGATCAACATCCAATTCTTCAGTTAAAATTAAACCCGAACAGCTTTCATTTAATCGAAAAACTTCAAAAGGTAATTTATTCTCTATTTTTCTCTCAGTTTCAAAATTTAAAGATTTTGTATTTGAAATGGATAATTCTAATGGATTTTCGATTGATTTATTATCATTTGAACATATTTGGACTTCCAAAAGCTTTCCAGAAGGCCAATCTTCATCAAGAAAATAAACATCAGGCGAATAAATAGATAAATGACCAAAAACTTAAAAATAATAAAAGAATTATTTTTGGATTTTAATTAATAAAAAATTATGTTTTAGGAATTAAATAAAATTAAAAAAAGGAAAATTTGTAGAATTTAAAAATAAATCCAAAAAATTAAATTAAGAAAAAAAATGAGTAAAATGATGCAAAGTATTTTTAGTAGAATTAATAATAAATAAAATGTTTAGAATTTATTACTTAATTAATTTCATTTGAAATAAATAACTTAAATTTTGTTAAGAAGATAGAAAATAAAATTAAAAACACAAGAAATGTCCCAATTAATTCTCACTTTTTTGTTCAAAAAATGTTAATTTATTAAAATAATTTATATAAAAATTATAAAATTACCAGATTGTAATGCAAGTTGAGCAAGTAAATGAGTAAAAACTGATGGAATATAATTAACAAAATTATTAAAATATTTATTCATTTTTTAATTTATTAAAAAATAAAAGAGGATTTGATTAAAAATAAATAGATGATTATTAAAAAAAAGAGAAGTGAGAACAATAAAAGAAAATATTTATTAAGTGGATATTTTTTTGTTGGAACATTTTATTTTAATTGTTTGGACAAGGACTTTAAAAATATTTTTCTTTTATTTTTCAAAAGTCTATAAACAAAATAGTTTTGGATTTAAATTCCATGCTTCATTTTACGATTAAATCCATTGAGTAACTAAAAGAAGAGGATGGGAGGAATTATTTAAACAAAGAATTGTTTTTAGTTAATCGCTAAATAATCGCCTTTCCATTAATTTTGTCCTTAAATTTATTTTTTAATAACAATCTTGTAGAAATTTATAAGTTTTTCTAAAATTTAATAAGTTTGTAAGAGTTTATTAAAAGTAAGACCTCAAGATTTCTCATAAATTTAACTCGGAAATTCTGCTCAATTTAAAATATAATAGTCAATTTTTAGAAACAAAAGAGAAGGAGAATTTGACAAATATTAAATACTGACCCCTATTTCAGCAATTTAAAAGAATAAAACGGCATAAAGTTTATGCATCAAAAAATATTATCAACCAAAAGAGAACTTAAAGCAAGCCTAATGAGGAAAATTTTAATTGAATGTAGACGTATTTTTTAATTATTATAAGGATAATCAAATGGAATATCCGAAAATTATTTTAAAAATTACAAAACTTTTCTCAAAATTATTTTTAAATAAATAAAGAATGATTAATATTCTCACTTTTTTAATTCTCTCATCCTTATTTTCTCCATACTTTTAGGTACATACATAATATTATAGTAATTCAAGCAACAATCAACAAGTCAAAACTTCCCGCGCGTACAATTAAAGTTATAAGGAAAAATTGTTTTGGGGGAAAAAAGGAAAGTGCTCAAAAATAAAAATAAGAAGATGACTATTTTGGAAGAAAATCATTAGTGGAGTGGAACAAATAAAAATAATTAATTTTGTTGAGATAATAAATAATTTGAATATTTTATTATTTATTTATGAAAAAAAAATTTGGTCTATTTGAGAAGATAGATACAGAAAATTTTACTCTGTTCAAGAATTGGCAATTAAATTTTTGTAATGTTCAATTGATGGTTCTAGCAAGAAAATTATTAAAAGAATTTATTAATTTTATTCACTTTATACTTTTAAATATTTATCCAATTATTTATTTTTTCAAATACTTTTTAATGTTTTAACGTGTAACCCCAACATTTTTACGGCCAAGAACGGCATTAATTAATAATTCGTTATATTCTGCTCGCAGTTCCAATGCCTAATAAAAAATATTTTAAAATTAAATTTAATAAAAGTACAGGGTATTTTAATAGAGTAAAGCAGCTGGGCTATAGCTATTTCTCTCCTTTAGCTAGAGCAAAAGGTTATTCGGCGACTGGGAGCGAACCAGCATCTTCAGTAGACCGGACTGATGTGTTAGCCATTACACCACGCCGCCTACTGCTCAGCCTTAGGAAATTAATAGCTATATGCTTTACACCTCCATCCCCAGGGAAGACTGTCCCTAGTCTTCTTATCTGCCCTCTTCCCGCTTTTTCTCTCACCTGCGGGGTACGGTTAGACACGATTCAGCGCCCACGATTCAGCGCACACGATTCAGCGCCCACGATTCAGCGCACACGATTCAGCACCACCACGATTCAGCGCACACGATTCAGCGCACACGGTTCAGCGCCAGTTATAGAAGGCACGTTTCAGCGCCCATTATTCAAAATATATGTTACCGATTTTTATTTTTTAAAAAGTTTTAATTTTTACAAAATCTACCCCTTTAGGAATGTCTCAAATTCTGACTAAACGTAATTCCGCGCCAGGCATACAAAATAGTGATATTTTACCCTTAAGATTGAAATTTTTGTTATGAAATTGATTTATTTCTTTATTTTTTGTCGTTTTGATCAGTTTCTTTGTTTGGCTGTAATTTTTTCAACTAATTTTTTGAAAATGTGGGGGTTGGCATTTTTTATTTTTTATGTTTTCATTTTTGAAATTTTCAGTTAATCTTTCTGATTCAGCTTGAGAGCGCTGTTGATGTCACTTTGTTGATGTCACCACGAAGGTGGTGACATCAACAAACTACTCCAATCAACTAGGTTTTCCAATTTTTTTAAGATTTAATTTTGAAATTTTTCAAAAATTTTTTATTTTTAAGACCAATTTTGATACGGATTGTCAACAATCTGTTCGAGCTGAGTTGCTGCTGAAGTCCGTTGTGACGAGCTTGCCAAAAATTTCGGAAGGCGGTGATGGAATTTTAACAAAAACGTAACCCAAACGGCCCTCCTTAGGGCAACATATTTAATAAGTGAAACGAGACAATGATTTTTATTTATTTTTTGATAAATTTTAAGTAGTTGACTCGTTTTTTATTTAGAATTTTGTTAAAAAAATTTTTTATTTAAAAAATTTTGTTCCCTGAAGAAAAGAAAGTCGAGACCAAGACTTCCCCCTAAGCCAGAAAAAGCCCAAGAAAAGCCTAGAGTAATGTCGCGCACTGCGACCAGTGATTAATCATAAATAGTTTAAAGTTTATTTTTGTAATTTAGCTAAAATTCTTTCTATTGAATTTGTCCCGCTTTTGTCTAAATCTAAACTAAAACTTTCCTCTCTTTTGTATTTAAAATTCATTCTATTATATTAACTAAGCGCATCTGTTTAATTCCCTTTTTTATGTACCAGCCACCATTCATTAACTTATATTTTTGCCCACTTTTGGAATGTTGTTTAACTTTAACTTTGTCTACCCGCCTATTTTTCTGGCCTATATAATCTCCCCCTCCAAAACCCCGCGAGCTTCTCACGCTCATTCTGTTTGGCTTGCTTCTGTTGGTTTTTATAGCTCTGGTTCTTGTGGCCTTATCATTAATCTATTTGTTGGACTATTTTATTTGTGTGAAATAAACTTATTATTATTTGTTGGGCTTTAATTTGGTGATCAAATCCCTCGGCCAATTGTGTTGGAATCCTTTGGCTTAATCCTGTCCTTTTACGAAAGCTTTGTATTGGCTTTTTTGGTTTTGCTACAAAATTTTTGGTGCAACGGCCGGGAACTTGTGGTCTAGCATTCGTGCAGCATCACAACCCCGAGCAGCCTGTGTTCAATTTGAGAAGAGCCAATTGCCGAAACTATTGATCTATTGTTGGAACGCACTTTATCTACTGTTGCAACTTTCTGAAGCCACTTGCCGCTGATCTGTACGACGACAATGTCAGGAAGAATCCGAAGTGATTTGTTGGTCGCTCTCAGCGAGATGCAATTCCATTCTATAGAGGCTATGCGTATAATGAAGATGGAACGAGATGCTAACACTTACCTTTTGCTAGATGTGGAAAAATCGCATTTGGTGGAAACTATTCTTAAAATAGAGAAGCTCGACCTCCAATGGAACAAACATATGTCCAAACTGCATGGGCTAAAGAAATCAACTGAAGAAGATTTATACAGGGATTTTCCATCTAATGAACCTTCCTATGAGTTCATGTCAGACTTCCTACTCTCTCAACAGCACTTTGTTAACCAATGCGAATTTGCCCGACAAATGGCCGTGGCAATTGGACTAATGCTGGAGGATCTTGGCCGGCTCCCGAAAAATGAGTCAGAGGAAAATGCAGACAGTTCTCTCCCATCTGAAATGAACAAATTGTCAGATGACTGTACAGTCGATCTTGGAAACCAAAATGGTAAACCGCTTGAGCCGCCTACGCCACAGCCGCCTATGGTTAAGAGGGATCGAATGGTGGAACAGAACCGTTGCCTGAAGTGCTCATTATGTGGAGGGAACCACCTTCCAAGCCATTGTACAAAATATAGCAACCCAAAGGCGAGGAAATACAGATTACTTGAGCAGCACCGTTGCCTAAACTGCCTGAGGGATGACCATTTAACCTTTGATTGCCAAAATAACCGACGTTGCAGTAAGTGTCGCGGAAAGCACCACTTCATGGTTTGCTACTCACGTATGCCAAAAACTCACATGTTGAAACCTATGCGAAAGAGCGATGGTCAGGCTGGGATGTTTGAAGCCAAAAAGGTGCTATATCAAAAGACAAAAGCTCTTCAAGAAAAAGATAAAACGATAGTGAAACTGATGTCCGAATTGATGTTGGCCCGCAAAAAAGCCGAGGACGAGTCCAAAAAAGCTAAACGTTTAAAATGTCTATTGGATAAATCTAATCAGCGGATTGTGGATGCTCATGGAAAAAGAATTCTGAAAGAGACTCATGCCAATGCCCTTCAGAAGGCCAGAAATGATTTCTATGCCTTTTGCCGCTCGTGGATAGATATGAAAATGTTCGTGCTGGTCTTAGCCGCCTTTGGTATGATTCTGGATGGCACTAAAGATGTTCTGAGGATGGTTATCCGCGCAACAAATAAGCTTTGGAAATACAGAAAAGAAGAGATGGAACAAGAAGTGACCTTGAAACATGGCCAAAATAAAATGCGCATAAAAAGCTTACTTCGATCTTCGATAGCCTTAACACTGTTCACCGCCGTTGTCGCGATCAATCCAGGCTGGATCCTTGTCGCTATTTTGTTTACTACTATGGATGGTTGGGCGCATGCATTGAAAGAGAACAGAAAATGTGCAATGACTGAAGTGCCGAAGTTTAAGAAAGGAAAGAAAATAATTGAAAGATGGAGGATGAAAAAGAAAATGAGGATGAACCTTCAAGACGCGGGCGGGAATGTCGCGCACTGCGACCAGTGATTAATCATAAATAGTTTAAAGTTTATTTTTGTAATTTAGCTAAAATTCTTTCTATTGAATTTGTCCCCTTTTGTCTAAATCTAAACTAAAACTTTCCTCTCTTTTGTATTTAAAATTCATTCTATTATATTAACTAAGCGCATCTGTTTAATTCCCTTTTTTATGTACCAGCCACCATTCATTAACTTATATTTTTGCCCACTTTTGGAATGTTGTTTAACTTTAACTTTGTCTACCCGCCTATTTTTCTGGCCTATATAATCTCCCCCTCCAAAACCCCGCGAGCTTCTCACGCTCATTCTGTTTGGCTGGCTTCTGTTGGTTTTTATAGCTCTGGTTCTTGTGGCCTTATCATTAATCTATTTGTTGGACTATTTTATTTGTGTGAAATAAACTTATTATTATTTGTTGGGCTTTAATTTATTTGGTGATCAAATCCCTCGGCCAATTGTGTTGGAATTCCTTTGGCCTAATCCTGCCCTTTTACGAAAGCTTTGTATTGGCTCTATTTGTTTTGCTACAAGTAAAGACTTGGCTACCTTTTAACATGTTCTCCAGATCGTAGGAAGTATGAAAACCCAGAAAAATCTAAAAGAAAACCCTGTTTTTCATGTATTTCCATAGTTGGCGCTGAAACGTGCCTTCTATCACTGGCGCTGAACCGTGTGCGCTGAATCGTGTGCGCTGAATCGTGGTGGTGCTGAATCGTGTGCGCTGAATCGTGGGCGCTGAATCGTGTGCGCTGAATCGTGGGCGCTGAATCATACCCCACCGTGCGGGGTAAACTAAATCATCGCCTTCTCTGGCGGAATTTCCTTTCTCTAACCCAGGGCCTATGGGATGGATCGTCATTCGTTCAGCGTTCGCTGAACCATCCGGTGCTACCAGTAAAGCAGCTGGGCTATAGCTATTTCTCTCCTTTAGCTAGAGCAAAAGGTTATTCGGCGGCTGGGAGCGAACCAGCATCTTCAGTAGACCGGACTGATGTGTTAGCCATTACACCACGCCGCCTACTGCTCAGCCTTAGGAAATTAATAGCTATATGCTTTACAATAGAGTAAATTTTAAATTTAAAATTGAACTTCATTTACCCGTTGTTTTGATGGCCCATAATCTAGTTTAGTACGTAATTCAGTTAATTTTTCATCAAGCTGTTTTCTTTCTTTTTCAATTTGATCCACACGACTTTTTAATTCGCGCAACTAAAAAAGAACAAAACAACTAAAATATAGCAATTTTTGATTTGCTAGTTATAGGTAGAGTTGATCAAGACGAGACCGATACCGAGACCGATACCGAGATTCTCGGCTTTTTTCCAATATCGGTCTCGGTTTTTTCATTCTCGGTCTCGAAACCGATACCGATATTCTCGGTCCATTTCTCGGCGAGAAACGATACTGACTCAAAGAACCAAAATTACCAATATTGTCCAAGTTTTCGTCCATAAATTTTTGCGGATATCCCTACATAACAGAGAAAGTTAATTTTTTTCGAATAAGGTCTTCTAAAATTCAAAAATTTTCGCCTGCGGCGCTGAAAAGTGAAGAAATTTGGTGACTTGGCCTTCCAAAATTTAATAAATTTTCGTCTGCGGCGCGCGCTGAAATGTCCAGGGGTGACCAGGGGTGGGCGCACCGACCAGGGGTGGGCGCATTGCGTTTTGCGTTATTTGCGTTAAAAAAAAAAAAAAAAAAAAAAAATTTCAAAGTAACTTTTGCGAATATAAATGTTCTTATAAATCGCAAATCTAAGATACTTTCTGAGGAATTTGCTGATCAACAAAAAATAACAGAATTGCCTGATCATGTTCTATATCACTCCAAATATCACTCCCGATATCACTCCAAATCATTACCTATCCAAATTACATGTATCACAAAATCGAGTAGGACTCGCTGACTTATAGTAATACTTCAACTTTTAACTGAAAAATGGCTAATACTTGATTTAAAAATTTTTTTCCCAATTTTTCGTTCTTGCGTTTTGCGTTATTTGCGTTAAATTTTGGCCTTGCGTTGCGTTTTGCGTTTTTTTAGATCGTCTCTTGCGCCCACCCCTGGTTCCGACCAGTGGATTAAGGTGATTTAAAATGATCGGAAGCAGTGATGAGCGCATTGAGTTTGCGTATCTGAGGGCAAAAATTGGAAGAAATCTGGCTTCATGGCCTTCAAAATTCTCAAATTTTTGTCTGCGGCGCTGAAATTAGGAAGAATTCTGGCCTTTTCCTTCCTAAACTTCAAAAATTTTCGCCTGCGGCGCTGAAAATTGGAAGAAATCTGTTGACTTGCACTTCTAAAATTCTAAAAATTTTTGCCTGCGGCGCTTAAATAATAGTTGGTTAACCGAAATTTTCACTTCGGCCATCCGCGGATACCCGCGGATAGATAGGCCTCAAAAGTGGATATAAACGGATACGGATGTCGACCTCACGGATATACCTATTCGGATACGGACACAAAAATTAGTATCCATTGCCACGCAATATCGGATCCAGATGATGAAAATAATGAATAAATTATTTTTACACGTATTTTTTGACATAAAATAAAAAAATTTTTAGTCTCGGTCAGTATCGTTTCTCGGTATCGGTCTCGGCTCAAAATGATGGTATCGGTCTCGGTATCGGGTTCTTGAGTATCGGTCAATCTCGGTCTCGGGTTGGCCGATACCAGTATCGTTTTGATCAACTCTAGTTATAGGGAACGGATAGCCAATAACAGATAGCTAATAGTTATGATCAACACGATAATCGATCTATGAAAATATCATTCCACTATATTCTATGCAGAATCAAACTTCCTCTTACCAATATACCGTATTTCCTCTAATAGACCGACATGTCGTTTTATTTTTCAACCTCCCTCTAGACTGTCGTTCTATTACAGGGTGTCGTTCAAATAGAGGCTGTCGTTCTATTTTTCAACATATTTTTTTGCAATTTTTTTGAAATTTTTATTAAGATCTATATCATTTTAATAATTTTATTAATGAAGAAAAATAGTTAAATTTTATATTTCAATGGAATTATCACTAGCCCTGTCCCATCAGGCCCTGTCCCCCTGTTATTTTCCAAGTTCCAAGAAATTATTTTCCAATTGTTTCTTCTGAAATTGGAAAAGGAAGATTTTTGGAGGGAAATGGAAGAATTGTCGCAGATGACCTTAAGTAGTAGGGGGTATCAATGTACTTGTAAGATATCGAGGCTTATGAGGATTTGAAAGGAATAGAGGTGGATTAAAGTTAAGAGGGATATCCGGAGATTTGGAAGGATTGAAATAAACATAAAGGGATTTGTGCGCGGCAACGAGGGATAAAGAAGATATCGTTCGATTTGGAGGGATATCGAGGGATATAAGGAGATTCTAAGCGATTAATGTGAAATCAGTGGGTTAAGGTGGATATCGGTAGATTTAGAAGGAGTAAAGTTATATTGTGGATTTGAAGATTCAATGGATTTAGGGGATTATGAAGGATATATAGGGATTTTTGGGAATTAGGAAGTATATCAAGTGATATCCCTCCTAATTTGTTGGTATCGACTCTAGGTCTCGATCCGAAACTCGGTCTCGGGGTTGATTCCCGGTCTCAGTCTCGACTCTCGGGTTTTTTTAACTCCCGACCATCACTACCGCTTAGGTAAATAATTAAATTAAAAAAAGAAAGGGTGTCGTTCTAATAGGGGGTGTCGTTCAAATAGAGGCTGTCGTTCTATTTCTCAACCTCCCTCCAGACTGTCGTTCTAATAGGGGGTGTCGTTCAAATAGAGGCTGTCGTTCTATTAGAGGAAATACGGTACTCAATTTTTGGGACACTTCCTTTTGGTATAATTTAATTTACAATTCTGGTTGGCATAATAGCTAGATTATGTAGTCTGAAGGAAAGTAGAAGAAAATATTTGCAAGGAAACCCAAATTGCCAAACTTAAAGCGGCAACTTTACATAAATAATTTAAAATAATTATTACTCTATTCATTTCATATCCTCCACCACCAAATCTACTTTCTTCTGCTTTAATTTGTGCTTTAAGTCTCTCATTTTCTGCCTCCAGTCGACTCAATTCCTCTTTTAAAGAATCTCTTTTTGCTTGAAGTTCCTTTTTAATTAAAAAATATTCTTTAATTAAAAAGACAAACTCTCGATTTTGATCTAAATTCTTTTTTCTTTTCTTCTATATTAGACATTTTATCAATATTTTCATTTATTTCTGCCTGTTTTGTCTTCATAGAGGATAATTCTGAACGTAAAAGTGCTTCGTTTTGTTTAAGAGTTATTAACTCTTCTTGGAGACGAACATGCACTTAAAAATATATTTTAATAAATTAGTAAATAGACTCTGAAAAAATTTAAAAATCTAATTAAAACTCACAATCTTGTAATTCATCAGCACTAACAGCAGAACTACCCAATGCTAACAAAGATTCATCCAAGCCTGTAACATTCGTAACTATTTCTCCATGACGGCAATTTAACGAAATTAATTGTAATTGACGAACAATTTGCTTTGAAAGAGCGGATATCCTTCCCTCAATTTGTCTCTTAGATTCGTCAAAATTGTCCTTTTTGTAAAATTATTTTTATTTATTTTTAATTAAAATTACTAAAGAATTAAATATAAAATTAAAAATAGATCCCGGCTTAATTTTCTTCAATTTATTCGATGTTTAAACAAAAATACCAGACAACCAATAAAGGCATGGCTATTTTGATCTCACAATCAGTACTGTTTTAGACCATTATTTTTTTGAATTCTTAGAAGGGTATGATAGACATATTTAAAATAACAGAAACATCTTGGAGCCATAGATATTTAATATATAGGTAGTACCTATTTGTTATTTAAAAATTTAAATCGTCATAAAAATCAACTCATGATATAAAACGGCTTTCAAAATACTCATTGGATCTTGTCAATTTATTTTAAAAAATTACCAAAAAATTATCCATTTGTGTTCCTCTAGTTTTCAACTCTCTAAATTTTTCACTTTTATCTCCCGCCAATAATTCAAATTCATTTTGGAATTCCTGAAGTTCTTCTTGTGCTTGTGCCATTCTTTCATTAATTTCTTGTAATTGTTCTTGCATATGTCCAATTTCTTTATTGTCTTTTTGTATTTTTTGAATAAAATTATCTCTTTGTTCTTCCGGTGTTTTTTCAGATTGGAGTTCGGCAACAATTTGGGCACGTTTTTCTCTCATTTCTTGTAATTGTTCTTCCATCAACACTTTAAGTTGGAATTTTTAAATAAAATAAATTCAATTTAAAACAAGGATATTTAACTTTTGGGAGTCAAGAATGGACGAATTTGGACTATACCAAGATGGGGATTAGACTGATTGTTGATATTATCAAAGTTACATTTTCGGGGATTTTATTTTTCAAAAGAAGAATTCTAATTCTAAGGGAATTGAAAATAAAAAAATTCCAAATTTCTTTACTTGTTTGACGTTTAAGAGGGGAATTAGCCAATGCCATATCCATTTCTTCTTTAGTTTTTGTTAATTCTACCAATTCAGCCTTTTTTCTTTCCATTTCATTGCGTAAACTTTCTACTTCCGTATTTACCTGTTCAAATTCTTCTTTTACTTCAATCTCCTTAAAAAATTTTATTTAGTTCGTTTAATTCCAAATTATTTACAAGCACTCTCATCCTTTCATTATTTTCTGTCCTTAATCTCTCTGTTCGCTGTTCCAATTCTTGAAGTTGTTCTTCACGTAATCGACGTTCACGAAAAAGTTCTTCAACTTCCGCCATTAATTCTTAATTTAAGTAAAACTTTTAGAGGAATTCAAAAACTCTATACTTTGGTTAGCTAAAGCGGTTTGGTCAGCCTCTGCTTCTAATGAACGCAAATTTGTATCTGAATGAGTATTTTGACGGTCAATCACCTAAGCAAGTAAAAAGAATATTTTTAGATTTTATCATAATACTTCTCTCCTCAGGGATATAAAATATATGTTATAAATTTTAGGGATGTTGCGAAGTAATTCAAAAGTTTTCTTGCCAAATTAAGGATATTTTATTTTCATAAAGCATCTAATTTTTCACCTAATTAAAAAAAATATTCTTTACCAAATTATAATCAGCCAAAAGTCCTTGTAATTGTTTTAATTCTTGTGCCTGTTCCTCAGCTCTAAAATATATTATTAAGGTCATTATAATCCAAACCTCTGTTCATAAGCTAATAAATTTTCTCTTCCTTTTTCTGCTTTATCTAACTCTTCATTTAAATTCCCCAATTCAATCTCCAATGCATTCAATTTATTATGTAAAAGTCCAATATAATAATTAGCATCCGCTATCATTCTCCCTCCACCCATTGCTGCTAAAATTCTGATTTTCCTTTTTAGATTTTTTTCAACAAACTTCCCATTCTACTTCCCATTCTAGAAGCTATAGCAGCAGCTCTAGCCCCACTAACCCCTTGTTGAGTTATAGGACGTTGCTGGGCAGCAGCAGTTCCGAGGGGTAATTGATGGGCAATCATCTGACGAGACATTGTTCCTGGACGTGACCCTATAGCTGTAGTAGAACGATTTAATGGGCGATTACCCTTTTATTGCAAAATTAAATTTTTTGTAGAATTCTTAAATATACAAGAGCAGTTCCAGGTACACCAACACCTGCTGAAGTTCCAACTCTAGAGCCTACAATCATTAAGATAATTTACTTCTTGATTAGAGCTAATAACTTTTATTTTCCTAACAACAATTTTTTATTATTTTTTAAAATTATTTAGATAACTAAATTTCTCTTATTTCTTTCGAAAAACAGAAATTTTCTTCCAAAATAATATTTCCTCGCAAAAGTTCATTCAATTCTTTAATTAATATTACCTGCTCTACTATAGCCTCTTGGAGGAGCGGCTGAAACAATAGAATTTGCCACCATCCCAATTCTGCTTTGTGGACGTGCAACAGTTGTTGATGGGGCAATAGCCATTTGTCTTGAAGGGGGGACTGGACCAAAAGAAGAAGCCGAAGAGGGAGGTCTTTCAGAATCTATAAGAGAAAATCATTCCTAAATTCTCCAAAAATATTCAAACTTCTTCCAGCCGTTTTTGGTCGTCGTTGTGCTGCTGTACTTGGACGAGCTGAAGGAGGTCTCTGCCTATATTGATGGTCCATTTCGTGGTTTAATTATTTAGGTCAAAAAATAAATATGAAAATGGACAAAATAAAATCATAGAAATAACTAAAGCAATATTTTTTAGCTTCAACATTGTTGCTTAGTAACCAAAATTTTTAGTTTATTAAAGTTTTCTTTTTATAAATAATGGTCGAAACAATTTTGGGTCCTATTTTATTATCATTTTATTTTTTTAACACCAATTTTCCATTATTTCTTAAAAGTGATCTACCGGGACGACATGAAAAAGATCTCTGCAAAAAACTTTCAATTTTAAAGTGAATTTAAAATAAAAATAATTTCATAAAAATTTATTAACTTTTTGGAAAAGATTTTTATCTACTACATTATCGTTTAAACTTATTTTTCTTCTTCTTCATCATCATCATCCTCTTCTGGTTCAATCGTTGTAGAATTTCCAAGATTATTTTCTAAAATTTCCTCATCTTCCAATTTCAAACTAGGCAAAGTTGTTCCTTCATTATGCCCGTTAAAAGGATGAAAACAGTTGGGAGGAGGGGGTCCAGGAATGACAGATTGAGGGGCAGGCACAAGACAACGAAGTGGGGGATCAGCAGCTTCTAACAATTGATGTATCTGTTGGCATTCCTCAGTGCGAGTTATTCCCATATTTTGGCGAATATCCTGAAAGTAATATTTAGCAAAAAGAAAATATTCCTATAATAAAGCAGTCAAAACCATCCCAGAAAATGACACAACATTCAATGTGATTGATCCGCATATCTTACTACTGAATGTATTTGGAACTGGAATTTGCCTCTACTAAAATCTCAGTGGTTATTAAAATATTCATTTTAAGACCCAGTTCTTTTACCCAAAATTTGTTGTACAAAGTCAATGCTGGTCCAGCCAGCCATTTATTTAAATTATCATAAGAAGTTTTCATGTGTTGTTGAACAGTTTGTGTGTAATTGTCATATTCTGTTTGTAATCCATTATCTTTTGCCCAACCAGTCAATTTTGTTTCAATTTGATCTTTTGTAACATTTGAGGAAATTATTTGAAAAAATTGACGACGTGCGGGAACAGAAACATTTCGAATTAATGCTGATGGAAAATGATGATGACCGGGACTAGGTGGTGGTGGTGGATCGAAAGGAGTAAAAGAGTGAACGGAGATTGGGAATAATATAAATAAAATGAAAATCATTTTAATTATCTAAAATTCAGGATATAATTAAAAATAAGAGGGAAAGCTAGCCTATCGCAGTTATAACTAATTGCAAATTTGGCAGTAGGGGGATTTTGATACCATAACGCAGCTCGAAGATATATTGAAGCTCAGGCATATTGGAGTGTATACCATTTTGAGAAAGACTGATAATAATTGGTAGTTAGTAAAATAAAAATAAAATATTATTTTTTATAAAAAAATTATTAAAAATAATTTTCAAAATAAATGGCCAATCTAAGTATTTGGCCATTAAATATACAAAATTTTATCAACACTATTATTATAGTGATCATTAAAAATAATCTAAATTTGTTAAAAATAAGAGATTTAATTGAAAAAAGAGGATTAGAATATTAAATAAATAATCATGGAGAGGATATTTAGAAAATAATGAATATAATTTTTTTTTAATTTGGATTTATAAAAAAAAATTCTTGAAAAGTAGATAAATTAAACTTTAAGGACTGGCAAATGATGTAATTGTAAACATTAGGCTTTTATGTTTACTTTATCTAATATTTTGTTGATTGATCTACATATACTCAAAGCTGATTTTACTTATTGAAAAGGACAACGCTTAATTCTTAATCGAGAATGGATCCAAATTTAGAATTATAATTTCTCTTATTTTTAATTTTATTAGCAAAAGATATATAAAAATATAATTCATTCACTTTAATAATTGTTTTTAAATTTTTTGTTTAATCTCATTTCCTTATGATCTTGATTAAAGAAAATTTATTGAAATTGAAATTTACATAATCTTCTTTTTGTCTTCTTTATAGTTAAAAATTTTTATTTTTTATATGAGAATTATTCTTCAAATAATTATCAAAAACTTTAAAACTTTACTAACTTTATTCCCTTAAATTAAAAAATTTGTGCATTTTAATTTTCAATTAAACACTTAAGTACCTCTAAATAATTTAGTCAAGTGTGAAAAAAAGAGAAAATTTTTCTTTGAATAGATTCTTTGTTCATTTATTATTTTCTATTTAAATACTGAAAATTGGGAAACATTGGAAATTTCTTTAAAACTGATCAAAAATAATTTTATAGAAATTGTTCAAGTTTAGATACAAATTTTATAAATTAAATAAAAACTCAATCGTTTTGATAGTGAGTTTCGAGAACCAGAGTTCTCGAAACTCTTCCAATATTTTTAAGGACTTCTAGAATCCTTGAATTAATTTTAGTCGACTACATGATTATTTAGTTAAGGAAAAATCAAAATTTATATTCATAATTAGCCCTATCTCTAATATATTTTTAGACATAATGTATTAATCATCCCAGACATTCTCAAACATTTTCTTTTAAATTTTATTTTCTCATTTTTATTCCTAATTTGTGTCAGAATTATTTAAAAAATTTCCTCATTTATTTATTATTCAATCTTAAAGTAATTGTATTTATTTGTTTTAAAAAGTTTTTTGGTTTCCTTAGAGCTTTTCTTATTTTATATTTAAAAAGAACACTTTTATTTACTCAAGAAAAGCTTTTTGACATTCGTCGCTAAGTAATAAATATTTAAATAATAAAGAAGTAAATTATTTAAAGGTGTTCTTTACTATTTTTGTAATTTTATTTTGTTTAATCTTTCTTCTTATTTTGTGTTTAGTGAGTACTAAATTTGTGATTTTTAAATAAAATTGTGGCAAAAAAGAGGTGTGAACATTTTTGGATTCTTGAAACAATGTTTTTAGATACAATTATGTAAATATATGTATAAAGGGATACCGTATTTCCTCTAATAGACCGACATGTCGTTTTATTTTTCAACCTCCCTCTAGACTGTCGTTCTATTACAGGGTGTCGTTCAAATAGAGGCTGTCGTTCTATTTTTCAACATATTTTTTTGCAATTTTTTTGAAATTTTTATTAAGATCTATATCATTTTAATAATTTTATTAATGAAGAAAAATAGTTAAATTTTATATTTCAATGGAATTATCACTAGCCCTGTCCCATCAGGCCCTGTCCCCCTGTTATTTTCCAAGTTCCAAGAAATTATTTTCCAATTGTTTCTTCTGAAATTGGAAAAGGAAGATTTTTGGAGGGAAATGGAAGAATTGTCGCAGATGACCTTAAGTAGTAGGGGGTATCAATGTACTTGTAAGATATCGAGGCTTATGAGGATTTGAAAGGAATAGAGGTGGATTAAAGTTAAGAGGGATATCCGGAGATTTGGAAGGATTGAAATAAACATAAAGGGATTTGTGCGCGGCAACGAGGGATAAAGAAGATATCGTTCGATTTGGAGGGATATCGAGGGATATAAGGAGATTCTAAGCGATTAATGTGAAATCAGTGGGTTAAGGTGGATATCGGTAGATTTAGAAGGAGTAAAGTTATATTGTGGATTTGAAGATTCAATGGATTTAGGGGATTATGAAGGATATATAGGGATTTTTGGGAATTAGGAAGTATATCAAGTGATATCCCTCCTAATTTGTTGGTATCGACTCTAGGTCTCGATCCGAAACTCGGTCTCGGGGTTGATTCCCGGTCTCGGTCTCGACTCTCGGGTTTTTTTAACTCCCGACCATCACTACCGCTTAGGTAAATAATTAAATTAAAAAAAGAAAGGGTGTCGTTCTAATAGGGGGTGTCGTTCAAATAGAGGCTGTCGTTCTATTTCTCAACCTCCCTCCAGACTGTCGTTCTAATAGGGGGTGTCGTTCAAATAGAGGCTGTCGTTCTATTAGAGGAAATACGGTATTTTAAGTCTTGTTTAATGTTAATTTTATTTAATAGAAATCTTTTTAATTAGGTAGAACTTTTGTGATATTATAAGAATATTCAGTTCTCAATTGTTTAATTTTCTTATATTTGTTTCTCTCTTAAAAATTCAGAAGGTCAATTGATTGTGTGGGAAGCGGGATTAATCCCTCAACAATTATTATACATAGAATATCCCGGATGCGAGATTCCGCACCAGGGGCGAGCGTCTTGCGTTAAATTTTGACAAGATTTTACTTGCCTCTACATAATATAAAAAATAAGCTATTATCATCATTATTTCTGAAGCCAAATTTCTTCTATATTAAGTAATAATATAAATCTGGTCCCCACTAACAAATCCCAAACTTTATATTAATTTAATTCTTGGCCAGTATCTACTATTATTTTTCAAAAAAAAAACTAAAAATCTATTAATTTATTTAAATCTTACATCATTTAGCTAAATACAAGCGCAATCCTTATTGCAATCAAATAAGCGGATTGCATCATTTCCCCCCTTACTTTTTTCATTCCCAACATTCTCCCCCCCCCCCCTACCCCCTCATTGCTTCTGTTTTAAAAAAGCTTTTTCTATAAAGCTAAAAACATTATATTTATTTCAACATTCTCTTTTATCTATGCATTATTAGAGAGCTGCTTTTCCTCATTCTGTCTTTCTCACTTGTCATTTTCCCATCAGTTATTTTTTGGCCAAATATATCTTCTCTGTTTATTTATTTATTTAAAGCTGTGAAAATATTAAATTACTTAATAATTTTAAATTTATTTAAATAAGAAATTTTATATTAATATTTTAATTATTTTAGAGAAAATAAATATTTAAAATTTCTTCCCTCATTCCTCTTTTTAAATAATTATTTTATTTTAATTTTCTCATTTATTCTTCTATTAAAATTTAAATTATTTTGAATTTTTTAATTAAAATTAATTTAAAAAACTCAAGATTATTTTTAATTTAATTTAGAAATTATCTCTTAATTAGTAGTCATTTTTCTCTACAAAAATGACTCTTCCTCGAAAATCTTCCAATTCTTCCTCACTTTCTTCAAATTCAAAAGCTAAATGGTTACGTCAAAATGCTCTTTTAACTTTAACTATTGGGGCTGTATTTATTGGAGTTTTGGTTGGGTGTGTTGGTCGTTTGGGTGAACCAAGTGCTAATACTGCTAGATTTGTTGGATTTCCTGGAGAGGTTTTTTTAATATTTTATTTCTAAAATTATATGTAAATATTCCGCATTATCTCTCCTATTGAAAATTCTCTCAATTAAATACCCATTCTAATAATAATTAAAGCTACATAGCTATAAATTGGATGAGAAAATAACTTGATTCTTTGGATATTAAAATTAAAAATTCTTTTAAAATCAAAAAAAAATATTTAAAAGTTGTTAATGAGAATGCTTAAATGTGTTATCCTTCCACTCATCTCCTCTTCTCTAATTACTGGTCTTGCACAACTTGATGTTCGTCAATCGGGTAGAATGGGGGCTTTGGCTATTTTATATTATTTGGCTACTACTGGAATTGCTGTTACTGTTAGTTTTTTATATAAAAATTAACAATTTTGAGCTTGAGAGAGTTAATTTTAAAAAAGTATTTTCGTTAATATGTAAACATTTCTTTTGGCCGGAAAAATTATCTCAAAATTTAAATGAGTGGGAGTTACTAGAAAGAGTGCCTTATATAACAAATTTTTTATGTAAAACAGAGGGATATTTAGTATATAGGGTTAAATATTGTACAAAAAATTAAAATTTGGCCTTCAAAACACCCTACACCCTTTAAGTGTTTTACTAACAGTTAAATAATGAGGATTACAATATATCCATTTATTTTTTAAATAAATAAATTCCAGACAGGCATAATTCTTGTAATTGCAATACACCCAGGCAATCCTGCCCATTACCCTGGCCAACAAAATACCAAAAATCAGCCAATTATAAGTATGACAGATACTTTAATAGATTTAATTAGGTAAAAATTGAAAAAAAGGACTTTACAAAAATTATTTATTTAAAGAAATATATTTCCCGATAATTTAATCCAAGCAACAATGCAACAAACACAAACAAAAATTGAGAGAATTAATGGATCTGATGGAATTTTAATTGAAAAATATAAATTGGGGCATACTGATGGAATGAATATTTTAGGTAAATATTTATATTGGTTTCAAGTATTTTAATGGAAAAAATTAATTCATTTTGAATAACTAACAAGTCTCGTTAACTGTAAACAAAGATTTAAAGTACTATGTTTATATTTTTTAAATTAAAATAAAATTGAAATTTTTAATTTAAAATAAAAAAGAGAAATTTATAGTTGTGTTATAAAATTAATTAATTTTCAGGTTTAATTGTTTTTTGCATTGCTTTTGGTATAGTATTGAGCCAATTAGGACCTAGAGGTCGTCCTATGGTTAGAATATTTTTAATAAATATTCGTATTTTTAAAAATTTTTTAGGTTGATTTTTTTGCAATTCTTGATTTGGTCAGTATGCGTTTAGTTTCTTTAATTATGTGGTTAGTTTAATTAAGAATGATTTAAAAATATTTTATATAAAGGTATTCACCAATTGGCATTTCTTCTTTAATTGCTAGTAAAATTCTTTCTGTTGAGAATCTCACTGACACAGCTAATAGTTTAGCCATGGTTGGTGTTAAATTTAAAATTTATTATTAAATAATTGAATAAAAAGTAAAAAAATGGAAAGTTATAAATGAATGGGAGGAGGGCTTGTCCCCAATACCTAGCCCTCCATTCCTAAATTCCAAAATTTTCATTCAAGACAGTTTATTTAATTTCATTTTTAGTAATTTTATCTAAACTCGTAATTTAATTTTAAAAATTATTTTGCCAATCAATTCCTTCTTTAATTCTCTAAAAACCAATTTTTTATTATTTTTTTCAGTATTGCTTAACAGTCATTATTGGTTTATCAATTCATTCACTCATCTCCCTTCCATTGCTTTATCTCTTCCTAACAGGCAAAAATCCTTTTGTTTTTGCCAAAGGTTTACTCCAAGCAATGGCTATTGCTTTTGGAACAGCCTCTTCTGCAGCTACATTACCAGCCACTTTTCGTTGTTTGGAACAGAATTTGGGTATTGACAAAAGAGTTACTCGTTTTGTTTTACCTGTTGGGGCAACAATTAATATGGTGAGGGGAAAGGAAAAAGATTTTTAAAATTAAAAATTTTAAAGGATGGAACAGCGTTATATGAAGCAGTTGCAACTATTTTTATAGCTCAAATGAATGGAATGGAACTTGGATTGGCTCGAATTGTTGTTGTTAGGTAATTAATTTGTTTTTAGAAATAAATTGAAAATTTTTTTCTATTTTTTAGTTTGACTGCTACATTAGCATCCATTGGAGCTGCCTCTGTCCCACATGGAGGTTTAGTAACTGTTGTAGTCGTTTTAACAGCTGTAGGATTGCCTGTTGGGGATGTTTCTTTAATTGTTGCTGTTGATTGGTTTATGTAAGGAAATTTAGAAATTTTCTAAAAAATTTTTGAAAATTTCTTCAGTGATCGTTTCCGAACAGCAATTAATGTTCTCGGAGATGCTTATGGTGCTGCTATAGTCCATCACCATTCCAAGGAGTATTTACCTGTTGAAGGAGATGGCTTGTTGGATAAACAAGAAGGGGGAAGTGAATTAATGGCTTTGCCAGAAAATGGACGGCTTTTGGCTGAAAAGGAAAGAATTGAAGAAAAAGGGAAATATTATTCACCTTTAAGTATTAGTCCGGCATAAAAATAAATTTTTAAAAATAATTCCGCCAAACTTTGCCAGTGAATATGAGCTTAAAATAACATTTTTTTGCATTTTTGCATTTGTTCCTATTTATCCGGTGTTTTTATAATTTTATATTTTTTTATTAAGATTGCATAATTATTTTTTAAAGTGAATAAAAATTAATATAAATATATAAATTTGTGAAATTCTAAATAAATTCCAAATAAAAATATATTCTTAATAATTAAAACGTTAAAAATATTTTTAATTAGAAAGGACACAAAATAAAATTTATATAGATTCGATTATTTTATTGAAGAATTTTCTTCAAATAGCTAGTGATGGTCGGGATTCCCGGTCTCGGTTCCCGAGTCGGGAAATTTCCCGGGTTTTTTGAGCTCTCGGTCTCGGTCTCGGTGTTTTAGTCTCGGAAAACGAGACTAAATTTACACCCCTAATGACGGAAATTTTTTGAATTCTACTCGTACCTCGCGTACTTTAACATTTATTTTGGTAAATGTCCAGTTGGCGGTCTACATGTCCGCAAAGAGAATCCTCACTTTTCTTTCCTTTCTTTGCATTTTTGGCGTTAGGAAAAATGCCCGCTTAAAGGAAAAATTTTCGTTATATTGTGCCCTCGTGAAAGGAAGGAGAAACTGAAATAATAATTTTACAAATGATCAAACAACATAAATTTGGGATAACATTCTTACATATATTTCTAAAAGATCAGGGGGATAACAGCCTTTAATGGGGGTATAATAAAGGGACAAAAACCAATGATATGAAAAATATTCTGGCAAATCAGAGGCAGTGAAATGTCTCATCCGAAGTACCATTCTAAATCTCAATCTATTCCCAAATGCTTCAATTTGTTTAGTATTAACACCGCTGATAAGATTCATAAAGAATTTTTGATGATTAACTTTACGAATCTTTGATCCTTTATAAAATAAATATATTTAATTTCACTTTAATTTTTTATTATTTTCTCTACTTAATTTCATGAGGGCACAGTGTAACAGAAAAGGAAAAATGAGCGAAAATTTTTCCTTCAAGCGGGCATTTTTCCTAACGCCAAAAATGCAAAGAAAGGAAAGAAAAGTGAGCATTCTCTTTGCGGACATGTAGACCGCCAACTGGACATTTACCATTTATTTTTTAAGCAAAAGGGAAAGAAATACCTATTTATACTTTTTCTCAAATTTTAATTTGTTGGTCTAAGCGATTAATGTGAATATCAGTGGATTAAGGTGGATATCGATAGATTTACAAGAAGTAAAGTTATATTGTGGATGTGGTGATTCAAGGGATTTGGGGGATTATGAAGGATATATAGGGATATAGAATTATTAAGGATATATAGGGGTATATCAAGTTATATCCCTCCTAGACTCTTGCTCTCGACTCTCGGTCTCGGGTCGGGACTCTGTCTCGGGGTCGATTCCCGGTCTCGGTCTCGACTCTCGGCTTTTTTTAACTCCCGACCTTCACTACAAATAGCCCAGAAGCCTCGATAATCGTTTAACACAAAATTGAATAAGAAATATATTGCTTGGAAATAAATTGCTAAAAACCAAGGCTGAAACAGAAGATTTAGTTATAATATTCATGTTTTGTATATTACTTTTATCCCCGAGTCTTTCACTTTTTAAATTAAATTTATATAAATTTTTTGAAAAATTTTACGAAAATATAACAGAGCATTTATGTATGTAGGTATTTAAAATTAAAGGCATCTTGGAATTTTCACTTTTTTTACTGCCGGCCTTTTCAGGAGTATATGTCAAATAAATCTAACTGTAACATCCTAAAAGCTCACGGGAATGTCTTAAGTAGCAACGAAATACTATCTTCTTCATTTTTTAAATAAAATTTTCTTATTTAAATTTTTAATATGTATTAGTTTAAGATTCTTAGTTGAAGATTCACCCATTTAAAAGATAGAAAATGTCAAAAATCTGAAATCAAAAAAAAAGTTTTCAAAGTCAGAGATTGATTTCCAGTCGCTTTGCTCGCAGTGTCCAACCAAATTAAAAAATCGATAACAAATATTCAAGGCAGTAGTAGCGCTGGCAATTAATTTAAATGTAAATAGCTTAGCATTTAAAATCTCATATATTTTCTTTAAAGGAATTTTTACATAAAAAAATAAATTTATTAAAAAATAAATTAAATTTTAAAATTATTTAGAATGTTTATTAAATTATTATTTTATTTTTTAATTATTTTTTGTCTTCAATTTGAATATAAAAATGCTTTTAAAATTTTAATTGTTGCTCCAAATAAATACACTAGTCATTTTAATTTTCATAAAAGTATGGCCCTTTCTTTAGTTGCACAAGAATGGGTAACAAATGTTGTAAGTTATTGTTAAAATATTTTATTTATTCTTTCTCTCTAATTTTTCTCTAATTTTATTTTAGCATTTTGTTTTGGTCTAAAAGTTTAGTAAAAGTTTATCAGCGGGCAGGAATCAATACTCACTCACCGAATGATTAGAAACACTTTTTTACAATTTAAATCCCAATTGTGCCGAACCGGCACAATTTTCCCTCAAAATTATTTTAATTTAATTTTATTTATTTTTAAATTTATTTATCGATTCCGCCCATTCCATTTATTTCTATTTTTCACCTAACTTTGCTTTGTACCGCCCATCTTCTCCTCTATTTAACTTTTGACTTTTATGTGAAAAGTCAGTTTTTGAACTCTCAGTTTTAACTACCAGCTTTCGGAACTACCAGCCAGTTCCTACCAGCCCAGTTTTGTTTTTCCCCTCTAATTTTCTACCACTCTTATAATTATAATTTAAATAAATTTTTTCTTCTTTAAATAATTTTTGTGTTTGAGTTTAGGGGTCTTGAGTTACAAATTGCCACATTCGGCACACCAATTGTTTATAAAAATTTAACTTTTTATTTTTATAAACAATCCCATTTTTATAAACAATTTAAGACACTTTTTGTTGTTGAAGAGGATTATAGCAATCGTGTCATAATTTGACAGGAACCAATAAATTAAAGATTCTCTATTACCCAACATATAATATAGGTATATCTAAAGGCGCATAATATTAGTGAATTTTTTAATTATTCATATACTCCAACGCCTAATTCAAATTTAGAAATTTTGAATTCAATTCATAAAGATTTAAGAAGTTATTTTGGTAATTTTTATTTAACTTTTTGTTAAAATTATTTTTTTTTGGTTGGAGAGGGAGAAGGGGGAATGTCTTAGCTAAAAGAAAACATTCAAAAAACAATTTTAAATATTTAAATTAATTTTGATTTTAAATAATTTTTTTAATTAATTAAAGAAATCGCCAATGACTATCAGTTAATACAAATACTAAGTCTTCAACAATATCAAATTTGTATAAATGAATTACGTTATTATCCACTTTATCCAATACTTCAATTAATTGAATGTAAACATATTGTGGCAACTTCAAATATGCCATTAGAATCTATTTATTATTATTATTTGGGATTACTTCCAAATATTGTTGAAAATGGAATTCCTGGTTTGTTTTAAATTTAAATATTGAATGCTGTAATCTCGCTGGAAAATAAATAAATATATTTAAATTCTGTGTCCTAACAAAGTTAAGAAATGGGGATTTATTTATCTACTAGATTTATTTATCTACTAGATTTATTTATCTACTATGACCAACTTTATAAACAAAAAAACTTTTTCAATTAATATCTCATTTAAATAATCTCTTCGAGTTGAATTTTTAAAAAATGAAATAATTTTTTTAGTTTTATTGAAAATAAAGCCAAAGAATCAACAAGAAGAGACTTCTAGTAATAATCCACATGAACTTGCAGTATCTCAAAGAAAAAAAGAAATTAGAAAATTTGTAATTTTTTGATTAAATTAATTATTTATTTTTTTGTTTTTAGGATATATTTTTTAAACAAATCGGTGAAAATATGGGAATTGAAGAGAATTATTTTCAAAATATAATTGAAAATATTATTAAATTTATTTTTGTTAATACACAATCTTTAATTGATTTTGAAGCAATGAGTGATATTTATCATGAAAAGATTATAAATATTGGAGGAATAGCTATTCAACAAAATAACCAGGCGTTAAACAGACAAGTTTAAGAATACCTAATTTTAATAAAAAAATATTTTCTTTTTACTTTTAAGGAAGCAACTATTTTTAATTTTGCTTCCCAAAATGATAAACAAATAATTCTTGTTAGTTTTGGAACGATGATTAATAGCCAACACTTGACAGACATACAAATACATAATTTAGTTGAAAACTTTTCGCAATTTAACTATTTATTTATTTGGGCAATTGAGGATGTTGATTATAAAATATATAGTATATTGGATAATTATAATGGAACAAATAATAGTATATTTATATTTAATCGGGTAGATCAGAAGGCTATTCTTGGTATTTATTTTTAATAAATTTTAGGGACTGTTGATATGCACTAAAATAATTTTTAATTAAATATATTATTTTTACTTTAAATCTTTGAATTAACAACAAAATAATAATCAAAATTTTTAAGCTTTATATTTTTAAATTATTTTTAAAAAATATTTTTTTAATTTTTCCATGTAGCTAATTCTCTCACAATTCTTTTTATTTCTCATTGTGGAATAAATAGTTCAATAGAAGCCGTAAAATATGGAAAACCATTACTTTGTGTTCCTTTTATTGCTGATCAATTTTATAATTCACAAGCTTTAGTCTCTCGTGAAGTTGCTGGAATTATAGATAAAGACGATAACTTTGAAAATCTTGAACAGTATATTTCATATGCAATAAGGTAATTTTATGTTTAATTTATACATGTATAATTCTCGCTTCTCTCCTTTCCCACAATTCCTAAAAACGACCTATTTTGGGATAATATTTTGAATAAGTTTTTATAAAACTTTTGTAAGGTGATGAGCAGAGTACAGATAAATTTAAAATCTAATTCCCAACACGCCCACGCTAATAGATGTAAAGCTTAGTCGCATAAAAGGAAAGGAAGCTACCACTGAGAGGACAGTGATAGTTATTCATTCAATCAAGCGCCCATTCACTTATTAATCCCTCTGAACATTTAATCCATGCATGAGACGTCTATAAACTAATTATTATTACCGCGGTTTCCCTCTTGTAATTCCCTCATTCCGACATCCTTATTTCCTGCGGCAACATTTAGTTATGGAATGACAACAACTACTCAATGCCCTGGCCAGGCACAGAAGAATTATTCCAACAGTCATTCACCCAACTACTCTGGCAGCGATCCACCGAATACCTCTGCTCGTCCCCTCTATGCCCGCACTCTTACTGGTAGCACCGGACCAGAAGGTAGTTTTTGGGGTATAAATGCCAATTATAGGAAAGATGTCGGCTGCCGGCAGACATTAATATTATGGGAATTTTTGAGGGTAAAATTAAAAAAATATATAATTTTAGCGCTTTTCATATATAGAGGGAAAATTTAGAAAAAAAAAAAAAATAATAATTTTAATTTTTGGCGCTATATAAATATAGAGGGATAATAGTCTGTTAGCAGACATAAATCTTGAATATTAATATATATAATTATTTCTAGTAAAATAGCTATAGTTCTTAAGATAGAAATTAATATTGAGAGAAATAGAAATTAATATAGAGTTTAATAGTCTGTTAGCAGACCTAAATCTTGAAATTAAGATAAACAAAATATTTTCAATAAAATCACTATAGTTCCGCTTGTGAGTAGGTATATTTTTGCTAAAATCAAATTAAATTCGGAACATTACTAAACTTTTATTCTGAGTTAAATAATCAAATAGACAGTTCATTATTTATTAAATTTTATAAATACATAATCATAGGATTCTGTATTCGATATTTCTTGAGCAATTATCTCAGATCTTTTATCTATACATTATTTTCTATTTCCATATAGTTATTGCTCATTATTACACATATTCTTTAGTTTAGGATTTCTTACAGAAAAAGCGAGAAACAAATTATTTTTCTCATAAACAAAGAAAAAAGAATTTTTACAGGAAATAATCATTATTACAAAAAGATTTTCCCATTAGGATAACAATAAAGAAAGAAATCCTTGTCCATAAAAGCAAAAGGCTCTGAGAAATTAACAAACTATTATTACACTAGAGCAAGCGAAATAGATTTATCAATCTCTTTTAAAAGGAATTAACTTTTCATATTTTCTCTCATTTTTTTATTTCTCAACAAGCAATCAACTTTCAACAAATAAACAAAAGCGCTTAAATACTTTAATAAATCTTTAATCATTTTAAATCCTAAAGGCTATCCGCGAATTGATTTAACTTTAGGAACCTGCGCTAAAATATTTCATTATATTATTAGTGCACTCTCTTATTTTAATATTATTATCTTATAGTCTGTTAGCAGACTCAAATCTTGAAAAATGTCCACCGAGGACGATATAAAAATAAATGTAATAGACAAACATTTTTGGGAAGCTAAACAAACTGTTAAGGTCCAAGACTTAGAAAGGGCCCATTCAGAAGTGATTAAGTTAGAAGAAGGGGTAAATAGGGCATTAAGACTTATTAATAGGAAAGTCAATACTAATTATGAAAAGATTAATACAATGGCCAAAGACGTCAACCTTAACATAAAAACCCTTAGTACCCAAATAATTTCATTATCGGAGAATGTAGAAAGATTAGAAGCTCTTAAAAGCGATACATTAGGACCAGACAATAGTCTGTTAACAGACTCCAATCTTGATGAAACTCAAAAAGAATCTATAAACATGATTTCTCCACATTCAGGTCATGTTGAAACATTTTCTGATGAATCCATTATAGCATACGACAGATGGGCTGAAAAATTTTGTGACTATGTAGGTGCAACAGGTCGGGCATGGACCGAACCTGAAAAGGTTGCGAGACTTAAGCTAGCTCTTTCTGATACCCCAAGGCAACTCTTTAAACAGTTAACGCAGCAAGAAACTAGCACATTAGAATCGGCATTAAAAGCGCTACGTTCAAAATTAGATTCGCCGCAGAGAAGGGAAATAACCAAACGCACATTAGCATGTTGCAAACAAAGGGAAACAGAAACCGTTTCAGAATTCCTTAAAAGACTCACCCCATTAGTAGAAGTAGTGAATTCCTCATTAGACGAAACTCAAAGGAAGAAAAAAATTTGTGAAGAATTTCTAGATCGAGTAAAACCCAACATAGGCTTCCTAATAAGATTAGTTGGGCTCTCGAAAGCCAAGGATTTAGATCTAGTAAAATCTCAAGCTGAGGAATTAGAAACAATGTTAGCCTCCGATAAAGGCCAAATTCAACTACAAAGTCCTTTCACACAAACGGTTCACGCTTTATCCACAAATCCTGCTATGCCAAGCTCAAGCTATTCGATGCCTCCCAGACCTTTTCCAAATCAGAATACTTTAAGAAGGAATTATCCGAATGCTAATTTTACTCCGCTAAACACTCAGAACGCGCGGTACATTCCTAATCGACAAAATAGGAATAATAGAAATGACAACTGGAGGGGAGGACAACAGCAACGAAATGAAAGGAAATGGAATAATAGACCAATATTCAATTTTTGCAAGCGCGTAGGGCATACGTCATATACCTGTCAAGAGCGACTGGCGCGATTTCAAATTGATTACGCTGCAAATTCTCATAAGTATAATACCCAACAAGCAAAGCAACCGGTTACAGGGCAAATAAGATCCATCGAACCCTCAAATAAAATTTTAATAGATGCTGGCGATTTAATCCACGCGTTGGCAAAACTAGGAGTAGGAAACAGTCATGATTCATCGCCTTTAAACAAAGATGCGAATTCGTCTGTGAACTCTCTTGTCATAGTAGATAAAATGCATAATAAACCAATGAAGGAAGAAATCAAGCAGAATATTGAAAATAAAGTTGGGAAAGAAGAAATCCATACAAAAATTTCGAGCTGGGAAGGGATTGGTCCAAAAATTTCCCGTATGATGTTTTATCTAACAATAATGCTAATATTAGTCACTCCTATTAATGGTTCGAAAAATCTCATTCCAATACCACGACAACCAATTATTTGTCAAACCCAGCTCCATGGGGTAATTTGGTCATTGCCTTCACCCACTGGATGTTTAGATTCTAAAATAGATTACTCGAAAACCCCCGAGGCAGAATCACTAACTGTATATAAACCGAACCCATATGAACATGAAATCTCGTCATGGGCCTGCCGAAAAGTAAAGAAATGTGTTAAGAAATCCACCTCACTTTCCGGGGTACCAATTTCTGAACAATTAGAACCGGAACACTTAGAAATAAATTTACATGAATGCAATCAGATGATAAATCACAAGAAATGCAGTTTGGGAACTCTAACAAATGAAGAAGGGCTTTACCACACTGATAAGAAAATCAATTTATCTCCACGAACCTGGCTATTAGGCTCATTTAACTGGGAAACTGTTTGTAGTACAAATTGCTATTTATTTAACACGAAAATAACAATGCGCTTTGGTGGTGCGCACATAGAAACTCTCTTAGGAGACTCAAGTCATTGCCCATTTAAAAATGGGAATTGTTACTTAGAAGACAAAACACAAATTATTTGGCCCAGTAATAGTGAAAAGAATTGCGAATATATTCCAATAGGAACCTGGTCAGGACAAAGGATGGGCCAAACATGGGTCGCAGACAAATTACCGCTATTGCTAGATTTTCCCGAAGTTCCTAAAACAATTCGAGTATGCGATAAAAATTTAACAATATCCAACCAGGGTTTCGCAGTCCACAAAGAAAAAAGAAGAATAAAGCGAGCAATCTCTGGTATAGTAACATCAGCACAACTACAATCCGAATTATCATACCTAAGTTGGAAAATGGCCCAAACCATGCGTGTTTCATTCACCCATTCGCTTCACGCGATTTGCAATCATTTAGAAGAAGTTAGGCGCTGGGCAATCTCTGCCGCGTTTACCGATCCAACTACTTTTGCACGGGTTATTTTTGAAAACCCTCTAATTCATGCTAAAAGGGTAAGCTCCGGAATAATTAAAATTTGGCCGTGCGCTTCAATCAATCGCGACCAATATGACTTTATAACACACGAGGAAACAAACCTGGAAAAAGGAATATGCTTTGATAAAATTCCAATTAAGTTCAAAGCTGGAGGTGAAAACAAAATCGTATTTATTGACCCAGCAAGAATGGAAGTAGTAGCGGACGCGAGCAAGGCCCCCTGTTTCGAATACAGAAACCAAATAATTCAACTTGAGGATGAAACTCTGGAAATAGATCAAATGACGGCCCAGGTAAAGAAACTAGAAACTAATATATTGACAAATCTAACATTCTCATCGCTAACAATTCCTAAAATTTCTACTCAGTCCTTTCATCATTTAGTAATAAATAATGTAACTGACTTCATAACGCACACTCACATAACTAGCAAACTTGAGCTTACTGACTTGAAGAAGATTGATCGATACAAAAAAGCTTGTATATCTCATCCCAAACTTGCATCTGAAGGCACAATCGCCCAATTACTGCTTGAACAAGTAAAAAGGCGAGTGATCTTTCTTACGCTGGGACTCACCGAACAATTATGCAAACTCTTTCCTGAGACTGAAATTTTAATTCTGGATGAAGCAGGGCAAGCGCCGTTTTCTCAATTTTTGTCAGTAACCACATTCTTCCCAAAATTGAAAAAGGTCCTCGTTACGGGGGATAAATTCCAATTAAAGGTGCATTTAATAAGCTTGCCTGAAGCAGTTAGAGAAAATTATGGGTTGGACACGTGTATTGAAAGTTTTGACTCGTCGGAAGGTATTGACAAAACAACACTCATAATAAATTTTCGCTCCCATCCTCAGATTGTTAAATGTGTAGAGGCGGGAGCTTACATACCTGCGAACCAAATGCTATTGCCCAGGGAAGGGGGAGACTTTTCTATGCTTCTGAATATGAAAAACTTTTTCGTCCCGGTCGCTGGTTCTCCGCTTATACTCCTAAATCAAACTTCTCCCATGCTCGCCCAGGACACCAACTTCAGCTCCACCAATTCAGGCCAAACCCGCACCACAATCCAGATTCTCGAGGCACTAACTGCCATCGGATTTAAAGGCAGCATCCGCGTAATATGCCTTTATGCTGCACAGGCAACCGAAATAGGGCGTGAAGTTGCGGATAGGGAACTCCCAGGTATACAGACACTTTCGGCAGACGCCATGCAGGGACATGAGACTGATCTCGCTATAGTAGTCACGACAGCAACTCAAAGGGGAGAAAACACTACGGTAGATAATTCCAGAGAGTTTTGGGCTGACCCTGCGCGTGTAAACGTTGCTTTGTCGCGTGGCAAACACGCATTAATCTTGATTGGTGATTTAAGGTATTTAATGAAACAGGAAGGGATTTGGAGTCGATTCCTCAGGAAGGCCTTAGAATTTACTATTGTCGCGGACTCCACACATTACTGCAGAGCAATGATTAACTCTGAGGCAGAATATGTCAACGGACTCCTTCACTTAAAAGGAGCTTCGGTTCGGGATGAAAGATTCTATACAGGTCAGACTAACCAAATATCCCAACCTCAAACAGGCCCAACACGATACACTGAATGGCAAAGTAGCTCGCAGCGAGAATGGAGGCCAAAAGAATGCCAACGTTGCGGCCAAAGAGGGCATGTGGCTAGAGAATGCCGGAAATAAAGAATGGGCCTGGAGCAGAGAGGGGTAGAAATTTTTCGTTTTGTATTTTGTTTGAAAATAATTTTTTCGTTTCGTTTTGTATTTTATTAAAAAAACATATCTTTGTTTCATTCCATTGAGGCGAAAATTTATTTTGACCATTTCTGGCCCGGAGGACCGGACCTGTTGGGGTAGGGCGTGTAAGGTGATGAGCAGAGTACAGATAAATTTAAAATCTAATTCCCAACACGCCCACGCTAATAGATGTAAAGCTTAGTCGCATAAAAGGAAAGGAAGCTACCACTGAGAGGACAGTGATAGTTATTCATTCAATCAAGCGCCCATTCACTTATTAATCCCTCTGAACATTTAATCCATGCATGAGACGTCTATAAACTAATTATTATTACCGCGGTTTCCCTCTTGTAATTCCCTCATTCCGACATCCTTATTTCCTGCGGCAACATTTAGTTATGGAATGACAACAACTACTCAATGCCCTGGCCAGGCACAGAAGAATTATTCCAACAGTCATTCACCCAACTACTCTGGCAGCGATCCACCGAATACCTCTGCTCGTCCCCTCTATGCCCGCACTCTTACTCTTTTGATTAATTTAGAAATACCCAACAAATTTTTTTAATAATTAAATTTAAAAATAATTTTAGTTTACATCAAAACATGCATAATTTGAGTGAATTAATGAATGATATTAATCCCGTCCAAACATTTTTGAAAAAAATTGCAGAATTGCATGATTAAAGTTATCTTTTAATGTTGGGAGTATTTTTTTTAATTTTTAGTTTAAATTGTTGTTAAGTATTTAAATTTTATATTCTCTTTAAATTATTATGTATTTATATTATTTAAATTATTATTTAAATATTTTTATTTAATCCCATTATTTGAATAAAAACATTTCATTAGAAGAAATATGGTGTAAATATGCTTCAAAAGAATATACATATAACGAATATTCCTGGGAGAAATACTCATTTTTCTGAATTTTAGGCTACCGTTTAACCCAAAACTTAATTTTATATAAAAATTATATAAACATACCGCAAGTATTCTAATCGAACGGCACCCTTTATTACCTTCAATATAGGGATTTACAGCATATTTTTCCTTTTTAATAAAAACGATTATCCAGAAGGTAACGATTATCCAGAAGGTATTCTTTTATAACGTTTATAAATTTCTTAATTTTTTATATTTATAATTTTATAAATTTTTTAATTTATAAAATTTTTATTTTTTTTATATTATTACGTTTATCTTACTAATTAAACGAGAGGGGGTAATATTCAATTTCGTACCCCCCCCCCTTTTTTTTAATTTTTCAAGGTGTTAAAAATGGTCAGTCTTGGGAAGAATGTAGAGCCCAACGAGCTGTATCGAATGACACAAAAATCAAAAAAATCCGACTTGATTTGACCGAGATACAGACCCCTGAAAATTGGAAAACCATAGGGGCGAAAAACCATAGGCTTGAGAGTTGCTACAAATGATAGCTCATTTGAAAAAGCTCGTCGAGCTGAGTCGAATGACACCAAAATCAACGTGATTGGACCAGATTTGACAAAATTATGACATAAAGCTGCCGACTCCGGTAGGTCTAGATAATGTCATAATTTTGTCAAATCTGGTCCAATCACGTTGATTTTGGTGTCATTCGATACAGCTCGTTGTGCTCTACATTCTTCCCAAGACTGACCATTTTTAACACCTTGAGAAATTAAAAAAAAGGGGGGGGGGGTACGAAATTGAATATTACCCGAGAGGGTTTTTAGAAAATTGAAAGGAAATTTTTTTATCAAAATTAAGAAAAAACATTAAAGATTATAAATGACAATAATAATAGCAATAGCAGCTAAACCCGAAAGAAGCAATAAAGGTACAAGTAACCAAGCTAATAAACATTGGAATTTTGTCCACTTTTTTGTTTGTTTTTGTTCTTTAATTAATTTTCTTCTATTTTTTGAATTATTTGATAATTCTTTTTTGGATTGTTTTCCACATAATTTACTCCAAAAACTTTGTTGTTGCTTCATATAAAAATTTAAAATAAATTGTAAAAATATTTATTTTAAATTTACCTCAATATTATCATTGCCAGTTCCCTCAACCACTCTCTGCATTTGTTTAGATTCTACAACAACTAAAGGTTCTTCACTAGAGTTGGAATCATATACTAATTCTGGGCAGTTAATATTTGATGGTTCTGGTATAAGCTCGTTTTTGGTTAGCTAAAAAAATTTTTTAAAGAAAAGCAATTTTGCTAAAAAATTAATTACCCACATTTAAAAATTTTGGTTAAAAATGAAAGTTTTGGTCGTTAAGATATGCCTATTTTCTGATCAACATTTTTTAAACTTTTATTATAAAAATCTAATAAAATTCAAAAATATTTACATTTAATGGACGTATCAAATCTTTAAGTATTTGATTAGTAACAACAATTGGAGGAGGAGAGGAAGTAATTTCTTTTATTTTTAATTCAACTTCTTCAATCTTCTTCTGATTTTCAGAATTATTAGCATTTAAAAGCCTTTGCTGTTGCTGTTTTAAAGCAAATGCAGCAGCTGATCTTTTAGCATTTCCAGACCATTGAGTACGTCTGGGAAGGTCTGAAGTACTTCGAAATTGTTGGAGAGACTAAATAAATTTTTTTGTTTATTTTTAATTTTAAAAAAATTATTTATTTTTTAAGTTTAAATTTCAATACTTGCTTTTCTCATATTTGTATTTCTCTCAAATGCACCAAGCGGTAAAGGTTGGAAAACCCTTTTTTGTTCTGTTTCATTTCTATTTTGGATTGGATTTGTTGTTAAATTCTGTCCAATATTTGCTAAAATATTTAGAAATTTTTATTTATTTTTTAACCAGAGATTAACATTTTACAATTAATATTCCCAATTTTGAATTTCTCCTCCCTTTCAAATATAATAAAATTCCATACCATTCATTTTTAACTCATTCATTGATGTTTGTTGAACTTTATTTGAAGGTGGGACAGGTCTTCTAATACGAGCAGAAGCCCCAGCACTGTGCCTTCTTTTAGGGGGTTCAGTAATGATTTTGCCTTCCTTCTCAAATAATTTTATTTTTCCTTTTCCAAATTCTTCATTTTTACTTATTTCTTTATCTTCATCCAATCCAATCGTGTTTAAATTAGTTTCACTACGAAGTCGAACTTCGCGGGCATAATAGAGGCGATATTCATGACGAAGCGGGTCGAATAAATAATAACTTTAATAAAATTAATTATGATTAAATTAATTAATTTCAATTAATTTTGAGTTTTTACTCTTCTAAGACGATGCTTATCATGAAGTGTAAACATTTTTCATTGTTATCAAGGGAGGGGCAAGACCAAATCTTAAAAACGCAACGGTATTGAGGTAGATTACTTAAGCCAGATTATCAAATGGCAGATTTCCAGAATTCCAAAATTTCATTCAAAATTACCGTCTATTCTCAACTATTCCTTCCTCCAACATCCCTTCTTCTTCGGCATTTCCCTCATCTTCATTCTCTTTCGGTAAAAGACATTCTCGACTTAATCTAGATTCAGCAATTATTTCTTTTTGGCTTGTTTCAGGTCCCGCAGAGAGAATTTCCGTTTCTTTTATAATTTTCTCAAAATCCCTTTCACATACAATCCTTTCTAAGATTGGAACTGAAAGTCCAATTCTTCTTTTATTTGTAAAATTCCGCGCACCTGCTGTCTTCTTTGGTGGTCTAGGCGGTGCTTGATTATATGAAGAATCTTTAAAATTAATTATTAGATATGTATTAATTTATTTAGAAGGCTATCAAAAAATTTTATTCTTTTAACAAATTTTGTTAAATAATTTTGGATATTATCAAGAAAACGGTACAAAAATAGTAATACAAAGTTAAAAATTCCTAGAAAATGCAAACTGAATTTCTCGGTTAAGTACTACATATGTTTTAATAATTTATTTGAATATTAAATCTTTGCGTAAATAATTTTAGAAATACTTAACACTTAAAAATAAATATTTTTATGTCAATTTAATATTTTCCAATTCCAAAAATACCTGTGTTAGGTTTAGGATTTAATGATGGTTGAGGAGACGGTAGAGGAACAATCCTTGGAAGTGGAATGGGACGTTTTGGAGAAGAAAATAAATTATTTGGTGGTGGACTTTGCATTGAATCTGAGGCTGTGCCAATTGCTGAGTCAGCAGGGGAATTTGGTTGGCTATTTGGGGAAGTTTTTGTGGAAGAATAACCAAACAAGGAAGATTGTTTGGAAGGGGACATTTGTAAATTATGGGAAGAGGAAAAAGTTTCTGCCATTTTTTCTGTATTTTAATTAAAATAAAATTAATGTTAATTTTTATTTAATTTTTATTAGAATAAATTTTTGAATAATTTGTATTAGAAAAATTTTTTCTAATAATTAATTAATTAAATATGCAGAATTAATTCATAAGTGAAAAATAACATGAAAATTGAAAGTATTTTTAGATGATTTTAGACTTTATTTTTTTCACAAATTCAACTTATAGCCCTTTTCCTTTTTAATATAATAATTTATCGATATCCGAAAAAATTTTCCTAAAAATATTCTCATCTGTTTAAGTTTACTATCCAATAATATTTAATTCAATATTATTTATTTGGATTATTGTTTTATTATTCAAACTTCAAAAATAGGATTTTGATTTAATAAAAGGTAAATCAATTAACTTTATTAGCTAAATCGATTGGCAGCTGAAAACTTTTTTAACATTTAATTTCTGTGGCCGTCATTTTTTTGTTGACTAAAAATAGTAAATGACAAACAATAAACCAATGGTATTTTATTTATTTTATTTCGATTAAGGCAAAACCACAAAAAAAATAAATCGACAAAAATGTGTACATAAATGGCGAGAAAATGTGGGAAGCTAAAAAAGGTGGAGAAGGAGGAGGAGGAAATAATGAGTGAGGAGGAAAATTAAAGTAAATAAATACTTTTTAATAGAGTAAAGAAATCTCCGTGCTTTTAAGTCTGCCAATAGCGCAACCAAAATATACATAAATAAAAAAGCTTTCACATTATTTTTATTGCTTTAAGTCAATGCTAAAATAAATAAACAATTTATACATAAATAGCAAAAGCGGAGCTGGACTTAACTTTCTGTTTCAGATTTTCGATTTTTACTGTTTCAAAGTGTGGGCTATTTAGAAAACTATGTCCATTTGTGGAATCAAGTGTTATTCTTTTTACAAAATAAAAACCTCCAAATAAATCACCAAATCTAAAGTAAATAAAGTAATGCTCAAGATTTGAAGATTTCTGTTTTCCAGTTTTCTTCTAAGATTTCAGACATTTCTACAATTTTCTCGATAAATTTAATTAAGAAATCCTTCGTCGCGCAATGAATTGACAGATAGCTAAAAAGCCTGTAAAATTCTTTTTAACGTTTTTCGATGACCAATGCATAAGCTAAATATAACTAAAAATATTTACAATAAAATAGCCCCAACAAGAATAAAAGCAAATATTGACGTTATGGTTAAACGGTGTGAATGTTTAAAGGAAAAGCAAATATTTGGGAGAAGTTGTGACATCTAACGAATTTTTATATATCTTAAAGTTTGAACTGTTGGAATCAAAGATTTGAGCATAGAAAGAGAAATTACGGCCATGATTGATAAAAGATAATAATTTTTAGATAATATAAAACTGTAATAATGAACTAACAATTTAATTATAAGCTAATAATATTCACGGTTGTTTAATAAGTCGAATAGAAAAATATTAGAAAAAATGAGAAAAGCGACTTATCAATAATTAAAGAAAATGATTAAATGTAACATAATTTTTATCATTTTTTACTTTTATTTTTGTAAGATTATATTTATAAAGTAAAATAAAAAAATATTAAAAGAATAATTATTCTAGAAATCTTTTAACTTTAAAAATAAAAATATTTTTTTTGCTTTTATTACCCTTTTTATGTGTTTTTCGCAGTAAAATAAAAAAGATTGAAATTTTTTGTCCAAATTTTCTGTTTAAAAGAGAAAATCATAAGGACATAAAATGCGCAAAAAATAAATTACTTTTGTGGGAACAGAAGAGCAGAACAAAAAATTAATTTTTAATAAATTAAAAGAATATATTAAAGATTATTTAGAGAGTAATTAGTAGGGGGGTTGTAAGGATTTAAATAAAAATATATGTTTTTAGTTGAATACTAACAAAGTTCGGGAATACATTATGTAATTAAAAAAGGAAAGAAAATTGAATGGAATTAGCGCGTAAAAAGCTGATTTGTCAGTAACTAAATTAATGAATTTTTTGTTTTGATTGAAAGGTAAAAATTTACAACAAAGGATTAAACTATTTTTATCTAAAATTTTTTTTTAAATTTTGTCAACATTTTTAGTAAATAATTTGTTTGCTCAAAGGCTAAATGATTGGAATATACACAAAATCCTTTAATTTAACAGCCCTCTGTGAAGGTATTGAATAATAGATAGGCTGGCCACTCTCTACTGGAATATGTATATTCTGTTATCTACATAAATATTAGCAATCAAAAAGTCAATTTATCAATGGGAAATACAAAAAATAGAATTTTAAATACTTAAATGACACAATAAAAAATCTCAAAAATTAAAATAATCTCTAGTCTCTACATATTAAATAATTTTTATTTGAAAAACATTTTACCTCAAATGAGCGAGATTTTGAGAGAGTAAAGGTTGTTTTGCAAAAATGTTTTGACTATAAAAAATTAAATTGAGGACAAGGCTACCTCTCTCAACTACTTTAAATATATTTTGAATGGTGTGAAGAGGATTTGCGCGAATTGAGTGAATGAATGGATGGACATTAATGATGACATCAAACAAAAATAATTTTAAATAAATATTCTCTCTCTCAATCTCTCTCTTTCTGATTTTTATTCCTTCTTATATCCTTATAATGTGAATGAACATTTTCTTTATAAAAATGAACAATATAATGAATAGATTAAGTACTTTTTGGGAATTTCGGGAAAAAGGCAATTACTAATTACTACATAATATACATATAAAAAGGAAAAAATTTATTTGTTTTGGAAAAAAATTGGGAGGAGAAAATAAATAAATAATTATTTAAAATATAAAAAAATTCTAGATTAACAAATATAGTAAAGCAAAGCCCGGCTATAGCTATTTCTCTTCTTCTGCTAGTAAAATGGGAGCGAACCAGCATCTTTAGCTAATCGGGCTTTAGGAATTACATAAATAGCTTTCCCACATATGTAGCTTCAGGAATTAAATAGTAGTGATAATAGCTCTCTCCTAAAAATAGGTTTAATTAATATCATGTATCTAAAACATAATTTTTACATATACATAAAACCAAGTCCTTAATTAAGTTAATCACGACACCTTATCAACACTTCCTCAAAAAACAAGAGAACAACTTTCTGGAGAGAAAAATAGCTATAACTTAAAAGTTTTTCCATCATTATTTTTATATAATTAACAGCAATTTAGTACTTTTAGCAAGTTTTATTTCTTTGTAAATAGTAACAATTGTTTATTCTCTTTTAGCAAGTTGCAGTTTGCCCCAAACAAAGAAATAGGTAACTGCAACCTATTAGAATTATTTTTTTATTTAAAGTTTTGCTTGTAAAAACGAAAAAAAAATTTTTATGTGAGATTTTATTTATAGTCACGGTAATAAAATATAAGAAAATTAAGAAGAAAAAAATGAATAAAAACGAAATGCTTCGAATCAAAGAAAGAAAAATTAATTAGGAAAGGGAAAAACAAGTAAAGAATTAAGAAGAAAAATTGGAAAGTTTTAAATTAAATAATTAATTAAATGAATTTATTTTTAAAAATTAAAAATAAATAGGCGGATTTAATAAAAATTAAAGAAAAATATTTATAAAAATAAAATCTGTTAAATAATTATTGCATGATTATTCCTTATATGTATTTATGTAGTAGATTTTTGGAAATATTTAAAATAATTTGGAGATAAAATTAATTCATTCTGGATAACACTCGATTAGAAAAGAGATTTTAAATTAAGAAAGTTTGAATCAGAAACGAAAAGAGTGAATAAAAAAATTATAGTATTGAATCAAAAACCAAAGCATTACAAGATCAGTGTTTGGAACCCCTCAAGAATAAGGTATTCCAAATATAAATATTATTTATCTGATCTGAATAAATTTATGAAAAAAATTAATAATTACAAATTTAATAAAATAATCTTCAATAATTAATTTATTTTTCATCTGTTAACTAATTGCATTACTTGTCTAACAAGCATTTCCATATCAGCAAGGACTTGACGGTCGCTTGGGGGAGATGTTGTGGATGTTTGTGAAGGTGGGGTATTTGTTGATATTTGGCGATTTCCGATAGATTTATTAATCGAAGAGGAAGTAGATGGTGTTGAAATAAAAGTTCTTAGCTGTCGAATACCTGCCTCCATTCGACTTAATAATTCTCTAAAAAATTTAAGAAATCTTAGGTGAAATCTGGCAATTTTTGGTTATATATTAATTGAGCACTAATTTTTAATATTTAATTGAGCACTTAAGTGAAATTTAGCAAAAGAATTAGGCAAATAACACCATTAATTATTATAAAATTAATCAAGAATACCCAAGAAAATTCTCAAAATAGTCCAGTAATTTTTAAGGATCTTATAATGCGTTTTGATTTACGTTCAAATAGTTAAAAAATTCACCTAAATTTAAATTTGGAATGTGGAGAAATATTTTCTGCATAAATTGTGCATGTGTGATGAAATTGTTGTAATAAATCACTAATACGAATTAAGTGATCGGCACCTCCACTTTCCCCTTCTTTTGGTTGTTGTTGCCCAATAGCTCTAATAAGAAATGCTACTGTTCCAGCCGTTGGTTTTCGATTAACTTCTTGCATAAATACTAAAGAAAAAATTATTTTATTTTATATACTTTTTCAATGGAATAGTGAGCTAAATTTTAAGGCACCGGAAAAAGGTTATTTTCTTTTAGCATCAAAGGTCTTTTAATTTTATCCTGAGGGGGGGGGGGGGGAAATTAAATTAACTATTTTAAACAACTAACCATTTAATTGTCTGTGTAATTCATTAAGATAATCCTTGCTAACAGGAGGTGTTTGCTGTTGTTGTCCACTATCCTCGGGTACAGGAACTTGATGATGTTCTTTTGATGATAAAAGAGAGAGAGAAGGTTCTCTGGGAAGCCTAGGAGAGTTTTCATTATCACCCAAAAATATATTTGAATGCCTCTGAATTGTTGAAGAAGCAGAATGGCGTTCAGATTGAGGTCTTAATTGATTATCTTCAGAGGGCATTGAAGGATCTGAACGCCTAATTGCCGGTATTTGTTGAATATCTCTTTCAGGAGATGGCAGTTTTGGTTGGGCAATAGTAACACATTTGGGTTTGGTACAGACTTGGGATATTTTATCATCATTGGGTTTTTCGGGCCTTTGAAGTGTAGAAAATGGACGGAATTTAACAGGAGAAGCGACTGAATAATCTTTCTCGTCCTTTTTGTTGCTTAGAGAAGTTTTTGAAATTTCAACTTTATCTTTTTCGATAGTTAAATCTTTTGTCTCCTCATCGGTTGCATTCACAGTATCGCTAATTTCTGGTTTTTGAGGACGATTAAAAGTAATAGAAGTTAAATAAACTCCTTCAATATTGCTAGAATTACCCTCTTCTTTTTTAGTCTCTTGAACTCCTTCAGATATTGCTTGCATTGAGAAAGGACGGTGATGTTGAAGGGGAGCTACTTTTTGAGTGACTAAATGACGCATTTTGGGAGGTGGTTCGGTGTTAATTTTTTTGTTGCTTTGTTGTTGGATTTGTTGTTGTTTTGGAATTTCGTTGATTTTTTGACTAAAATTTTAAAAATAATTTTTAAAAATATTTAAATGAACTACTTAAAAACTAATTCTAAATATTTCACAAAATCCCCTACAGACCTTTCATTTTCAATTTTCATTTTAGTCATTTTTGTATCCAAATCAGTTTCGTCTATTTCTCCGCTTTGTTCGTCTAAATTTCCCTCATTTCCTTCCGGTGTATTATCCTCCTCTTCCGCAGTAACTCTTTGTACATGGCGCAATTGTTTAATTTTTGCATGAAGTTCGTTATCTTTCTTTTCTATTTCTTCATCAATATTTTGAAGTGAAGAACCAGAAGTAGCTGAATAATAAGAGATTTATGTGTTTTATCATCCCTTTATTATAATTAGGTATATTCGTTAGATGTAGGTATATTCTTAAAGTGAGATATATATTTAGTGGAAGAATATTTTGTGGGGAGGAAGATTGAAAAGAATCCCATTAATATTACAAAACCCTTTCGATTTAGTTAAAGTAAATTCTGGGATTTTTTGATCACATACAAAAGGCATCTAAAATTCTTAATTTACTCACTTGCACTCGAACTTTCAAATTTTGTTTTTTGATTACTCTTTAAACAAGATTCAACTGATGGATCTACCGAACGCCTTGGTTTAGGTTCTGGTCTAACCAATCTAGAACTATTCGATTCGTCTGTTTGTTGATTATTAGATGTTGATTGAACAGCACTAGTCTCTGATGTAGTTTTCTTCAATCTCATCTTTAAGTGCTGTAGAGGAAGTTTAGAAGTCGAATTGCTATCGTCTTCTTTCTCTTCTTTTGAAGGCTTTTTAAATTTATTTTCTTCCCTTTCTTGTCCATTCTTTTCTTCGTTCTTTTCAAAAGGCTCAGGAAATTTTAATTCAGACCCGCTCCTTTTAACTGATGTATCTAAAGAAAACCCTCTAGGCAAAGTCCCAGTTCCACTCAAATTCAATTTTGTTAAATTTTTGCCAGATCTAAGTCCTTCTTCCTTTTGAACGAATTGAACAGTTGGAAGTCTGGCAAATAATTTTTGATTCTTAGTTGAAGGCATTGATGGTTTGGCAAATGTTTTGGATGATAAAGATTGTGGGGGTTCGGTAGGTAGGTGAATAATATTTGAAGAATGATGAAATATTGTTGGGGAAGGACCTCCAACCTAGAAATTAAGAATTTTGTCTTTATTGAAATAGAGTTTTGAGAATTGTTATAGCCAGTTAGAGCAATATAATTCCGAAAGTTACCATCTGAGCAGGTTCCGATGGCCGAAAAGTGGAGAAACTTGTCCGTTCTAATTGTGCCCCCATAGAAGGCCTTTTTCTTCGATCAGGACGTGGAGGAGGTGGTGGGGGTTCTGGAGATGAGGAACGTGCTTGTCTTTGTTGCAAGGCACGGCAGCCCATAGATACTGTTCTGTCTCGCAAAAGATGATGGCCATGAGAGGCAGCACTACTTGATGGAATTGAAGTGCTAGGTATACGAGGAGATATGATGCCAAGAGGGTCAGAAATTCTTAAAAATGAAATTAGTTGATAAAAATTAAGTTAGTCTGGAAAATTTAATAGAACAGATTATGTGGAGTTGTGGTGTACCGACACTTGCGGAACGACATTTGCGGATCGACACTTGCGGACCGACATATGCGGAACGACATTTGCGGACCCGACATTTGCGGATTAACATTTGCGGACCGACATTTGCGGACAGACAGATGCGGATTAACATTTGCGGACCCGACATTTGCGGATCCGACATTTGCGGATCTAGTAGTCTAAAAAAATATATATTAATCATTTTAAAAATGTCCAGAATGTAGTGTTGCTCTCTCAGAGATTAATCATTTTTTATATTAATCATTTTTTATTAAAAAATTTTTCAATGAAAAATAAACTAATGTTTATTTGTTTAAAATATAATTCTGATCAGTTAGCCCAATTGTCCATATCATTGTTCATTAAACGATACTGAATGGCGCGCAAATGATGTAAAAATGCTCCAGCATCGGGATTATCAATTTCATCGAATTGTGTTACAAGTGTTTTGATTGCTTGGTCATTTATTTTATATTTTCGCCGACGTGGATTTATTGATATTCCAGTAGTTGGATCCAACTCGTACTGTCGCAAACGATCCTTCATAATTCTTTCCTCATCTTTTAAAGCGATTATTAACCTTAAGTAAATAAACAAAGTGAAGACAAAGTAAAATTTACTTAGAAAAAGGAGGATGATGTGATGTAAAATGTTTTTGGAGCGCCATATGATAGCCTTCCATTGCATTATTCGTACGCCCTAAATTTTGCATTATTGAATCGTGATGGTTCCAAGTTTGTATAGGAAACAAGGCAACTTGTTCATTTGGTCGCATGATATAATTGCTTAAATAAGTTTACGTAAAAATAGATTAGTTCTGTACCATTCGAAATAATCGAATATCGACATTGCGTTGTTTGGGACATTTATTCGCAATGCTTCTGCTCGCAATAAGTCAAAACCGTGGCGAACTTGTTCAACTCGAAGGAAAGAGAGTGCTGCCAATCCTCTTACTAACTTCTTATATTCCTCATTTTGGTCATATAAAGGGACAAGGCCATCTTTTTGAATGCGTCTTATAATGTTTTGGCCAAGGTGAAATAGGCATTGCCTAATAATTATTTGTTGACCAAACACTTCTATAAAAGCGTTTTTCGCCCCTAAAAATACTTTTTTGATAAATAAAAGCAATTAAGGACCAATTTCAAAGTCAAGCATAACACTAAGAGGAGGCTGTTGAATTCTTTCATTTAACGCATTTAAAACACGTATATATGTTGCCTGTGCTTTATTTGCCATCAAAACATAGGCTGCACCAACACTGCTTTGTTCAATTAAAACATTAATAGTATACAGCTGGAGCATACTCGACGGAACAACTTAAGTATAAATATATGAAAAACCGAATATTTTTGTATAAAAAACTCTTAAAAGTGCCGTCCGCGGCCCAATTTCTATATGTTCTTAAACGACGTAATCCTTCATCAGTACAAAAGATGAAAAACACAACATTTTCTGGTTCTGTAACTCGAGAATCATATAATAAAAATCTATCATTATTATGATCTGTTGCAAATATACCCTGAAACAACCCACTATTTAATTGTGAAACTAAATTTACATTAATTTCAATATCAACCAAGTTTTTTGTATCAACTAATGATTTCCCTGGCACTTCCCTTTGACGCTCAATGAGGCGTTGTGTTCCAGAGTAAGACGGCATTGCCATTCTTGCCTCTTCGGTCATTTCTGCTTGCCTAGCAGCAATTATATTCCTAGGATTAGCAAGAGGATTGGCACGAGCTTCCTCTTTGATTGCTTCCTTGGCACATCTTACCTTTAAAAACCTTCACTTAGAGAATGATACAAACAGTTACTTCATGAGAAGAGGTCACTGCGACATGGTTATGTTCGCCAACCTCAACAAGATCTTCAGTGCCTATTGCACTATGTGCACGGCCATTACAATCTTTCCTTATTAATTACAATCTTTTTAAAATTAAAAATATAAATTCCTTTAACCTTGTACATGCCCAAAACTGAGTGGCACCGTCCACAGAAATTCCCTTTTTTCTGTATTCATATCCATTAAAAAATACTAATTGTTGTTGTTTGTTTGTATTAACGCAGTCATAGTACTTTAAGAATGTAATGGCCAACAAAATATAAATAATAGAATTCATATTAAATTCATATAATTTTGATTTTGAAAATTAAAAATATAAATTTCTTTAAAATTTGTTTTTCTTTAAAAATTCCATTCCTTAAACTCCCATCCACAATTTTTCCACAGCATGAACATCGTATACATTAATAAACAAGTCGTCTGGCACAAAAAAAGGATAAACAATGGCGAAAGTGAGTACCGTATTTTCTCGATTAATTCCCCTGGGGATTATTTTTTCAACCCTTCCTTGGCATGGGGGATTATCTGAGTTTTGGCATTTGAACGTGCAGTAGGGTAGAATTATTGTTTCAACCCAACTCTAGCATGGGGAATTAATCGAGAGGGGGAATTATTCGAGGGAGGGGAATTAATCGAGAAAATACGGTATATATCTGAAATAAATTAATTTATAATATAATTTAGCAAAACAATTATTAAAAATTTTTTTTCCAATAAATATTTCCGCTGGTAATCAAGAATTCTCTATAACTCTGGAAAATTTCAATGTTTCTTATTTGTTTGAAAAATTACAAAAAATATTTTCAACCTCTACCTTGGAATATTTTTGTTTTCACGGTTTTAGCTATTTACTTTTAATTTATAATCGTATCTCTAGATTCATACGGGGGGACTAAAAAATTCGGAAAATCTGGACAACTTGAAGTCTTCCTTTATCATGCGGTGCATTCTAATGGGCAAATTCATGTTTTTGAATGCTAATAACATTTAGTAGATAATATGAATATGATTCTTTTATTTTAATAAATGATAAAATTTTTTAAATTTATTTTTCGAATGTGTTTTCGTTCTCAAATGTCGTATCCTCAGTTGTCGCATCCTCTAATGTCACGTCCTCATTTGCATATCCATACTATTTATATTTTATTTTTTTTAAAGACTACTAGATCCGCAAATGTCGGGTCCGCAAATGTTAATCCGCATCTGTCGGTCCGCAAAAGTCGATCCGCTTCTGTCGGTCCGCAAATGTCGGGTCCGCAAATGTCGTTCCGCAAAATTCAGTCCGCAATTGTCGATCCGCAAATGTCGTTCCGCAAGTGTCGGGTAACCGGAGTTATATAGAGGAGAATCATTCAGTAAAAATGTATCATTCCCATTGTATTATATATTATAGATTCGGATATCCCTTGTCATAAAAATTATTTTCTCCTTACTTAGTCTGATCTGATGAACATATCCCCGACATTTCACGTTGTTTTGCTTCTCTTTTTTTAGCAACTGAAGCAGCTACAAAAGCAAGCTGTTGATTTGTTGCTTGTAATGAAGAGGTTGTTTGTAATGAAGGACAAAAAGAAGAGGATGTATTCAATTCTTCAACTCTTTCAGGCGAGAAAATTAAATTTGTATTTTCAGCAATAGGTGTAGTTTCGCCTTTTTCAGATTGCAAAAGAGAATAAAGGCTTTTATGTAAATTATGAAAACGGGGTCTATCTGAAGGGGACCATTGCCAACACTGAAGCATTAAACGATGAACAGAGTCTGGGCAATCAGTTGGTCGTTCCAACCGAAAATCTATTTAAGTATTTTTAAAAAGTTGGGAATTTAAAAATCAAAGAACTTTTTTCAAGCAGGCCAATAACACTCCCTAATTCAACGCCTGGATATGGTGCCATTCCATAACTAAAAATTTCCCATAGAAGAACACCAAATGCCCAAACATCAGATTTTGTACTAAAAGTGTTATATGCCAATCCTTCTGGTGCTGTCCCTAAAATATTTTTTAAATTAAAAAATATTTTAAATTTTGGAAATTAAAAAAAATTTTTTTTAACATTTTATCGGGAATTTAGCTCCAGCATGTGCTGTATAGGTATCATCAGTCATAAACTTAGCAAGACCAAAGTCGGCAACTTTGACAACAAAATCATCATTTATTAGGCAATTTCTAGCAGCCAAATCTCTTAAATATGAATAAACATTCTAACTTTTAATTAGGTTTTCTTGGTTTGATAGTTCACTAAGAAAACACTTATGAAGTCAACTAGAAAATACCCATCAGTCTTGAATATTTTTTAGAAATTAATCTACTACCTATGAATAAAATTTCTAGTTTCTAAATAAGCCATTCCAGCAGCTACTTGTGTTGACATATGCAAAAGTTTTTCACAAGGAAGGTCTTCCTTTTCACTTTGACGAAGAAAATCTAAAAGATTTCCGCGTGACATAAAATCACAAATAATAAAATAAGGAGCTTCTCTAGTACAAACTCCGAGTAATTCAACTAAATTTTCGTGATGTAATTCTTTTAATATTGCTGCCTCGGCTAGGAAATCTGGTAGTGCCATTTGGTCTTCCTGGAAAATTTAGGCATTTTTAGAAAGATGAGGACACAAAAACCTTCAAAGATTTAACAGCAACAGTTCGATTAAAAGGTAACCATAAAGCTTCATAAACATCCCCGTATTGCCCCATTCCAAGCTTCTTCTTCATTACAATTTGTTCTCTATCTACTTCCCATTCATCTGGCTGTGTGGGGGATAAAGAGAAAAGAGTGCTTGGATGGCCTGAGCCAATATTAGTTTGCCGTTTATTAACTGGATATTGAAGGGCACCTAAAAATAAAATTATAATATTTTATAGATATTCAAAGCTTATAAATAGAAGTCCTACTATGAAAATTAACGAAAAATATTTTGATTATTTTTTATTTTGTTTGTTTCTTATTAATTACCGTATTATCTCTAATAGAATGCCCGGGCATTCTATTTTTCAATCACCTTCCAAAGGGGCATTCTATTGGAAGGGGGCATTCAAATGGAGGGGGGCATTGTATTTTTCGATGACTAAATTTAAAAATTAGAAAAAAATTTACTTGCTAAGTATATCGAAACAACTAAAATGTGAAAAGCGACCAGCATTTTTTACAACAAATGTCGGTCAAAATTCGAATCGAATAATTTGGAAATTATTTTCTTCGAATATTTCGACAAAAAATATCGAGTATTCAATCAAATTTCGAGTATAATTTAAGAATTTCAACAGATTCGTTGATTTAGAAGTATTAAGAGAGTGTAGGGATTAATGAGGAATCAATCATCATCGGATTAAGAATGATTATGGTGGATATTATGATTGAAGTGATATGGGGGGATAAGAGGTTATTTAGGAGAAATTGAGGGATTATTATGTGGATAAAAACTATATAGGGTCAAGAGTGATCAGGATAAGTTTGAACTATATCCAATTAACTCGCCAAATTCCCCCTCTAAATCACCGGTTATCCCGTTAACTACACTATCATTCCAAATCCTCATAATCCTCTTTATACTTTTTCTTCTAATACATAGAATTCAAAGCCACCTTAATATCCAACATCCCTGCAAATCCCCTAATATCCCCAATATCTATTGCGTAAAATTTTTTTGTGCAACTACCAAATCAATGCTGGATACCGGTAAATTTGCCAACTGTATTAACGGGATTTACGAGATTATACCGCGCCCCTTCCAGTCGGTATTTTGGAAAAATCTGTTCGATATCTCGGATTTGCGAATACATGTTACAATAATACTGAAATAACAAGAGAAATAAGTAAAAGAGAATAGAAATAGCGTTGGTTTGAATCTTTTTTTATATTTAGAAAAATTTCAGTAAAAAAAGGGGGGGCATTCTATTAGAGGGGGGCATTCAAATGGAGGGGGGCACTGTATTTTTCGATCTTCCGCTAGAGGGGCATTCTATTAGAAGGGGGCATTCAAATGGAGAGGGGCATTGTAATAGAGATAATACGGTAATTTAAATTTTAATAAGTCTCAAAGTCCATTATAAGCAGTGACATAAGTCAATTTATAACAAAAACTCTAATATAAAGATACTAAACACATAAATATAAGGTACTTAACAGTTCTGACGGAAGTAACTCTCGCAACCTGAATAAATTTATCCGTCGGAACGAAAAAATGTAAGGTTTATTAACAAAAAAATAATTATTATATTTAATTTTATTTAACATAAATAATTTCTGTTTAGTAATTCCTTACAAATTAATCCAGAAGCAGCAACCGAATGATGGTGGATTAATTCTCCAAGCGTTTTGAATTTTGCTGTATCAGTAATAAACAACTAAAAACAATTAAATTTAAGATGATTTTTTAAATCTCTCCAAACCCTCAAATTTTCATCGCAATTAATTCTGTAATGGTAAACTGTCCCCTCATGTCGAAGCGAAATAGAAAATTGTCCAGGATTAGTCTCTGATTCTCTAACTAGAAAAGATCCATTAATTCCAGAACTTAAAAGTTGTTCAGCTCCAATTCTTGTTATTTTGCCGTGATACCAACTAAAATTTAAATTTTTTTTCTGAAACTTAAAACTGTGGGAATTTTTAATGAGAAAGGTTATGACTGAAAATAGCTGTGATAGTCAAAGATAGTTAAAATTCTTCTCTTGATTTTGCTTTCTAATAGGCCACAATTTACGATCAAATTTTACAAAATAAATTCACTATATTTCTATTTAGATATTACCTTTTACCTCTCTGATATTTTGTTATGCCTATCAAAATATTTGTACTATGAGGAAAAGTAATGTGGTGTAGAATACGAGCAAAATCAGAATTTCCATTCTTGGTTTAAGATATTCTAATTTAACACCCAAAAACACCAAAATTACTCTTTTTTATTATCAAATATCCAACAAAAAATTATTTATTTTTTCAAGAAAAACCTGTGTTTGTCCATAGAATTAGAGGGGGCAATGTAAATACTCGGCACCCAACCAATTTGCTGTCCATAATTTCCTCCAGAATTTACAGACGATCCAATAGAAGAACATGAAGAACTACAACAACCTGTACCCCCAACAACCCCTCCCAAACTTGAAAGACTTGGACTGCCTAATTTGGCAAAATTATTTTGTTGTTGTTGTTGTTGTCTATTAATTAATTTAACTTCACACCATTCTTTTGTTTTATTATATCCAATTACTTTTACCTTTGAAGATATTTTTAATAAAATTATATTTTTATTAATTCACATTTTATTTAAATTTTCATTATAAATTAAACTTTAAAATTATCAAAATTTCAAAAAAAATTTTTTTGAAATTAATTTTTAGTATTACATTTTACTGTTAATACATATGTATAAAGTTTATTTATTTAATTATTAAGGTTTTAAATTAATTTTTTATATTTTAAAATTATATGTATGTATATAAAATTAACTACATATTAAAGTTTTTTTTAATTAAAATGCTATTTTATGGACAATCTCAAAAATTTTATAATTTAGTATTAATTTTTGTAAAAATTTTAATACTTTATCTATCAATCCTTACTAATTTATATTTTATAATTTAAAATTTTATAAAAAATATTTAAAAAATAAACCTTATCTCCCTTTTTTAAAGCCAATTTTTCTTCTCCAATCCCTTGAAAATCATATAAAGCTACAAAAACATTACTAGACGAAGAAGAACTTCCATCAACAGATAAATTCTCTTCTGCTTGGGATGGGGAAGAATTTTGTTTATCTGATAAATTCTCTGATTTTTGTTGTTTTATTTGAGTAGAGGAGGGCATTTTTTAATTAATTATTTTTACATTTTTAATTTTAATTTTATTTTTTTCAATTATTATAATTTAATTTTCCAGAAATAAATAAAAATATTGAATAATTTTGTGTAATGGAAAGCACTTTTTATAAATAAAATCAATATTTCCTGAAAAGTAAAATTGAAAGAATAATAAAATTAAATATAAAATGGGTCGCGAATTTTAAAAAAATATTTTTATAAATTTTTATTTATTTATTAAATTAATATTTACATTTGAAATATCCTTACATTTTAATAAATAAAAAACAGAAATTAAAAACATTAGTTTGTGGCAAGAAGACTAAACGGTTTTGATTTAGGAGGCTCTCATGGAATTAATCTTCCTTCCAATCTTTGAAATGTTTTCTGGGAATGTTCGGATTGTTTTTAATTATTCGTTATTATACATACCGTATAACCTATATTAATTGCCCTCCCTCAAATAATTACCCCACTTCCATTAATTATCCTACCCAACGATAGATTGAAACAATAATTACCCCCAACAAATACCCTAAAACATGTTCAAATTTCAAACCTCGTATAATCACCCTCCCTCGATTAATTACTCCCTCCAACGGAAGGTCGAGACAATAATTACCCCGGGTAGTTATCAAAGGATATACAGGTTATACGGTATATGTCAACACAAATTAAATTTTAATTCAGATAATAAAATAACCAAAAAATTTTATTTATTTTATCCAATCGAGAAAACCTTTTCTGTTTCTTTCTATTCCCAATTAAAAATAAAAACCAGAAGGACATTTTTTGTTTTATTTTATTTTCCTTATTTTTTTTTATTACTCGACGTTGGTGAAGGTCGAGTATTAAAAACATATGTGGAAAAATAAAAATAAATAAATAAATATATTTTCGAAAATATTAATCAATCAAAAATCAATTCAAAAGCTAAACTTAATTTAAACTAATTTTTGTGGAGTTAAAAAATAAAATGATGGATTTAGCTGTTGGATATATATTTATATATAATTATTAGTATTTTTGCAGATTTTGCAAAAGAACAATAAAGAATGAATATTTTGTGTGAGGAGAGGGGGAGGGGGAGGGGGGGGGGAAGGGGTAATCTTTGTTGGGAATAGAAGTAGTTATTGAGAGAATTTTAATAAAATAAGAGAATTTAAGCTTGGTCCCCGAGGAAATTCTTTCAGCAAGTTTTAGGGAAGGAGGAAGAAAAAGGACGAAGATTGAAGGAAATTTGAGCTGTTTGGATGAGAAAATTTAAAAATTTTTGTAATTTCGATTAAAAATTTCAAAAAATATTTTCTTATTTTCCCTTAATATTTAAACACAATATATTGACTAAACAACTAAATAAATAAATATAAAATAAAAGAAATGATTGACAATTGGGGGAGGCTACTAAAATAAAAGTTGGAGAAAAGTAGTTGAGGAAATCGAGGAAAATTTTTGTTTGAAGAAATGTTTGGTGGTTGTGTGGTCATTAATTGGCCAGGTAAATAAAAGAAAAGAGGACAGACAGGTGCTTAAATATTTTTATTTATTTATTTATGTGGTTTTAAATATTTAATTCTATACAGAAATTTCAAGACAATCTTCTCAGATTTCTTTAATCTAAAGATAAAAGCAGAAAAAATATACTAAAAATTAAATGGTTTAAAATTTTTGGAATATGAACCTTAAGAAAAATTAAAAAAAGATTTTTCATAAATTTATCTTGATTTGCCCATTTGAAAAAAATAAATAATTTTATAAAAATAATTAGTAACGTGGTTCTGATTTAGGTCTGAAGATCTTTGAAAAATATTTTCATCTTGATGATGAATATTTATATCAAAACTATAGTAAGGATTTAAAGGATCAATCGGTTAAAACTTTGTTGGGGTGATAGAATGTTTTTAACAGGAATAAGAAAAGAAGGATTTTAATAGAAACAATTCTATAAATGTGGAACTCTACTAGGGATTATTAAGGAAATAAGAAAAATTGATGACAAATATAAATAATTTTCTAGACTTCAAAATATCTTTTACATAAATTTTCGTTCATTGCATCTTCCTCTAAAAATAAAAGCTTTTGTTTATGGAAATGGAAGAAAGAAAGAAGGAGAGAGAGAATGTTTTGGCAGTTGGGAAAATAAAAGAAGATTGGCATTTTTACATTTTGTTTCTAGCTCCGGCTGGACAAAGAAAATGGCATTTTAAGAAAACAACAAATGGAAGAAAATAAATAGAAAAATTAAAAGGAAGAATTTGAGGAATTTAAAGGCAGATGTGGATATATTTAAAAGAGTATTTCTTGTATATTTTAGGTATTTAAATACGCATATAAATTCAACGGGGAATAATTTAGAAAATTAACGGGGAATAATTTAGAGGAATAATTTAGAAAAATCACTGATTATTCTCTAAACTTTTTAGAAGTCGAAGAATCAAGGATCGGGGAAAGAGAATGTACTCACTCTATTGTATTGCTGCACACCCGACATTTTGTTGTTGTTGATATGTATATTCAGAAAAGTTTAAATAAATTTTGTTAAATATTTTTGACTATTTTATTTGAAAATTATTTTTAAAAAATATTTTTTTATTTCAAAGCCGATGAAAAAGCAAAAATTAAATAAAAGAGTGGACAGAAGAGGAGAGGAAAGGAGGAGGTCTTTCCCCCTTTTATTCTTTCGTCCAATTCAAAAATGTCCGTTGGAGAGAGTTAGTAGCTATCTAGCTAAATATATTCTTTCCAATTTTTTACTGCTAATCCATTTTTTGGCCGTCACAAAAAGTTAAAAAATGCAAATGTATATATTTAAATATATTTATTGTTTAAAAATATATTTTTTGAAGAGTTTTTTGTTAGTGACAGGTGCAAAAAATTAGAAAAAAAAACTTTAAAAGAAAGTAGTAAAGTAAATTTTTTATCGAAGAAATTATTTTCTGTTTTTTACACTCAATTATTGGAAGTAGGTATACAAAAACGGGAAAAGCATAAATTAGGGTAATTATTTAAAAAAAAATTAGAAAGAAAAACTTTCCAGTCTTACTTCAAGTTAAATATTTTAAAGCTAATTTCTTTTTTCTTATTAGATTTCTTTAAATAAAAACAAAATACTGTTTAGCAGTAAAATATAATTTTTAATATGAGTTAACAATTAAGATTTAGTATAGAAAAAATGAAAGAATTACATTTACTTTGATTTGTACAAGTTAAAGAAAGTGACAGAATGATGGTTAGGTAGATAATAATCAGAAGAAACAAAGGTCATTAAATATAAGGTGTTTGGGGGGTTTTTATTTTTTAGCAGGGTTGCAAACAAAAAATATCACTTATTTTTTAATAAGAAACTAAATATCAACTTCCTCATTTTCCTTCATATGTCAATTAAATTTGCTCCGAAGAGTGGGGTCCCGAAAATAGGATTGTCTGTTCTTGGAAAATCTTCGGATATCCGAACCGAAAAATTTCTTTTTTCGGTTTTTTTTTCGGTTCTTCTGTTCGGTTCAGTCCAGAACCGATAACCCTACTCGAAAAGATTCCAAGGTGGGCATATTATCCAAGTCGGTTATATCTAAAGCATTTTTTAATTTATTTTGTAATAATTTAAAAAAAAAGAACTTTTAAAAATAAATTAATTTATTAGCATAATCGCAAAAATAATTTGGAAGCACTTAAAAAATAAAAAGAAGAATTGTCAACAGAATTTTTTAAAAGAATAAAAAGAAGAAATTCTTTCATTTTGTGGTCATTTTATGAGAAAATGAGTGATGAGAGAGAGAAGTGTTTTTGGTATTATAAAGGGTTTTTGAGTAGAATGATTGAAGGAAGAAATAAAATTAAAAAAGAAAGGCATCTCAAGTATTAAATCCACACAACAACATCTGCTTTATATTTTTTCTGTAAAAAATAATTAAATTTAAAATAAAAATGAAGCAACATTTAAAGAAAGAAAAGTATTATTTTTTGTATTTTTTTGCATATATTTGTTGTATTTTAATCCCATTCATAACAATTAAAATATTAGGAGTTAGTAATTATTTAGATTATAGATAAATAAGAGATAAACAATTTAAAAGAAAATTAAAAAAGAGGATGGCCGTGACTATACATAGAATACATTTAGTAGGTGTAAAATAATCGGAATCTCGATACAGATTATTTTATTGCATTTAAAAAGTTATAAAATAATTTAAAAAAAAAGATTTCGGAAAGGATAACGCTTGTCAAAAATAATAAAATAATAGGTGAACTTACAAAATATAAATTAGGAAACTTATTTTGTGGACATACATATGTATTATAAAATTCGTTTCCAAAATTTCTAAATAAAATATATCAAATAAATAAATAAATTTCTTCGAAAAAAATTAATTTTTATCTATTTTCCTCATTTTAAGAGTTACTAAAACAAATAGAATTATTAATTATATACGCTTATGCTGTTTTTAATAAAAAATAAGCTTTAAATTAAAGAACTGATTTATTTTTTTAATTGAAATAAGATATTGAAATATAAATTAGTTATTTAATTAATTTATGAAATATTTTGTTAAACAACGATATTTTTTATGTTAATTTAAACTAGTATTTATAAGTGCTCCAAAAATTAATTTTTTTTAATAATTCGAAAGAATATTTAAAATAACTGGGAAGATGAATCAATTAAAAAAATAAAATAATTAAATAAATAAATAAATAAACTAAAAATATATTTTCTCACATTCATCCCGTTTTATTTTAATTTGTCATAATAAACAGATGATATCTATTATTTATTAACAAATAGAGGAAAAATGGGTGATGGAAAAAAATGTAAAAAATAAAAATTAGTAATTTTTGAAAAAAAAATAATTTAAAGATTTTGTTAATATATCAGGACCACTAAACGAGTACTCGAATATATTTTTAATCGTCCAATTATACAGAGTGCGGATAACCGAAAGTTCTGATTGTTTGGGAAAGAATTTTGTTTATCTAAACCGTTTTTAAGCAAAACGGAAGTAAATACAAACACAACTTAATAAGAAAACGTAGGTTTTGTTTTAATACTTTTTACAAAACATAAAAATTCATTTATTGTTTTTAGAAAAAAATTTTATTTAAAAATTTGAACAAAAATTGAAAAAAATTGAACAGAAAATTCACCTTATTTACAACAAAAAACAATAGAATTATGAGGAAAGAATGCGTAACCTTATTTGTTAGTATACAATAATTAAATAAATATTTTTGTATCCTACCTCCAATTGATCTCGCTTTGATTTTTTGCGACAATTGGGAGGCTTTTGGCGACGAAGGGTCGCCCCATTCATTTCCTTTCCTTTTTTCTCCAAATAACAATCAAAAAATGAGAAAATAAATGTTCTAAATAAAATAATTGAGCGAGAATATATTGAATAGAATTAAATAAATAGAAAGAGATGATCGGGTTAAGGGATTGAAAAGATTTATTTAATAAAAGTAGTTGGTGGGTGGTCGATATTATTTTAGTTTTTCCGATAATTATTTATTCAACAAAATAAAATTTGGATGAAATAATAATACAGAGTAAAAAATTATTTTTAAAAAAGTTTTCCCAAATTTTTTTCAATTTCCTCAACGATACTACAAGTAAATAAACGTAATTTATAACTGAAAAGTTTATATAAAATCACCCAAGATAATTTATTAAACATCCTAATTAGCAACAGCTTTATCTTGTTCTTTCCTTTTGAAAATTAGACTATTGTGGCATTCCAAGAAACGGCAATTGAGTGACAATTACTAGAGTTAAGTCATCAGTTAAATCTCTACCAATCACTATCCGTCTATAGCCATTATAAACAAATCAAAGTTTATTTTTGCCATTTGAATAAGTTGTTTTGGATTTTATATTACCGTAAATACTCTATCTAATACACTCTGTAACAAAATGATAGCGCCACATAGTTTTTGTCAATATCCTACCAAATATTAGATGGATCTGTTTCAAATTTTGGTAGAATATAGGTAAGGATATTATGTATCAATAATGAAAAGAAAAAGTTTGATTAAATTTTTTAAAAAATTTTTATAACAAAAAATTTGATTATAAAGTGTAACAAAAAGATAGCGCCACTTGTATTTTCGACCTTAGGGGTCGTCCGAAAAATCTACGAAAATCCCTGTAAACACATCTATTGATATCTATATAAAATACAAAAGAAACGAAGTTCCGACATGATTCCTTCATTGAGATCTGAAAACCCGAAAATCAACGGAAAACAACGGTAGACGTCTTTAAAAAATATTTTCGACCCCTAACAGGTAAAATAAAAATTTCATTTTTGGCTTATTTGAAAGCTCTTGAAATTAGCTACAAAATAGCATCAATTTTATTTTCCGACAAAAATTCATCTTTAAGATCTAATGTGATAAACTTTCATGTCATAAAAATCACTCAAAAGCCCACCAGAAAGTGATGAAAATGTAACTTATAAACTTAACTCATTATTTATCGAAGAGGAATTTTTTCTGGATTATGAGATAAAAACTATCTCGTAGCTAATTTCAAGAGCTTTCAAATAAGCCAAAAATGAAATTTTTATTTTACCTGTAAGGGGTCGAAAATATTTTTTAAAGACGTCTACCCCGGTTTTCCGTTGATTTTCGGGTTTTCAGATCTCAATGAAGGAATCATGTCGGAACTTCGTTTCTTTTGTATTTTATATAGATATCAATAGATGTGTTTAAGGTCGAAAATACAAGTGGCGCTATCTTTTTGTTACACTTTATAATCAAATTTTTTGTTATAAAAATTTTTTAAAAAATTTAATCAAACTTTTTCTTTTCATTATTGATACATAATATCCTTACCTATATTCTACCAAAATTTGAAACAGATCCATCTAATATTTGGTAAGATATTGACAAAAACTATGTGGCGCTATCATTTTGTTACAGAGTGTATAAGCCATGGGCTTTTATTTTTCAAAGGGTCATTTTGACTCAGTTTAATTTTAATTTTTTCTTTTCCTTTTTAAAAGTTTATAAATTTTTTAACATTATTTTAGAAATTATTTAGTTGTGTTTTTAATTTGGATAATTTAAAAAATAATAGAATTATCAGACATTTTTCTTTCGTCATTCTCTTTTATTCTAGAATTTTTTAAAGATGCTGAAAGTGTTCTTTTAATTCTTTCGTTCTCTTTTGTTAATTCATTTAATTTTGGTTTTGAAGATGTTGAGCGAGTACTTATTTGGACTAGACGCTCTAAAAGCCTTTTATTTTCATCTCTAAGTTGTTTTTCAGCATCCTAAAATTAAAAAGATTTTTTCGATTTTTTAAGTGGAATTTTAAATGAAAGGCAATTCGAGGTAGGAAAAACTTAAACTATTATGATGATGGCTATCAATTCATATTTTCTGCTATCTCTTCATTAACGGGTTTGGATTTTTTCGCTACAAAAACCAAAAAAGTTTTATTTATCTTTTGGAGAAAACTGTCAGCAAAAATAAAATAAGAGGAAATCCTCAATTAATTATTCCCTTTAATTTATTTACAGTCATTATTCGTCTTTTTGCAGGAACTGAACTTGCCCTCATTCCTTTAATTCCCACAGTTAATCCTTCAATTGTTGTGGGCCAACTTCCATCCATTGACGGGGATGTTGTTATTGAAGAAGAGGTTATTGAATGCCCATTAGATTGTTGACGGCGTCTGCCGGTATCCAATCTTTTCAAAAAAAATTTTAGGAAATTTTTAGAAATATTTTTAAAATACCTGGAACGAGCTGTTAGCACCTTTAAAAAATTATTTTTTAATTATTTCAGAAAATCTATTATTTTTTCAAACCCTTTGACAATGCAATAAATAGGCACGCATTTCAGCATGTTTTTGTACAATTTTAGGACCTCCTAAGCAACCACCGGAATTCATGGCAGACTGTCGGGTTTGGACACGTCTTTGTTTTTGCCATTCTAATTGTTTAGGAGTTGGATTTGAATCAGACAATCTTTAAAATTAATTTTTATTAAAAAATATTATCTAAATTCTTTGGATTAGTCTCTCTCTATGAAATTATATATAGGACTATTCAAAACATTTTAACCCAACACATGTTTTTGATAATTAGCATATGAGACAGCGATCATTTAAAAGATGATAGTAGATGAATTGCGTGTTAACTTACAGAAAAATATGAAATTTATCAGAAAATTGAATAATAATTTAAATTTTATTAAATACATATTTCATTCAACATTTAATGAGAGATTTATGAGAGATAAAAGATTTTAACATTGAAAATAGCATTTAATAATTTATCAATAAAAAAATCATCCAAACCTTATAGGTGGAGGTCCATCATTTCTTTTATTATTTTGTAAATTTGGCCAACGTCCATTAAAAGATGTTGGCGATTGAGAAAAAATATTAGATTTTAAAACATGTTTTTTGTAAGTTTGTTTTGAATTATTTATTCTTTGTAAGGCTAAATTAGTCTTTTGATTTTGTTGTTGTTTAATTGGAGGAAATGGAGAATAAAAATTAGTTTTCTTTCCATTGTTGATTTTTTCACCCATATTTATTTTCTTAAAATTTTTTTTTTAATTCTAATAAATATTTTAAACTCTCAAATAAACTTCACTATATGTATTTTAAAAAATACATCTTTCTATTTATTATTCCAAAAGATTTTTTGGTTGAGGCCCATTTTTGATTATTTTATTATAAAGATTTTAACTTTAATTCTATAAAATCTGCTTGATAAAAATAAAACTGTTTTTTGTTTTGGATAAATACCAAAATATTTATTTACATAAAGGACACTTTATTAAATACATAAAGGACCCTTTATCAAAATATTTTAAATATATATTTTTATGAAATTATAGGTTTCTTTTTAAGGCATTTAAAGTAAAATACAGAGAATGTACATAAATTAATATCTTTTTTAATAAAATATTTAGGCAAAAAATTGGCTTCATTTGTGTATATTGCGTGATTGAAATTTTAAAAAAATAAAAAGAAAAATGAACGGAACAAGCATGCCAATTTATTTATTTTAATAAATATTAAATTCTATTGAAAAAAATATTGGTGGATTTTGTCTTTTATTTTAAGCTAAATGTTTTTAAATAAATTTAGACACTTTCTTCCTTAAGAAATAAATATTAATATTTATTTATTTTTATGTTGTCAAGGAAACAAACAAACAATTATTTATTTTACAAAAAATAAATAAATAAAAGTAAAAAATAATGGAAGGGCATCTGTAGATAAAGTAAAAAGTACTTAAATGGAAAAATAAAGGAGAAAGATAACTAAAAGTGCCATCTTATAGATTTAGAAGTTCTGTGGATCTAATTTAAGGTATTCAGATATTCGAAGTATTTTGATTTTGTATATCCTTAACAAATATTTTTGAAATTTATAAACAAATGATTTTATTATTTCTAATTTCCCTCTCCCTTTCCCCTTAACTTTAATGCAAAAAACAATATAATTAAAGAATATTTTTAGCAATTTGTGATTAAAAAACAAATATTCAAAATATTTTTCATTAATTAAAAATATTATTTTATTCATTGGATTACTATTTTTAAACTAAAAATAAATTTTCCTTCATTATCTTCCATGTTTGTAAAGTCAAAACTCTCGTATCTAATTATATAAATTGATCGAAAGAGAATGGAAATATTTCTGAATTAATCTATTTTTGAATCAAATTACAAATCCAAAAAATGGCGAAGAATAATATAAATATATAAGGTAATTTTAAATTACATTTTCTTTACTGAAAAAAAATTTCAAAAAAAAAAGAACGTAAAAATTAAATAATTCTTTACTCTCTCTCAATTTTCTTCATTAAATTCCGATTCATTTTTTACATCAATAAATACATATAAATTAAATATATAAAATCACCGCAACAAAAAATCGTCATTTTTATTTTTAATTAATTTCCATCACAACTTCTCTAGAAAAAGAAATTATTTCTTCTTTTTAATTTAAATGAGCTTATTTATTTATTTTAAGAAAATTTTAAAATTAATTTATACTTTATGGATTAATTTATTTAATAATTTATTACTTTATCCACTACTTGGACTTTTACAAAAAGAAGGAATTTTTGATATTTATTTTTTTAATCATGGTTATGTTGAGGATGAGGATGAAAATAATAATAAATTGTAAAAGATTTTATTTTTGTAGGATAGCAAACTGAAATATATTTTACGAGATTGAATAGTAAATTCTTCCATCTCTAAATTTTGCTAACAAAATCATTAAAAGATTAATTGCTTAAAACAAATAGAAAATCGTTACTAGTTGTTTTTCCTAAATTATTCCTTTATTTTATTACAATTAGAATATCCTTAAATAAAATAAAATTTTTAAAACCTTAATTTAAAGTTCCCCATTTATTTAGTCATTTATTCCACCCAATTTAATCATAAGAGTAAAGGAAACTTTTAAGATTTTAAAAATTTTTACAGAAGATAAAAACTATATTTTAGTTCACAACCTAATTCTCTAACAAAATTAGTCCAATCAGTTGGAAATTTTCCAGAAGGAATAGAAGGAGATGCATTACATGCTCATTGTTTACTTTATGAGATAACATTAGCTCAATGTCCTTTATATGAATCATTGAAGGGTTTAAAACTTTTAGAAGTTGGATGTGGTCCTGGTGGTGGATTGAATTGGATAAAAGTGTAAGTATTGGATGATTTGTGAATTTTTTTTTGAAAAAAACTTTTGTGAGAGTTAATAATTGTCAACCCAAACCCCCAAAAGAATTAAGCCTGAATGAGAACTAAATATGTTTTCCTTAGCCTAGTTAATTTAGAAATTCTATCAATAATGAGTTGTTGAATGTAAAATTGGATGGTCAGACCTCTTAAGATTATACGGATTACGTAGGTAATTTATTCTTGCTTTGGTATTTTATTTTTTAATATAATTCGAAAGTATTGAATTATTAATAAATAATATCCTTTTAAAGAGCTCACCCAGAGATTGGTTCTCTATATGGATTGGACAGACATCCACCACCTTCTGACAGTCTTTCTTTGGGTATTAATGTTATTTCTGGTATGGCAGAAAATTTGCCTTTTGCTGATTGTTCCTTTGATATAATAATTAACGTGGAGAGTAGTCATTGTTATGGGGAAGGAGAAATGGAATTCTTTCATGAAGTTAGCCGGTAAATTTTTAAATTTATTTAAGAACTGATTTTATGGGAGTTGAGGGAGTAAACGGCATAAAACTTCTTTTGCCGACAATAATAGTAGATTTCTGGAATCGTAACTTAGGGCGTCACATTTCTTATTGACTATTAGATCAAGAAAAAATATTTTAGATAAAGTGTTACTTTAATGCTTTTAGAGGATTTAAGAAGATTTTTATTTAGTGGGAAGGAGGTAAATAAATTGAATTAGAAAATTAATGTTCATTCTCTCTAAGCATAAAAATACAAAAACTACAAAATTAAATAAAAACATTTTAAAATTTAGAGTTCTCAAAAAAGGAGGTTATTTATGTTGGACAGACATTAGAACATCCAAAGGAGTGAGAAGATTTTTTTATTTCTTAAATTAATTTTTAATTAATTTAAAGTTAAAATTAACATTAGAATATGCAGAAAATTCAAAATTAAAATTAATTTATCCTCTAACAAAAATAAATAAACAAATTCTTCGGGGAATTAAAAAGACTTCTTCAAGATATGAATTGTTATTGGAAAGGGTTTGTTTAAATTTAAAAAAATTCTTTTAATTTTTAAAAAAATTATTTAGGCCCCCTTTTGGATTAGAATATTTGGAAATAATTTTAGAAAAGTTTTTGCACCAAATAGGGAAAAATTGGAAAATGGAGAACATTTATATATGCTTGGATGTTGGCAGAAAAGTTGAAAAAGGAGAAGAATAAAAAATTTGTAAAGATTATTTATAGCTTTGAAATTAAAAAATAAATTTTTGAGATTTAAATAAAATAATGATTGAATAAAACAGGGGATGAATTAATTTAAAAGTGCTATCCAAAAAATTTATTTTGATTTCAACTAGGACTGTTTCAAAACAAAGCATTTAAGTCTAAAATCGAGATTTCGAAACAGCTCTAGTTAAAACTAGAGATCGGCTGGGAGGGACATTCGAAAATCGATAACGCTAAAAATTAAAACTTTCGATAATCAAAATTTTTGTTCTTGATACCGTCTCTATTTTTAAAATAATTCTTTTAAAAGTAGTATTAAGATCGTTTTATAAGATTTAAATTTTATTTTGTACAATTTCCCTTTAAAATTCCAGTCTTTTCACTTTAACATACATTAAAAATAAAACAATTAATAACTAGTTAAAATTATCCCAACAAAAATTTATTTATTTATTTTATTTTTCGTTAATTTTTAGTCAAAGAAAATTTTCTCTCAAAATCTAAGGACATTTTTCTCTCAAAAATATACAAAATCTATTTTTGTTCCCGCTATTTGGTCAAGCTATCCCTTCCTCTCCGCCCTTTCCTTTCTTTTGTTATTTGAAAAAAAAGAGAAGGAATTGACTGGGGACTATTTTTAAATATTTATTTGTAATCTTTTGTTAATTTTTTTATAAAATGCGCAAGAGATTTTTAAAGCAAGAAATGAATGAAAGGAAAAATACTTTCTCTTTCGATGGTCAATTGAGGAAAATAATTTTAACTAAAAATAATTCTTCAATAATTAATTTAAATATATGAAATATTTTCTTCTTTCAAAAATCGTTAAAAAAATTAACAATATAGCTTTTAAAAATTTTTAATTTTTTTTCCGGCAGCTAACATTTTAGTCTATTTAGATTTTTTTGTTTATTTTTCGGTTTTAGATTTTACGAGACTTGGTAATGGACATGGATTTTGGTATCCGTATCCTCCGAATATTTATAGCGGATACAGACGGATATCTGCAGGCATTTTACCTTATCTTTATCCATATCCGTATCCATTACCAAGCCTGGATTTTGCTTAACATTTTAATTAACGTATCTTACTTATTTTTGATCTCATCTTATCAGAATACAAAAATTATTCCACACAAACTCAAAAAAATATTCCCATTTCCTCCTAACATTCCATCATACAAAATTTAAATTATAAAGAAAATTTCTATCAGATGATTAGACGAACAAAATACTTTTTTAACTCAGATAAAAGAAAAGACCGCCTATATTTGTTTACCTAAAATAATTTCCCAAAAATTTTAAACTTTTAATTTAGTTGGGAATGTCCTCAAAATTCATTTATTTACAAAATTTAATTCAACGGGTCCTCTTTTCCTTAAATTATTCTAAAAAATTTTACGTTATTCTAACCATTTTTTCTTCACTTTTACAACAAATTTTGTCTGCCAGTACTATTTCAATGCCAGAATTAAGGCTTTATAATATTCAAAGACAAGAATATGATAGTTAGTTTTATGGATGTTTTTTTAGAGTTTCCCTTCGGAGTTAGGGTCTTTTAGATTTTTAAACCTCCGTCTTTGTGGTTTAATTGGATAAGCATTAAAAATAAGAGATGCCGATAGAGAAATAAGCTGTCGAACGGAGACTTATTAAGGTAAAATGCTTATGAGATTTCGGAACTTCCAGAAAAATAATGAAAACATAATTACAAGTTATAGAACATAATTACTAGTTTTTCAAAATTTAATTTATAACTTTAAATATAGAAAATTGAAAATAATTAATTAAAAATTTCAAAAAAGGTTTTGCCGAGCAATATCTTTTACCTGAAGACTTTGAGTTGGCATCTAAAACGCCGAGTGAGTTAATTCTGATAAAATTTTGACAAAACTTATTAAAACTTTATAAGATAAGCTCTTATAAGAATTTTAAATTCAATCCTTGCTTCACTTTTGGATAGTCCCAAAATTAGGTACTCCTCGATTTAAAAATGAATTCTTACTATTTTGTTTTGGAAGAAGGGAAGCTATCTAATTGATACCCTTATTTAATCAACGTCTCTTTAGAAAATACGATTTTTACAGCGCTAAATAATTATAGGAGATATTAGACTTAAACTAAATTAATCTATTATAGACATTCCTCAATTATTTTTTTACTTTTTTTAAGTAAAAAAGCCGAATGCCTATGAATTAGATGCTATTTTAAATAAAGAATTATTTGAAGGTAATTTTAAAAAATAAAATAAAAAAAAATTAAACTTTAAAGGGGATATTTTGGGTATTGATCCAGTCACTGGAGGATTACTAAATGAAGAAAGAATATTTAATTCTGATTTAATAAAAAATGGAAATGATGAAGAAAAAGCTTTGTTTGGAACTCCAGTAAATAATTTTAAAATATTTGCATAATTATTTTATTTTTTGAAAATAGTATTACAGTGCTTTAAATACACAAACTTATGCAGACAAACTTTGGGCAGATGCTAAAGTTCCTTATGTACTTGAACAGGGAATGAGTCCAACGTGTGTTTAATTAAAAATTAAATTAAGGAATTTAAGTCTCTTGGTTTTTATTTAATGGAAAATGTCTGTAATCTATAGAATTTTTAATAAAAAATTCCCCTCTAAGAAGAATGATAAAATAAAAAAATGGGGAAATATTTGGATTGAGAGAATTGACTAAAGAGTTTTGAATTAACTGAATAATCTCGTTTTAGAATAAGTTTAATGAAAAATTACGGATGAATCAAAATTCTTTTTATTTATTTTTTAAAGTCAACGTGCTTCAATAGCTAGTGCCTTTGATGAATATAAAGGAAAAACTTGTATTCGATTTGTGCCTAGACAGGAAACCGATCCAGATTTTATTTATATAAAAAGGAATAATGCTTTTGGGTAAATAAATATATAAAATTAATTAAAATTATTTTGTTTTTTAAAAAGTTGCTCTTCTTATGTTGGCCGTGCAGGGGGAAATCAAACAGTTTCTTTAGAAGTAGACAAATGCTTTTCTAAAGGAATTATCGCTCATGAGGTTTTTTAAATTTTGTTCTGACTGAAATTATTGGGAAAGTTTAAATTACAGTTAGATGAAGGATAAGGTATTTAGTGAAGAAATAAAAATTATAAACTGTGTTTTTTGACTTTTTATAAATTTTCTATTTCAAATATTTACTCTAGAAACATGTACGTATTTATATGTATGTACAAATATTTGCAGCAAAACAGAATAAATTCAGATTTTTTCTCCCTCCTGTAAAATCATTTAATACCTTGATATTTGCTGTTAGGAATTAGAGATCAGTGGAAATCCTCGATTGATAAATCGACGATAAATCTAATTGAGCCGGACTCCACAAATACAAATAATAATTACAATTAGTCTTTACAGTAATAATTTTTAAAAAATTTAGTTAATGCATGCACTTGGATTCTTTCACGAACATTCTCGTACTGATCGAGACGATTTTGTTGAAATACAAGAGGAAAATATCCGTCCCGGAATGTTGCGAAACTTTGAAAAATATCCTCGAAAAATTATAGATCCATTAACTATGCCCTATGATTATGATTCTGTGATGCATTATCATAAATTGGCATTCTCTCGTAATGGAAGGCCAACAATTGTACCGGTAAATGAAATTATTTTTCGAACGTTTTTAGCGATTAGGTTTTCATGGTTTATTAAGTGGCAATTATTTACCCTTAAGAATACATACTATGTACATATGTTACAATAATAGTATCTAGATTCAATTTAAATCCTAACAGGATATATTTTAAATTTAATAATCAGTTACATTGAATATTAGTTCCTATTATTTTAGAAAAAAGGAGATGCTGAAATCGGACAGAGGTATGTTTCTGATAATAATTTATTGATAACCAGAAGATTCTTTTTATAATTTTCAGATACAAATTGAGTGAAATTGACTCTCAAAAGGTTAGAAAATTTTATTTAAAAAAAATAACGAAATTTCTTGTTTATGGTCAACAAACTTTATCGATGCTCTGATGCGAAAAAAGTTGAAACTACAACAGCAGAAACAACAACTAAAACAACAGAAGCAACAACAATAGAAACAACTACGGAGGAAGGTGATGAGCAGTCAACAGATGAAACAGGTAGAAATTAAATTAAAAACTGAAGGGGATGGAATTTTAAATTTAACAAACAGTTTGTCTTTATATTCGTTCATTTCCTTAAATTAATCTAAAAAATTAACAGAAACAACAACAGAAAGTTCTCCATCACCTACAACAACATCTCCAACTAGTGAAGAAACAGCAGTTACTGTAGATGAATTTGAAGAGGAAACAACTACAGAAGGAACAAATGAAGAAACAGAAGAAGAATATATTAGTACAAAAACAAAAAGTAATGAAAAACAAAAAATTCGAACTGGAGCAAGGGAAATACAAGGACCACATTCTAAAGAAATTGAATTATTGCCTGGTGGCATAGCAAGGAAATTCATTACACTTTCAATTTGGTCAACACGTGGGAGAACTGATGGGGATAGAAAGTGTAAGTTTTAAAAAATCAAATTGAAAAGTCCTAACCCAAAAACAGTTTTCTTTATGTTCCTGAAAATTGAACAGTTATTGAATAGGAAAAGCAGTTCCCGAAAGAAAAATTTCCAGAAAAAATTCCTTTTGGTATTAGGTATTTCAGAAGTTTAGCCAGTAAATTTCATTCTATTATTTCGAAGAACTGAAAAGCCTAGCCCAAAAACTGGTTTCATTTTTGATTATTTAATTAATCAAAATTTATTGACAAAAATTTTAAATTATTTTTAAGCTTTCGGCCGAAAAAATAAAGGAATGACAAAAATAGAAGAGAAAATAAGCAATGAATGTGTTGATTTAAATGCTCATTGTGAAATGTGGGAAAAGTTAGGGCATTGTATACACTCAACAAAATATATGAATCATTATTGCCGAAAATCTTGTGGTTTTTGTGACAGAGAAGAACGTTCAGAAATTGGTTAGAAAAATAAATAATTTTTGAAGTAAAAAATAAAATTTTAGATTCTCCAAAACCTAAATGTACTGACAAAAATCATTTTTGTAGTTATTGGGCAAGAAATGGAGAATGTGATGATGGATCTAAATTTATGAAATTATTTTGTGAAAGATCTTGTGGATTTTGTTAAAGAAAATGGGTATAAATAATAGGGGTATTTGTTGGTTATCTCCAAATTTTTATTTATTTTTTGGTATTTTTAATTGACAAAATAGTGGGGGGAATTAATTATAAATTTATATGGAGATAACCAACAAGTAAACAAAAAATGTTATAAAAAATGAGAAGAATTATTAATTTAAAAAATAATTATTTGGCTTTTGATGAGTTAAAAAATTATACAAAATAGGATAATGTAATAAGCTAATGCCGTTGAGAAATCCAGAAAAATAGGGCATTGAATTATAGTTTTATTAGTAACTATCCCCTAGTAAAACCCCCTCCAAAAATAAAAATATTTTTCTGTCATTTTTATTGAAACGAGACAAATTTTTAATAATTTACCAACGGCAGAAGTTTCAAAAGTTAATCGTTCATTGATAGTTATAGACTAATTTCTGCCCTCCATATGTAGGCAATCCTCTATTTACCATTGCATTAATTGTTCTCAAATCCTAAAAATGTAAATAAATTTATTTTTAAAGAATATCCCAAACCTTCGAAGGGGACTTGTAAATATCAAATCTTCTTGTTGAACGATGTCTAGCAATTGTTTGAGAGTATTGAGATAAAGGAATAACATTAATTCTGTCCCCAATAACTTTTCTTGGTGATAGAGGATTTACTAAAGTTTTTGGCATTGAAATTAATGGGAAAACATTCTAGAAAAATTTTTTTAATTAAAAATTTAATTAAATATTTATTTTTACTTCTTTGCTTTCTGGCCCAGATGGACATAATTTTTTAACATAATCCTCAACAATTGGGACAAATATTTTGTTGTAAAACCTTTAAAAGATTAGAAAATATATTTAAAGAAATAGGTAGGTTGTGATTTTGGTAGAAGAAGGGGAGAAGAATTAATGACGCGGAATCTAGTATCTGGATTTAAAAAAGAAACCGAAATTTTAATTGAAGGAATTTTAAACATTTTATGTTAAAGAAAGAAAAAATAAAAAAAGGGTTGGGAAACATTTGATACGGTTATTAACCGCTACCCATTTCGGCAAGTTTTCGGATTTAAGTCAAATAACGTTTTTACTTTGAGATAAATTTTTAGAAAATAATCCAACTTCCGAAATTATCGGTTTTTAATTTTTCATAAACAATTTTTGTCTAAAATTATGATATTTTGGCAAACAAAATATTATAAAAACCATGCCTAATATTTTCAATTTTTAAAAAAATTAAAAAAATTTTTTTAATTCACCTAATCAGATCCTCACGTTCAGTTTGTTCAGGAGAATTTTCTTCCTTTTTGTCAATAAAATCCATTCGCATAAGTACATTTCGATAAACATTACTCGAAGCTTGCGGTTGATGGCGATAATGAAATCTTTAAAAATAAAACTCTTTTTTTAATTTAATTTTACAAATTTTAATTTACATTATATCCTGAAATGTTATTTTGAGAGAACAAACTTTTGTTATTATATAAACACAACACATCAATATTTGGTCCAAATGTCTATCCTTTAATAGAATAATTTTTGTCCGAAAAACGTGCTCAAAAAGTGTCCAAATTTTTCGTTTGGTTAATTCATCACTAATACGTAAACGTTCGAACAAATCTGTTAGACGAATTGCAGACAAATGGTAAACCTTAAAAATGAACATTAATAAGCTATTTAAAATTAGATTCTGAAAAATGCTAGGTATTTCAGTTTTTAGAGAAAACTCTTGACCAATTGAGATTCTCATAAAAAGAAGTTTAGGTAAACTGACCTTTTTAAAAAAATTAATAATTTGTGGAGTTAAATCAGATTTATTCCGTTGTAAATTTCCAGTAAATTTAGAAAGTATTTGAGAACTTGGAACTGTTGAACTTTCTCCGAATTGTTCAACAATTTGACTATTCTGTAAAGCAGCCCATAGAGGCGAATCTGTTGTCCAAACAAGTTCTTCCAAAACACATTCCTCTAACTTTAGTAAAATAAAATTGGAAGGGAACTGGAGATTTTTAGGAAATTTTAAACTCTGGTTCTCTTAAGGGGTGGGTCGCTAAATTCACAAATTCACGATAAAAAATGAGCCTTAAAAATGACTATCTATTTTTCACAAATTTTTATAGCTTTACTATTGAACAAAATTAAATAATTAACCTGATTTAAATGTTTAACCATTTCTCTACTAAAAGAAGTATCTGCTCTAACAATTAATTCAAAAATTCGATAAAATTCAAGAGGAGCAACATTATCAGTAAATATTTCTGTTATCCATCGAAATGTACGTGAGTCTTCATTAACCCAAAGAATTAAATCTGCAGCACAAATATAAATTGAAACAAGAAATTCTGAACTCTGTAATATTGCCTTAAAAAATATTTTTTTAATAAAACCTTTAAAGAAATTAACCGTTAAATCAACATTCATTTCCAACCCCATAGCCAAAGCTTTTTGTTGATCATAAATTAAAATTTTTTGAAGAAGATAATAAAATAATGTTTCAATCTAAAAAAAACAAATTTAAAAAAAATTAAAATTTAATAAAAATACGTCGGCAGCATATTTTTCCAATTGAATTTGATTCAAAGAATGATCTGAGGATTCTCTTTCATTGCTTTCCTCCTCTTCCTTCCTAACTTTTGCAAGAAATTTCTGTCCAAATATGTGTACTTAAAAAGTGACTTTTTAGAAGAAAAAACGTGGAATGAGAAACACGGGCTTTTTTCAAAATAAATTAAAAAAGTTCCCCTTAAACAAAAATGCAAAAACATCAGTTTGACAAAAATTTTGTGAAAATAATTTGGAAGTGGTAGGGAAATTAAAAAATTAACAGATTCCAACTTCTTAACTGAAACTCCATCTATAAATTACGGAAACTCCGTCTATAATTAATCTAGCAAGATATTCAAACAAAACCTTGTTCAGCTATATATTCACGTGGATTCCCTTGACAGTCAACAAAATCAAAATTGAAAGATTTTCCTTGACTTCTAAATATTGATAATAATTCATCCATCCTCTCAATTAGCTTCATATCAGAATAAAATGCACTATTTTGGCAAACAGTCTAAATAAAAATTTAAAAGAACTTTCTGAAAATAAAATACATACATCATCAGGTGTAATCATATAAGATTTTCCCTCAGCTGGAGGTTGAATTTTTTCAGGCGCATTCAATTTGGCTAAACAATTTTGTGAGCTGAATTTAATCAAAAAATCATTATTGATATATTGGCAAAGATCTCCAGACAAAACAAAAATGGCTTCTTCTAAACAATAAAAATGTTAAGAGATATTTTTAAGTATTTTTTGAATTCCCAATGAACCTAAACAAATGATAAAGATTGAATTTTCTTAATAAGTCAAGGGTAAGTGGAGAATGAAAAATGATAATTCTCAAAAAAAACCTTCAAATTTATCTGAGAAAATAATATCTCCAAAAGTCAATAAGGGCTTCAAGAATATCCGTTCATCAACTTCAGAACGTGCAGACATTTTCCTTTCATAAAGTTGTTCCAAAGCTTTTCTTCAACAAAAAAAAAGATAAAATAATAAAAATAAAAAAAACCTTATAGCCGTAAAATTATTAAATTTGTCCTCAACAATATCGAAAGGAATTAAATTTTCAATCACAAGTCTTAATAATTTTGGATTAAGCCAATGAGTGCTTAAATGCTTTGTATCAAGAGAAGCACCTTCAAACTTTTCACAAAGAACTTCGAGTGGAGTTTTAGATTTGTCTAAAAAAATTTAAAAAAATTATTTTTAATTAGATACCAAAATCAGAATTTAAATGATTATTTAATCGAGAAATTGAAATTGCATGGTAAATATAATCAACAACACAAAGTAATAGATTATAAGAATTCATCAGGTCTTCATTGTTGGATGGTAATTGTTCTAAAAAAATAAGTTAAGGAGGTAGAAAAATTTTCAAATAATACAAAATTTAAGTTTAAAAATTGTCAGAGAAATCTACAAATTTTAGTAATTTTGTTTAGATTTTTGGTAAAATTTAACAAATACTTATAAAATTTTAGTGTAAAAAGTACTAGAGTATTTTAAGAAAATTAATGAGCTAAATTTCTAACTGAAAGAGAATTCCAAATTCAAAAAAGTTAAAATAAACAAACTTCGCATAGTAATAAAGAAAAGCCAAGTAAATTCAAATAATTCTGCACTCGTTAAATGTTTTTCCAAACTCGAAGGTTTCTGTTGTGCAAAAGCATAACGAAAAATTGGCAAAAACTTTTTAAAAATAACGGCAGAAACAGCCAAATTTGCTTGAACACGATTAACAAAATCAAGTAAACGTCGAGTAGCCAATATCATATCAGCCCATTTATTTAATTTATCAAAAAAATCAAGAACACTAACTTTGCATAATTCAATAAGTTTAAGTAAAGAATAATGACAAATTAATTCTTGATGGCCAATTGGAGTAGACTTCCAAACAGAAGTAAAAAAAGCACAAGCCATCCAAATAGAAGAACTTCCCTAAAAATTATTTTTTTAATAAAAATATTTAAAAAAAACCTCTAAAATAATTTGTTGACTAATTGTATCATATTGTTTCCAAGCTTTTTCAATTATTTCTCCATTTATTGTTGGATCCAATTTTGCAAATAATTCGAAAAAATCTCTAGAAGGTTGGTCACCAATTTCGAGAAGTGGTGCTTGGTTATCTGAAGCACTGTCAATAAATTCTTCTTCCATATGCAAGAAAGTTTTGAATAAATATTACTAAAAAAGAATAAAAATTTTATCGTTAAATGCCCCAAATATTTCCCAATTTCTATATGGAGTTTTGCATTTTGTCGCATTTGCAATTGTTATGCATTTTTTATGTTGACATTTCGTATAATAATTTTATTTTTATATCATTTTGTCAAATTTTATTTAGTCAAGACAGCTCAGCTGTTCACGGCGGGTTAAATGCGAAATCTGGTGGCGTTGTGTATTTTTATTTTTTAAAATGCGCCAAAAAACGTTAACACTATTTCTCTCTTCTTTTGCTTTCTTTCTCGACAAACGCAAACTTGGAAAAAGGGTCAGCAGCATGAAAAATTCAAAATGGTCAGTCGCTGGAAAAGAAGAGAGAAAAGTAAAAATGGTCAGATGGAGAGAAATTTCTCTCATTTAGAAGGGGAATTAGTTAAATCGGCACTATATGAAATTAGGTCGGTAATCGTTTTTTTTCATTACTTTTTTCCATTACTTTTTTCCTTCCTTAATTATAAATAATGGTCAGTCTTTTCTTCCTCGTTCAATTCAAATCTTTTTACCTGTGGCATATTCAAATGAGGACAGACAAAAACACACACACGGACAGACAAAAAAAACTCGGACAGACAAAACACGGACGACACGGACAGACAAAACACGGACGAACTCGGACAGACAAAACACGGACGAGCACGGACAGACAAAACACGGACGACACGGACAGACAAAACACGAACGACACGGACAGAAAACACTCGTGTTTTGTCTGTCCGTGTGTGTGTTTTTGTCTGTCCTCATTTGAATATGCCACAGGTAAAAAGATTGGAATTGAACGAGGAAGAAAAGACTGACCATTATTTATAATTAAGGAAGGAAAAAAGTAATGGAAAAAAGTAATGAAAAAAAACGATTACCGACCTAATTTCATATAGTGCCGTTAAATCTATATATTTTGGCCCTCCCAACGGAATTTTTTCAAATTTTGTAATTTTATAGTGCTAAGGTGGATAAACGATCATGTAAATTTTGAGAAGCCAAAATGCATTTTTAACGAAGTTAGGAAGTTTCAAAGATCGCTAAAATTCGTCCTACTTTTGGTCATAACTTACTCCAAAGTTGTCCTTTTTTCCTAATTTTTGTTTTATACTACTCAGTGATGAAAAACGAACAAAAACAATGTAGATCTTGCACATGTTATCTTGACTTATCCCTTAGGTTGACATACCGGTTCACCTACTACCTATAACTAATGAACCCATAGTCAACATTTCTTTAAAATTTTCCAAATTGTAGAACTACATTTGTTATACAAGTTTGCAAAATTTGAGCGGAAAATATGCATTTTTGGAAAAGTTATGAATTTTTGAAAATCGGTGAAAATCTATGCATTTTTGGCCATAACTCATCCCAAAGTGGTACTACAAATTTAAACTTGGTATGAATCGACGTATCTCGTCGAGCTGCATCGGATGGTACTAAAAGCTTTACTTTTTTTCGTAGATAGTAAACGAGTTTTAATCGAAAAAATGACCAAAATTAATTTTGTATTAGCTCACTCAATTTTGTATTAAAATTTCTGAAATTTTTTTGACATACTCTTAAAACAATTATCTATGAAATGTATTGACAGATTTTAAAACGTATAGGTGGTTTTCGAGATATTGGATTTCGAAATCGGCATCCTAAAATAGAGACGAGAGTAATGCTTAAAACGAGAGAGTAAATAAATGAAAAAGAGGAAAAACGAGAGAGTATGACGAGACGGTTAGATTTCCAGTTTAACCCACCGTGGCTGTTCTTTTGTTTAGAGTTAGGAATTTTGAAAAAACCGGGGCCGGGTCCGGGTAACGGGTTCTGAAAAATGGACCGGCCGGGTTCCGGGTCCGGGTAACCGGGAAAACCCGTCCCCGGTTTCAACCCGGTCTAGAAATGGGCGGGTCCCGGCCGGGAAACCGGGTTTTTTTATTTGTTGAAATGGGGCTGTATTTTTCCACATGGGGCTGTATTTTTCAACTATCCTCCTATTCTTATTCTAAATAACCTCTATTAAAGTAAGTAAATGGCATTCAAGATTATCTAACACAAGATCAAATTCCCTTTTCTGAAACGTAGGTTCATCGACTGCTGCCTTTTGTTCTTTTGTACTTGGGATTAATGGAAAAATTCAAAGAAATACTACATATTAGAGCTGTCCGAGACCGAAATTTTTCCAAGACTCCAAGACGAAAATTTTTCCAAGACCAAAACTCCAAGACTCAAGACCAAAATAGTACAAGACTCGAGACAAACTGCGGCGCTGTAAAAGAAGTTGACTGGTTGGATTTTGAGTGATATCGTGTGATTTCATGGACATATTAGAGCTGTCCGAGATCTATGACTTCATGGAGTCATAGATAATATCGAGGGATTTGTGTGTTTTTTTCAAGTTTAAGACATTAAAAAAAATAAATTTGCAAGTTTAAAATCAAAGTTTAGAATTATTTATTTTTGAAAAGAAAATTTTCTCAGCCCCATTTCCGACCATGGATTCGAACCCCATCCCTATCAAAATAACTAGATGAGTTATTTTGACAAATGAACATTTCCTGACAATCCTCTGAACAATTGTCAGGAAATGATTACTTATCAATCCAAAACAGTGTAGTGAAGGATGGCTGCATGCTCAAAATAATATGAAGTTTTACCGTCAATGGGTTCTTTGTAGATTAACAGAAAAAGAGGTATAAAATTTTTTTCTCTATTTGAGAAAGAATATATTTGGGAAATCTTATTTTTAGGCGGATAAGGTTACTATTTCTTTTTGTAAAGAAAAAGAACAACAACAAATGAACAACAACAAAAATAAAGAAAAAGAACAACAACAAGAAAAAGAGCAATCAACTTCTTGTTCTTCCGGGGATAATCTGAAGCCAACAACAAGTGCTACTGCTTTCAGAAATTCATTTAAGCAAGTACAGTTTCAACAAGTACAGTTTACTTCCGGTTCGGAATTTACAAAATTGAATTTAACTCCTGGTTCTTCCGGAGATAATCTGAAGAGAAACGGTTTATTCGTACATTTAAACTTAATGTCTATTGATCAGAAAATTCTAATTATTGATGAGGATGAACCTATTTCCTCTGAACAATTGTCAGGAAATGATTTTTTTGGAGACTGGTCAATCGAATAATTCCGTTGCGGAGTTTGATTCAACCTACAAAGTAAGTTTTATAGAAATCTTGGTCTTGGTAGTCGTGAGACGCTTTTGCAAAACCTTTCTCTTTGCGCAGGGTTTTTGTCTGTATCTCGGCCCAAAGTTAAGACCAGGGGTTGATTTTGGTGTCATTCGACACAGCTCGATGAGTTTTATAATATAAGACGGACTGACCATTTTTTAATACTTTAAGAAAGGAAAAGGGGGGGGGGGTACGAACCGAACTATTACCGACGATTTTTCCTTTTAAATTTTTCTATGAATTATTTTTTTCAAGCTTCAATCTATAACAAAATTTCCTCATGATTTTACGTTTTTGGTATTCCATTTAAAAAGTGCTTAATTATTAAAATATAATTTGATAAACCAGAACTTGTTTAAATTAATTTTATATTTATTTCAGGCGATTAATTGCTTGCGTGATATTCTTCCTGGGCATGATTCCTTATTTTCTCAAATGAAAAATTTGCCGGTTTGTTATTTAATCTGAATAATTTTTAACATTTTTTCCATAAAATTAAACTTGAGATTGTTTTTCAGACGACATCGACCCCATTATTATCCAAAATTTTACCATTTGACCGGTACTATAAAGAAGAAGAACAACACAATCAGTCTTTTGATGATAGCTCACTTATTGATAATCCGAAAAAGAAAACTTCCTGCATGGATTCTACTATTGGCTTACTTTCTCCAGACTACTCGAATGATAATGGCATGCCATCAGTTATCCTTAATGAGGACTCCGATCAACTCAAGAATATTAGTCAAATGTCCAATCAACGTGATATATGCTCAAAATATTTTAGAGGTAGAACGCCTAATAATAATTCTGATAGTCAGCAAAATTCCCCAACTAATTCAATTATTTCTACTCAATATTATTCTATTCCTCCTCCTTCAACAGATTTTTCTCAATCAAATAATCAAAGTACACTCAGGTGCAAGAAAATATGGAAAATTATTTTTAGATTAAAAATTAAAAACGAAAATAGTCTCGTATAAATAAAATTTCCAAATAAAAATATATTTATATTCAAAAGAAATTTAAAACAAAATCTTCGAAAGGAAAAAAAATAAATAAAATACAAAGCAAAAATGAAATGAAAAAAATACAATAAAATTATTTCTCAAATGTGGAGGTTTGGTTTAATACTTGCTTTTTTAATTTTTCTTTCTCATTCTTATTTTTCTCAATTTTAATCTTTTCTTCATCCTCTTCCTTTTTGATATCTTCTTTTTTGCATTTAAAAAGTAACCTTATTTTATTAACCGCAACGATGACGTCTTTATTTTTTGTTTCTGGTAAAAAACGTGCAACCACAGCAACCATGATAATTCCAACAAAGGTCGACTCAGCGCATACATTTGGCGACTAAATTTTAAAAAGATCGATATATTTAAAACATCTTTAACGAACCAATTCAAAGCACAATTTAAATATCCAGGTTATAGTAACAATAATTGTGTTGGCATTTCCTCTTTCTTCAGTTGGGAAAATTTCATTTACAAATATGGATGGAATACCACCTAAATTTCGAACTACACGTCAAAATAAAATGAAAATAATACCTGGTCCAAGAGCATAAAAAATAACAAATAAAAAAATTGACAGAACGGCCAAAAATTTGAAGAAATTTGAGTACTAAAACAAATTATATGTAAATTTTTAAATTAATTTAGCTTAATTAGAATGATGGAGAGTTGGAAGAATATTTTTGTTGTAAACATCCCAATAAAACTAGCAATGTTCGGCGTCCGACACGATCAACCTATAATGGAGAGTTTGAAGAAATTTAGAAAAAAAAGTCTCACCAAATAAGCACAAACAGCAGTCATTACAACATTAATGGCCCCCAAAAAGAGCCAGAATTGAGATTGTAACGAATAGCTGCGCAAATGAGCCGATTGTTCCACGGAGGTTTGCTGGGGATATTTCTGTGAGATACATGGGCATCTTTAAATTTATCCATTCAAAAACTATTCGAGTTAACAGTTGGTCACGGTTTGCTTCATATGGGAAGGTTTTTATTTTTAGAGTTTTTGTTTCGTTGTTATTTAGAACAGTCACTGGTGGGTCGATATGTAAACGAGCGGTTTTTAATTTTTTCGTACGTATGCCAATTCTATTCCCAGAAGTGTTTGTTATCTAAAATATTGGTGATGTTTACGAAATAGCTATTTTAGCTTAGAACATGGGTTCACCCGAGGTCAACTCCCTGTTGAAGGTTAATTCCTAGAAAATCAAACTAACCAGAAGGTTAGTTCTACTCCTTTATCTTTTTAATTTCTCCCAGATTATCAAATGACAAATTTACTTTAGGCACTAGTTTTATATTGTTGAAAAATAAATTTTAAGAGGATTTTTGGTATGGTCAATGGACTTTTAGTTTTTTGATTCTAATACAATATTAAAGTCAGCTTTAGGATTTGTATTAGTTCTAATGTTCTAAGCTAAAATAGCTATTTCGTAAACATCACCAATATTTTAGATAACAAACACTTCTGGGAATAGAATTGGCATACGTACGAAAAAATTAAAAACCGCTCGTTTACATATCGACCCACCAGTGACTGTTCTAAATAACAACGAAACAAAAACTCTAAAAATAAAAACCTTCCCATATGAAGCAAACCGTGACCAACTGTTAACTCGAATAGTTTTTGAATGGATAAATTTAAAGATGCCCATGTGGTGCCCATGTATCTCACAGAAATATCCCCAGCAAACCTCCGTGGAACAATCGGCTCATTTGCGCAGCTATTCGTTACAATCTCAATTCTGGCTCTTTTTGGGGGCCATTAATGTTGTAATGACTGCTGTTTGTGCTTATTTGGTGAGACTTTTTTTTCTAAATTTCTTCAAACTCTCCATTATAGGTTGATCGTGTCGGACGCCGAACATTGCTAGTTTTATTGGGATGTTTACAACAAAAATATTCTTCCAACTCTCCATCATTCTAATTAAGCTAAATTAATTTAAAAATTTACATATAATTTGTTTTAGTACTCAAATTTCTTCAAATTTTTGGCCGTTCTGTCAATTTTTTTATTTGTTATTTTTTATGCTCTTGGACCAGGTATTATTTTCATTTTATTTTGACGTGTAGTTCGAAATTTAGGTGGTATTCCATCCATATTTGTAAATGAAATTTTCCCAACTGAAGAAAGAGGAAATGCCAACACAATTATTGTTACTATAACCTGGATATTTAAATTGTGCTTTGAATTGGTTCGTTAAAGATGTTTTAAATATATCGATCTTTTTAAAATTTAGTCGCCAAATGTATGCGCTGAGTCGACCTTTGTTGGAATTATCATGGTTGCTGTGGTTGCACGTTTTTTACCAGAAACAAAAAATAAAGACGTCATCGTTGCGGTTAATAAAATAAGGTTACTTTTTAAATGCAAAAAAGAAGATATCAAAAAGGAAGAGGATGAAGAAAAGATTAAAATTGAGAAAAATAAGAATGAGAAAGAAAAATTAAAAAAGCAAGTATTAAACCAAACCTCCACATTTGAGAAATAATTTTATTGTATTATTCAGATTGTATTATTCATTTATAACATTATTCAGTAGCAACGCAGCCTTTCGTCCCAGTTCGATAAACAATACTCGAAGCTTGTGGTTGATGGCGATAATGAAATCTTTAAAAATAAATCCTTTTTAAATTTAATTTTACAAATTTTAATTTACATTATATCCTGAAATGTTATTTTGAGAGAACAAACTTTTGTTATAATATAAACACAACACATCAATATTTGGTCCAATTTATCTGAGAAAATAATATCTCCAAAAGTCAAAAAGGGCCAATATCATATCAGCCCATTTATTTAATTTATCAAAAAAATCAAGAACACTAACTTTGCATAATTCAATAAGTTTAAGTAAAGAATAATGACAAATTAATTCTTGATGGCCAATTGGAGTAGACTTCCAAACAGAAGTAAAAAAAGCACAAGCCATCCAAATAGAAGAACTTCCCTAAAAATTATTTTTTTAATAAAAATATTTAAAAAAAACCTCTAAAATAATTTGTTGACTAATTGTATCATATTGTTTCCAAGCTTTTTCAATTATTTCTCCATTTATTGTTGGATCCAATTTTGCAAATAATTCGAGAAAATCTCTAGAAGGTTGGTCACCAATTTCGAGAAGTGGTGCTTGGTTATCTGAAGCACTGTCAATAAATTCTTCTTCCATATGCAAGAAAGTTTTGAATAAATATTACTAAAAAAGAATAAAAATTTTATCGTTAAATGCCCCAAATATTTCCCAATTTCTATATGGAGTTTTGCATTTTGTCGCATTTGCAATTGTTATGCATTTTTTATGTTGACATTTCGTATAATAATTTTATTTTTATATCATTTTGTCAAATTTTATTTAGTCAAGACAGCTCAGCTGTTCTTTTGTTCTAAATTTTATTTTCATTGTTGTATTCTTTTATTTTAATCTTTATTTATTTTCAAGAATGAATAAAGACCGGCCTTATTGCAAAGCTCTTTATGACTTCAGGTAAATCTACTATTTTAAATTTTATAAAAATTTCAGCTTTCCTTTTTCAGAAGTGAATATCCTGGTGAATTGAACTTTACGGCAAATGAACTTATTTATATTGATAAGAAAATTAACGAAGAATGGTTAAGTGGAGAATCACAAAAATCTGGACAGAAAGGCATTTTTCCCATTAGTTTTGTTGAAATAATTTATAATGAAAAAGAGGTTTTTCTTTAAAAATTTATTTAAATTACTTCAAATATTTTTTAGTTATCAAAATTCTCGCAAAGTCAGCCTGACCCTATTTTATCCTTTGAAGGTTTTTCTAATTCTATTGGGTATGTTAGGAACTCTTACTAATTCCTTTTAATTTTCTAGTGTTGCTACTGTTCTCTATGATTTTGAAGGCAGATTTGAGGACGAATTATCTGTTAGAGCTGGTGACAGTATTCAAGTTTCCTCAATTATAGATAATGAATGGGCAAAGTGTCGGTTAGTTTTAATTTTTATTTTTTTTGATATTTTTAACTTTGTATTGCCCTTTTCATTTTTTCTTAATTTTTCTTTTTTTTCTGTGGCCTTTAAACCAAAGAGGTGTTAAAATTTTTTATCTTTGGTAATTGCCTTCAAAAATGTGCCACATAGGTATTTCTGTTTTGCCCGTCAAAATAGGAAAAAAATTAAAAGGCTGAAATAACTAGTTTTTCATTTCAATAAATTTTTAGAGATCCGACTACTGGCCAGTCTGGAATTGTTCCTCAATCTTTTTTACATATTTTCCTCGATGGTTTGGAGAGTCCAAAAGAAATATCTCAAATTTCATCAAAAAATGGAGAAAATTCTTTTAATTCAATTGCTTCTTCCTATGACCAACCTCCATCGAATTCCTCTACATCAATATCTTCTATGTCCAATTTTGCTTCGTCGAATGTTTGTGATTGGCCAAATCCCTTGGAGACTTCAAATGTTTCTATAAACAATTCTAACGTGTTTAATAATGTTTTTAGTCTGCCGCCGCCTAGACCACCACCTCCTAATCCCATACTTCGGTAATTCAATTTTTTAATGGAAAGGCTTTTGTTCCTATTTATTATTTAAAACCCACATAACCCTTTTATATTTTTAGACAAACATCCTTTACTGAAAGCACTGCTGAATTATCTAGCCGAAATTCTCAATATATTCAAAATGATAGAAGGAAATCACTTACTTCTATAAAAGAAGATGAACAGCAATATCAAAGTTTAATAAACCCAGCAAACAACACCTTCACAAATCCACTTATTCCTCAATTGGAGACAATTAATGGGTCTGATACAAAATCAAAAGTTCTTTTGGATTTTCTAAATACTGAACAGATTTATCTTTTTGACTTACAAACATGGCAAAATGTAAGGAGATTTTAATTGTCTAAATTTATTCTTAATTTAGTGTGTTAATGAATCTGGTAATTTAACAAAATCTGAAAAAGAGGCTTTGACAAAAGAATATCCAGCACTTGAAAAACTTTGTCAATTAATTATTACTGCCTTAACAGCACAAAAAGGTTATTATTTCTATTTATTTTATATATTGGCAATTTTTATATTTTTGGTAATTCAAAATATTTAATAACATCAGAATTCTGTTATCTTCCTCAGATACCTAAAATCATGAAATAAATAATAAATTTCACATCTATTTTACTCTTAATTTATTTTAGATTTACCTGCCGATGTTCAATCTTTGGGCTCAAAATTCATGGAATTAAAAAGTCAATTTTATTCAACATTTTCTAAGCATTTCCGAAGTGTGGAGAATATTAATTTAATGATAGAAAATGAAAATAATCCTAATTTTAATCGAGCACTTCAATTATGCGTTCAACAAATGAGAGAACGTGGTTCAAATATTTTTGATGTTTCTACAGCTATTTCTAGACCAATTCAAAGATGTTTAAAATATCCTCTTTATATTGGCGAATTATTAAAAAATACTCCAATAAATCATCCGGATCACCCAAAGTTAATGGAGGCTTTGAGACAATTGGGGGATTTGGCTTCTAGAATGAATGAATCTAAAAGAAGGAAAGAATTAGGTAGATTACTTTTAATTTTAGTAGGAACAGAGATTCTTTGTTTCTCCCACATTCATGTCTTTCAAAAGATCGAAAAATTTTTTACGTTACCGCAATTCAATTTTGAAGCTCGCAATCCGTTCATGCAAAAAAATAATGCAATTTGTCAACATTCCGCTGTTGCGGAAGACTCGCTTTCAGTGCCTATGTTCTTAAAAAATTTTTTCTTAAGAGTATTGCTGTTTGAATCAATTAATTTTATTTTTTAGTTCGAAAATACAATACTCAAGAACAACTTACCATTTCTGAACGACTTGCTCGTATAAACATGCATTCATTATTAAAGAAAAGTAATCGGCTCAAATATCGTATAAATCGAACAATGGGTTTTGGAACTATTCGAGATAGTGAATTCGATTATTTAGTTCAACTTTTGGAAGATGCAGAACGCCGACTTTGTAAATTTCTTTATTGTGCTCAACTTTATAGAAAACATATTGCTTTAGCTGCACGTAAACATGAAGACAGTTATAAAGGTATATTTAGTAATTAACGGTAAAAAATTATTTTTAAAAAGGTTTTTGTCAAGTCCAAGATGAAAAAGTTGTTAAAGAATATGCAAAAATGCTTCGTAGGGTTGATGAAATTTGTGGAAAATATTTGAGAGATTTTGATCAAAAGTAAATATTTTTTGAATAATTGAATAAAAAATAATATAAAATGTTTTAGAATTTTGGTTGAAGGAAAGAGACTTGTGAGAAGTGAACTAACCAAGTTAATACACAAACGTTTTGATAAATTGGCCGATTTTGAAGTGGTTAAAGCTAGCAATAAAAATGTGAGTTTTGTGTATATTTTTAATTGGGATATTTTTTGTAAAAATTTTTCTTGGGGTTGCAAATTTTTCTGTATTCTCGTATTTTTGCTAAATTTTGTTTATTCTTTAGTCTATCCAAAGTTTTAGTTACTTAATTAAAATTCGTGACTATTTGGGTTGATTTTTGTCTATTTTTATTTTTTCTTAAATTTAAGCAAGATGAAGTTGAAAAATGCAGAAATGAATTCGAAGCTTTAAATAATCAAATAAAAGGACAACTTCCAAGTGTTATAAGTACAATAAATACTCAAGTACTCCAATTAGTTCAAAAAGTAAATGAAATTCATCAACAATTTTTAACTCAAATGAATGAGTGGTATTACAAAGAAAGACCTGTAAAAGTTCTTCATTATGCTTTTACAGTCCCTCCATTTATTACAAATTTATCTGTTTCTGTCAAAAATGTTTTGTTAGAGATGGATAAAATTGCAGCATATTTATATCAGCGGCAAACAATTGCAGAAAATGCACCTTTTTTGGCTAGAAGTGAAATTTTTTGAAATTTTAATATCTACTAAATTTTATTTTTATAGGAAAATCTTTACGTCTTTCATTCCGTGCAAAATCAGCAAATCAAAAGAAAATATCATCACACCAACAACAAATTTCTTCCTTAAATTCTCGTTTACGACAACAAAGTGAAAAAGAAAGGGACGCACTTTTCAAAATTTGTCATACCCAAAATCAATCTGGACAATTACGGAAAGTTACTCGTGATTGGCAAAATTCAGAAATGGTTTTGAAAGAAGGGGATTTAGTTTTGGTTAAAGAACATCGACAGGATGGATTTTGGTTATTTTAAATAAATTTAATTTTATTTATTTTGATTACTTTTCACGAGGTTTTGAATGGAAATGGAGAATTTAAATTTAATATTTAATCAGTTAAAAGGATTTTTTGGATTTTTCTGAAAAGAAGGGATAACCATGTTTTATTATTTTTATTTTTACTGTCTTGGTCACCCAAATAAGATCCACGGCCATAGTTCCGAAATTTGGTTATTATTTCGCCCCCTCTGTTATAAATTTAATTAGCTGTTTTTTACTAAAATAGAATTTTTAATCAAAAAAAATTATTTAAGTTTGTGTGATAATGCAGTCTCAAATGGATTAGTGCCTGTAGATGTTCTTATACCTTTAAATATGTGCAATGAGTCTACAAATCAAGCATTGATGGAAGATGAAATACAACAGAAAATTAATAAACCAAAAGAGGAATTAAATGAATTTACTTGTTAGTTCTATACATTAATTTTGAGAAAAATTAAAAAATTATTTTTAATTTTTAGCTCAACAACAAATACAACAACAAACTTCTTGGATTGATTTACTTAAAATAGATTTTTCAGTTTCTCAGTCTAATTCCCCAAATATTTTATATCCATCAAAGCAACAATTAAATAAAACTCAAAAATCTAATTTAGGTGGAGAAAAAGATTTAATTGGTAAATTAATTAAATATTGAATAAATTTATTTCAAAAAAATAATTTTTTAGATCTAGAGGATAATTTAATTGATTTTGATTCACCGCCTAAAGTGCCTAGTTTAATAGAACCAACAATTATAGATTTATCAGGACAAAATAAAAGGAAAACTTCTGAACGACAAAAACAACAAACCATTAATAGCAACGTCCAAAATGAACAATTTTGTCAAAATAATTTAAGCGAACTTTTTGATTTTCTTTCTTGCGAACAGTCGCTACCTTCATTAAAGTATAGTTGATTCTTTAATTTATTTATCTCACTAGCTCTCCTCTAACGTCACCTTTTGTTTTCTTAACTTTCTCTTCTCTTCTTTTCACTTTTATTTTTTATCAAAAAATTTTTTTTAATTTTTAGTTCTCACAACAAAACACAATTTTCTACAACTTTTGGTTCTTCTAATCAACAAGATCCTGTTGCCTTGTTTGATTCTCATACAAATCCTAAAGCAGACTTTAATGTAAATATTCAACCAAATCGTATTGCTCCACCTCCTCCAACTCAGAAAAAGGTAATTTATTCAAAATAAATATTTAAAATATTTTTAAGAATATTTTAGAGAGGTAGAACGCCTAATAATAATAATTCTGATAGTCAACAAAATTCACCAACTAATTCAATTATTTTTACTCAATATTATTCTATTCCTCCTCCTTCAACAGATTTTTCTCAATCAAATAATCAAGATAGTCTTCCACATAATGGCAATTTTGCAATTTGTTTATACGATTTCGAACCATCTGTTGGAAATGAAAGTCGTCAAATTACTGTTAAAAGAGGGGAAACGGTAAATGAATAAATAAAATATTATTTTTAATTAAAATTTTAAATAAAATTTTCCTTTAAACAATATTTCCTCGGTTTCCAATAAATTGGGCTCTGGAAAATTGGGCTCCAAGATTTTTCGGAAATTTGGGCTCCATCTTTTCGGAAAATTTTTGATTTTTTTTGAAAAAATAATAGGAAGGATTTTGAAAAAATAATAGGAAGGAAAAAATTAAATTACCATTTATGGTTCTTAATTCTCTTCTTAAGGAACTTTTCAAATCTCAAAAAAAAAATACCGGAATTCAGATTTGTTTCCCTTTGACATTAAGTTTGGAATAATCTGAAGATTTTCTGCAAATAACTTTTTTTAAAATCATTTAACAGGTAGAAGTAATTCGTCGTCATGATTTTGCCGGCAATACACAATGGTGGCTAGTTAAACGTTTACGAGACTCTGCTCAAGGCTTTGTGCCAGCTAATTATTTAAATATTGAAGAACATACTTAACGAATTATTTTTTTGGAAATTGTGATGGACTTAACATTTAAATAAATATACTCTTTAATGATATTTTTAATTATATTTACAAATTGTTTTGTCTTTGATGGTCTGTATACTTAAAAAAAATTTATTTGTGTAGTTCAACTTTGACCTACCTATTTAACAATTAAAACTTTCTGTTTTCATTTGAAAAATTAACCTTGTCCTTTAGTCTTTTTTAAAAATAAATTTTTATAATTGGTTGTTTTATGGTTTGAATGAATTAAATTCGATACTGAAAGTGGGAAACCTATAACATAGGATTTGAATAGTCTACAACTTGTTTTTGAAATATCAATTGTAATTCATGTCAGGCTTAAATCTACATATTGGGTATATATCAGTCAAGTCCATGAATAAGTTATTGTTTTCTAGTTTCATAGTCCTATAATATAATTTCCTATTTAAAATAATGTCTTAAAGTTTTTCATTTTTAATGAGAAATAACTGTTCAATATCCATTTTTTAAATCTAAATATTATTCTCCTCAATTAATTCAAAAAATCCTTTTTTACCATTTTATGTTAGAAAAGCGTAATTAAAAAACAATAAAAATTTATTTATTGGAGAATCAACTAATGAAAATTAACTTTACAAAAAATCGGAGAAGAAATTATAAGGATTTAAAGCATTTATTTTTTTATATTTTTTATAAAAAAATAAATCCTCTCCCGTTCATTTTCATTCCGCACGATCGCTCTCACCTTTTATTTATTTTTATATAAATTTTTGACAAAAAAGGGAAAGCTTTGATTTTTTTGAATATTTTATTGGAAAATTAATTTTTTGAATAATTTATTTTATTGGATAATTTTATTTTTTGTTTAATTTAAAAAATGGATAATTAATTTTGTAAAATTAAAAATTAGGTGAATGAGGAGAAAATGAGAAAGTTTTGGGAAGGAATGTCTGATTTAGTTTTTTTATTGTTTTTATGCCAAAAAGGGTTTTAAAAAACGATTTCAAAAAATATATCCTATTTTCTCATAAATTATCCAAAATATCCCTAACTTTTCCCCCTTCAAGACTGGAAAGTAATAAATAATAATAAAATAGCTGTTAATTAGTTTATATTTTATCTAGAAAATTTTCTGTTAAATTTATATTAATTAATTCCAAATATTTATTAGTCAACAAAGAATCTTCTAAAATTAATTTTCAATTAAGTCATTTATTTCCCTCCTTTTCAATTTATTTTTCCTTTCCCTTTTTTAACAAAAAAATTAGCCAATACTGACCGGTTGACGCCAAAAGCGGTATTTTTATTTGTAATAACTCCCTCCCCCTTCCTCCACCCCCTTAACTGACAGATGACCCTGGAGAAGAATTATTATTTTTTAATTTCTTGTCTTTCATTCTTTCACCACAAGAATTTTTTAAAAATAAAACAAAAATCTTCTTTTCTCTTTCATTTTTAGCGTGTGGATATAAAAATAAATATTTATTTTTAATTCCCTGCTGGTCAGTTTCACTTTCACGCCTTCCCTCCCCTCCAATTCAAATGCAAATAACCCGCGAAAGTGAATCGTTATTTTATATTCGCTTGACTGGATAGGAAAATTATTTGCAAATCGGCAGACGATTATTTATATTGTTTTCAAATTTAGCTTTGCTAAAACTTTTTTTTTCTTTTTCAAGTTTATTTTAAAAAATAAAATCTGGATTTATTTATTTATTGCCAAAAATCCGGATTTTTTTTGAGATTAAAAAAAATTTTATTATCAAAAATATTAACATTTTTAATTTTATTTTTTCCCCAACAATATTATAAACTAGAGCTGTTCACTACAGGTTATTAACCGGTACCCCGGTTTTCGGTTTTGAGTTTTAGACAAATACCGATTTTATTTTGGAGGGATTTTTAATAAAATCACTCATTTTCACAAATTTTCGGTTTTTTTAATTTTGTAAAAGTGGTTAATTTTTGGCAAAAAAGATAAAAATTATCGGTTTTAAAACCGGTCGTGAACCTACATATTATAAACAATTAGAAAGCCCCCCTTCTAAAAAATATTTTTCTTTATCCACAATTTATATTTAATAATGACTCATATTCTAGTATTATTATTTAGTTAATTTATTTTTTGACCTTGTACGTAATTTTGACGTAAATAAAAAATAAATAATAATCACTTATAGAATATAATTGTCTGCAAAGAGAAATTAACTTTTAATGTCAGCTTCCTTAAATTTTGTATTTAAATATATATCCATTTACTAATATTTTCTTTCATTTGTTATCTCCTTTCCCCCCTCCCCCTTCTTTTCTTCCATTAAAAATAGCAACTTTTTTCATTATTCTTTTTCTCCACTTTTCGGCCTGGATTTATTTTTATACAAATAAAAACGTGAATTAATTCTTTCTATTTATTCTCATTCTGTTACTATTTATTTTTTATTTTTAACCAAATATATCCACTTATATTTTCGGCTTAAGTATGTGTCTATTTATACTTGAAATGTCCATCGCCGTCCAATCTTTGAACAGTCTCCACAAATATTCACAAAATATCCCTCTCCCCCCTCCTTCCATTCTTTTTGTGTTCATCAAAAATAAAATAAATTTTTTTTAGTTTTTAAATGTCATTAAAACAAAATCCTTTTTTAAGATCCTTTTAAAATTGATTTTTTTGGGAGAATCAAAAATTTAAATAAATTCTGGATATCAAAACTAAATAATTTTTAGATAGCTTTTATTTACCTATTTTTCTCTTGTCTTGTAATTTATAAACTTAAATAACACATTAAAATCTCAATATAAGCGACTGCTAATAAAATTAAAGTGGTTTATATCGAGCAGTCTCTATTCAGAGAATTTGTTATAGTTATCTCTTTTTTCCAGTATTTTTAAAGATCTTCTCAGTCATATGTACAAGTTTTAATTTTATTTTCTTTAATTGACTCGAAATTTCACCAGTCTGTGGGACAAAATACTATTCATTTTATTTATTCTTCCATTTTATTTTTCTTTTAAAAAATCCTGATTATTTTGTAATAATTTTCTCATTTTCCTATGAAAAATGACACTTCCTTTTCTTGCCAAGGCTATTTATTTCCCCAAAAATCTTCACCAATTTCTACAAAAATCTTTGGAATAAAAATCTTTTTTTGCTTGCGCAAACCTGGGAAGATAAAGAAAAATAATTTTTTTGGTTAAATAAAGATATTAAATAACTGGTTTTGGGGGTTTTTTAATCGAACCATTAGCTATTTAACTAAAAAAAAGAAGCTAAAATAATTTTTCTTCCCCTCCCCCCCCCCCCTTTTGTGGTTGCGCGATAACGGGCGTTCCTTTTTCTAAAAAAATAATTTTTTTGATGGCGGATAAAAACCAAAAAAACAAAAAACACACAATGCTTTAACAAACACGCAATCATTTCTTTTTTTGTCCATGATCATATTAAAGATTATTTCTATTTTTCGTAAAAGGATTAGAAGGGAATGATTAAAGAATTAATAAAATTAAGGGAAAGAATTGAGTAACTAACTTTTTTTTGTTTTTTAAATTTTAAATTAAAATTCCATTAACTGTTTATGGAAATTAAATGAAAATTAATAAATTATTGAGGAGATATTTAGGAAGAGAGACAAAATTAATTCGATAAATAAGGCTAATTTAATGAGAGAGAAAACAGGGCGTGGGAGGGGGGGGGATTGAACATTTAAGAATTGTTGGAAAATTTTTGTTTTTTTTAAACTGAGAACGGCTACCAATTCTTTTTTAATCCATAAAATTATTAAAAATTAATAAATTTTCCTAGAAAAAATGCAATTGATAATCGGATTAAATTTTCATTTAATTTACAACAAATTTAATTCCAACAAAAATTATTTTTATTGTTTGGCGTGATTGCAATGAAGCAACAACGCCTTTCACTTTTCTCTTTATCTTTATTTATACAAATTTTATTTACAAATGTAAGAAAATATTTATATTTTAAAAATTTTAAAAATAAAATTGAAACGAGATGGATTGTTTGGACGTTAAGAATTTTTGGGAGATTGTCCATAAATTAACAATTTTTTATAAAATATTTTTTGTCTTTTTTATTCAAATTTCGAAAAAGTTTGGGGGTTTTTCTCTTAAATTATTTTAGAACCCTTATTTCTTATACCAACCCGAAAAATTAAAATTTTTAGACTTGATAAATTACCTAATATTAAACCGGAATTTTTTATTCAGTAAAATACCTATCCCTTTTAATTTTTTGGCAATTTTTATAAATCCAAAAATCTTCTCTTTCAATAATATACAGTATAATTTTAAAAAATTTCCAGGCAATTCACCGTGAAATGAGTATTTCTGAATTGCAACAAACTTTTGGAGTGAGTAAACACGAACATGTGCCAGATTACCATTTACTCGATTTTTTTAAAAGAATTGAAAGTAAAAATAATAATTTGAGGCATTTACACTTTAAAGCATTTAATTCGTCTTATTTAATTCAATTAATACCTAATAAATTAATTAGTCCACATATGGTAAGTAAATAGTAAATTTGAATAAATAATTGATTTAAAATATTATTATTAGACAATTAATATTTAGTGGATATTTTTGAAAATTTGATATTTGAATGATTTTTTGGGTTATTTAATGAAATACAGTCGTATCTATTTCTTAGATATCCCTAAAATTAAATACTACTCATTTTTAAGATACGTTTTTTTGAAATTGTTTGACCATTGATTCGGGTTCTACCCAAAATAATCTTTAAATCTAGCCGGTTTACTCGGACTTATCTGATACACCCTTTCTATCAGACATCTTTTTTGACTTATTGATAGACTTTAATCAATTTCTCTAAGATCCAAAGTTCCGAGATATCTCAGGCCTTAGAAATATTTGTTAAGAAGTGTAGAGCCAATAGTTTTTTAGTGCTAAGTGTGAAACATCGTTCAATCTTCATTACTTAAAACACCCAAAAATACACAAATTAAAATTTTCAAATTTTCTAACAGATTTCTGTTTTTGATTCAAAACAACAATATGGCTTTCCCTCCCATATAAAAACTAATTGCCATTTTCACGGAATTGTTTTATCTCACGGAAATATAAAAGCTGCTATTTCTGATTGTAATAGATTAATGGGGATTATAATTCACGAAGAGAATTTTCTTGTTTTACAAACTTTGCCAGAAAGAGTTAAAAGGAAAAATGAAAAAGAGGCAAGAAAAAATAATTTTTTCTAGGGGAAAATAGAAATTTTAAATTTTAATTAATAATTAATTTACATATATGTATTTAACTAAAATAATTTGTAATTTAAATCTAGGGAAGTTAAAATTGTTTAATATTATAACTATAATTGAGCCGCATAATTTTCTAAAAAATACTTTAGAAATCTTTAAAATATTTTATTTTAATATTTTAAAATCAACTTCCTTCCTTTTTTCAGGGAAAGCCTCATTATTTAATTTTCAAAAGAGACCCAGCTTTAATTAATTTTAATGAACATTTTCAACCTTCTTTTTCTCTTAAAGAGAAATTAACCAAAACAGAATTAACTAAAAATGATTGGAAAAGAAAAACAAGAAGTTTGGTTAGTTAATTATGATAAAAAATTTATTTAAAAATATTTTAGTATAGGGAAGTATTTGGTTGATTAATTATAATTTAATACTGACAAACCCTTAAATTCTCAAATTCCATACAGACAATCTCAATAATCTTTTCTATCCTCTCAAAAATTTCAGAATTTTAAGTTTTGTATTTAAAAGTAGAGTTCGTCCGAGTCCGAGTATTTGAGAAAAACCCGAGTCCGAGTAAAGCCGAGTTTGAAAAACCCGAGTAACGAGTCCGAGTTTCATTTTTTGACCCGAGCCCGAGTACGAGTAAAACGGGTAAAACGAGTAATTTTTATAAAACAGTATTCTAAAATAATTTTACCAAAAACAATACTTTTACTAAAAAATTAACATCAGTGCTAGGTATTGGGTTGACATTGATGCAGGGGATCATCATCCAAATCCCATTTATTTTCTTAATCCGCCTATATCCCTCTTAATCCGCCGAAATTCCATGATACGCCCATGATCAATGCTGGCTCCGGGTGAAAAATATCAAATCACCGATATACCTGCAACTCTTGCTTGTTACATTGAAATCCCCCAATATCACTCCAGATCCCCATTAATCCATGCTTACTCTCAAAAAAACTCCAAATCCCCAGATATCCAATCACCTTGATAGAAGAATTTCTTCCATTTTCAGCGCCGCAGGCAAAAATTTTGAGAATTTTTGAAGGACAAGAAGCCAAATTTTTTCAATTTGTTGTTAGGGTAATTTCGAAAAATTGCAAAAAAAAACCCGCAATTTACGCAATCCGCAACTCGCAATCCGCAATTGCGTCCAGCCCTGATCAAGAGATCCGTAGCTCTATCCCTCTCTTTTCGCTCAGCTGGCTTAAATTTTGAGAATTTCTGAAGGCCAAGATGAACACCCAAGTTCCGGAAGGCCAGATCCTTCCCTTGAAATATCCGACTATCACTAAAATCCACCCAAGTCCATTCACATCCTCCAATATACACATAAGTCTTCGTTTTCAGCGCCGCAGGCGAAAATTTTGAGAAATTTGGAAGATCCTTAAGCCAAAAATCTTCCTTATTGCGCCGCAGATAGGGGCATAAAAATACTCGGTTTACGCCGAGTCTGCCGAGTATTATGTTACCGAGTACCGGTAACGCCGAGTATTAAGACCCCGAGTAACGAGTCCGAGTAAAACAGCAAAAAACCCGAGCGAACGACACGAGTATACTCGTACTCGTTCGGACTCGGACGAACTCTATTTAAAAGGTTATAGCCATAAAAGGCTACCATTTTCTAGCTTTTTTAATTTTTAAAAATTTTCCTTTTAAAGAAAGAAGTAAAAGAAGAAGAAGAAATTGAAGAACAACAACAACAACAAGCAATCATAAAAGAAGAAGAAGAATCATTTTGTGATGTTGATATAAAAAATAGTGAGTTATTATTTAAAGCTGCTGATGACCCTCCTTCTTCTCCTCCAACTTCTTCTGACATTATTTCTTCTTCAAATTTTGAAAATATTGCTTTAGCTTCTTCTAAAAATAATCTTCTAATGCTTCCAGAAAATAATTATTTTCTTCCTCATTTTTCTGAATTAACTAAAACAGGTGCTCGAAATTTGTTAAAAAATATTCTTTAAATAGAAAGAAATGTTTATAATTTTGTTTTGCCAAACATTTACTTTTAGTTAAAATTTTAACTCGTTCCATAACGTTTATCTTTGTATAATTATCCTCTCTTCTAATTTGCTCCTCTAGTTTGATTACCCGCTTTAGCGGGAGGTTTAAACAATAATACCCAGGGTACGTATTTGAGCATATACTTATATAAATTTTATGGCTATTAGTCAGTTCACATTTTTTGGATATTTCGATCTGCCACCCACCCCTAAACTGTTTAGAAATATTTACTTTTGAAATACCTTCTCTCGATAACAGAAATTCTCAAAAAAAACTATCGATCAAAAATTTTTCAAAATTGCTTTGCTTTATTTGCTGCTGCTTAAAATATTTTATTTTCTTATTTTCCCAATTATTTTAAAGTTAAAACAACAATCAACAATTACACAATACCTGTAGCTGCAAGGCTTGATTCTCTTTTTATTTTTCCTCAACTTGACCCAATTACTTTGGTTTTTCTTTTTAAAATTAAAAAAAATATTTAAAAATTCCTTTAAAGGAAATTGGTCTTTTCTTAGATTCAATGCTTTTTGAACATTTTAAAAAAGAATTTACTACAGAACCTGAACAACATTTAACAGATTTCTCTTTAGCTTTAATTAATAATGTAAATTTAAAAATTAAATTAAATATTTTTTTCTAAATTTATTAAAAAAAAAGGTTCACGTTCTTTATCAACAACCCAGCCTTTCCCCCAATTTGGATATTGTTATTGTTAGATTTGAAATGTGGAAAACACAGCCTGTTTGTTTGTTTCTATTAATTTAGTTAATACATAGTACAATAAGCCCTCGTCTAAAGACACACTTTAATTTGAGATTTTTTAAATTTGGTTGGGGAGTGAGGGGGGGGGGGGGAGGGGGAGTGGGTTTGGGTTTGGGTGTCAATAATGGATACTAAATTCAATTTTTTCTGTATCCATAAATGAAAGGGATAGTTGACAAATTTTATAATTTAATTTAACACCTAGTAAAATATTTCAAAAAATTTTTTGATTAGGCACCTTTGGCAACAGAAATTCATAAAAACGGACAAGCGCAAACATTGGTAGATCTTATTTTTAAATAAATTTTAGACACTTATTGTTAACCCTCAAATAAACTTAACCTTCCATATATACCTAATATTTAATTAATTACCCGATAAGAAAAAAAGTAAACACAATATAGGGGTTTTACTAAACAATTTTCAAGTTGGATTCTTTTTGTCGTCACCAAGCAAGAATCAATCCAGGGACAGATTTAACACATCCAGAACACTGGGATCATGCTGTTTTACTTACTGGATATGATATTTATCATACAACATCGAGTGTTGCTGGTGTTGCCCCTGTTGGAAGAATGTGTGATGAATTATTTGGTAAACAAATTTTGAGAATTTGTAGAATTTCTATTTATTTTTCAGCTTGTTCTTTGGTAGAAGGATTACATTTAGGACGTTCTTTTGTTTTAGCACATGAAATGGGTCATAAGTATGTTTTTTCTCCGTAAATTCTTTTTATAATCAATCGGATCTCACATAACCCCAATTTTCGATGCGATTTTTTCAGCCTCAAGAGTTAAGATGAGGGCTGACTGTATAGGTATAAACTCGTTATTAACAGCAATGTTCCCATAAGGTTGGCCACAAAACTTATCAGTCGCTTTCGAATTTTTAAAAATTTTCTAAATTGGTGTTTTTAGCCGAATAAAAACCATAAAATATTTTTTTGTAAAAGATTTTTTATTTAGTATGGGTATGGTACACGACGGAGTTCAAAATCAGTGTGGACGTAGTTGCTGTCTAATGTCAGCAGTTAATGGTGCTGGAAAAACAACTTGGAGCAGGTAATAAGAATTAATTTAAAAATAATTAAATCAAAAATTTTAGTTGTTCAGTTCGCGAATTTAATGCTTTTTTGTTGCAAATGGAGTAAGGCTTATAAAAAATTAGAATATTTATATTTAATTATTTAAGTGAAAGCGGCAGAGGAAATTGTCTTCGTGATTCCTCCGAATCTATTGCAAGTATGCATTTTAACTTATAAAACGAGAAAAAGCAAGGTTAACTTTTTGTTTGCACCCGCTCAAAGAGCGTTGCCCCCATAGCCGACCCAAAAGGGCCAGCTGACGGTCTTCAACGTCAGGGCATCCAAAATTTTGGCAACGTCCCAACAAGCTTCACGCTCAGGGGACAACGCCTAAACTCGTCATCGAGGGTGCTTTGTGAAGCAGTTTGCGTCTCCGCAAAGGAATACGTACTACAGAAATGATCCTGAGAAGTACAGTCCCAAAGATGAGGAAAATAAGAGAATGAAAAATATATAAATTTTTCAAATACTTAAACGGGAAGCAGCCACCACATTGAAAAGAGAAAGTAAATCACTTAACTGCCAGTTCTTTTTTTCTCTCTTTCTGTACTGACTAACATTTTCTTTTTCTCTTATTAATATGAAAAGAAGAGAGAAAAAAAGGCAATTTATAAAGAAAATTTAACAGTTTGTCAATAAGTAAAATTTGCCTAATCGCCACTATGAGTAAAATCGGACAAATTGCCACATTACCGTTAAATTTTGAGAAAAGAGCGAGATGTTGAAATAAATTAGCCTAAGAAATTTTAAGAAAAAAGAATACATAATCATTCCATTTATATTTTAAAAAAGGTCATGATCACTTACGTGATGGCCGTCTTCCTGGTCAACGTTTTACTGCAGATCAACAATGCTCCTACTTTTGGGGTCGTGACTTTCAAGTCGAAATACCTAATGGGCGTTTATTTGAAGTATTAAAAAATTATTTGTTTTAATTATCAAGCCCCTTCCTTTTAAAAGGATATTTGCCGAATTCTTTGGTGCGGAAATAGTGGTTCTACTATTTCTACTGCTCACCCCGCACTTGAAGGCAGTTGGTGTGGCAATGAAAAAGTTCGGGGGGATAAAACTTTATAAAACTTATTTTTAAATTCCCAGTGGTGTCATGCTGGTCATTGTGGAGAGTGGCATTCAGAAATGGGAGCCTATCCTGTTGTAACTGATGGAAATTGGTCAGAATGGACTTCTTCCGAAAAACAGTGCCCTATTACTCAATGCCAAATTACTGGAAGTATTGCAATAATTAGTCAAATGAGAACTTGTACAGCACCTGCGTAGGAAATTTTGTCTCTAAAATGAATTTTATTCTTCCTAAAATGTAGTCCAAACAATGGAGGAAAGCCTTGTACAGGCTCTAATGTGAGAGGGATTGTTTGTGGAGGAATTGCCAAATCGACAATTTGTGAAGGCTTTACTAGACAAGAATATGGGGATAGACTTTGTACAGCTATAGCACATGACCAAATAAGAGCTGATAGACAACTTAGCGGAACTAGCTTTTTGCGTAGGTTTTCAGTGCTTCTTGAAAGAGTTAACCCTTTTCAAGGAATATATTCTTTCAATCTTTCATTTTAAGACAAAAAAATTCTTCCCTCATTTTTAAGATGCAACACAGCCATGTAAAATTTGGTGTCATGTTAGGGATTCTGAATTGATACGAAATAAAGGCCAATTCCCAAATGGCTCTCCCTGCGGTCCTGGCCAGCACTGTGTTGGGGGTGTTTGCCTTCAAGTAGTTTTTGATAAATAATACTTTTAGTACAAAAATTTTTGTAGTTAAATTGTGATGGTCATGCACTTGTTCAAGGCGTGGAAGATTGTCCTGATGAAGAATCTCTTCTTAGATTATCATCGAATGAACACAAAACGGTTGAACGCAAACGGGAATCAGTTAAATGGGAGCAATGGGGGCAATGGTCTATTTGTTCCTTAACATGTAGAATTTCTGAGAATAATAACGGTGTTCAAGAACGGAGTAGAAAATGTCGATCCCCAACACAAACGGTAAAAGAAGAATCTTGGACAATAATTTTTAATAAAAATATTTAAAGGAATGTATAGGAAAATCACTCGAAGTTCGTTCATGCAACCCATCTCCTCCCATTTGTAAACCTCAGCCATCTTACTCCGACTGGTCAGGTGGGAAAATTTAAATTTTTTTTGCTCCTAAATCCTCTAAAAACCTCTAAATCCTTAAAGACAAAAAGAAAAGTAAAATTTTATAATACAACAAGGACATGATACAATAAACTTGATTAGGTCAAATATTATACAGAAAAGTTTATCTATGAGTCTACATTTATCATCCTTTGCTTCATTCTTTGTTTGCACTTCAGATTACTCCCTCTCTATTGTTAGAAGCAACCGATTCGTTAGATGTTCCCACAGAATTAACCGATACATTAGAAGTTCCTGCAGAGGTTCCGGTTGTGTTGGAGTTTCCCTCAGAGTTTACTGATTCGTTAGAAGTTATCGTAGAAGTTCCCGTTCCATTAGAAGTTCCTGAAGAGGCAACCGATTCGTTAGATGTTCCAGCAGAGGTTTCCAGTTGAGTAGCGCTAGTCGTCGCTCCAATCTCTCTGGCTGTGGCAGGCTCTTCTTCCTCATTTAGGCGCGTTAGGATTGTTACTAAAAATAAATAAATTAAAAAAAGTATCTTTCTCAGAGGTTTTCTTACTCAAAGAACGGAATATTGTCCCAATTACCATCGCGGCTAACGCTTCAGATATCATATCAGTACTCGTATTTGCAGTTCCCTGACGTTCAATCACTTCTTGTTGCGTCTGTTGTTCAGCCCCTGTCTGTTGCCTACTTCCTTCTCTCTGTGGAAGAGTCTCCTCTCGCCGCTGCCCATTTCCCCTTCTCTGGGAATGTGTTCCCTGTTGCCGTACTTCAATTCTTCTTTGCTGCTGTTGCTGCCCTTCGGCTTGCTCAGACAGATCCGGAATTATTTGCATGTGGAATCGCACTTGGAATCCATTATTTGCTGCAGCAAGTCGTTGACGATCTAGTTGTGTTGTTGTCGAAGCTTCAACAGGCTGTGGCACGTGATGTATCACATGTAGAACATCGTGATCTTTGAGGCCGGCGCCTTGGATTGTCTGACTGTCGTCGTTTAGAAGCCTTCCTCGAAGAATGAGCCTTTGTTCGCCGCTCGGAATGGCCATCTGCTCTTGGATTGCGCTCCGCATCATTGCAATAGTTGCCTAAAACTAAGAATGTTTTTCGGTCAAAAAGTATTGAAATAACTTGCCTGATCGTCGATGGAGATCACTTTGTCCTGTTCAACATCCATCCTTCTGACTCTAATTGCGACAAGGACCATTCCTATAAATTTAAGAAGTTTTTGTAGAGAACGAGCAGCGGTAGAGTACCTGCAGGCAAAAGTCCGGATAAGCGAGCGAGTCACGTCAGTTGATGATTGGAGATTGTGATTAATAGCGGTAAACCTTTTGGTTTTTATAGTGAGTGAGGAACGAGATAACTAATAGATTTTTCAGTTCAAATAAATCTCTCAATTCTTCATTATACATACCTATATTCACATTTAACTAATATGAAAATCATTCCATAATTGATTATAACGGCCATCTTCATTTTTATTTCATTTATTAAATCTTTCTTAGAATGGTCAAACTGCTCGGTTGCAGAATGTGGACAAAACGGAATTCGAAGGAGAACACGCGAATGTCAATCTGGCCATTGTATAGAGCCTTTAAATGAAGAAGAGAATTGTAAACAAAAAGAATGTGCTCATTGGGAAGAGTGGGGACTGTGGGGAGATTGTAAAGCTGAAAAATGTGGAGAACAAGGACAAAGAACAAGGCATAGAAATTGTTCGGTCGAAGGTGTTTTTCTTAATTTTTATTAAAAGAATTTATCAAATTAAATGAAAATAATTTTAATATTCGATTAGACTTTTAGTGCTAATGTTTCCCTCTTTCCCATTATTTTTCCCTAGATTGAATTAATTTACGGATATATATTTATAGATTATAAAGGAAATTCCTCAATGGGATGTGCTGGCGAATCTTTCCAGAACGAAACTTGTATTAGCGACATAAACAGCATTACAAGTTTAGATTGCCCAATTAAAGGAGGAGAAGCTTCTGTAGATGGACAATGGGGAAAAGTAATTGAAAGGAATATTTTGATTCTCTAAATCTTGTCCTTCTTTTAGTGGCATCCATGTTCTGTTAGTTGTGGAATTGGTTTTCAATTTAGAGAACGTATATGTGGGGACAAACCTTGTCCTGGAGGGGGAAAACAAGCCAGAACATGTCATGCACAGGTAGATAGATTATTTTTCGTCTTCTTCAATTATGTTCTAAAAATAATTATTTTAAAACAAAAAAGGATTGTTCTCGTGTTTTGAATGCTCCTGTTTGGAGTGATTGGTCTCTTTGGTCTGCCTGTTCCCATTCTTGTGGGCAAGGATTACAACAACGCTACCGTCGCTGTTTAAACGGAATTTGTCCCAATAAAGAGCCTCTAACTGAAAGTAAACGCTGTGTTCTTGGACCATGCCCTCAGGCAAAATAAAAAAAAATTAATTTTCTAATTAACGTTTGTAGTGGACAAATTGGTCTTCTTGGACACCTTGTTCAACTTGTAGTGTTTTTGAAACACGTAAAAGACTTAGAAAATGTGTTGTCCAAGTAGCAAAGACTGAAGAAAATGAGGATTGGGGTGAAAGAGAATTAGGAAATGAAGCTTGTAATGGTAATTTATTGCTAAATTATTTTATATTTTCTTTTAATGTTTTTAAAGGTGCCCCAATCGAATTTGATACTTGCGAACGTTCCTGTATTCGTGAAGGAGGGTTGATTAATGGTACGCTAGATGATGATCAGAAAGTTGAAAGAAGATTCTCTCAAACAAGTAAGGGAGAATTAAAATAACAAAAGTTTTGTGCGTTAACAAAGCTTTGGGTATAAGATTTTTTGTCTAGAGCATATATGTCGTATCTCATTATGAGATAAATCTTTTGGCCGAAAAGTATCATATACCTAATGTGTATATTAAATTGTTGTCACCCAATGAACAACCAGATTTTAAAAAACTTAACTTAAATTGAGGTTTATCTAGCTAGTATTTGGTAGTAGTAAGGTATTCAATATAGTTATCAATTCTCAAAAAAATATTTTTCTAAAAGAATTTTTAAGCCTCTCATCTCGAAAATCGTCATTGGACAGACTGGGGTGAATGGAGTACTTGTTCTGTCAGTTGTGGATATAATGGACGTCAAAGTAGAACACGCAAATGTAAATATAATTTAATATTCCTTTGTGACGAAGATGTTTCACGTGAAGAAAGAGATTGTGAACCTAAACCTCCTGAATGTATTAAAGAGGAAGATCTAGTCCTTCAAAAAAGACAAATTCTTTATCCAATTTGGTCAGAATGGAGTGATTGGTCTGCTTGTTCTTGCTTCTCTTTAACAAGTTACAGGCGACGTTTCTGTAGAATACATGACCCACAACTTAAGGTTAATAAAATAAAAATAAGTCGAAACTAGGGTTTCTGTTTTCTGTGAGAGATTTGCCGCATGGTAGAGAAGTCTCCCTTTTCCCAAGCAGGGGAGCTTCTTCATCTAACTCTCCATAGAGAACTGAGCAACTTTCTAAAGAAACCTCTAAATTCTTTTCAATTTCCTTTTTAGGGTTTCTGTCCCGGTTCAATAATAGAGCAACGTCCATGTACACTCTCAAATAACGATGACCCTATGCAGTGTGCTGCTATAGTTGGGGGATGGTCTTCTTGGTCAGAATGGTCTCAATGCTCCCAAGATTGTGGCCAAAAAGGTCATCGTGTTAAGAACAGAATGTGTGCTAATCCTTTACCTTCAAATCGGTGAATATATTTTTGTAAAATTCTCTATAAATTCTATTTCAATTTTTAGAGGTGCTTATTGTGTTGGCTTTTATTTTGACCAAACTCCTTGTGATCCTCCTAAAGCAAAATGTCAGGGTCCCCAAATCGATGGAAATTGGAGTGCTTGGAGTAAATGGTCACAATGTTCTAATCCCTGCATTAATGGACAACGTTCTAGAGCTAGGTAATTGAGAAAGTCGAATAGGGGGTTATCTACTTTAATTAAATCTCGTCATCCTTAACATTTCTGTAAAATAGACTTGCCACTTTTTCTTCGATAAATGAATGCCCTTCTAGTTGACTTTTTATAAATGTTTCTCTACCGCTAAATTTTATTTTTAAGGTATTGCTCAAATCCTAGACCAAAAAATGGTGGAAGAAATTGTTCAGGCAGTGATTTCGAATTACAAGCATGTTCTGAACCTACAATTTGTGGTCTATGTGAGTAAAATAAATTTTATGCACATTTTTTATTCTCACAGCACTAAATAATACCTCACTTTCTAACAACTCACTTTCACCCTCCACCTCACTAATTCCACAATGGTCTTCTTGGACAGCCTGGTCAAACTGCAGTTCAGAAAGTTGTGGTTTCGCCCTTCGCAGAAGAAATAGGCAATGTATTTTGTTGGAGAATGAAAAGTCGTCTTTTTGTGAGGGTGTAGCACATCAAAGTATGGAATGTGGAAATGGGAGAGCTTGTGAAAGTTAGCACTCTAACATTAAAAAATTTTAAGGAAATTAAAATTGTTAGGGGAAGAATATGTTTAGGCGTGACTATAATATGTAGAATAACTAATCGTATTAGCACCTAAAATCGAAGCAAAAATTTTGCAGAGATTTCTTAAAAAGTTTTATTTAACCGGGGTGTTCCTCTTCCTTTCAGATATTTACTTAAAATAAACTAAAGTTAAACTTAACACATATTTTCCTAATTAATTCCACAAAAAATTAAATAAATCTAAAGTGCCATCAATAAATGGCCGTTGGTCTGAATGGAGTGATTGGTCATCCAATTGTGAATGGAGTGGATGTATTGGGTTTGACCCAAAAAATGATTTGGATATAGAGGAAAAGAATGATTCTATCCAACAATTTTTCGGAAGATATGGAGAAACGGGGGATGATATAATTGAGGATGAATTAGCATCAGAAAATAACATAACATTAATTAATGCACTGGCACACGCACAATTGGCACGAATACTTAATATTCGCACAAGGTGTAAAAAATTTAAAAATCTTTAAATATTTAACCCTACAAAAATCTATATTAGTATTAAATCTACTAAATTCATTTTATCCCAGTCTTGTTAACCTCCTTTAGTAATGGATGGACCCTCAAAAATAGAGATCGACCGGGACATGATCAATAACCGAGAACAAAAATCTCGGTTATTGAGATTTTTCGAGATATCCATCTCCACTCAGAATTGGGATACATATTGGCCTAGGAATTAATCTAATCTAAGAATTCCTTAGAAACGTTTATTTGGATAAAGATTAATCCATTCTAACAGATGGAGGAACTTTGTGGAGAATTAAATTATAAACTAAAAGAAAAGCAAGATAATTAGATTATAATATTTGAGATTATAATCTAAAAAATTTTTTTTATTATCCAAAATTCAGAACGCGCACATGTTACGGGCCTACACTTGGAGGAATTCCTTGTTTTGGAATTGCTTCACAAAAATCTCTTTGTCCAATAATTGAATCAAAAAATGAGAAATGTATCAATTCAAGTATTTCACAATTATTGGCACACATCTGGAATGCTGATTTTTCTGTTCTTCAATTTATTCCTAAATTGTGAATGAAAAGAAAAAAAACTTTCTTTATTCTCTTAAAAAATCAAATTGAAAGAATCTCATACATATATTAATAGGGATGGGATAGTTAGGCAAGTAAAAACTGTGAAATAGGCGCCTAAAATAGGCACCAAAAAGCCAAAAAAGGCACAAAAATAGGCAGTTAAAAAAGGTTATCAGACCTATAAAATTAAGATAAAAACAAGAAAATAACCATTTATTCGTCATTTTTTTGAATTATAAAGTATTTATTAAACGCTTTTGCCATTTATTCGTCATTTTTAATCATTTTTTGAAAAAAATTGTGTAAATTTTTTTAAAAATTTCGATAATTGACAAAATGGAAATTTACTTAACCGACAAAACGTCCCACCCCAAAATGTCCCACAGCCAAATCGTCCCATCTCAAAATGTCCAACAGAGTAAAAATACTCAATTCGTCGAATTATAAATTAAAAATGGTCGTTGGCACTGATTTTTTAAAATCTAGGACTGATTTTTTCAGATTTTGCACTGATTTTTAGGCAGAATTTAGGAAAAATCGCTAAAAAAAGGCAAAAATAGTACCAAAAATTGCAAAAAAGGCAAAAAGGCACAAAAAGTCCAAAATAGGCAAAAATAGGCAAAATAAAAGTCATGCTAGACTCTTCGGACCAAGCTAAAAACATGTTTTTTGAACGTATTAAGTTATGCCAAGCTTGCAGAAAAAAAAGGCATTTGCCTATAAATCCCATCCCTATATATTAATTTAATGCTTTCATTTTTTAAAATTGTCTTTCATTTTTGTTTGTATTTCAATATTTATTGATAGATTATTAATTGTAAATTAGAGTTTCATAATTGTTAAAAGATTTTTATCACAGAAAATATTTTTAAAAAATTTTGAAAAACCCTGAAAAAATTTAGATTTGGTCCGGAATCCCGTGCAAATTCAGCTGAAGTCTGGAAATTATTTTACTGAAGTAAAACGGGACCGAATTAAATAATCCGAAAAATATTGTCCGGCAAGAGGGAAAAAATTCAAAATCCGGTTTCCGGACCCGGACACTAATTTAGATTAAATAAATTCATTTAGAGATTAACGATTTTGTTCTGATTTTTATATTTTTTGATTAGACATGAAAAAAGCTTTTTTAATAATAATAACTTTATTCCGAATGGACTCCAAAGGAGCCACTTAAATCAGAAAACAATGAGTGAAATGCAAATAAATTGATACAGTTTAAGCTTTTCTTATTCATTTATTCACACTCTTCTATAATAGTTTTATTATGGAACCCAAGTCCATATACTTTGGAGAAGAGCGTGAACGTTTTGTTGACATTATTTTGGAATAGGTTTGTCAAAGCACAAATGTCTAAATTTCTCTAAATTATAAAAGCTTGAATAAAAAATGAGAAAAAAAAAAAGTGAAAAAATTAAAATTCTTACAGGGTGGTAAAATAAATAAAAATCAATAAAAAGTGGACAGGCAACAAACCTAATTTAGAAATAACTAAATTAAATGTAAAATCAAAAAACAAAATCAAAACGTCAAAATATAAATTATATTAGGTCATAATGGTCAGGACATAATGGTATGGACATAATGGTCAAAAGTAACTAAAATTAATCTTTGATTTTTCCAAATTTAGCAAATGAACTCTAAGTAAATTCCAAAATACTTTAGGATTAGGTGAGCTAACAATATTAATAGGCAAGGTGTTCCAGAGATTTGCCGCTCTATTTATAAACCAGTTTTCTGTTTTATTAGTTTTATGTGAAATTCGGATTTGAAATTTGTGACGATTTCTATTGGGCCTGGAAGAGATATTAAAAAGTTTCGTTTGATCAAGGTGTGTATAATTAAAAATTATTCTATAAATGTACGTAAGATCATAAAGTGAGCGTCTTAGTGCCAATGTTTCTAGGTTAAAGAAAATAATTCTATGAGAGTATTTCATATAACTTCGTTTACATTTAATCAGGGCACGCCTAGTATACCATTTTTGCACTTTTTCGATTTTTTCTATTAGAGATTTATTTTTGGGGCTCCAAATAATAGACGCATATTCCAGCACAGGACGAATAAATGTCTTAAATGCTAAAGTCCAAACTGTAGGGTTATTAGAATGAATATTATTTAATACTAGTATTGCTTTGGCATACGCGCTTCTTAATAACTTGGAACAATGGCTTTCGAAATTTAATTTATTTGAGCATGTTATTCCCAAGTCGGAAATAGAAGGGGCTATTTGGAGCTTTATATTATCAAGTGAATAAGAGTGATTCGGGTTTTTATTATTTATATGTACGACAAAAGTTTTATTAGTAGATATTTCAAGTGCCCAATCCGAGCACCATTTGGAGATGATGCTCAAGGCATTTTTTAAATCCTCTGTAGTTTCATTATTTTTATAAATCTGAAAGATTTTTAGATCATCAGCAAATAATCTATGGGAGATAGTGGTTGGTAATTGCAGAGATAAATCATTTATATAGATGATAAATAAGACTGGGCTTAGTATGGACCCCTGAGGGACCCCTGATAATATAGGAAAAGGTTCCGAGAATTGGTTATTAATTTTAACTTTAGCAGTTCTTCCCATTAGGAAGTTTTTGATCCAGCTTAGAGTTTTACCTCTAATGCCGATATTATACAATTTATAAATGAGATATTCATGGGGTACAGAGTCGAAAGCTCGTTTGATGTCAAAATAAATACAGTCAATATTTCTACTCTCTAATATAGCTTTATACCATTCTGAGAATGTAGATATTAATTGAGTGGTGGTAGAACGTTTCTTTAGGAACCCAAACTGATTAAAACTAATAATTTGGTTTTCTTCTAGATGATTGAGTATGTTATTTAAAATAATTCTCTCTAAAACTCTGCATACAGCTGAAGTGATAGAGATGGGTCTATAGTTTTCTATGTTACATTTTTCTCCTATATTTTTAAATATTGGAGTTATATGGGAAACTTTCCATACGTCTGGTAGTGTACTCGTATCTAATGATAACCTGAAGATCTCAGAGAGAAAAGGAGTAAGAGATAAGTGACACTTTTTTAGGAGTGTATAATTAATACCATCTTCGGCACAGCAATTATTAGTCGGTAAACTCTTAAGTATATTGTCAATATCCAACATGCTAAACTCAATGTCGTCCATAGTACTAATAAGGTTATATGCTGGTAGATTTGGTGGACATGTAGTAGGAATGTTTGAGAAAGATTTAGCAAAGACCGTGGCAAAGATATTGCATTTGTCCTTATCATCAAATATATAAGTATCATTTTGTTTTAAATAATTGAGAGGAACATATTTTGAAGAAAATTTCTTCATAAATTTATTCATTTTATTTTGATCAGAAACTATATATTTAATTTTTTGAGATTTATAGTTGTTGACAAGATGTTTGACTGTCTTTGCTAGTTTGTTATACTCAGTAAAATCTAGTATACGGTTTTTTTTTAATTGTTTGAACATTTTTGATTTTTGGTTTATAAGTTTCTTAATATATGTGGGATATTGTACACTACCAGCTGTTAAAGTCTTGGTACGTATTGGGGTAAATTTATTCATTAAAGTAGATATTAGATTGGTTAAAAATGAGAATTTGTCTGAAATGTAGAAATACTCGTAAATATCGTTAAAGTGGTTTGTGAGATAGGAATCAACTAAATGAATATTTTTGTAATCCCTAAAAGAAATTGTTTGTGGTTTAGGTTTTTCAATATTAATAGAGAAGTGGATGGAAAAATGATCTGATGTAGATAATCCTTCCAAGATCTCAAGTGAAGAGACTGCATTAGGGTTATTTACTAATACCAGATCCAATAAAGAACCTTTATTGTGTGTTGAAGATTTGATAATATTAGCAAGATTAAAATTAAAAGTAAATTCTAGAAATTCTTTACTTATTTTAGAATTAGCTGAAGATAAATGCCAATTTATTTCTTTTGTATTGAAATTAAAATCCCCTAGTATAATTAAATTTCGCACATTTTGACGTTTCAATAAATTAATGAGTTTAGTAGTTAACAAGTCTTTAACGTCCGGCGGACGGTATACTAGAATTACTCTTATACTATTTTTAAAAGAGGGATTAGAAGCTATGTCTAAAATAATATAATCAATCCCTGGTATTTTCTTATCTAGCATTTCTTTATAAAGGATGCCTTTACGCAGCAAAAGCGCAACTCCTCCTCCAGCAGTTTTGTATTTTTTATCGCGGTTTGCAGTTATAACGTTAAAATTTTTTATAGAAGTTAGACTAGTTAGATAAGTATTGTTGTCCTCTAACCAAGTTTCGGACAGAAAAAGTAAATCAGGTTTATATTTAGCTATTTGGATATCTAATTCATTAATTTTATTTCTAATGGAGCGGCAATTCTGGTAGATACACCGAATATTATTTTTTATTGTATTAGAGTTTAAATTTGCTAAATTTGGTAACTTTAAATTAGAATACTTTAAAAATTTATTTGGCAATGTACTAGAACATAGTGGAGTCCCTGATGGACTTAAAAATTTTTTTGGGTAAGGATTGTTTAAATGAGGGGATTTCACTACGTAATAGTACAGTGCCCGCATAAATTACAAAGTCAAGCTTAGTTGACTCACGTTTTTTTTTACATTCCTCTATCAAATTAGACCTTGTTTTTAATTCCTCCATAGTCAAACTTCTTCGAATATTCACTTCTTTAAATTTTCCATTTAAAAGTTTTCTTTTGTTCTTTAATGCTTCACCAACTGCTGCCGAGCATGGGAATAGAATTTTGATGGGACGAGGTCGTGAGCCCGGAGGCCTTGGTTTGCCGAGACGAAAAACTCCCGATGGCAGACATCGGTCGACTTGTAGTTCATTCAAAATTTGGCGAACCTTTTTGTTGTCATCCTCAGCTCTTGACATAGGTTGTTGTTCGTTACTCTCTGGAAGACCAGTAAGAACGAGTAAATGTTCCCGCTGTCGTCGCTCATATTCAGCATCAAAGTTGTTGTTGTTTTCCTGAAGCAGTTCAGAAGCAACTTGTAATAAACCTTGCAATTGCTTTATGATGACATTTTGTTTATTAATAATTATTTGAGCAAAATTTGGGAGTGCTGGATCATTAGGTGTGTTGGAAATGTCTGACAAGTTTATCGAAGCAATTGTATCGATTATAAGTTGTCTTTTGGCTGAAGGAGCTTTAGATGGTGAAAAGTCATTACCCAAGTCCATATAATTTGGAGAAGAGCGTGAAGTCCTTCAAAAAAGACAAATTCTTTATCCAATTTGGTCAGAATGGAGTGATTGGTCTGCTTGTTCTTGCTTCTCTTTAACAAGTTACAGGCGACGTTTCTGTAGAATACATGACCCACAACTTAAGGTTAATAAAATAAAAATAAGTCGAAACTAGGGTTTCTGTTTTCTGTGAGAGATTTGCCGCATGGTAGAGAAGTCTCCCTTTTCCCAAGCAGGGGAGCTTCTTCATCTAACTCTCCATAGAGAACTGAGCAACTTTCTAAAGAAACCTCTAAATTCTTTTCAATTTCCTTTTTAGGGTTTCTGTCCCGGTTCAATAATAGAGCAACGTCCATGTACACTCTCAAATAACGATGACCCTATGCAGTGTGCTGCTATAGTTGGGGGATGGTCTTCTTGGTCAGAATGGTCTCAATGCTCCCAAGATTGTGGCCAAAAAGGTCATCGTGTTAAGAACAGAATGTGTGCTAATCCTTTACCTTCAAATCGGTGAATATATTTTTGTAAAATTCTCTATAAATTCTATTTCAATTTTTAGAGGTGCTTATTGTGTTGGCTTTTCTTTTGACCAAACTCCTTGTGATCCTCCTAAAGCAAAATGTCAGGGTCCCCAAATCGATGGAAATTGGAGTGCTTGGAGTAAATGGTCACAATGTTCTAATCCCTGCATTAATGGACAACGTTCTAGAGCTAGGTAATTGAGAAAGTCGAATAGGGGGTTATCTACTTTAATTAAATCTCGTCATCCTTAACATTTCTGTAAAATAGACTTGCCACTTTTTCTTCGATAAATGAATGCCCTTCTAGTTGACTTTTTATAAATGTTTCTCTACCGCTAAATTTTATTTTTAAGGTATTGCTCAAATCCTAGACCAAAAAATGGTGGAAGAAATTGTTCAGGCAGTGATTTCGAATTACAAGCATGTTCTGAACCTACAATTTGTGGTCTATGTGAGTAAAATAAATTTTATGCACATTTTTTATTCTCACAGCACTAAATAATACCTCACTTTCTAACAACTCACTTTCACCCTCCACCTCACTAATTCCACAATGGTCTTCTTGGACAGCCTGGTCAAACTGCAGTTCAGAAAGTTGTGGTTTCGCCCTTCGCAGAAGAAATAGGCAATGTATTTTGTTGGAGAATGAAAAGTCGTCTTTTTGTGAGGGTGTAGCACATCAAAGTATGGAATGTGGAAATGGGAGAGCTTGTGAAAGTTAGCACTCTAACATTAAAAAATTTTAAGGAAATTAAAATTGTTAGGGGAAGAATATGTTTAGGCGTGACTATAATATGTAGAATAACTAATCGTATTAGCACCTAAAATCGAAGCAAAAATTTTGCAGAGATTTCTTAAAAAGTTTTATTTAACCGGGGTGTTCCTCTTCCTTTCAGATATTTACTTAAAATAAACTAAAGTTAAACTTAACACATATTTTCCTAATTAATTCCACAAAAAATTAAATAAATCTAAAGTGCCATCAATAAATGGCCGTTGGTCTGAATGGAGTGATTGGTCATCCAATTGTGAATGGAGTGGATGTATTGGGTTTGACCCAAAAAATGATTTGGATATAGAGGAAAAGAATGATTCTATCCAACAATTTTTCGGAAGATATGGAGAAACGGGGGATGATATAATTGAGGATGAATTAGCATCAGAAAATAACATAACATTAATTAATGCACTGGCACACGCACAATTGGCACGAATACTTAATATTCGCACAAGGTGTAAAAAATTTAAAAATCTTTAAATATTTAACCCTACAAAAATCTATATTAGTATTAAATCTACTAAATTCATTTTATCCCAGTCTTGTTAACCTCCTTTAGTAATGGATGGACCCTCAAAAATAGAGATCGACCGGGACATGATCAATAACCGAGAACAAAAATCTCGGTTATTGAGATTTTTCGAGATATCCATCTCCACTCAGAATTGGGATACATATTGGCCTAGGAATTAATCTAATCTAAGAATTCCTTAGAAACGTTTATTTGGATAAAGATTAATCCATTCTAACAGATGGAGGAACTTTGTGGAGAATTAAATTATAAACTAAAAGAAAAGCAAGATAATTAGATTATAATATTTGAGATTATAATCTAAAAAATTTTTTTTATTATCCAAAATTCAGAACGCGCACATGTTACGGGCCTACACTTGGAGGAATTCCTTGTTTTGGAATTGCTTCACAAAAATCTCTTTGTCCAATAATTGAATCAAAAAATGAGAAATGTATCAATTCAAGTATTTCACAATTATTGGCACACATCTGGAATGCTGATTTTTCTGTTCTTCAATTTATTCCTAAATTGTGAATGAAAAGAAAAAAAACTTTCTTTATTCTCTTAAAAAATCAAATTGAAAGAATCTCATACATATATTAATAGGGATGGGATAGTTAGGCAAGTAAAAACTGTGAAATAGGCGCCTAAAATAGGCACCAAAAAGCCAAAAAAGGCACAAAAATAGGCAGTTAAAAAAGGTTATCAGACCTATAAAATTAAGATAAAAACAAGAAAATAACCATTTATTCGTCATTTTTTTGAATTATAAAGTATTTATTAAACGCTTTTGCCATTTATTCGTCATTTTTAATCATTTTTTGAAAAAAATTGTGTAAATTTTTTTAAAAATTTCGATAATTGACAAAATGGAAATTTACTTAACCGACAAAACGTCCCACCCCAAAATGTCCCACAGCCAAATCGTCCCATCTCAAAATGTCCAACAGAGTAAAAATACTCAATTCGTCGAATTATAAATTAAAAATGGTCGTTGGCACTGATTTTTTAAAATCTAGGACTGATTTTTTCAGATTTTGCACTGATTTTTAGGCAGAATTTAGGAAAAATCGCTAAAAAAAGGCAAAAATAGTACCAAAAATTGCAAAAAAGGCAAAAAGGCACAAAAAGTCCAAAATAGGCAAAAATAGGCAAAATAAAAGTCATGCTAGACTCTTCGGACCAAGCTAAAAACATGTTTTTTGAACGTATTAAGTTATGCCAAGCTTGCAGAAAAAAAAGGCATTTGCCTATAAATCCCATCCCTATATATTAATTTAATGCTTTCATTTTTTAAAATTGTCTTTCATTTTTGTTTGTATTTCAATATTTATTGATAGATTATTAATTGTAAATTAGAGTTTCATAATTGTTAAAAGATTTTTATCACAGAAAATATTTTTAAAAAATTTTGAAAAACCCTGAAAAAATTTAGATTTGGTCCGGAATCCCGTGCAAATTCAGCTGAAGTCTGGAAATTATTTTACTGAAGTAAAACGGGACCGAATTAAATAATCCGAAAAATATTGTCCGGCAAGAGGGAAAAAATTCAAAATCCGGTTTCCGGACCCGGACACTAATTTAGATTAAATAAATTCATTTAGAGATTAACGATTTTGTTCTGATTTTTATATTTTTTGATTAGACATGAAAAAAGCTTTTAAGACATTTTATTTTTATTTAGTTTTGTTGAGTCTTGGGTTATTTCCAAAGAATATTTCTAAACAACTACTTGGAAGCAAAAAATTATTTTCTTATTTAAGACTGAAATCAATTTCTTTTTAAAATGGATAAAAATTTGTTGAATGTAACTGGTGGACAGCCTGGATCTAGTAGAGAGGTAAATATTAATTTTTATACAATCCTTGCTGTAAATCTGTTTTTCAGTCAAACATTGTCAAATTGGAAAAAGGACGATTAAAGGTGCCTTTAAAGCCTGGAAGAGGACTTTTGGATTGGATAAGGTTTATAAATTTTATTTTTTTTTAATTTTTAGTTTTTAAGGCTTTCAAATGCGGGTCGTATGACGTCACATCCACTAGTTGCGTCTGTCGATTATATTGAACTTTCAAAGCACTGTTCAGAGCATGATTGCTGGATTCTTCTGTTCGACACGGTATTCAGGTCATTCTATATTTTGGGTCCGGCTTTATTTTCTGAGGTCACAAGAATTGTTCGAAATTAGAATTTAATTAAATTTAAGAATTGGGATATTAGTCTTTATCACCATGAGAATTTTTTGACTCTGTGTAATAATGAAGTATATTAAGAAATGTATTCGTGTTTCGAGATCCATAACCTAAATAATTTTGCAATATTGCTAAAGGAATTTTCAGCCAAAACCCTAAATTTTTTTAAATTTTGCCTAATTCAGTTTTTTAAGGTCTACGATGTAACTAGATATTTGGAATTTCATCCTGGAGGAATTCCCCAGTTGATGAGAGCCGCTGGATCAGATGCAACAGAATTATTTAATGAGCTCCACAGATGGGTTAATTACAAATCTATGTTGAAAAATTGTGTAATTGGACCTTTTGTCGGACAAAGAGAAAAATGTAAGATTCAACTATATTTTCACTAAATTTTTTTAGTAAAACCACCTAGAGCTCTAGCTGCTGAACAAATAGGATCAACAAATAATTTAAATTAAAATATTATTTTTGTACCACTTTTTAAAGATAAAATTAGTTAGAAGACTAAACTTTAGAGTATTGGTTCATAAAAATGGAATAACTAAAAAACTTTTATTATTTAGATCAAAATAGCAATTTGTATATCCATTAAAATTGGTAGGTATCAAGGGCGTAGCCAGGGGGTCGATTTCCCCCAGCCCCCCCCCCCCCTAGCTACGCCCCTGGTAGGTATAATGAAAAAGTTCTTTAAAACCCCAAATCTCTTCAAAATTGTCGTCTGTGATAAAGGTCCGGATCGTAGTAGCTGGTCACCTGAATTTGAAAATAAAATTTATAACAAATTTATATAAACTTACAACAACGCGATTGGAAAATTTGCGACCAGTTAATGCTGCCTGTGCTTTTTGACATTCTTCTTTTGACTGGAATTCCACAAAGACCTTAAAAAATTTTAGTTTCAATGTTTTAATATTTGAAATATTGTTTTTACATTGTTCTTTTAATATTTAAAAAGAACAAAACACTAAGGGGATTTTTGTTTTATACCAGCGGGGAAAGAAAAACCAATAGAACGCCTCATCATCATCAAAATTTTTAGTCCCCTCAGAGTTTTGTTTTTTAATATTAAAAAAAACAATATAGAAACAATATTTCAAATATTAAAACATTGAAATTAAGAATTTCTCTAATGTAAAGATAACCACATCGAATTACCACTTTAAAGAAATTTAATTAGCAAATATACCTTTCCAACGCCACGTTCTTCATAGCCTGGACGAGGTATTTCTAAGCTAATAACATTCCCATATTTATTGCACTCATCTCGAATGTCTTCCAAAATTTCTTAAAATAATCAAATAATTTTATCAAAAAATTTTCTAAGGAAAACCTTCATATTCATCATCTTTTTGCAATTCTTCCTCAACAACCAAATTCATTAAACACAAAACCTCTGTTGGAGGACCAGCTCCTTTTGAAAGATCAATTCCAGCTAAAGCTATTGGATTTGATGGAATTCCAGGGGTAGGAACAACTGTTTTACACCCAGTCGATGCAAGTTGAACTAAAAGACGGTTGTCTCCCAATTGCATTCCATTTAGACCAACTATTGCCTAAAATTTATTTAATTAGTCATATTTTAACGAAAATAAAAAAATACCTGATCAGTCAGTGTGCTATCCAAATATTCACAAAAGCATAACCCTTAGAAAATCCTGTAACTGAATCCATAACCAAATTAGAAGCTTTTAATTGTCCAAAAGCACTCAACAATTCTTTTACTTGGTCAGAAGTTAAATGATTTGGAAGACCTCAAATAAACAACTTGTAAGGGCTATCCACGACAACAGCAGAGACTAAAATAGATTTGTAAATATTAAAAAACCTGGTAAAGCCCAACAACTCATAATTGTTTGTTGGTGCTATATAATCACATGGACGACGGATTTTAAGCTGTTGACCCTTGACACCGTCAAATGCCATTCCAGCAGTTGTTTCATCGACAGAACGGAATTCGATGAATGCAAAATTTTTGTCCAAGTTTATTTGACAGCCAAGTCTTTGAATTTGAGCAAGGACGACAATTATTGTGAACGAAAAGTTTAATTGAGAAAAAGTAAATTTAAATGTAAAATTGGATGGCAAACATTAAAACAAAATTTACTAACAGATGAATAGTTTTTTTAATTTTATTTTTACAATAAAACAGAATTTTTATCTCGTATTTTTGAGAATCTCGTATTTTGCTGGACTAGCGTCACCCCTGGTATATATTATAAAATAAGTTATAAACTAGGGTTGTTGGCGACCGGTTTTAAAACCGGAATTTTTGAAATTTTTTGCCAAAAATTAACCGTTTTTAGAAAATTTTGAAAGCCGAAAACCGGAAATTTGTAAAAATGAGTGATTTTATTAACAATTCCCCCAAAATAAACCGGTATTTGCCTAAAACTTAAAACCGCAAACCGGGCATCTAAAATTTGGATTAACCGAAAACCGGGGGTACCGGTTAATAACCGGTCGCCAACAACCCTATTATAAACTTAATTAAAATTAAATAGCCTAAAACAATCTGAAATATTTTCCAACTGCGAAATAATAAAAATTTGGAAAACGGTAATAATTGAAAATTGTAGATTTAAAAAAAAACAATTTTTGATTATTTGACAGTTGGAATTTAGTCTAAAAAATTAAATTAATAATAGGAGAGGTAAACATTTGTATATTCATAAGATCTTTGTGGTAAAGAAGAGGGATTTTTGTTTATGTGTATATGCACGAACGATATATTTTTTGTCAATCAAAAAACCTGTCAATAATTTTAGCAGCATTTCTAATATTTCTTTTCAACAAATCGAATAATTTTTGCATAATTCTGAAATAAGAACAAAATTAAAAATATTAAATTCTAGTCGTGATACCTCTACTTCCATTTGGTACCAAACATTCTTTCGAATTTTAATAAAATCTCCTTGATTACTAAAATAATACAAAAGGTCAACAATTTACGTTTGCAGACACTTGCGGACATTTGAAATAAAATGAAAACGCAAATAAGTCGAAAATAGGGGGGATTCCAAAAAAACTAGGCTTAACAAAAATAAAGGGAAGCACTTTTTAAAGTATATATCGGCCGCAAGTGCTCGCAACTACGCATTAGTCAATGCGATAAAAGGATAAAAGTAAACAAACCAAGAAATGTCCCTTGACTCCCCTTTGAACTTAAATGTCAATTTGAAAGAACCATCGAACGCCTAAAATATTGAAAAATTTACTAGTAGATTAGAAAACAAATACCAATAAAACTTCGTCTCGACCCCGAACTTTTACCTCAAACGCTTTTTTCTGAAAAATTGTCAAAAATATATTATGAATGAAAGATTTCAAATTTCTAGTTTAAAATACGATTAGCCTCAAAAAGTTGCACGATTCAAATTCGTAAAGTCTACTTTATCAGAAAAATGTTTAAAATACAACCTTGTCATTTAATTCAATCGGTTGATTGAGAGACAAACCAAAATTAGTCATCATAAAAGCAATTTGTTTATAAACTTGAGAATCGTTATTGAAATAAATCTGAATTTGTATTTTAAAAATAAAAAGATGGTGTTAGCTTTCATCGATTTTAGCTGTTAACTCAAGAAACTAAAAATGAGAAAAGTTAATTAAAATACCTTATCATATCTTGTTGCAACTACTTTATTGGCTAAATCATACTTCTTTACTACGTCTAGGCACCTGATTTCAACAATCTAGAATTTTAAAAAATTCAAATTAATAATTTAAATCTAAACCTGTTCCGCCAAATACGGTCTGTTTCGAACAACATCATTATACTTAATAGGTCCTCGGTTATATATTTTAAATATTGAATTGCAGAATAAACGAGCGGTCTCTAAATGCGTGGCGCGACACATGAGGATATGACTTTTGAGGACCAGACACTTGAGGACCGACTTTTGAGGACGCGACCTTTGGGGATGCGACTTTTGAGGATGCGACCTTTGAGGATGCGACTTTTGAGGATCAGACATTTGAGGATACTCTAATGTCAAAAAAATTAAAAAATAAATAATGTAATTTTATGTTTAAAAAATTAAAATTTTATAATTTTATGGCTTTCTCAAGGACTAACGAGCAAATAATTGAATTTTCCAGACATTTATATGAATGATTATTCTTTTTAGTTTATATCTGGTAATAGATAAGTTTGTTTTAATCCCCCCCCATATCCTACTCGATCCGACTTTGAGGAATATTCTGTGATATGAAGGTATTTGAGGAATATTCTATGATATCAAGGGATTTGTGGATTTGCAAGAGTTTTGGAAAGGATGCTATCAGGGATTTGGAAAGGATATCTGTGAATTAAAGTGGATATTTTTGATTGAATTCTAACTCTTTATCACTATTAATCCCCCAAAATCCTCTCATATCCATCAATCATTCATTATCCCTTAAATCCCTTTATCCCTCCCTAATCCCCTTAAGAGAGTCCCTAATCCATCAATATTTCCTTCGATTCACTTAGTTTTAATCTTTCGATATCCCTCCTAATCATAAAGATCGCTCCTACAAAACGTATGCCCCTCGTTATTTTATTGATATTAATTAAATCCCCTTGACCAATTCAGAACCCTTCTATCACCCGATATAGATCCTCTTATATCCAGAAATTCACTTATACCCCAACGCTAATCCTTAATAACTCCTTAACCCTAAAAAAATTTCGGTTCGGTTTATCGGTTCGGTTTCGGTTAAACGAAAAATTTGGTGAAACCGGCAACCCTACATAAAATTATAAAATTTTAATTTTTTAAACATAAAATTAACATTATTTATTTTTTAATTTTTTTTGACATTAGAGTATCCTCAAATGTCTGATCCTCAAAAGTCGCATCCTCAACGGTCGCATCCTCAAAGGTCGCGTCCTCAAAAGTCGCATCCTCAAAAGTCGGTCCTCAAGTGTCTGGTCCTCAAAAGTCATATCCTCAAGTGTCGGGTAGCCCTCTAAATGCACATGAATCTCAGCAAGCTCCATCGAATTTTCGTGAGAACTCTTATGACAACTTAAAGATAATCAAATCAGTGAAGAAAAAACATACCCTGCCAGATTATTCCAATTTAATGTGATATTCTCACTTGGGAATTTTCTATCAAGAAAGGATACCACACCATTATTTCCTGCGTGAGTAGACGTATCGAATCCATTTTTTATACAGAAGTTTTTGAGCTGCAATGCACCCGCTTTCCACAAACATTCAGCAGCCCTGCTTCCATTTCCTTTGTTAAGAGCATCAACAGCATCGTCAATATGAGTTTGAGGGCGTATTTGTATTTTCTTGTTGCTCGGGGGAGCTACTTTAGGTATTGTGATTTTGACAACCTAATTGTAATAACAATAAAATTATCTAGGCATTTTAGATAAATGAATAAACCCCACCGGTCGATCCTCGCCAAAAAAGTTATAAAAAACTTGTTCTCGCTCACGGTCTCTGTCATCCTTTTTGGTTGAAATATTCAGTGAACGAGCCGATGTATTGCTCCGATGATCTCCTCCTAATAAGTTTGGTAGAGTTAAAATTAATTAGATTTCCATATATCCTTTTCGAATTTGAGAACGAGGACCCGCGCGAAGCGCGGGGTTTGCACAAGCGCCTCGCCGATGCTCCATAGGTTTAGGTTTTTAGTTTTTCTATCGTAACTTCGTCCAAATCCGTTCAATCGCGGTGATTTTGGTGCCATTCGATTCAGCTCGTCGAGCTCTTTCAAATGAGCTATTACTTGCCATATATCTGTCACCAGCTACGATTTTGACCATTTTGAGCCCCTTTATCTCGGTCCCTAGGTACCGGACAAACTTCTCCCACCCCTCATTGGACATAGCTCGTCGAGCTGAATCGAATGACACCTCATTTATCCATATCCGTTCAATAAATAAAAGTCACCTATAAGTTAAAATTTTCCCCCAACCTTTAATTAGAAAACATACGAGTGCTCTTTCCACGATCTGGATCAATTCTCTCCCGCAATGGCAAACGAGCATCTTTCCTCAAATTCTTTCTGAATAACAATAAAATAATTATGATAAAGGTTTTTTTCTTAGTGCCCAGTGGGAGACCAAAGTCAAATTTTAATTAAAAATATACCTTTGTTTCCTTCCACATCCTCGAGAGCGGCTTGAATCTTCAGATGATTCTCGGTTAAGTGGCGAACGAGATAGAGGCGTTGCTTTGACTTGCTCGCTTCTGAATAAAAATGTTTGATAAGTGGGTAAAGTGCGGACATCTGAATCCATTTCAGATTTGATTAAGTGACAAGATTTAAACACCCAGATACATAAACAAAAAAACATACAATCGTTTCCGTTTACGAGAGCGGCTTCCACCTCTAAGAGTAATGTCCTTCAGTGGTGGACGAGATTGAGGCGTTGCTTTGACTTGCTCGCTTCTGAATAAAAATGTTTGATAAGTGGGTAAAGTGCGGACATCTGAATCCATTTCAGATTTGATTAAGTGACAAGATTTAAACACCCAGATACATAAACAAAAAAACATACAATCGTTTCCGTTTACGAGAGCGGCTTCCATCTCTAGATGCATCTTTAATCCGCTTTTGTCCATCAGAATCCTCATCCGAACCATTGTGCGATCGTTCCATCGATAGAACGGAATTCAATGAATGCAAAATTTTTGTCCAAATTTATTTGACAGCCAAGTCTTTGAATTTGAGCAAGGACGACAATTATTGTGACCGAAAAGTTTAATTGAGAAAAAGTAAATTTAAATGTAAAATTGGATGGCAAACATTAAAACAAAATTTACTAACAGAATAGTTTTTTTTAATTTTATCCTTACTTAAATTTAAAAAAACAAAATTTTTTAACTGGAATAAATTTAAGGGACAAAAAAATTTAGAATATTTTTTGTCAATAGAAAAACAATAAATTGTAGAGTACATATTTAATAGGTGATTTAAATAAAGTAAAATTAAACAAGGAGATACATACATTCCAGTCTGAAATATTTTCCAACTGCGAAATAATAAAAATTTGGAAAAACGATAATAATTGAAAATTGTATATTTAAAGGAAACAATTTTTGATTATTTGACAGTTGGAATTTAGTCTTAAAAATAAAAGGAGAGGTAAACATTTTAAATTCTTAAAATTTTTAGTGAGGTGAAGAGGAAGGATTTTTTGTTTATATGCATGTACTTATATGTACGAACGATATATTTGTCAATAAAAAACCTTCCGATACATTTAGCAACTTTTTTAACAATTTTCATCAACAAATCGAATAACTTTTGTATAATCCTGAAATAAGACAAAATTAAAAATATTAAATTCTAGTCGTGATACCTCTACTTCCATTTGGTACCAAACATTCTTTCGAATTTTAATATAGTCTCCTTGATTACTAAAATAATATAAAAGGTCAACAACAAGTTTGCAGACACTTGCGGACATTTGAAATAAAATGAAAACGCAAATAAGTCGAAAATAGGGGGGATTCCAAAAAAACTAGGGTTAACAAAAATAAAGGGAAGCACTTTTTAAAGTATATATCGGCCGCAAGTGCTCACAACTACGCATTAGTCAATGCGATAAAAGGATAAAAGTAAACAAACCAAGAAATGTCCATTGACTCCCTTTTGAACTTAAATGTCAATTTGAATGAACCATCGAACACCTAAAACATTGAAAAATTAACTACTAGATAACTACAAAACAAATACCACTAAAACTTCCTCTCGACCACGAACTTTCACATCAAACGTTTTCTTCTGAAAAATTGTTAAGAATGTATTAGAAATAGATTTTCAAATTTTTAGTTTACAATATGATTAGCCTCGAAAACCACTTTATCAGAAAAATGTTTGAAATATAACCTTGTCATTTAATTCAATCATTTGATTGAGAGACAAATACACATTAGCAGTCATAACAGCCATTTGTTTAAAGAATTCAGACATGTTATGCACGTCAACCTGAATTTGTATTTTAAAAATAAAAAGATGGTGGTTAACTTTCATCTATTTTAGCTGTTAAACTCAAGAAACTAAAAATGAGAAAAGTTAATTAAAATACCTTATCATATCTTATTGCAATTACTTCATTGGCTAACTCATACTCATTTACTTTTTCTGGGTAACTGACTTCAACAATCTGTAATTTAAAAAAATTCAAATTAATAATTTAAATCTAAACCTCCTCCATCAAATGCGGTCTGTCTCGAACTACATCTTCATACTTAATAGATACTCGGTCATATATCGAAAATATTGAGTTGCAAAATATTTGAGCGGACTTTAAATACACACGAATAAAATCAAACTCCACGGAATTTTTGCGAAAACACGTATGACAACTTAAAGATAATCAGATCAATAAAGAAAAGACATACTTTGACAGACAAGACCAATTTACGCATATGTCTACTGCGATTTTCTCACCGAAAAATTTTGTAATCAGAAAGGATACAACTCCTTTATTTCCTGCGTGACTAAACGTATCAAATCCATTTTTTATACAGAAGTTTTTGAGCTGCAATGTACTCGCTTTTAACAAACATTCAGCAGAAAGACTTCCATTTCCTCTGTCAAGAGCAGCAACAGCTTCGTCAATATATATTTGAGAGCTTGTTGGAATTTTTTTGTTTCTCGGGGGAGCTACTTTAGGTATTGTGATTTCGACAACCTAATTGTAATAGTAATAAAAGTATCAAGCATTTTAGATAAATGAATCGTGACCGGACAATCCGTCAGTGGACAATCCGGCAGTGGAAAATCCGTCAGTGGACAATCCGTCAGTGGGCGGACAATCCGTCAGTGGACAATCCGTCAGTGAACAAATTCGTAATTTTTACCTCTACCCAACCTACAGCTCCCAAAAATTTTCATTTTTTAGTATTCGGAATGATAAGAGATATCAAAAATTTCGAAATTAATGAGGAAATCGGCAAACTTGGCTGGGTTAAAAGAGATCAGTGGATTTCAAAGGATATCATGGAATTAGGGAAATATAATAGATTTGAAGTATTATGATGCTTAACGAGGAATTTGATAGATTAAGAGGTATTTCATAGATTAAGTGGGATATAAAACAATTTAGAAGGATCAAGAGGATTTGCAGGTGGTTCCAAGATATTCAGCTAAAAACAAACTCTATTATTCATCGAATTCCTATAATCCCGCAGTTTTAAACCAAATCCAACATTAATCCCACCCGATAATCACTAAATCTAATCCATCTAAATCCCCGATATCTTTCTAAATCCATCGATATTTGCTTAATTCATCCAAATTTCCCAATTTTCACAAATCCAGACTTTTAATCCATCCAAATTTGCCGATTTCCTCATTAGTTTTCAAATTTTCGATATCTCTTATAATCCCCAACACAAAAAAATAAAAATTTTTGGGAGCTGTAGGTTGGATAGAGGTAAAAATTACAAATTTGTTCACTGAGGGATTGTCCACTGACGGATTGTCTGACCACTGACGGATTGTCCACTGACGGATTTTCCACTGCCGGATTGTCCACTGACGGATTGTCCGGGAGCCAAATGAATAAACCCCACCGAACGATCCTCGCCAAGAAAGTTATAAAAAACTTGTTCTCGCTCACGGTCTCTGTCATCCTTTTTGGTTGAAATATGCAGTGAACGAGCCGATGTATTGCTACGACAATCTCCTCTTAATAAGTTTAATAGAGTTAAAATTAATTAGATTTCCATATATCCTTTTCGAATTTGAGAACGAGGACAAAACCTTTAGATACTTATAGACGGGACCAACCCCAACCTGGTTCTATTAACTTATAGGTGACTTTTTTGGTTGGACCGATTTCGACAAATGATATGTCATTCGAAAGAGCTCGTCCAGCTGAGTCGAACTAGGGGTGGGTCAATTCTCTCCCGAAATGGCGAACGAGCATCTTTCCTCAGATTCTTTCTGAATAACAATAAAATAATTATGATAAAGGTTTCTTTGTTAGTGCCCAGTGGGAGACCAAAGTCAAATTTTAATTAAAAATATACCTTTGTTTCCTTCCACATCCTCGAGAGCGGCTTGAATCTTCAGATGATTCTCGGTTAAGTGGCGAACGAGATAGAGTAGAAGTCCGCTTTTTGAACAATTTTCTGAATAAAAATAAAATTTTATGGAAGATTGAAATGCATATATTTTCGGAACATCCATCTGAATTTGGCAGATGGCAAAAAATTCATTCTCACAAACGGGAACTATATTCAATTTGATTAAAAAAACAAACATTCGTTTCCTTTCACGTCCTCCACCGTTACTGTCCTGAAGTGGCAAACAAGATCGAGTGGCTGCTTTAACTTGCTCGCTGTTGAATAAAAACTTTTGATAAGAGGGTAAAGTGCAGATATCTAGATACCTTTAGGGTACTATCGCATTATACCACCACATGTCCGCAAATGTTTGTCCGTAAAATTTGTCCTTTTCTTCTCTTCTCAGCAATAATAATTTATTTGACAATGAGGCGTAAAATGTGCAACAAATATTTGAGAAGAGAGAATGGGAGAAGGAAAAACCTGCAGACAAATATTTCCTGACATGAGGCGGTATGTGATAGCACCATTCTAGGTTTGAGTAAGGTGACAAAAAATTTAAACACCCAGATACATAACCAAAATAGAAACATACAATCGTTTCCATTTGCGAGAGCGGCTTTCATCACTAGATGCTCGTTTAATCTGCCTTTGTCTATCAAACTCCGCTTCCTTATTCTTGGCAATTTTGTTATCACGGGGTTCTTCGGTTTCCATTTTTATCCAACTTTAGTCTTTTAATCAAATGGTCTTAAAGTCTAATGTGAAAACTCAAATCTTAATTTAAATGATTAAACAATAAAAGCAAATCTAATAATTTTTAGTTAAAACAAATGTTTTAATTATAACAAATCTAGCAAAGATAAAGAACTAAATTTCCAAAATTTATTTAAATTATGGTAAGAAAATTATCAACAAATTTTTCAATCAAAATATATCCAGAAAACACAAAAGTTTTAATAAAATCAAAATAGCATTTTGTATATACTTTAAAATTTGTTGATGCATTGCAAATATTTCTATTTAGAATCAAAATCCTCTTCAAAATTGTCGTCTGTGATAAAGGTCCGGATCGTAGTAGCTGGTCACCTGAATTTGAAAATAAAATTTATAACAAATTTATATAAACTTACAACAACGCGATTGGAAAATTTGCGACCAGTTAATGCTGCCTGTGCTTTTTGACATTCTTCTTTTGACTGGAATTCCACAAAGACCTTAAAAAATTTTAGTTTCAATGTTTTAATATTTGAAATATTGTTTTTACATCGTTCTTTTAATATTTAAAAAGAACAAAACACTAAGGGGATTTTTGTTTTATACCAGCGGGGAAAGAAAAACCAATAGAACGCCTCATCATCATCAAAATTTTTAGTCCCCTCAGAGTTTTGTTTTTTAATATTAAAAAAAACAATATAGAAACAATATTTCAAATATTAAAACATTGAAATTAAGAATTTCTCTAATGTAAAGATAACCACATCGAATTACCACTTTAAAGAAATTTAATTAGCAAATATACCTTTCCAACGCCACGTTCTTCATAACCTGGACGAGGTATTTCCAAGCTAATAACATTCCCATATTTATTGCACTCATCACGAATGTCTTCCAAAATTTCTTAAAATAATCAAATAATTTTATCGAAAAATTTTCTAAGGAAAACCTTCATATTCATCATCTTTTTGCAATTCTTCCTCAACAACCAAATTCATTAAACACAAAACCTCGGTTGGAGGACCAGCTCCTTTTGAAAGATCAATTCCAGCTAAAGCTATTGGATTTGATGGAATTCCAGGGGTAGGAACAACTGTCTTACACCCAGTCGATGCAAGTTGAACTAAAAGACGGTTGTCTCCCAATTGCATTCCATTTAGACCAACTATTGCCTAAAATTTATTTAATTAGTCATATTTTAACAAAAATAAAAAAATACCTGATCAGTCAGTGTGCTATCCAAATATTCACAGAATGCATAACCCTTAGAAAATCCTGTAACTGAATCCATAACCAAATTAAAAGCTTTTAATTGTCCAAAAGCACTCAATAATTCTTTTACTTGGTCAGAAGTTAAATGATTTGGAAGACCTCCAATAAACAACTTGTAAGGGCTATCCACGACAACAGCAGAGACTAAAATAAAAAGATTCAAAAATAATTTTGAATTAAATAAAAAACCTGGTAAAGATCCCAACATTTCATAATTGTTTGCCGGTGCTACATAATCACGTGGACGACGGATTTTAAGCTGTTGGCCCATAAAATTGACACCGTCAAATGCCATTCCAGCAGTTGTTTCATCGATAGAACGGAATTCGATGAATGCAAAATTTTTGTCCAAGTTTATTTGACAAGCAATTACAGGATTTCCTGGGGCCTGAGCCAGGCCACACAAATGCATCTAAAAAATTTTTTCAAACACAAAAAATTTAGAAGTCAAACTGGGACTAGACCAAGACTAGCAAAGACACTCAGAGCCTAAACCATTTCCTATATAACGCTAAAGTCGAGGCCTAATGAAATAAACAAACTTAATGTCCAGTGCAGATAGAACTCTCTCAAAAAAACGATTAAATAACACAAGAATGACCAAAGTAAATAGCCCCTAGAAGAGACTAGATTGAAAAACAAACAAACTTGTTGGTTGAAAAAGTCTAGCATTGTATCCTCGTTTGAACCAAAAGGTATATTACCCACATAAAGACGCCTAGCTTGGCAAGTCACCGATGGACCAACAACAGGCACTGCTGACTGCACAGTTTGTCGGGGAATCACTCCTGTCGCTAAAAAAAGCATAAAAACTTAAAAAAGCCAAAATGGCTGAACTTAGAAACGCGCAAACAAATTTTGTATTTTGCTAAAAATCTAAAAAAGAGAAGAAAAAACCAATTTCTCTTGGAGATTATTTTGCAACCTAAAAACCCTAAAAAATATTTTAATTGATAAACGTCATCTCATTTGAACTAGAAAAGCTAAAAATGCTGAAAAAAAGAAAATATGCTGAAAAAAGAATTTAAAAAAGATCGCGGCCCTTTGAACTTGTGGTACCGAAAACATGTTTGGGGTTTGCGCCATTCGTTGTGTGTGCTGACACACCATATTGACAACGCCAAAACTAAAAGGAAATCTTTGGGAAATTTTAACTAACCCAAAAATTTTTATTTTTAAATACCTTGAAGTTCCTTATATTCCCTTGGTGTCATATGTTCATAGCCAGAAGGTGGAACATCCCAATATTTGTATTTAAGTGGTGGACGTCTTTCACGTTCAGGAGACCGTTCACGCTCAGGACGGTAACGTTCTCGATCACGTTCACGGTCTCTGTCACGATCACGTGGCGAACGTGATCTGGTCCTTTTTCGCTCTCTTCTGAAAGTAAAAAAGTAAGATTAAAAAGGGTTAAGATAAATAGTTTAGGAGATCCGTTTAAACACAAAAATTTTAATAACCAGAGAAAGGACAAAACTAAATTTAAATTAAAAACATACGATCGTTTCCTTTCACGTTCTCGAGAACGGCTTCTATCACGAGATGATCGTTTACTTCTCTTTTTTCGATCCTTATCCTTTTCCCGATCCTTGTCCTTTTTGCCATCACGTTTTTCTCTTTTTTCATCTTTTGTCTCTTTTACCTTTTCTTCTTTAACTCTATCTTCCTTAATTGGTTTCTCTTCAATCTCATATTTGACATTAGAACGATCTAAAATTTCATTTTCTTCCATAAAAGCCTCGGAAAGTTCAGCCTTAATTTCTTGCTTAATTTGGACTCTTTCAGCATTTCCATTTTCATAACCATTTTCTTCTTCCATTTTTGTAGTTTAGAAAACAAAACAAATCTAAATTTGTAAATCTAAATTGTAATTTGTAAAACAAAAAATTAAAAAATCCTTTAAAAGAATAAATAGTGCAGTTATTACAAAACAGACATAGAAAGGAAATTTAATCGTTATGCCAAAATATACCATACAGTAAAATGCCAAACAGCGCTGATTTAATTTTATTTTTTATTATTTTATAGCCAGAGGCAATTAACAAGGAAAATTCTGAAAAGGTCATCCACAAAAGGTCACTCACTCAAGTTATCCTTGTCATTTTAAGTATAGCAATATGTAATTAAAAATTTTGTATAAAAGCGTTTATTGTACGCCTCGGAGTATGTCACTTCTAAAATCTCACAAAAGCGTTCTAATTTCTGAGTCCCGGCATGTTGTCCTTATCCAGCGAAGGTGGATGGCTAAGTTGGTCGTTTGGCAATGCGAACTTGATTGTGTTTGTCCTTCTTCTCTCTTTGCTCTCTGTTCAGTCTCTTCTTGATTGCTGTTGTTGCTGTAGAAGGAAGCGCAAGGTGACCAACTTTTTTTAAATTTTAAATTAAAATATATTTACTAAAAATTTTATTTTTATTTTAGCGACGTATAATTCAACAACAAATAATTGAAGTCGAGGAGCAAGAGATTCCAGCGGAAGAACAAGAAGATCCCAAAGCCAATGCGAAGTCAAAACCCAAACCCAAAACTGTCAAAAAGCCAGTACAAAAGAATAGCAAGGATAACAAGCTAAAGTCTAGCAAGGAGAAGGGGAAGGAGTCAAAGACAAAGTCAAAAAAGAAAAAGGAGGAAACAAAGCCTATACTGAAGAATGAAAGTCATGACCAGAAAGGGATGGGCGCGGGTGATGACTACCAAACGCTTGACAAGTTGGACAGAAACATCTTTATTAAGGGAGGGAGTAAAGATAAAAAGAAAATCAAAATTCTAAATAAAATCCTTTTTTTAAAAGATGGTGGCAGTCCAACACCTCCAGCAGGCGGTCAACATCCTGTGTTGAAGGAGGAAAAACACGATGCTGGAATTGGAGGTGGAGCCGACTATCAAACGCTTGACAATTTGGACAGAAACATCTTCGTAAAAAATTCGAAAAACGAAACGCCGGCATCGCCTCTAGCGGCTCCGAAACCGAAGGACGAGCGAGACAATCAACAGGGTGTGGGTGATGGTGATGACTATCAAACGCTTGGCAATTTGGACAAAAATATATTCGTCAAGAGAAGCGATGTTCCAGGAGAAGAGAATGAAATCTAAAGAAGAAAAGAATAAAAAAGTATTACTAAAATAAATATATATTTGCCCTTATAATTGTATAAAACTCGAAATATATTTTGTTTATGTCCAATAATGACAAATATGTCTATTGTTCCCATTTCTCTCTATGCGTTCCTCCTGCTTATTCTAATTTTCTTTTTGCTGGTATTAAATAAATGTATATTGAGTTGGATATTTTTGATATTGTATTTAGAAAGGAAGTAGCTGATCTACATAATTTAAATGAAGGTTTAAAAAAACTTCACAGAATTATATAACTCGTTTCGGGTAACAATGTCTTTACTCAAATTAGTTTTCCAGTAAGTAACTGTTAGGTATGTGTGGGTCTAGTATAAAAGGAGTCGTTAGCGATTAGTCTGGGTCGACCGGCGCCGCCTGTCCTTCGTCATTCATGCCTTTTGCCACCTTCACTATTATTGTATTTACCATTCGGATAAACGTCATATTCTATTCCTGTGTTATTCTGTTTGTCACTAGGTAAGACCACTAACCTAGGACATAACAGTAACCCTTCATCCAGTATTCTCCCGGTTTTGGGAATTAGCTGCAGGAGCCAACTTTAGAGCCATCAATATTACGGCAATCCAGGAGAATTGGGGTCCCTGCGAAAAAAAAGTTTAAAAATAAGAAAAAGGGTTTTTCTAGGGTAAAAAATAAGCTGATTACGAATCTGAACTCAGATTTTGAAAATTCGAATCCCGAACCCGGATATGGGTTCTCGAATATCGAAAAACCATAGGGGGGACCAAGCTGATTTTGGAGTGAAAAATTGGAATATGCAAATAAAAGCTCATTCGAAAGAGCTCCTCGAGCTGAGTCGAATGACACAAAATCATTGTGTTTGAACTAGATTGGACGAAGTTATACTACAAGAAACAAACAACGTAAGCTTATGTTTTTGTGTCATAACTTCGCCCGATCTTGATGAATCACGGTGATTCTGATGTCATTCGACTCCGCTCGTCGAGCTCTTTCGAATGAGATATTATCTGACCAATCTGCACACTGTCTATTTTTCGAAATTTCCCTCAAAATGTCAAATGTTCGAATTTCGGGTTCGGAATTCGACTTTTTAAAAATCTGAGTTCAGATTCGTAATCAGCATATTTTTTTACCCTAGAAAAAACCTTTTTCTTATTTTTAAACTTTTTTTTCGCAGGGACCACGGAACCATCTGGGATCGAAACCGACAAAAACTGGAACAGCCTATAATTTATCGTTTAAATATTTGATTGAATAATCATTTAAACATTTGTATTTTGGTAATAATTTTTATTTTTCACATTAAAATCTGTTCACAAACAAAAGGTTTAAGATTACTACAGGAACGAATTTTCCATTTTCCTTTTATTCCCATAGCAGCACATCCATCAATTTTTTCTTCTTCTCCAAAATTAGTAAAATGTGAATTTGGATTGTTTGTTAATTCTGCTCTAGTTTTTAAACCAATCCAAACCTCCGCACTTTCATCTTTACCAAAACTACGTTCAATCATATCTTAAATTGTGAAATTACATATTTATTTTTAAATAAATTTCCCACTTCGAACAAAAGCATTTTTGTAGTCAGAATCTATTGAAGCCAATCTTGCGCCAAAAGTCATACAAGTATTCTGAATATTTTAGAATATAGTAATAAACTAGCACGGTCAAATATCGATAACATGTCTCACTGACTCCCGCCCCGAAGAATCCGGCCTAGAGAGACTTTTATTCAGAGACAGGCGTCGATTGGGCCGGATTATATGATTTTAGAATCATTTTTCTGAACAGGATGTTCTATCAAACTTTTAAAATACCTTTGCTTCTTCCCATGTTTTTGAAGTATTGAATATTTTGTATATATTTCCTGCTCCAGAATTATTCCATTCTTGCATGGAAATTCTATGAATCAATCCTAACTTTATTTAAAATTTTTTTAGAAATTATAGATATATTTATTCTATCTAGATTTAGTCTCAGATATTTTACAAAGTAAAACAAACAAAAAAACAAACGAAATTTCAATTTATTTTTATGCGAGTTCACATTTTTTGTTTCTAACTAGGATTATCAGTTTAAAGATACCTTCAGGTATCCTCAGAAAATCTACAGTTTTTTTGGTGTGATTCAAATCTAAACAACCCTTCTTCTTCTAACATTAAATAAAAAAATATTTGCTTATTTCAATTACCTCTCTTTCCAAAGCTTCAATTCTAGCTATAAGCATATTTATTTTTTGACTTGTTTGCCGTTCAAGAAATGTCAATCTATTTTCAACATTACCAGATAAATACCAAGGAACATAATGATTATTTGGATATTGACAATTACATCCCTTCGAGAAAATTAATTTTAAATTAATTTAATTTAACTTACAAAATATGCTTCAGTTGTATACGAGAAAAACAAAAAAATAAGAAAAGATATTAGAAAAGCAAAATTTAATTTCATAATCTTTTAATTGTCTAAAATAAGAATTATTAAGATAATTTTTAAAATATGTAGATATTTAAATTAATCATTAATAGTGAACATTGGACATATTAACCTTTCGTAATTCTCTTCTTATCTTTTAGCCCCAATAAAGATTTTTCTCTCAAAAGACACCCAATATAATGAACTCCTCTTAATTTCTGTCCATTCTTATTAAACCTCAAATTGTTGTAAATTTTGGAAATATGGGAGGCGATTGGGTAGATTACTTTGGTCCATTTATTAAGAATTAGTTTATGTATATATAGATTAAATAAATGTATTCTGTTTTAGATAAAATTGTTTAACAAAGGAAACAATTGAATTTATTATAGTTACTAATTCGCTAAATTAAAAAAGATTAATTAAATCAATTTTAATTGTTTTTTTTAATTTTTTAGCAAAATTTAGAGAAAATAAAAAAAATAAAACTTTTTAATTTTCAATAGAAATTTTAATTTTGTTTTTTAAATAAAACTTTAACAATAGTTACCCTCTACTTAGATTTATTTAATTTCTAAACTGGCCAAACTTTAATTTAAAAACCTGTTTTTTTCTCTTTTCTTGATAATAATTTAATAAAAAATTACTAAATGAAGTTATAACCAAAATTATTTTTTTTGGTTTTAAATTTTTTTAATTATTTAACAAGTTTTAAACGAGAATATTTGGGGGTTTTAAATTTATATTATGCTGTCCAAATTTGACTTTTGAAGATTTTCGCCTCAAAGCATTAACTTTTAAACATTTCTAGTTAATTTCAGATTTCTAGCCTCTCATTTTTGACATCTGCTACGCCATATAAATCTTGCAGCTGATCCTCATTAGATACTTGTCAGTATCAAAGCGAACCGAAGAACCAAAGATTTTCGATTCAGTTTCTGTAAAACAGAGAATTCAGTGAAGACGACAAACCTAGACTCGTATAAATAAGTCAAACTAGAATGTATTAATAGTTTTAAAAAACCAGAAATTTTATTTTTATCTAATTCAACTACAAATCGTGGTATTCATGGAAATAAAATTATTAGTTTTCGGAATGTAAAAATATTCACAAAAAATTACAAAAAACATCAAACATCGTAATAAAAATAAATATTTAGTATTTAGTTGATAAAAACTTGTCAAAACTCTTTTCATTAAATTTAATATCCAGGCGCAGTTCTAGGAATAGGGCAATGAGTGCAACCTCCCGGCAATCCGTGTTCACCCTGTTGCCCCTTTTTGCCTGCTAAAATTTGTAAAAAAAATTAAAATTAATTATTGTAGATATTTAAATTATTTAAAACTCACGTTCTCCAACTTTTCCTGGAGGACCTACCGGTCCTCTATCACCTAAGGAAAATAATGTTTTTAATCTTTCGAAATATTAGAAAAGAATATTTGATTTACCTGGAAGGCCTTTTGATCCAGGCTGCCCTGGATGTCCTGGAACTCCAAGTGCTCCCTTTTCTCCAGGTGGGCCTTTAGCTCCAACTGGCCCTGCTGGTCCAGTAGTTCCATGTTGCTCTATCTGTAAGCCTGGCTTTCCTGAACGAAATATATTTAGATTTTTCTGAGGGAAAAATTTATCACTCAAAATTAATCGAGCAACAAAATTTTAGAATTACCTGGCACTCCTGTTCGTCCTGGAATGCCTGGAGCTCCCTAAAATCAACATATCTCAATATTAAGAAATGTAAAGATAACCGGAGGCCCTGGCGGACCAGGCAAGCCTGCTGGACCTCTAATTCCTCCATCAGCATCAATTCCTGGCTGACCTAATCAAACGATAATTTTTACAAAATCATTCTCCAATAAAATACTATATTGATTTAAATTTGCAATTCAAACGTGAGTAACAAAAAAAGGAAAGTACCAGGTTCTCCAGGTTCGCCCTTTTCACCAGGTTGACCTCTAGGGCCAATTTGACCAGGTGGGCATTCAATGCAGAAGTCTCTATGTTTTGCACCACCAACAGCTTCTTGACCTGGTTGCCCATCTGTTCCGGGAAGACCATCTGCGCCATCCTGCGATACTGTACCTATTTGTATTAGAGTTAGGCATGTTTTACCTTTCCATCCAGTCCAGCCTCACCAGGTTCACCTGATAGAAATTAATAAAAAAAAATAATGAAAACAGGATTAAATGTTCAATACTCTCACCATGTGCACCATAAGAACACCCACCTATAAATGATAAAAAAATTAAAATACATTTAAGTCGGACCTCACTTCTACATATATACACCTCAATTTGAGAAAAGTTTTTAACATTTGACTCGCCACTGGGTGGGGGAGACACTCTAGGTTACAGATAACTATATATGATTTTATTAGGCCCCAAAGGTGTATATAAAATCGAGGTCCGACTGTCCAAAATAATTTTCAAACATTTCTGCCCGATTAGTTGGGCCCCATATAATGCCTCTGAAGAATTTGGAGATAAAGGTCCAAAAGTAGCTGCTTCAACTGGAAAATAACCTTGCCGAGTCTTTCTTTTACTTTGATGTGAATTTTTAATTAATGGCTTTTGCTGCAATGTTCTGCTTAATTCTCTCCAAAGACTGTTAGACCGATACTTGAAAAATTTTTATTTAAGTACTCCTTACAATTAAACACACCTTGCAATAATCCGATTCACTTTCGATTACTGATTGGATATGTTGTAGGTAATTATAGATAAATGGTATGCTAAGAACACAAAAAATTGCAGAAAGAACGGAAATGCTTAAATTAAAAATGTCATTATATTTTAATATTTTTATAAAACACATTTAACATTTGTCTTGTTTTGGATATAATATTAAATTTTTGGTGGCAGGATTTTTTATTAGATATTTTACAGTTAAATCTCAATTCTACATACATTCTTAAGGCTTGTAAAAATTTATTTTAAATCAAATATACAATAAATGCAGAAATAGTTCCCCCCAACCTAATAATTACACCCTTTTATCAAGAAATTAAAAATTATTTTTACAAAATTACAACGCTTAAGATCCAATATTGTAGACCATCGGCAGAAAATTTAAGAATACCTATACTCTAAAATAAGGTGCATCTACTAAATATTACTAGGTGTATGTAAAATTGTTATCCAATTGTATTTTATTGCTATAAAGTAAATACCTAGTGGCAACAATAGCCATTCTCTTAAGGGAATCACAACGGTCTAGCAACATCCTTTGCCGGCTTAAATGTTTGTTTTGTTCACTTGTGTTATTATTTTTGAGGCATTCTTCTTGCATCATTAATTTTTAATTACTAAAACAAAATTAGTACAACTAGGTTATGTTGAAAAAGCTGTGAATATCCAAGTAAACAATAGACTACTAATTTTTTTAAAAATAAATCAACAGATATTTTATTTAGATAGAATAAACGGAAAAAGGGATTTACCGCTTAATTTCCAGGAATAAACAGAAAAATATAGTTTAAGTTGCGCAAGGCGTAAAGAAAAATAGGATGGAGTATGAACGGGATTTTTTTTAAAAGAGAGAATATATCTTCGACGATTTCCTGCGGAGATAAATATTAAAAAATAAAGGTATATACCTATTTACGTGTGTGGAATAAAAACATAAAAAAGTTTTTTTTATTTATTTGTATGCCCTGCAAATATTTGGAGAGATCAAGGGAAGAAGGAAAAGGTGGCTGTTTTTATTATATTTTTAGAAACTTGATTTTTTTGGCCGATTTTTTAGCTAAAATAATTTATTTTGTTGTATCGATTAAGGATGGATTGATTTAGAGATAAATAATCAATTCAGAATATTTAATTATAGATTTTAAATCTAAAATAATTAAACCGTTCGATTTTCCGAAATCATTTTTTGGAACCGTAAATTCTTTTGTCTATAGGAGAGAGTAAGTAGTAGGGTTGTCGGTTCTGGACCGAACAGAACCGAGGATTTTTCGCTCGGTTCTTCGGTTCGGTTTCGGATATCCAAAGATTTTCCAGGAACCGACAACCCTTGGAGAGAGATCAAAGTCATTGCACTAACAAAGCACATGCATAAATAATAATAATTTTTCAACTTCTTATTTCTTTATGTTTTGGTATTTAAAAATTACATATGATGATTCACAATTAAAAATTTTATTTTTAAACCAAAAAAAAATATTTAATAAAAATAGTTATTTTTTAAAATCATCCAAACCAAAAAATATATCAGCAACAAATTCTGGTGCATTTTTACTTATTTTCCCATTTCTTTTAATTTTAAAATAGGGCTGTTTCTTAGCCCTTTTTATATCCTCAATTAAACATCCAATAGATTCATTTAAACCAATTATTCCACAAATAAAAGGTAAATAATAAGTTATATTTGTATATACTTCTGCATTTTTATATTTTCTCTCTTTTAAAAAATTAATTTTAGAAAAAAATATTTGTGAGTTAATTAAAGTTATGGAAGTAATTGGGGGAAATTGGGGGAAGTAATTGGGGGAAAAGCACCCAATATTCGAACTGTAACAGAAAATTTTTTTCAGGGTAGGACGTCCATTATTCTCTTTTTCACAGAAAGGGTCATTATAATCAGTGTGTTTATGTTATACACCAATTATAATAATAACCCCAGCAAAAATAACCCCCATGGAAATTAAATATCCAGGCGTTTCCTCACTAAACTTTCCCTCTTTTTATTAAACCGGATTTAAAACCTTCAATTGGGAGAGAACGCAAATCATCATTTAACATATCATCACATAAAGAACCAAAAGACACAACGCCTTTTATCAAAGAAAGATTTTAATTTTTTAAGACCAAACTTAAAAATATACCAAAAATAGTGGTAACATTTCCAATGTCTTTTAAAGAAGCGCCACTGTCTCCCTTAAATTGAACAAAAAGGTGAAATGCCCCTGAAATTTCTGAGGGTTATTATTTAATTACAATCGGGCCTCATACACTCTTGAGGTAAAATAACTCGTTAATAACTTTTAGGGGGTACATTTAGGCATCATCTCCCCTCCCTCCAATTAATTTTATAAACTTGCCTCACAAACATTTTGGTCCAAAACAACTTCATCAGCACAAATAGCGTCATCCTCCCTTTCTAAATATTTTGGACATTTTGCCAGTACATTTACTTTAACAGTCTTTAATTCATCCATATCAGTTAATATTTTCCTTTCTGGATCATAACCATACCCAGAAGCATATAAAATTTTATTTGAAGGTAAAGGAGTGTTTGGACGGGCTAAATGTATTTTTCTATAATTTACTTCCTCTATTAATTCAAGTAAAGCAATATCTCCAGAATCACATTTTGATTCAACAAATAAATTTGGAATTAATAACTTTAGAAAGAGATATTTATTTAGTTATTTAACTAAAAACTTACTCTTTTTACTCCAACTTCCCTTGTTCTATAAGGCGATCGACAAACACATTTTTCAGTAATACAACTAAAATTTTGATTGATTATTTAAATATATTTTTGATTTAAATTAAAAAAAGATTTAGATATATTTGTTAAGAATACATATATAAATAGGGAAAGCTTATAATAATTGATGTTCTTTGTTTTTTAAAAACAATAAATATTCTAAATGTTGCATCAATTTAACCTCAATTACAGAGAAGTTTAAACTTGTAGCGAGGAAAAAATATTTATGGGTTTTCAGGTATACTAAGTTTTTAAATACTTGTTAGGTAGACACAAAAACGGAAAATTTGGGGAGTGTTGAAAGTAATCAAAAAATTTTAATTTATAATAAAAGCCTAAAAGGGAACAGCTTTTTGAACTTTTACTAATAAAATTAATTTAAAAATTCTTTTTTTTTTACAATTCATTAAAAAGACAAGCTCCATCCAATTCAACAATTATATTTTCCAAAGTAAAGTTATTTATATTTTCATATGTAATTCTATTTTTAGCCAAACTTTCAGTCACTGAACCTCTAAAAATAAAATTTAATTTATTAAAAGTTTATTTATTTATTTACTCGTATTCATCTCTACAGACATATTCAAAATCAAAAAAGCAATGTGCAGCAGTTAATATATAACGATTTGATATTAATGTGCCGGCACAATTTAAGTCTAGATTTTTTAATAAAATTTTGGTTAATTAAAAAAAGGGCTAGGATAGGTACGGATTCTGCGGTTTCTCTAATTATTCCCACTTCCCTACACATTTTTTCTTTCAGTTTTTTTCTCTTTTAATATCCTACAGCGTCATAACTAGGGATGGGATTTATAGGCAAATGCCTTTTTTTTCTGCAAGCTTGGCATAATGTAATACGTTCAAAAAACATGTTTTTAGCTTGGTCCGAAGAGTCTAGCATGACTTTTATTTTGCCTATTTTTGCCTATTTTGGACTTTTTGTGCCTTTTTGCCTTTTTTGTAATTTTTGGTACTATTTTTGCCTTTTTTAGCGATTTTTCCTAAATTCTGCCTAAAAATCAGTGCAAAATCTGAAAAAATCAGTCCTAGATTTTAAAAATCAGTGCCAACGACCATTTTTAATTTATAATTCGACGAATTGAGTATTTTTACTCTGTTGGACATTTTGAGATGGGACGATTTGGCTGTGGGACATTTTGGGGTGGGACGTTTTGTCGGTTGGGTAAATTTCCATTTTGTCAATTATCGAAATTTTTAAAAAAATTTACACAATTTTTTTCAAAAAATGATTAAAAATGACGAATAAATGGCAAAAGCGTTTAATAAATACTTTATAATTCAAAAAATGACGAATAAATGGTTATTTTCTTGTTTTTATCTTAATTTTATAGGTCTGATACGGAGCAGGACGAATAGGCGCGGCCGAATAGGCGCGGACGAATAGGCGCGGCCGAATAGGCGCCGAGACAAATAGGCGCGGGACGAATAGGCGCGGGACGAATAGGCGCCCGAAGTTATTTTTTCCTAGAATTTTTTTCTAATTTTCTTCTTCTGATTTTTTTCTTCAGTTTTTTTATTTTTTTCTTCTGATTTTCTAACATTTTTAAAATCTTAATTAAAAAAAGAAACATCAGAACTTCTGCTAAAGCTGGTGAATTCGTGTGTTCTAAGACATGTGCACGAATGGCGTAGTGACAGAAGACCCACAGACAGAAGACCCAAGGACAGAAGAACCACAGACAAAAGACCCACAAGAAAATTTTTTAACTAAAACTTTATAAGAAATTTTCTGAAATTTCTGAAAAAGATTTCCAATTTCTCAAGGCACAAAATTAATAAATTTTAAAATATAAAAAAAATTTATTATAAAGTTAATCAAAAGAATTTTTAGGATTAAATTTTATGGAGGAGTCGTCACAGACATGAACTTCGTCACAGACATGAACTTTGGTTTTTTTTAAAAAAAAATTTTGGTTTTCAATCTTTTCATATTCAAACAAAAATTTGGAACTTATAAATTTGGAACTAGAACTAGCTTGGAACTAGTTCCAGAACTGGAACTAAGGAATTTCAAAAATGGAGTTCCGGAACCGGAACTGGAACTACAAAAATTAAAAACCTAGTTCTGGAACTGAAACTAGTTCCAGAGAAATTTTGGAACTTTGACATCACTGGTTGGAACAACTTCACCTGTTGTTGCAACATTCCCCATTGCTAAAATAACATGCCCGTGGTTGGAACAAACTTCCTTGTCATTGGAACAACGTCCCAGTGTTGGAAGAACCCTCCAGATTTTGGAACAACCTTCCCTAATATTGAAACAACTTTCCCGTTGTTGGATCAGCCCCTTATTGTGGAAAACAAATAGAATCCCCTGCGCCAACAACCATTGCACCAAAATTTATGCACAATAGCGGCTAGATTCTAAAAAGATAAAGGGAAACAAAAAATACAAAATTTAATCGTTCCATCACTATTTGGTTTATCAAATATATAAAGTCTACCATCGTAATTTAGCTTTTTCTTCCCATTTTTAGTGTCAATTTCACGATTACAAAACATTCTTTTCTGTAAAAGAAAAAATTTAAAAAATAATAAAATGACAAAAAGGAACTTTTGCTAAAACCGTTTGGGCGCTTGAATAATTTCGGGCGCCTATTCGTCCCGCGCCTATTCGTCTCGCGCCTATTTGTCTCGGCGCCTATTCGGCCGCGCCTATTCGTCCGCGCCTATTCGTCCGCGCCTATTCGGCCGCGCCTATTAGTCGTGTACCCGTCTGATAACCTTTTCTAACTGCCTATTTTTGTGCCTTTTTTGGCTTTTTGGTGCCTATTTTAGGCGCCTATTTCACAGTTTTTACTTGCCTAACTATCCCATCCCTAGTCATAACATTATATCATCTACTGTCGAATCTCGATATAATTAATCTTGATTGACGAGTATTTAATTAGGGATTATATAAATATGTAGACTTTAGTTTTGTTTATAACCAAGGGAAAATTTTTTAAAAATATACAGAGTCGTGTGTTGATATATTTTTAAATATATATTTTAAATTAAAAAAAAAACTTTTTACATTTTCTTTTTTGTTTATAAACTTTTCCAAAAATTCTTAAATTAACTTCAATTACTTTTTTACCATCAAAAGAGCTTATTTTAACTAAAAATAAATTTAATTTTTCTTTAAATTATAATTCTTTTTACCAATAAATAAAAGAAATATTAAAAATAATAAAATAAATTTAATAAATTTTGTCATAAATTTTTTTAATTTTTTAAAAATAAAAAATGAGAAATCATAAAAAATATAAAAGAAATTGATGAATGAATATTTAAATTTATTTTTAATATTTTTATTAATGCATTTAAATAGCTATAAAAGTTTGTCTTCAAATAAATTTTAAATTTCTTTAACTAAAAACAAACGCAGAAAAAATGGAAATCGAATATATTAATCGAAGTGGAACTACTAAATACTTCAGCTAATGTAGACAATCTCGGTTGGCACTTAAATACCAACCATGTATAAAAAATTAAAAAAAAACTAGTCGAGTGATAATAAAAATACTCTGAAATTTCGAACACAACTTTTATTTCCACGGGAGATAAATTCTAAAAGAGAATAGCTAAAAAATGTCTTTGACAAAACTAAACATATAAATAGGTATGTATATATTTATTTGCATCAAAACATTTCAGAAAAATAAACAAAAAATGTTTCGAATCATAAAAATAACTTATATATTTTGTCCAAATTACACCTTTTCTAAATTTGTCCATAAACATCACTGAGGTGGACGCCACTTAATTTTTGAATGTTAATTTAAATAAATTTTAAAAAGTATTTATGTAGTATATAATAATTCACTTTGCCAAAATAATTATTTCCAGGAGTAAGGTTCGAACCTTTAACCCACCTAACAGAAAAAGATTAATTTAAATATTAATCTTAATTGCTCTCGTTATACACCAATCTACGAAACCTAAGAGAGAATAGAAGTCCAATGAAACTATTTACTGACAGGATTATAACGGAAGAAGCTACCCATTAATGAATTTAGGATTTTAATATATTAATAGTATAACGAATTAAATATTTTTATAAATACCTTATATGTGCTAGTAGTTTTATCCTCACAAAGAACCTATAAAATTAATTCAATTTATTAATTTGTATCAGAAAATATACCAAAAAATAATAAGTCCCATCCACGATTTTTGGTTTCTTAGGTTTTTGTCGGCGTCTGCCATAAGCACTTCCGGCCATAGTTCTCTCCTCAGCATCGACACGTTCATTTTCAATACAAATATTAACAGCTTCCTGTATTGGTCTTTCATAATAATCAGGCAGAGGGTCGGTCAGGTTGATGCGCACGTAGATTGGAAGGTCACCGCAATGCATCTGTAAATAGTAAAAAGTAGGGGGTGTATAGATATTTTATTAATAAATTTTGGATTTTTTCTTTTTTATGGAAATTGTTAAGCTAAAAAAACTAAAAACCAAAAAAAGAAATACAAGGATAAAACAAGTCAACAGTCCAAATTAACCCATTATATATCTCTTAAACTCAGACAGAGGAAGGTTAATTGCTTTAAGTTGAATTTAACTACATGAATAACTCGAGATTTCACAATCTTTTCAATTTCGTCGATAAATTGAGATAATTTAAGCATCCCATAAATATCATAATCTGCGTGTGGAGGGGAGGGGGGAATCATTTTAGATATTTTAAATATTGAATAATTATGCATTAATATTTATTAAAAGTAACAAATTTTTGAGTTTAAAAATTAAAAAAAATATCTATAAGAACATCCTAATTTTTAAAAATTTGAACAATAGACATAGAGTACACATGGCTTAAATCGATAAAGAGAATAACTCTTTTCATCTGCCCTTATCTAAACGAAACGAAGCGACCGGGCAACTAAGAGCCATGAAACATGAGTGCGTTTATTCCAATGCTTATAATTGGAATTTTAAAAAAGCCTGACTAGGATTTTAGTCAATCATATTTTTGGACTTAGTCCCCGGCATTCGCGCTTCGTTAAAAATTCAATTAATAACAAAAGAATTTCTGGCGTCCGGATCCCATATCCAGGGTTTTTTGCGATTTCTGGACAGGATCAGAATGGAAAGAGCCGGACGGATATTACCCTCGCGAGTGCAAAATCCAGATTCGATCTCCTGCCCTGGAAAATGATTTTGCTTTCCACTAGCTAAATAATTTCTATGTCATTACATGAGCTACTTCCAACACCAGATTCGTTAAATTTCTAGTTATTTAAAAATTAAACTCACAGAAATAACTCTGGACGCCAACGTAGTGTTTATTTGGTATATTAATTGATCTAATCTAAGAGGTCCATCAGTTGTATGTTCAGTCGATGATCCAGACGAGTCATGTGTTGAGGACGAAGTGGAAGAATCCATTTAAAAATAAGTAATAGAAAGCCTTTTTTAATTATAGAAATACATACCTATGTATTCCTATAAATTATTGAATAAAAATTTGTTTTATTAAAATAGAAAAAGGTTATTTTTATGAGAAAGTTAATAAGGCATTTAAATGATGTTATGTAATCATCAGTTTTGAGAAGAGAAATAAAATTATTGAATTGACCCTTACAACATTTGCGTTACTTTTACATTCGAAAATTGCGCCTCTTTCATTCACACAAAACTTTAAGGGACTAAAGCTAGGTGTGAGTGCTCAAATGTTAAAATTTTAAAGGATGGTTAAAGAAATCACCATCCTCTACACGATAATATAAATTTTTTTAACATTTGAGGATTTACACCAGGGTTGTGCGCCAAAATTTTCGTATGGCGCGCCAAATGTCAAAAATCGGCCAAAAATGAACGCCAAACGCCATGACGCACATCCATGACTTACACATAGATATATTTTAATAAATGTATCAGTTATAATCTTAAAAGAGATAAATTTATTATTTGTAAGTAGAGAAGAAATATAATCAAGTCTTATTTTTTCTTTGTGGAAAGCTTGATTTTTTCATCAAATAGTAGAATGTTTCTTTATTTGTATTTAATTGCCATTATAAACTTCGGAACAGGATCATTGGAGTCCCGTCAATTGAGTCCCCATCCAAAGGGGGACGTTTGAGTCCCCGCGTTTTTCGGATTTTTCATTGTTTTGTTCATTTTATTTAGGTTTCCTCTAGTTTTTTTCAACTAATTTTGTAATTAGTTGACCGGTCACCCACACAAGTCCATCAGGACACTAAACTTTCTCAAGGAGAACGAGAATCTTGAGTATGTAACAATTTAATTTTTATTTTTTAATTTTAGACTTAACTTAACCCTAGGATCGGAAAAACTTAAGAAAAGCGTTGAGTTTCTTGATAAAGGTCTTTAATCGACCCACTTATTCCCTTAATATCAAAAATATCTCGATATCCAATCTAATCCCTCCAAAACCTAAAAGGAAACGCGGGGACTCAAACGGATCCCTTTGGGTGGGGACTCAATGATCCCTTACCGTATAAACTTAGTTAGGTAATCTTATTAAATTTAAATCTAATAGATTCTGTTCATTTTTAAATTAACAAAATTAAATTTCTTTTATTAATTTGCCAATATTTAAATTATTTATTTCCTTTCATTCTTTTTCATTATTATTTTGAACTCTTCCATTAATATTCCTTTTATTATTACATTTATTACAGCATCTTCTCATCACCCCTCTTTTTAGTCCACAAATCTTTTTAAATTTATTTTTGCCAATATTTCCTTGTAAATTTCTTTTAAATAATTTTTTACATAAAGAATCTTCCAAACATTGAAATAATTCCTCTTTATCTTCCCAATTATCTTCATTATTTTCCCCTTCCTCAAATCCTTCCTTCTCTTCAATTTTTTCATTCCACTGTTTTTCCCACCTCCCAAGCCAATTTTCTTCATTTCTTCTTCCTTCCTCTTCTTCTCTTTTGTTTTCTTCCATTTTCTCCTCATCTTCATCATCCTCTTCAATTTCATTCATTTCTTCTTCTCTCGACTTATTATTTTCTTCCTCAACATCCATTTGTCTTCTCAACAGTGGAGGATATCGAAAAGGGGGTGCCGGAGTATTCTTCCACCACCAATTATTATTTATTAAAGGAAGTATTATCGGTAATTGAGGTGTAGGCCATCTACGTTCTCCTACATTATTATTGTTTTCCTCTTCTTTTTCAATTTCTATTGGAATTGAAGGTGGTTGTGGTGGAGGTGGAGGTGGGGGGCATGTTGGTGGAGGTGTCCCTTTAAATAAATTTATGGAATTTTTGATAATTAAATTTTTATTTTAAATTTTGATTAAAATGAACGAAATTGAATTTGATAGAAAGTTGAAAGAAGAAATTTTTCCGGTGGTAGAAGAATGATAGAGGAATATGAATGAGGGGAGGGGGAGGTTTTATTTCTCATTTCTTACTTCTTCGCCTTCTTAAATCCATTAGAAGAAGGTAAATAAACTCAAAATTATCCCCAATCCATAACTATCCTTTTTTTAAAAGCTCATATTTAAATTCCAAGATTTGTTTTTTAGGAACTGACAATTTTTAATTCCCCTTTCCAACATTTTCCAAGCCCTAAGACTGGGACAAAACTGATTTAAAAAAGAACATTTGGGACTAAATGTTCTCCTACACAAAATTTATTTAAATTATTTTACAAGTAGTAGTAGTTGTTCTTCTTCTAGTTGTTCTAGGTCTCGTTGTTCTAATTGTTGTTGTGGTCATTGTTGTAGTTGTTGGTCTCAAAGGCAAAGTTGCAGGGGAAGGACTGCCTGTGGGTAAAGTCACAGGCCACGGGCCAAGTGTAAGTACTCTCTGACCTATTTCCGGGTAATTCTGTCCAGGAATGAATGGACGTCCCATACAAGTTTGGCAAGAATAAATATTACAAATTTTGAGGTAATCGCTAGGTGCAGCATCTTTTACTTTTCCAATTATGTCCTTTAAATTGAAAAAATATTTTGATAAGAAAATATTTTTTAAAAGCCTGATATTGACTATCCAAAGTTTCCATTGTAATTTTCCCTGTTGCGGAAGCAAAAGCATCCTTTGCATAATGCATAACACTTTGGTAATCGTATCTAGATAAAAAAATTTTTAAAGAAAATATTTTTTTATTCTGAGTTCTGAGTTTAAAAATGTTAATAATAGAACTCCAATTTAGGAGAAAAATAATCATAGATTTAGAATTTCTTTTAAATAAACGTATACTTTGATTAGAGACTCTTTTCAGAACCATTCTTTTTTTAGAAAATTATTTTAAATAGTACTTAAAATAGTATTTTTTTATTTTAAATACAGGGTGCGGCAAATTTGCGCCACTTTTTCTTTTTGTCATAATTTTCTTCAAAATTAATGAAAATTGATAATTCTTTTTTTGTTTTATTCCCAACACTTTAAGAATTTTTTTATTCTGAGTTCTGAGTTTAAAAATGTTTTTTGCATTAACTATTTTAAATAATATCCAAAATTTAAAAAATTTTTAAAATTTCTTTATGTAAAATTTACAATTTATGGGTGTATCTGAATAAAACTAAATAGGTAATTCACAATTTTTAATTCTCAACGGATAAAAACCAGAACAATCTATATATTTTTTTAACATTCTAATTAATTATTTACCTAACACCATATGTTGTACTGTCTGTTTCTGGTACTTTTTCAAATTGTGTGAGATAAGCTAAAGAATATTTTTTTGTTTTCTAAATTTTCTCATTTATTTAATTACCAGGCCCTATATTTTCCCAATGTACTTTAATATACTCATCCCTATCATAACGCATTTGTTCGTGCCAAAGACCTATTGTGTGCATTAATTCGTGGATTACTATTTCATATTCCAAACAAGTTGCTTTTCAAAATAGAAGGAATTAGAAGTAAAGAAATATTTAAAAAAACTTACCAATTTCATTTGTTTCCAACATTACAACATTCCTTCCAGAAGATCTCCCTACCATTGTATAGCAACTTTAAATGAAAAAGAGATTTTTTATAATTCTCTGGTTCATGTTTTAATTCTCCACGGGAAGCGGAAAAGAATTTTGGTTCATTTAATTATGTAAGAATGATTCATCTAGAGCACTTAGAACGCTTAAGCAGGGGTTAAACGATCAGGGGTTAAAACTCTTTTATTTCAAGAACTTGAAATAAAAGAGAAAGCATTAGTCGTTGCTCCGGTACCTTAGTGCTAGAGGAGGTCCTGTATGTGGTGAGCGAAAGCGCCTAGCAATAACTGTCAAGAGGTCGAGGTTCGAATCCTGCCCGGTGGCTAAACTTTTGCTAAACTCTTTCTATTAATTCTGAAAATAGAAAGAGTAACTTCAAAAACATGAAAGAATTCCCAATTTCACTCCACCAAAATCAAAATTTAAAAAAAACCCCTTCCTCTCCTTACCCTTCTCCTCTCTCATTTTTCAAATCAACATAATCAGCTTCACCTCCTCTCCTCTCAAATTTTATACAAGTATTCTAATTTAGAGATAATTATTTTTTTATTCTTATTTTTTATTACCTCAGCAATTGCTAGCATTGCACGGGCAATAACTCCGTGCTCTTGATTATCTAAAAAAAGATTCAAAAATTCTTTTTAGAAATTTTTATTAGACTTGCCAAACTTTCCACTAATAATGTATGGAATAATATATTGGTGTCTGTCATTTTGGTACCTTATCCATTTACTTGAAGAATTTGCCTTTATTGCATTTCGAATATTTGCTCCGTGAAAACTTGAAAATAAAGGAAATCATTTTATAATTTCAAAATATTCTCCAAAAACCCTCCAACAATAAGCCCTCCAAGCCAAAGATTAGCTATATCACCGGGACCTCTTCTCAACGTTCCTGGTTGTTCGTAGAGATTTATTACAGTACCCTAAATTAATTAATTGTTAAGTATTTAATTATTATTAGTGGATTAAAAGGAAATTTTAATCTTGGGAACATTAAATGAATTAATAAAGGAATAATAAATAATAATGGAGCGGGGTTGTCAGCAACAACGTATTTCTGATTGTGAATTTTAAAAAATTTTAGAGTTAAGTTTAGTTGTCGTGGGGAGAGTTGCCCTAAGCGATGCTGCAAATATTGGATAAACCTCGATTTTGTGTACTATTTTTTCCTTCCTAAGAGAGACTGTAAAAGTGGGATTTAAAAATTAAAAACAAACCTTAGAATGGATAAAAGAAAATTTTGAAATAATAAAAATAAAAAACAAAATCATTAAGATATTTTTTTGAATAAAATAGAATAGAAATTATTTTTTAACAAAAAAAGTGCTAAAACATTTAAACAGAAACTTTTAAAAAATAATGGACAAACAATATATTGAAAGAAAGAAAAAATGTTTTGAGTGATCAAATTTCTTATGTTGTTATAAAAATAGATGAAAGAGGAGAGTTAATTTATTTAAAGGAAAAAGTTTTGACCGATGACCTTTAAATTTAAAAAATCATTTAATTAAAAATAAAGAAATAATTGAAAGAATTGGTCTTCCAAAGCTTTGAATACTTTTTCTGGATCATTCTCTTTTTGGATCATTCGAATGGGGATGAAATTGACCTGCTAAACAAAGTACATAATACTTGAAATGTTTATTTTTAATCTCCTTGGGGAATTAATATTTCAACTAGTCATGGGGTTGAACTTGCATTAGGGTAATTGGGGATGGGGAATTATTATTGTATTAATTGAGTGAATACGGTAGTTTAAAAAACTAACTAAATATTAACTTCTTGCTGCAAACCTTTGAATTAGTAGTTACTCTCTAGTTACTTTTCCTTAGTTAGACAAATTCAATTAAAAGGCACAATATTGCAGATTTCCTATACTGATCTCCACAATTACCTTATTATTTAAAATTTTAAATAATTAAAAAATAATTTTTTTAATTAAATTTTATTTCTTTAAAAATTATTTAATTCTTCTTTTTATTTTCCTTCCACCCAATTCCTTCTATTAATTTATTTCAAATTGAGTGGGGGCATGCATTTACCTCTTTAATCCTCTTAAATTATTTTTACATATTTTAAAAACTGTCTTTAATAACAATTTAGATTTGATTGGCTTATTTAAATACTAAAAACTTGAAAGTAAATTAAGCTTTAATAAAAAGAGTTTTTATGAAGGAGAAGGGGAAATAAATGTAGGGGTGGGGATTAAAAGTAAATAAATGTATTTATCTCTTAAGAAGCAGCAATTTTAGTTTTGACAGCTTCAACTGTTCTTACTTGTCTAATTGTTTCAGGGGTTTATTTTTTACAGTAAGTAGAACATTCCTCAGGATCATTGTAATAGATCACAACAGATATCAAACACCTGATAGCACTCCATTAATGTCGTGTAACCTCTAACAATTGCCCTCCTTCAAATAATTACGCCACCTCTATAGTACTGTATATTGTAATTTAAAATAAAAAGTATACCGAAAAAACTTTTTACTAAAATTTTGTTTATTTTCTGTTAAATCAAGGAAATCACTACATATATCGAGGTTCGCCTATTTTACAAATTTAGATATTGCCAAAATATATAATTTACATGGCCAAAAAACCTCCAAAAATCTTCAAATTCTTCTTAATCCCTCCCATTTTTATATTATTTCTGATTGCCTCAGGCAAAACAAATATAGTAATTAAAGTAGCACATCTACAGCCAAACAATCCAAATATTATACACGAACCTCAAATTTTGGAAATGCAAGTTTTTGTTTTATTTGTTTCGAAAAATATTTTTATAGGTGTTATAATGATATGAAAGAACGTTCTATTTTGCCTCTTGAAATTAAACTACAATTTTATACGTAAATAAATATTTGATAATTATCCCGCAAAATTAGATATTCCTAATTTATATATTATAGATTTAGTCATTATAAAGTACTATTTTTTCAATCAAAAAAATATTTAAAAGTTCAATTGTTCACATTTACAACTCTTATTTTGAAAATTTTTTTCAAAATTTTTTATTTTTTAAAATATTCCCTTTAACATTTAATTAATCCCTTGTTTATACATATCACAACTAAAATTAATTTAAGAATGGAGTCATGTACCCGATTTAGTGGTGTTGAACATGCAGCTTATCTCCATTACATGAAGAATGTAATGAATAGAATATTGGTAGAAAAATAATTTTTAAAATTTTTAGACAAGCATTTACTTTGGTCCAGGATGTAATAACGGTAAGGAATTTAAATAAAATAATAATTATTATCATTTCCACCGTTTCCTCCCACCTCTAGGGCATTATTATTATCAGAAAAAGTTTATTCACAAAAAAAATAATTTAGAAATGTTAATTATTGGGCGTCTTGTATCTCGATGGAATGTGCCTATTATTGCTCACCTTTCTGGAGATGATGCTCTCTCTGACAGAGCAGGTAAATTAATTCGAATTACTAGAAGGACGATTTAAAAAAAAATTATTTTTTCTAGTTTTTGACACTCTTGGGTCTGTGGCACTTACATCAGCTACAGAAATGGCTAGAGCAACACTAACATTTTTACAATTATATGGGTGGAAACAGGTAATTAGTTTAGTTTAATTTTTAGTAGACAAATAAATTTAAAAAGGTTGGACTAGTCCGTCCAAGTATGCATTTTGAACGTCTTGCTCTACATTCTCTACGTAATTATCTAAAAGATGCAAATATTGAAATAAATGCAGAAATTGAATTAGACCGTAAGTTAATTACCTAATTGACGGAAATGTCTACAATATTCTTTTATTAATTCAATTCTCTTAATTAGTGTTGTCGGTTTCAAGCCGAACCGAACCGAAAACCCGAAGATTTTCGGTTCGGTTTCGGTTAATCGAAGAATTTGGTGAGACCGACAACTCTACTCTTAATTGTTTTTTAAGCTTATATGACTCCTGATGAAATTATTGCTACTGGAAGGCTTAGACACTTAAAAAATAGAGCTAGAGGTAAAGAAAGAAATTTGAAAATATTTTTAATTAATTGAAGATAACCAAATTAATTTAAAATCTCTGCCTTATTAACTAACCGAAATAATCATCTAATTAAAAACTAAAAAAGTTTCTCGCTGTAAAATAGTGAATGAATAGAACAGATCTTTGAAATCTGTGGAGGGACATTGGATTTTGAAATTAAACAATAATCTCCCTCTTTCTCAATTTTTCTAACAATTTAATTTTTCTTTTAAAAAAAGTTATAATCGTTGAAATGGGAATGGATTTACACTCAGCAAAATCTTTTATGATTGCTGCACTTCGTTCACATTTAAAAACTCCAGAATATGTTTATATTATTCCTTGGCTTGCACATTTACACGATCATTACCCTTGGGAGGCTACAAATATTGAAAAATCTGTTTGAAAAAATTTTTGAAGTTATTCGAAAAAAATATTTTTTAAAGGAAACTCGAGTTGCTTTTGATGATGCAATTGTAATAACTGCACATGGTTATGACAAGAAGTTTATCGAAGATTTTGAATTGAGATTAAATAAAGTTACTGGGGTAATTAGTACTTATGTGAGTTTTTTGGATTTTGGTTATAAATCTAACGGTGATTGCTCTTGAGAATCTACAATTCCAAAACGAGAGATGTTCCCCAAAGATTTACCGAATATAAAGCCACACGTGTTATTTTTATATTTAATAACCGTTTAATACATATGTAAAATCTAGAGATCGAGATTTTTGAAAAGCCTGGGCCTGTTCCTGGACTCTGGGTTTGATTTATTGACCTGGGCCGGATCCTGGGCCTGTAGTTAAGGAAAAACTAAGGAAGGTCAAAAAATGCCTGGGCGTAGACTGGGTACAGGAGAAACTCAGGCCTTGGTCCAGACCCAGCTCGATCTCTAATAAAACCCGTGGTCGATTTTCTAGATTTTGTCATTTAGTTCAGACTAATATATGTACATATTTATTTCCAGACTTCAATTCCCGTCTTTCAAGTTGAAAAATTGTATTTTAAATAAATTTTTCAATTTTAAAGTATGCAACATTATCATATATGTCTTTATATGATGCATTATTCCTTTATGGATTAGCCGTTAGAGATGCTTATGAAGAAACAAAAAATCAAAGTGTTTTCTTGGATGGTTTGTATATTTGGAAGAAAATGACTGCCAGACAATTTATTGGAGTTACTGGACAAGTTTTGATTAACAATAAAGCTATTAGAGTGCCCAGTTATGCTACTTATCATACTAAAAATGGTTTGTCAGGAAGAGTTTGGGACCTTAAATTAATTTGGTTTTGATTGTCCATAATAAACTTTGGGAACTAAAAATTTTATTCTGTCAGAAGTCTACTCGGAGAAATACATAAATAATTTTCTAGGGACAATGAAAATAGTAGTTGAATTAACTGCTCGTCTTGGAGATAGATTAAAATGTGCAATGAGTGAGAATGATTGTTCAGAGCATGTTGCTCACGAAACTATGTCCCATTATTATTCAACGGCAGATGGGGCTATGCCCCCAGATATGCCAAAATGTGGATTTGATGGGGGTTTATGTGATTATACATTCTTTTATGTTCTTTTTGGTGTAATATTATTTTTGGGTGTAACAATACCTACTGGGTATTATTTACATATGAAAGAGAAGGAAAGAATGTTATATGATATGACTTGGTAAAAGAACGAATAAAAATAATTTTTAAAATAAATATTTTGAAGGCGTATTCCTCGTGAACAAGTTAGACTACTTGAAGTTCGAGGTGGAAAGGTAAGAATGAATGATAAAAAATTAACTTATTATAGTTGGAATATAAAGTAGAATAAATTTGTAGATAGATTCTCTCGATGACTGAGGAAGTAATTGATAACGTGGGTAGAGGGGTAAACCCGATCTTGTGAGACTTGGATCCCGCAAAATTCCGTTCTGTCCCATGCTGGTCACCGTATTAAATCCCTGAATATCCCTCTTCAAATACAAAAGAGGGTGTCAGATTTTTAAGCTCCAGGAGGTATAAAGAATCATTAAAATAAATTTAAAAATAAATATTAAATAAAAACTAAATTTTCAGAGTAAATCAACATCAATGGTAAATAAATTATTCAACACTTTAAATTAAAAAAAAAAATTAATTATTTTTAGGGCAAATCGATGTCAATGCAAAGTAGATCGGCTGAAAGTCATTCATATGATGGTAAGAATGATTTTCTTTTAATTCCAGAAAGGAGATAATATCAGGAATTCTTTCCTTTTTTTTCCTCTTTCATTGCCTTTATTTAATTTCAGTCAACCTTCATTTTTCAATACCCCCCAAAATTTAGTAAATCCTTAATTTAATTTATGTTATTTAATCTGTGTAAGCAATATCTCCAATTTAATATACATCAGCTTATAAGATACAATTTTTCATCCCTAGAAGGGGTATCTAAAGTGTGGTTTGACTTTAATTATTTTTTAAAGAAAGTATCGGTTCAAAAGCAAATAGCCGTTTACAAGCCAAACAAGCAGTAGCCAACGGTGTCAAATGTGCATATAAACGTTATCAACAAACTCGAAATATTTCTTTTAACAAACACGATTTAAGTCGTTTAAAAGAATTAAAAATAATGGAAAATGAGAATTTAAATAAATTTTATGGAATTTGTTTTAACCAACAAAATGAATTTATTTGTTTGTGGATTTTATGTCAAAGGGGAAGTTTAGAAGATGTTTTGTTTAATACTGACCTAAAAATTGGAAAAAATTTTCAAGCTTCTTTTGCTAAAGATGTCGTTAAAGGACTTTTCTTTTTACACAATTCGATTTTGAGAATGCACGGATCTCTTTGTTTACAGGTAAAAAAATTATTCTAATATAAGCCCACACCCGCCGAAATTTTGAAAGAATTGAAGTATCAATAACTGTACAAGATTTTGTGATGTGTTTGGATGGATAAGATGGATAATAATTTGGAGTGATAACGGGGATAAAGGGAAATCAGTGGAAATCAGGAGATTTCGAGGGATACCGGGAGATCTGAGCTCAAGATATGGGGTAAATAAATATAAGGAAAAATATAATACCCTCTCCAAACTCTCCTATACTCCAAATCCACTTTTACCCCTTAAATGCATCGCTATTTGGGGAATTAAGAGGTATATCGAGGGATTTTTGAACTAAGGATATCAAGTGATTGAGGGCGATCTTGGTGGATTTAATTTAATTAAAATTTTAATTAATTAATTAAAATTCTAAAAAAATTCAGAACTTAATTTTTATTTTTTTAAGAATTGTTTGGTGGATTCTAATTGGAATGTGAAATTGACAAATTTTGGTGAAATATTTAAAACAAAAAAATTTTTAAAATAATTTTAAAAAATATTTAGTTACCGATGAATTATGTGGGGATAAACTTAGACATAATGAATTAAAATATATGATGGACAGTGAAATTGAAAGGGAAAAACAAAAGAAAAGGCGTGAAAAAGAAGAGAAAAAACGTGAAAAACAGAAGGAAAGAGAAGTAAAAAATATAAAAAATTTTTGAAAATTTTTAAAAAAATTTTAGCGTGAGGGTAAGGAAAGACGTGATGTGAGTTCTTCGGAGTCATTAGAAGATCAAAAATTGGAAGAGGTGAGTAGAAAATAGAAGAATTTTAATTCACCTCCCTCCCTCTAATTATTTGTAAATCCAGAAAAAATTATTTTTTTTAAAGGCAATTGTTAACGATAAAGTTAGAGATCAGGCAAATATGAAAAGTATAAACTAATTTTTATTTTTTATATTAAAATTTGTTTAATTCAAAAGAATATGTCCAATACGCTCCTGAAATAATTCGCGAATTTTTGAGTGCAAAACATTTACCTATTGGAACCCAAGCATCAGATATGTAAGCTATTTCAAGGAAATTAATATTAACAATCAGAATTTACTCATTCAAACTCACACTAACGTAAATACTTTCACATAAGTGTGAGGAGGATATCTGGATGTACTTCTTGTATTGTGTACTCCCATTTTAGTTAGAATTTTTAGAGAAGTCTTAAGTGAGTTTATATTCTTAATCTATTTGAGAGACTACTCTCCAATTCTTTTCCTTCCATTTTTTCCTTGAGCTAGAAAAAAAATTTTTTTTAATTTTTTCTAAATGAGATCTAATTTAATCGAATAAATAACTAATTTAAGAAAAATTATAAAAAATTTAATATGTATAGTATATTTTTAAGTTATTCTTGTGGAATGGTTTTATATCAAATTTTATTTAAATTCGAGCCTTTTGTTGAAAAGAATTTGTCACCACAAAGTTTATTAATTTTGAATTTTAAATTTTAAAAAATTTAATTTAAAGAATTACTCAATAGAATTGCTATGGCTAATGATAATGACCAAATTATTAGGCCAATATTTCCAAATCAAGTACAAACTGTTGCTAATCCTGCTGAGGAAGCTTATAATTTACAATTACTTTCTGTATTTATTTCCCTTTAATATTTTAATTCTTTAAAATCTTTTCAATTAGCACCCATTCTATTAATGGCCGTTTTCCTATTAACGACCCCCCCCCCCCCCCATCGAAGAAAAATGTACTCTCATTTTTTGGAGTTGTAGAGTTTATTTAGTAGGGTTGTTCCCTAACCAGGGGGAGAGGACCTTGGGGAAAATTTTCGGGAAGGCAGCACAACGGGGGCGGGGACGGGGAATTTTCAAAAAAAACTCAAATTCACCAACTTTTGGGGATTGGGTACAACCCTATTATTTAGGATTTATTTAGTAAAAATTAAAAATATAAATTAAAAGGCATTAGAGGCTTGTTGGCTAGAAATTCCAGAAATGAGACCAAATATAAAAAGATTAAAAGCAATTGTAAATGCAAATTTAAAATCGACGGGAAGTGGTTCTTTAGTTGACCAAATGATGAAAATGATGGAAGATTATACAGCTAATTTAGAATTGTTGGTTAAAGAAAGAACTCAATTATTGGAGGAGGCACAACAACAAGCTGATCGTCTTCTTAAAAATATGTTGCCATCGTAGGGAAATTTTTATTGGGGGATTTTTTAAAAATATTAAATATAAGATAGAAGGCTAATCTATAGAAGGCTAAATAATTTCTTACCCAAGAATTACTTTATCCAATTTACCTCCTTTCTTTTATTCTTTATTGATTGTGAGTACCAGAGGTCGATCGGAATTCCGAAAATTTAGGCTGATTTCCGATTTCCGACAGTTCCTATTTCCGGCACCTTTGCCATTTCCGATTGACCCCTGGTGAGTATATCGAATAAATTAAAAAATATAATAAAATCATTTCAGAAAATATTTTATTAAATTTCCCTTCTAGAACAATAGCCGATGATTTAAAAGCTGGAAGGCCAGTCCCTCCACAATTATATACAAATTCAACAGTTCTTTTCTCTGATATTCGAGGATTTTCTCGGATGGCTGCCAATTCAACCCCCTACCAAGTTGTTGCTTTTTTAAATGATATGTTTAGTGGATTTGATGCTATTATAGCTAAACATGATGCTTTTAAAGTTGAAACGGTGGATTTTTAAAATTTAAAATTCCTAATCTAATATGTATCCCTTTGATAAATATCATAATATTCTTTTTTTTTTGCTTTTTATCATAAAATTTTTTCTACAAACATAATAGATTGGACATACTTATATGGTCGTTTCTGGTGTCCCGCGTGAAAACGGTAATTTACATGTACAACATATTGCAGATATTGCACTTAAAATGCGTACAGTATGTTTAATTGAGAAAATGGAAATAAATTTATTTATTTAGTTTGTTTCAAACTTTAAAGTTGGGCATCGTCCAGAAGAGATTATTATGGTGTGATTTTACTTTTATTAAATTAATTTTAGAGGATTCCTTAACAAAATTTAAAAAATTAGTCATATGAAAGGACAGTTCTCCAATTCTACTAGCTACTAGAGATCGGTCTGGATCCAGTCTGGATTTTTCCTAGATCCAGATCAAGAATCCTGTCCGGGTTGCTAACCCAAATCCAGATCCAGGATTTTTGAAAATACCGATCTCTACTAGCTACGGAGCATCGAAAAATTAGAAAACCCCTTAAAAATTATTTTTTCAAACATCTTTTTTATCCAAAAAAAGGTTCGTATTGGTTTCCACAGCGGTTCTGTAGCTGCTGGAGTTGTTGGATTAGCTGCTCCCCGTTATTGTCTTTTTGGGGATACTGTGAATATGGCTTCCAGAATGGTTTAAAAAGAAAAAAATTTTTTTATTTAAATTTTATTTTTAAAAAAGGAATCGACAGGTTTAGCCAACAAAATTCAAATAAGCGAGTCTTCTTTTAATTTATTAAAATGCTTTTTTCAACAATTTATTGCTGTTGAAAGAGGGAAAGTTGAAATTAAAGTAAGAGGGGAGAGGAAAAAATTTCTTTTAATTAAAAAAATTTTTTTAAAGGGAAAGGGTGAATGTACAACATATTTTTTGGATGGAAAGGACCAATATACAGCACAAACAAATATGCAACAAAGAAAGAAGTAAATTTTGAAGGAAAAAATTATTTGAAAATTCGAGAAATAACCCAAAATCTCTCATATGTTTTTTGTATTTTAATTCTGCCCGGTGATTTATTTTTTGAAATTCCCCTAAATTTCAAACCTTTTTATTTTTTACTTAATAAATATTCTGGCAAAAGCTTACATTTTCTGATTCGGGTGAAAATGATTTTTAGAAAATTTAGAAAATTTTCCAAGCCAGCTTCTATTGAGTTAGAAAATTAATTTTTGACCATTAATTTCTAGTAGGGTAATTCCCTCATTCCCGTAAGTCGGGGAAGTTGAGACTTTATTTAACCACCCCTCCCCCTTCCCTCCTCCGAATTTTTTTCCAATGCCCTCCTTTATCCCCTTTCTAGTCTCTTTTACTAGTAAATAATTTCAAATATTTTTTAAATAAATATATTTTTTTTTACATAAGGAATTTTAGTTATTATAAAATATATTTTATTTAAATTTACTTTCTAAAAATATTTTTTTAATTAAATTTCTTGGCATTCATAGAATATTCTCTCTGGTAATGAGTAAAACATACATCGACCTTCTTTACATCTACATTTTCCTTTAAAAAAATTTTTTAGTGATTTTTCTAACTTATTGTTAGCTCAAAGATTTAAAAAATTCTCTGAGTAAATCAAAGTGGCATAAGTGAGGGAGATTTAATCAAAACTTCCTCCACTGATTGAGTAATATTTAGTGATAAAATGACAGCTTTGGCACTCTAACATATTTTAGTTCTAACCACGTTACCGGCTCTAAATTGGGTTTAGATTACCCTGTTTAATGGATCAAAAAAATCTAGAACGCCCGATTTATTGAGAAATTGTTAGGGATCCCTACAAATTTTAAATTTACCTTTTCCACTTTTATTATGCAATCCACCTCCAATTTCTAATCTTTTTGCTTTTAAATTTTAATATTTTTCAAAAATTAATTTAAATATCTACCAATATACGGCATAAATAAAGGCCTTCCATCTTCAATTACAGGTTCTGTAGACCAACATTCAAAAGCTGAAGTACATGTTTTTGCCCCAAAATCCTAATTATAAGAAATGACATATGGATATTAGGGAAGGAAAGGATATTTAAATAAAGAATATATTTAAATCTCAGCCCCTTCAAGACGAGATAACTGGAAAATAAAGGTAGAAAACAATGAAAACTAATCGCTTGATGAAATACTAAATATGTATTGTTAAAACACCGTCCAGGATGAAGGTAGTACAAACGATGTGAGATAAGGAGATTAGGGAAGACTTTCAGAGGGACCTACCAGTGATTTTTTATCATAATTTTCAGTATATACCGGTAATGGTATATCGAGCAAACTGGATAAACAATTGGTATAGAACAACAAAGTCCTATAATACCAAAAACGACTAGAAGTTACAAGTTTAGTCAAATTTAGTCGGGGGTCTACTCGTATTACTCGAGCCAGTGGGTAAAAAATTATTTTCGAATTAATAAACATACAATAATAGATTCTGCAATATTGTTTTCTTTATTTAATAATTCTGATGTTGTAATAATAGAAAAATAAAAACAAATAAAAATAATTAGTTGAAGAAGAAGCATTTTTTGTTTTTAATGTTTAATTTTTTTTAGCTATTTTTGTAGAAAAATTAGAAAAAATTTTTTGAAATGATGTGATTTATAAAAATATTTTTATAAACAAAATGTTTAAAATTAGAAAAGAATAAAATCTGGAAAAGATAAAGAATTTTTGGGTGATTTTAAAGAAAGATAATAAAAGGCTTGGAAATTGACTTAAAAATGTGGGAGGAGGGCATTAAGAGGTTTTTTTCTTTTTTTTATTTCTCTTGGGAATTTTATTGAATAAATTTTTAAAATTAATTTTAATCCATTTTTTTTTATAAAAAAACTTCTTCAATTATTTTTGATGGAAGGAAAAAAAATTATTTTAAACTCTTGAGAATTAAGTAGAATAATGGCAATTAGAACTAGTTAATTAACAAATATTTAATTATATTTTTTTGTAAATTCTATATAGATTATTTATTACCTCCTTAAAATGTCTCTATTAACCAGAGGCCGATCGGAATTCCGATTTCCGAAAATTTAGGTTGATTTCCGAGTTCCGACTTTTGAGCCATTTCCGTTTTCCGACAGTTCCGAGTTCCGGCACCTTCGTCATTCCGATCGACTTCACCTATTAACGAGAAAATTAACTGTTTAATTTTAGAGTGTAACTAAGAGTTTGAGATATTTTAAAAAATGGAGGGGAAGAACTTCAAAGGGAGACAACTCAATTCCTTCTCTCTCACATAATCAACAAACTGTTTAAATTTAAATTTACAGGGTGACCTAAAAAGTTTAGGACAAACTATTCATGCAATAACTTTATTCAAACTAAAGATAATGAGATCAAATAAAGATGAAATTATAGAGAACTAAATGGAGAATGAAATATAAAAATCTTTTAGAATCTTTCCAATTCTACTTTGAGATAAGGTTAAAGGAACGTGAGAAAAATTATTGCTCCAGGTCGCAACTTTTTTTGAGAAATTTTGCTTATAACTTAAGGATAGATTGCAGGAATTACACAAAATTTTTGTGGCATCTAGAGCAGTCCTTTATCTATAGAAATTATAAAACAAAAAATTTTTTAGATTAACGCTTAAAGAGAATTCGATTGCGCGTAACCCTCCCAAAATGAGAAAATCGCATTCCCCCCAAAACTGATTTACATCTATTCAGAGCCATCCATGTAGGAGTTGGTGTTTTCATCTTTCAAATTTGTCCGGTTCGCTAATGATCTTAATTAAATTCTGTTGAGATCATCCTAATTGGACTTCTCCTTTCTGAGATACAGAAAATAAAATTTTGGGGGGGGGGGGGGGGGAATTTTGATATGGTGTACCAAAAATTAAAAACCTTTCTTAATCCTTAATCAAAAAATCTTTAATTTTAAAATGTGATAGAGAAATAAATAAGCTACAAAATAAACGAAAAACTATTGAAAAATATAAATGAGAAAAAAAGTTATGGCAAAATTAATTTTGTCCTAAACTTTTTGGGTCACCCTGTACAGCATCTCGAAATAACTAACAAAAATATCACCAAGTAAATAGATATCGGCATTTAATGGAAGAAAAAATAAATTAACTATTTTTATACATATAATGGAAGTACTATTCCATCATTAAATTTTTTTAAAAATTAATTCATTTAAATAAAAGTACATTTAAATAAAAATAATTTTTTGATATCTATCATCATTAAAAATTTAAAAAAAAACAAACAAATATTCTTCATTCACTCACTCACTTTTATTTGCAAAAAACATAATGCTTTCCATTCAAAATTTACCCAACAAAAATAATTAACATAATTTATTTATTGATGGGTGGAAATAAAAAAAAAGGAATGCAAATTTTACTTGTTGACGTTTATTTATTTAAAAAAAATTTTTGTTGAAAGCACGTAATTTATTTTAAATGTCAACTCCAATTATGAAAATTTTTTTGTTGGTATTTTTTGTAAATTTTGGCTTTTTTGACATTTTTTATAATTATTGAAAACTGACATTCTGTACGATTACCTTTTAACTGGACAAAATAAAATGTTAAAGTATGACATAAATATTAGTTAGACAGAAAAAAGAGCAGAAATATTTATGGCGCGGCAAAATCATTTTTATGGTTTGAATTTCACACTCATGCCGGACCGGATCCGACCGGATTTTTCCGGATTAATACGGTCCGGTTTTAATCCGGAAAAAATAATTTCCGGAGTCCGGCAGAATTTACCCGGATTCCGGACCGGATCCGGAATTTTTTCCAACAAGGACTTAAAACCCACAGACTAATACAGATAGATGAGATAAACGGAGGATAATGTTCCAATAATGGGGAACCGACAGCAGGGGAAGTTTTCCCACGCAAGAAATTATTTATTTAAAATTATTAAGTCAACAAAACCTGATCTAACAAAAAAATCCTTAACTGCTTGCCCCCACTTTTCTTTTATCGTTCAATTTAATTTCTGTTTAAGATTTTAAATTTTATTTTTACAAAATGTCTGAAGGATCTTCAAATTCTGATTTTGATTTTGTGGTAAAATAAAAATTAAAGATTAAATTTAATTTATTTTCAGCAAATTGTTGATAATAATGATTTTGATATTCAAACAAAGCTTGACAATCTTTTAATTGAATTTAAAGAAGAGAAGGAGAAGAATGCTAAACTTGAAGAGGAAAATAATTTTCTTGAGAAACAAATGGATGAGGTAAACCAACATTCAAAAGATAGATAACCTTTTTTTAATTTTAAATTAAAGATGAGTGTTTTCTTCGAAAAAAAGATTGGAAAATTAACAAATAAATTGGAACAATTTAGTAAAAGTTGTAAACGAGCGGTCAGTATTTATTTTAATTAAATCTAAAATACTGTTAATATAAGCCCGGCTCTATTAAAAGCCCACTCTAATATAGGCCCATTCAGAAATTTATCGCAAAATTTTAATAGAATTTTCTAAATAAATGTAAAATTTTCTAAATAATTATAAAAAATCTAAATAAATGCAAAAAATTGTTTTTATATTTTATTAAGCATCAAATAAAAATAATCAGTGTCTGGCAAAATCATCTTTCTGAAATCTGAAGTGATATTATGAGATTCTTCGATATCTCATCAGATTCTCTTAATCTTCTATACCCTTCTTAATCTTCCCAAATCTCTCGATATCTGCCCATAATCCTGATATTCCCTTAATCCCTCCTCTCTTAATTCCTCGAAATCAGTTCGATTCGAGGGATATCAGTGGTTTAGGAGGGTATCGGGGATTTGAAGAAATAAAAGGGATTATAAGAAATGTGCAGTTTCGGAAGGAAAAGAAGCCCCAGATCAATCCAAGATTTTGCCTTCGTTGGGTGCTGGTCTTGTGAATGTCAGTGCTTATTGATGCAGCTATAAAGCCAATAGTCAGAAATTTTTTTTATAAAAATAGAGGAAAAAAATCCGGAGAAATATAAGCCCAGGGCTTATATTTATATTAGAGCATTTACGGTATATAAATATTTTAGTGTTTTGTGCCAGTTAAAAATAAATGGGAGGGAATTATTAATGATTGTTGTGTTAATAAATGTTTTAATAAAATGAAAAATACAAAATGCATCAAAGGAAATGGATTCGTTAAATTAATTGATGATGAAAATATTAAATATATTAATTGCGTTGGTAAAGGTAAATTAATGTCGGCGCGATCCCTGGTATTATTTAAATATTTTTAGGTATTAATAAATACTTCGAGGTTTACACTGAAAATGATTTTGATGAGCCATACGATTGCGTTGATTATTCTTTATTTTATTTTGAAATTAAAGTTAAAATAGAAGGAGAGAAGTTTAGCTGTATCAGTGTTGATCTAAGGAATGATAATAAGGAGGCGATTAGTTTGCGTCCATTGTATGGAGTAATTGAAAATGAAAAGCGTGAAATATTTAAACTTGATGATGACTTTTCTTGGAATGATGAGGATATTTTTGGTTGTGGATTAGTTTATCCGCCAACTGAAAAGGATAAAAAGTTGCCGTATATTTTCTATACAAAAAATGGGGAACAAATTGGTTTGAAAAATTTTAGGGGTGATTATCATTTTTTTTAATTTTTAAGGTAAAGCTATTTTGTTGAAAGAAAATTTTGACTCGTATGCACCATTTGTGCATTTAAGATGTTGTTCTGTAGAAGCTAACTTTGGAAATAATTTGGAAATTAAGCCTTTTTGTTATGACATTACAAAACATTTTGTGATTAAAGAATTTTATGAAGACTCTGATGTTGATTGATTTGAGAAGTTAAATATTTTGAGGAAAATAAAAAACATTTTTAATGTTTTTATGACAAGGAAATCATTTTTTTAAATAAATTTGTTGTTTTTGAATAATTTGTTTTATAAGTTTGGCGGGTAAGGAGGCGATTTGAAGTAGCCTATTCAGAGTACGGCTAAAAGGGAACGAATGATTCGAAAGCCCTTGATAAGCGGTATTTTTTTTCAACCTCAATAGATCAAATCTTATCAATCATTAAAAATTATAAAGCAAAAAATGTGAAAAATGCCAAATAATCGCACTTCCCTAGCCTTCTACTTTTTTATCAAATTATTCGTACTTTTTAAAAATTCGTACTTAAAGACCCCAAAAACAGCTTAGTCCCCCTGACCATTTCGAGCCCAGATGATTTTTTTAATTTTCAAAAAATGTCATGGTTCCCATTTTTTGGCCTTTTATAATGTTTTTTTGTCATTTGGCAGTTTTAGACAAGAAAGATGTATTTTTTAACTTTAAATTTTTTTCCAGGCTTTTTAAATTTAGAAAAATGGCAGACAACGATTATGAAAGAGCAAAGGAACAAATTGAGGATTTTCTTCGTAATTTCTACACTGAAGATGAAAATGAATTAAAAACCTTTAAATATTTAAATCAAATTGCACAAATTGCTAAAAGACAACAAATTTCTTTTTATATTGAACAAGACGATGTTTATGTTCACAATCCTGAACTTTATACTTCAATTAATGGTAATACAGTCCGGTTTCGTTTACTTTTTAGTGAAGTTGTTCAAAAACTTGTTGAGGAAGCGCTTGGGGATGAACAGGTTTTTTGTTTATTTTTTAAATATTTTTTGTATATCAGTTGGATATGAGGGTGATTTTAAGGAATTTTTAGATGAGGATAACCTCAAATAATTTCTGTAAATTTCCAATTATTCCTAAGATTAGAAATCCTTTTTTTTATCAGGGTTGCCGGCCCGGTCCGAAAGATCGAGTCGCGCATCGAATTTTGGCCCGAAAAAGACTCGATCGGTCCGTTCCGAATAAATGACTCGAACGTCGGCCCGACTTGAAAACGGCAACCCTATTTTTTATTTAATGAAAAACTCTGTATCTGAGTTTTATTTTTAAAAATTAAAGTAATTTGGGAAATTCTTTTATTTTTAAATTGTTTAAGTTCAAAAATTGATATTTATTGGGAAAATTTAATTTCTTTATATTTTTTTCCATTTTGATCTATTTAATTCTACTTTAAAAATCCCCTCTTTTTTTCTAGCCAGCAGTAATCGACGCTTTAGATGCTTTTTTATTTCAACGTCTATATATGGATAAAAAAATGCGTCTTGACAAAGGTGATTTGACACAAGAAGATGATCCTCGTAGAAATTATCCACCAGAATTGCTTCGTCGATTGTATTTATTTTTTAATTTAATTTTCAAAAATTTTTTAAAATTTTTAGTGAAGTTTATTTCAAAGTTCGGGATGAAATTAAGCCGTTGGCAGTTAGAGAACTTCGTGCACAATTTGTTGGTAAACTTGTTTCTATTAAAGGGATTGTTATTCGGGCAACAGAAGTAAAGCCTTTAGCGAATGTTATTACTTATATTTGTGACACTTGTGGAGCTGAAGCTTTTCAACCGGTTTTTTTTTATTTTTAATACTAAAATTTTAATGTTTTTTTGTTCATATTCTCTGGCGTTTTTATTTTTTTACCTTAGAAAATTTTTTAGACCTTTGGGGCATAGGTTGCTAGAAAAATTCTGACAAGGGAACTTTCCGAACTGTGACCCAAAGTTTTTAAATAAAAATTATACCATCGTGTAGAGCATGTTCGATAGCTCATGGGGGTCAGGGCCAAAAAAGCAGAGTATAGGAATAAGCTATCGAACATGCTCTACACGATGACATAATTTTTATTTAAAAATTTTTGGTCACAGTTCGGAAGGTTTTTTGGTCACAGTTCGGAAGGTTTTTAAAAATTATGTTAGCCTTATTTTGATATTGTTAATCTAAAATTAAAATATTTTTTATTCCCATTCAAATTATTAGTTTCCTTGGGATTCTAAATTTGTTTCTTCTTTATTTTCCCTTTTTGTTCGGGGTTTGTATTTTTTATTTAAAAATTAATTCTACTGATTTATTTTTTAAAATATTATTTCAATCAAAAGGTAAATTCACTTTCGTATATGCCAGTCTTCAATTGTCCAAGCAATGAATGTATACAAAGTAAAGCGAATGGACGTTTACAAATGCAAATTCGTGGTTCAAAATTTGTTAAATTTCAAGAAATTCGAGTTCAAGAAACGGTTTTTTAATTAAAAAAATTAAAAATTATTTATAATTTTTAGACTGAACAAGTTTCGGTAGGAGGAATTCCTCGCTCTTTAACTGTTTATTTGACCGGGGAAAATACTCGAAAAGCCATTCCTGGCGATACTGTTCAAGTTTGTGGTGTTCTTGTTCCTCAACTTCGAACAGGTTTTCGTCAAATGGTTGGAGGGCTTGTGACGGAAGTATTTTTGGAAGCACATGTATTTTCTATTTAATTTTGTAAAAATTATTTTTATTTTTTCTTAGCATATTCAAAATAATCGAGACGAAAATGAAGAATTTTTGGATGATGAATTGACTGAAGAAGAGATTCAATTAGTCAGTCATGACAATTTTTATGATCATCTTGGTTTGTTTTTTTTATTTAATTGAGGTTTTCTTCCATATGTGAGATCAGGCCCGTAGCCGGGGGGGGGGGGGGGATTACCCCCCCCCCCCCCAAATGGGGAAAAGGAAAAAATTTGGGGAAGGGCTGGGGCCTCTTGGGAATTTTTTGATCTCTAAAAATCAAAATCTCCTAATATCTCTTAATAAAAAGCGTGATGGCATCAGATTTACTCCTTCAAATTACACTCGAGAAGCCACCATAATTTTCCACTTTACAATTTTATTAATTCGGTTTTGAAAGCAAAATTTTTATTTCTATTTCCGGCGTTTTTTCCTTCCGATTTCCGACTTTTGAGCCAGTTCCGATTTCCGGCTTTTCCGATTTCCGACACCTCTGACTGTTCCGACCCACCTATGGATAGCATTAATTTTTAATATTTTTCTGTAAACGTAATTTTTAGCATATAGCATTGCACCTGAAATTTATGGTTTAACTGATGTCAAAAAATCACTTTTGCTTTCACTCGTTGGAGGTGTCAATAAAAATGCAAGCGGAATGCGTATTAGAGGTGCATTAAATATTTTGTTGATGGGAGATCCTGGAGTTGCAAAATCTCAATTATTAACTTATGTTGACCGACTTGCACTTCGCTCACAATATACGACTGGACGGGGTTCGAGTGGTGTTGGATTGACTGCTGCTGTGATTAAAGATACACTTACTGGTAAAAAATTTTTTTAAAGATAATTTTGTTTATTCCAAACAATAGGGATTAAAATGAACCATTTATTGGTCTTCCAAAAATCGATCTTTTTTTCTCATGGTGGTTTTCTTTTGACAAACCACCGAAAAATTTGTTAAATCATTTAGCGACAAAAAATGGAAAAAAGTACTTTGCTGGAAGCTTTTAGCTACAGCTCTATACTTTAAGTTCAAATTACATGTGTAATCCCAGAATACGTCCAGTAATTTTTAAAAATGTTTTCTTAATTAAAATTAATTTCAAAGGTGAGGTTTCGTTGGAAGGTGGTTCTTTAGTATTAGCTGATCGTGGAATTTGTTGTATTGATGAATTTGATAAAATGGTGGAGGGCGATCGAACGGCTATTCATGAGGTTTGTTTTTAATTTTCTAAATCCTATTTTACTCTTATTTAAAGGTAATGGAACAGCAAACAATTTCAATAGCAAAAGCAGGGATAATGACTTCATTAAATGCTCGTGTTGCAATAATTGCTGCTGCCAATCCAGCGTATGGCCGTTATAATCCAAGCAGATCAATTGAAGACAATATACGTTTACCTGCTGCACTTTTGTCTCGTTTTGATATTCTTTGGCTTATTCAAGATACCCCTGATAGAGATTCTGATCGAAAATTGGCAGATCATATTACTTATGTACATCGTAAAGGTGAACAGCCAGATGCGACATTTAAGCCTGTGGATATGAAATTGTTTAGGTTCGTTATTTTTCTTGTAGCAGTTTAATCCTAATCACCATGGGCTGGTTTTTCGTCAAATAAGAATGGGAAATTACTTATTGTGTCTATTTTCGAATGGCACAGAAGCTTGAATTGCACGATTTTAGAAGCTGTGTTTTTTTGAAAAGAAATCCGGGGAACAGGTCCATCGCCAATCCTCCTGGATGAGTAACTCATTTTTGATTAACATAGAAAACAATATTTTAGAAAGTACATTGCTGTCTGTAAACGAAAAGATCCAGTGCTACCGGACGACCTGAAGGAACTTTTGGTCGATAAATATGTTGAGCTTCGACGTGAATCAAAAAATAGCGCTGATTCGACATTTACATCACCTAGAATACTTTTGGTTTGTTTTTCTTTTTTTTTCTTTAATTTTAAATATTTTTATTTTAGGCTGCAATTCGAGCGTGTACTGCATTAGCTCGCCTTCGTCTTTCAAATGTAGTAGAAGCAGCTGATGTGAAAGAAGCATTGCGTTTGCTTGATTCTGCAAGAGAATCTCTACGTGCTCATAAACAAACAACTACTGACAGGTTTATTTGAGTTTTTTTGTTGTTTTTAAATTTATTTTTCAAGAAGTCGCGATCCTGTTAATCGAGCATTTGATACTCTTCGGGAAATGTTACGTGAAAGTGATGGTCAACAAGTACTGCTTGAAAAGCTCTACGCTCGTTGTGCTCAACGTGGTATAGTCTATGGAGTAGTCGACGAATGTATTTATGGACGCTGGAAGCATGCACTGTTTGTTGACCCGACAAACAAAACAGTTGGAATTGTTTGAAATCTTTTAATTGATGAAGGCTGAATTTTATGATGATTTTGAATTTTTTAAATTTATTTCAATCTTTGTTTAAAACTTAAAACTCGCGAAATATTTTCTGCCAAAACATTTTAACCAAACTTCACTTTTTTATATTAATAATTTATTTTGTATTTATTTTGGTAAATTTTGACATTTTGGTTTAAAAATAAAAGTAATTAAATTATTATAATTAGATTTTATATTAAAAAAAGGGTTCTGTTTCCAAAATTAAAATATTCATTAAATATGAGAACAATTAAAAAAATTAGCACGCAAGATTTAGAAAAAATAGGGAATAATTAAAGGAAAGGCAGATTCAAAGATGTTTTAAATAAAAATTAAATATAAAATTAAACCTATTATCAGTCAAAACAAGTTAAACATCTTTGAATTTCATTTATTTAGCGGGGCAAATTAGACCTAATGAAAAAATAAATGGGAATCATATGTGAAACAGCCATATGGAGATTGTCTTATTACTATATTGAGACAAAAAAAAACGTTTTTTAGTAAAATCGTTAAAATTTCGAAGACCGGAAATTTTCCAAAACTCAAAACAAAGGCTGGACCCGAAGACCAAGACTTGACCCCAGATGGTGAGACACACACACACACATCTGCCCACGGTGAAAAGTAACGAATGTCTAAAACTTTTGCGAAGACGAAGAAGCCTGTGGCGATGAGCGCAACAACATTATTCAATTACAAAGTCTTTCGTCCAAGTTTATCCGCAACATATCCAGATGAAAGACCTCCGGCAATTCCTCCAAAGGCAAAAATACTGACAGCCACCGAACTTAAAAAAGAAAATCGTTGTGTGTGAAGATTTAAGGCTTTGAAGCCCTCACCATTCCGTTTCCATATCAGCGTTTGTCATTCTTTTTTCATGTTTGTTCTTTAATTAGAAAAGTAAAACCGTTAATCAATTTTTAGCAAACCAGCAACCAGTCCAATGACAAGTCTGCCCGCGGTAAGTAGCGAATGTTTAAATAAGTAGAGGAATAAGTAAATAAGTGGTAATAAGCTACTCAATCGTAATATCTTTGGTAATAAGTAGGGATGGGATTTATATGGACTATCAATCGAAAAATATGGACATATAATATGGACTAAAAATCTCAAAATATGGACTGAAATATGGATTATAATCCAAAATATGGATCAAATATGGGCCAAAAACTACTAATTTTTAACGCAAAAATTTTCATCTTAAAGCAGAAAATGATAAATAAGCTAATTTTAATGCAAAATATTACAAAAAAATGAATTTAAAGTAATTATTTTGTTTCTAAACATACTTTGTATAATATTTGGGCCGAAAATTTTTTGAAAATTTTTTATAAAATTTTAATTTTTGATTTTTGACAAAAATTTTACGAATTTTTTTTTCAAAAAATTTTTTTACAAAAATTTTTGACCAAAAATTTCATAAATTTCAAAATTTTAACCAATTTTTGGCAAAATTTTACAAAAAATGACGAAATATGGATAAAATATGGAAATATGGACGGAACGCCAAAATATGAAAAAATATGGAAAATATGGATTGATAACTCATTATCGGTCTTATCAACATATGCTAAAACTATGTTTTTTGTGCGTTTCACGACCCAACTAGGTCAGGAAAAAAATATGGAAATCCATATAAATCCCATCCCTAGTAATAAGCTACTTATAGCTACTTATTTAAACATTCGCTACTTACCGCGGGCAGACTTGTCATTGGACTGGTTGCTGGTTTGCTAAAAATTGATACGGTTTTACTTTTCTAATTAAAGAATGGTTCGCGGAAGCGTACAATAAAGGACTCGACAAACATGAAAAAAGAATGACAAACGCTGATATGGAAACGGAATGGTGAGGGCTTCAAAGCCTTAAATCTTCACACACAACGATTTTCTTTTTTAAGTTCGGTGGCTGTCAGTATTTTTGCCTTTGGAGGAATTGCCGGAGGTCTTTCATCTGGATATGTTGCGGATAAACTTGGACGAAAGACTTTGTAATTGAATAATGTTGTTGCGCTCATCGCCACAGGCTTCTTCGTCTTCGCAAAAGTTTTAGACATTCGTTACTTTTCACCGTGGGCAGATGTGTGTGTGTGTGTCTCACCATCTGGGGTCAAGTCTTGGTCTTCGGGTCCAGCCTTTGTTTTGAGTTTTGGAAAATTTCCGGTCTTCGAAATTTTAACGATTTTACTAAAAAACGTTGTAAATCAAAAACTAACCATTTAGCCTCCTATCCATCCCCAATATGTCCTGCTTCCATTTTAATTTACTTGGGAAATGTGAAATTACTTACTGCAAAACGATCACATGTATTATTACAAGCAACGAATCGATAAATAAATTTTGGAGGGCGTTCATCAAAAATTACCTCATCATTTTTTGTTTTATTCCCACTTCTTTGAAAACCATTTTGTGGTGACAATGACTTTCCATTAACATTTTCCACTGTTAAATTCTGCCGAAAATTTTGTTTATTGCAATTTTCTTCCAAAAGTTCAGCAACTGTTCTTTCATTATTTAATGCTTTGAAAGGATGTGAAATTATCAGATTTGTATAAAAATATGAATCTTCTTGATTTTTGCGTAAAATAAGAACATATTCTTCATTATTTGTGCTGTCTTGTAAATCTTGTAAATTGCTTTTGAAATCTCTTGCCAAATAGTCAATATCACGTCGAGGATTCATCCATAAATTAATTTCTTCTCTTTCACTTTCTACTGGCATCAATTCAACACGATACTTTAAATTTAAGAGGTTTACAGTAAAAATAAAATTATGTTTGTTAAGATATTTTACTTTCTATATTAAATAAGTCTCATGGATTCCCCTGTAAACCTTGCGTTATTCGCAAGGTTTAAATGTCCTTTTATTAAACTGTTTTTAATGTTTAATAAAAGGACATTTACCCGTGAAATCAACAAAACTTAAGAAAAAATTTTTTAAAAACCTTATGTCGATTTTTCCAATCAGCTTCCAATTCTGCTCTTTTAAATAAATATTCAATTAAAAATTCAACTATAAAATTTAAAAAAATTATTTAAATCTTTTAATTTTTTAAACCTGTAGTTGTTGGTGGCACATATAAATATCTTGGTTTAAGTAAACATTGGGGTAAATCCTTTATTCTATAATTGGTTCCATCTGGCCAAAGAACAATTGCCTAAATTTTTAAAAAATTTAGAAAAAAAGAACTAATGTTCTCACCACCATATTATGTAAATCTCTTCTAATAGGCCTTCTGCTGTTGACAATTTCATTGATTGATTTTTGAGCTGACAGAGGTCGAGGTGATGTCTAGAAAAATTAATAAAGGAAATTTTTTTAATAAAAAGTAAGTTGAGGCCTTATTTAACACGAAGTTCTTATTCTCATAAATTAGTTGAATAAAAGTAAAAATAAGAATCCCACTAAAGAAGTCGAACAAGGCAAATCCGAAGACTGAAAACTCAGAATTTTTAATATAAAAATTTTAACTCAGTCAGTCAGGGTTTTTCAAAATTAAAGAAATACCTTTGTTTTAACTGGTGATTTTTTAAAAGAATAAGAGCTTGTAGAAGGGCCATTAAATGCTGACGAAATTGAGGGATTTTGACTATTAATAAAATCTGCTGACGGACAGTTTGAAATGCAAAATTTTGCAAGTTTTGGATTTGATTCACAATCCTGTTGGGAAGATATTCCATTTAGTGTTAATTCAAAACCATCATTTTTGAGGGTGTCAGTTACTTTCCGTTTGACAGCGATTCGATTATGTTGCTTTATCTGCAAAATTAGGTAATGAAAAATAAAGACTGAGTTAGAGTTGTATGGGGACAACGATAACATATTTTAAGTAAAGAATCGAGGAGTCTGATAAATATTTTTCAAATTATAAGACCTACCCTTGTTAATAAACTAGAGAAATTGGAATCCAATTCGAATTTTGTTGCCATCCCGCATTTTGGGCAATTTGCATTATTTTCTATACAAGGAGAACAAAATCTATGTAAACATTTCTTTAAAAAGATAAATAAAGTTATTTTTAATTGAAAAACAAACAAACAATAGCAATATTAGGCTGTTCTCCAAGTTCACTTCCACATTGTTCACACATTAATTGGAGAAAAAGGGAATTACGTTGATTAAATTTAATATCATGTTTCATATCCAAAACATTGAAATTGTAATGATTTTTGATTGAAATAATCAATTGTGATTGAAAAATAAAAGGAATTGATCAAGATAATAAACAGTGATTTGGATAGAAGTGTCTAACATTTCCCCCTTTTTCTTTTCCTCACTCTCATTTTTCAATTCATCTATACGAATTCTCTCGGTGTCTAGTTTTTGAAAGATTGCCAAATGTAAACATTTTGCCAAAATCAGATTTAATGCCAAATCGAAAACTAAATAGTCTTGTGTTCTTTCTAGAGGTCGGCGCGGGACGGGATCCCGCGCGGGATTTTGCGGGGTCCCGCTCCCGCAATCCCGCACTTTTTTCGAATTGCGGGATGCGGGATTTTGCGGGGTTTTTCCCGCGGGATCCCGTCCCGCAAAGATTTTTTTAAAAAATCCCGCATGCGGGATCCCGCAAACACGATTTTGCCGACCTCTAGTTCTTTCCTTGCTTTAAGTGATTTTCGAGGGAAGATTTGTTTTTAAAGTTTTATCTTTTTAGGTGCTTGCCTAATAGTTATTCTTGGCTTTTTTCTATACTTATCAAAAATTATTTCAGACTTTTTTTAATTTTTTGAATTTCACATTTCCTACTTTTAACTTTCAAAATGGCCGATCCTCGTGCTAAAGTTCCTTGCGACGTCTGCGGGTTTAAAGTTCCAAATGGCAGGGTTCGTTTATGTTTTTGTTAATTTACTTTTTTTTATTTTTCTAGATGAAAGGTCATCTGTTTGAGTGTCAGGCAATGCATCCTTTCCCGTGCGGACTTTGTACACGAGGGTTTTCTTCACAACAGGGTGTAGCAAATCATCAAGGTTTAGCGCATTCTGCTGAAGAGCGTGGCACAAGATTTCGTTGCACGTTAGTTTTATTTTTTAATGTTTGTTTAAAATCGCCGATGCTCGATTAACGTTTCTTGCGAATTTTTGCGGGTTCGCGTTAACATTTCCTATCTCCTCTAAAACTAGGTGCTTTTTGAATTTAGCATTAATAGTTATGTATCGATGAACTTCCAGTAAACTTTTTGTATTTTTGGAGGAAAATTGAATTTAGGTTCACTGCCAAACTTTTTCATTTTAGACATGCTGATTGTGACTTTGGTACTAACTTTAACAAGAACTTAGAAGCACATTTGCTTAAACATCAAACGGGATTTCGACGTTCACGGTCTCGTTCACGTTCTCGATCGCGTCAGCCTGGGGGTAATCCGTATACTGCTCCACGACCGAATCAGCCACCTCCGTTACAACCTCAAGAGGGTCAACAACAAGTTGAAGAGGAATGTGTTGAGATGGAGAATGAGTACTTACCTCGAACGGTCTGATTACTCTTTTAAATTAAAAATTTTTGTTTAAAGGTTGGTAGATCTGCAGACAGAAATGTTCAGCGAAACGATCGTTCTCAAATGCCTGTTTTACAGAAAATGGAAAAGATTCAGCAGCAACCTAAGATTCGTCACTCGCGATCTCGTTCACGTTCTCGTGCGAAACGATCTAATGCTTCAAATCCGAATCGACCAGTTCAAATGTCTCGAGAGGACCGGCAACACTATGAAGAAGAAATTGATGTGGAGTACCATCCACAAACGGTTTTTTATTATTTAAAAATTCTAAATTTGTTTAAAGGTTGGTAGAGCTGGACATTCGAAAAGAAATCCTCAAATTGATCTATCTAACGAGCCTGAAGTACAGCAACTTGATCAAGTAAATTTAATTGTGCTTAATTTTCCGTTTATCCTCTTTGAATACTAGGCTTGCGTAGATTTTCTTTTTCAACCTTAAAAATTTGTTCTTTTAAAGGCTACAACTAGTACTGCATCTATGGATGAAAATATTCAGTGCCCCATTCAAGAGCCAGAAATTCAACAGGTTGAACAGGTCGCCAATGAAGAGGCATGCTTTGTACTTTTAAATTCTCATTTTGTTAGGATTGTATTTTGAACCCCTTTAAATTAAATTTCATATTCTGTCAGTTCCACTGCTCTTGTTTGTGTTTAATCATAAATTGGTAGAACATGAATATTTTATGATTTCCCTTAGGAGCTCTATAATTTCTAAATTTAGAATAAAATTTCCATCTAGTTTTAGTAATTTTTGACAAAAACTATCCATTATAATCCAAAGATTTTCATTAATTTTATTTTTAAGGCAGCAATAGTTACGATTGATGATGATGAAGAAATTGGACCTCTTCCAGGATTTACAAATCTTCAACTTGTCGATCCAGTAAAAGCCCGTCTAATTATGGCTGCAGAAAGTAAATCTTTAGATGATCTTGTTAGAGTAAGTTTTTTTTTATTTTTAAAATTAAAAAATTTTCTTTTTAGAATTTGCGCGAAAATAATGATATTCTACATAGATTTTGTTTGGAGCGAGGTTTGGATTATGGAACTCAAAATACTGCAAATGCGATTGAATGTTATATTTTAAATTTTATTAGTAATCATTATATTGCTGTTTTTTGAGCTTTTAGATTTTTAGGGACTTGGGGTCAGGGCTGCACGCAATTGCAGATTGCGAGTTGCAGATTTTTTTTTTAAATTGCGAGTTACGGAATCTTTTTTTAATTGCGTGCAGCCCTGTTTGGGGTAGCTCTTGCACTTTTTTTAACATTTGGAACCATTTAGTTTTTCGACACTCTGTCCAATAACGCAATAAGTATGCCTACTTCCACACCTAAAATCTGACCTCTAGCCACGCCCTTAACACTCATGAAATATTTAATTTTAAAAGTTATTTCTAATTTTTCAGTTTACTTTAGCAACTTTTCTGTCCATGATGAATTTGCCGATGATGATGATTAGAATTGAATATTTTGTTTGATGGATTTTTGGAAAGCCGGTGGCGAATTCACAATGAACGATTCTAATTTAATACATTATTATATTTGTTTGAATCTCCTCACGAATTTAATTTTAAAGACCTACTATTAGCCTTTATTCTACCTATAATTTTATCATACTTATCAATCTGTTAATCTTTCCGAACTCTGCTAGATATATACTTTGAAATTAAATATCTCGGCTAAAATTAGGTAAACTCAGATTTACATTAAGTATAATTAAGCTGACACAATGCTAGCCGAAAAATCTAATTTTAAAGCTAATAACAAAGAAAATTCACAGTAGATTATTTTATAAATCTCCTCGCAAAGTTTATTTTTTGTTTTAAAAAAATGATTGTTACGGAATTTTCACATTTTAATTCGAATTTTTAAAAAATCGTTTTAACTAGTTTGTGTCGACATTTTGCTCTGTCGAGATTAAGATTCCGACCGTATATGAAAGGAATGCGGCACTCAAATTTTTTTCCTTATTCTTAAAAATGGTTAATTTTCTTATATTTTTCTCTCTATTTTTGACAAACAAAACACAGACAAAGAAAACACGGACAAAGACGGACAGACAAACAAAACACGGACGAAGACGGACAGACAAACAAAACACGGACGAAGACGGACAGACAAACAAAACACGGACGAAGACGGACAGACAAACAAAACACGGACGAAGACGGACAGCATTTATAGTCTTAAGGCACAAATCAAAAATAGAGAGAAAAATATAAGAAAATTAACCAAATTTAAGAATAAGGAAAAAAATTTGAGTGCCGCATTCCTTTCATATACTGCCAAGATTCCTATTTTGAGAGTATGGCCGTTTGAGAATTGCCCGTTTCGGTCTATGGCCATAACTCTATTCGTCCGATTCTGATAATTCTCATATCCGTGTCGACGCAGAAGACCCACAGACAAAAGATCCAAAATCATTTTTCTTGTTCTTATTCTATTGTGCTTCCATATGGCTCCTTACCTTTGGTATTTTTGGGGTTTTTGCTGCTGCGGAGGAGCCAGGCATGCCCACTTCAGCGATAATAGGAATAGGACTATGTTACTAGTGCAGAACCCAGCGACCGTTGACTCCCTTCGAGACGCGCGCCGCAAAACCCCGCGCGAAGTGCGGGGTTTTGCACAAGCGTTTCGCCGACACCCCATAGGTTTACTTCTTCTAGGCTTTCATTAAAAATTTTTCCTTGTGGGTCTCCTGTCTGTGGGTCTTCTGTCACTACACCCTCATATCATTCGAAAGGTCTCGTAATGCGGCATCTTTCTCATAATTAGAACCAGAACTGCACGAAAATTTTTCGTTTTGCTTCGTTTTCGTAGATTTTCATGGATTTTTGATGATTTTCGTTTTGTTTCGCGTTTCGTTTAAAAATAAATTTTTTCGTTCCTTTCGTTTCGTATTTCATTAAAAATATTTTTTCGTTTCGTTTTCGTTTCGTAAACTCCATTTTTAAACGAAAATGACGAAAAAATATTCGATATTTTAGACAGTTTTTTTTCTATTTTGTCGTATTTCTAAGCCAAAAATTGAAAATTTTTCTCCCGGGGACTGAAAATTAAAAAAAATTTTTGCATGCGGCGCTGAAAAAGGGAGAAATCTGGCTTCTTAAACTTCGAAATTCTCAAAATTTTCGCCTGCGGCGCTGAGAATGTATGAAAAGTCGAGGCATTAGTAGAGATATTTTAGGATATAGCGGAATCTAATCAAGGGACTGGTCTCCCTTGTATGTATATACCTCGGTAGCGGAGCAGGACGAATAGGCGCGGCCGAATAGGCGCGGACGAATAGGCGCGGCCGAATAGGCGCCGAGACAAATAGGCGCGGGACGAATAGGCGCGGGACGAATAGGCGCCCGAAGTTATTTTTTCCTAGAATTTTTTTCTAATTTTCTTCTTCTGATTTTTTTCTTCAGTTTTTTTATTTTTTTCTTCTGATTTTCTAACATTTTTAAAATCTTAATTAAAAAAAGAAACATCAGAACTTCTGCTAAAGCTGGTGAATTCGTGTGTTCTAAGACATGTGCACGAATGGCGTAGTGACAGAAGACCCACAGACAGAAGACCCAAGGACAGAAGAACCACAGACAAAAGACCCACAAGAAAATTTTTTAACTAAAACTTTATAAGAAATTTTCTGAAATTTCTGAAAAAGATTTCCAATTTCTCAAGGCACAAAATTAATAAATTTTAAAATATAAAAAAAATTTATTATAAAGTTAATCAAAAGAATTTTTAGGATTAAATTTTATGGAGGAGTCGTCACAGACATGAACTTCGTCACAGACATGAACTTTGGTTTTTTTTAAAAAAAAATTTTGGTTTTCAATCTTTTCATATTCAAACAAAAATTTGGAACTTATAAATTTGGAACTAGAACTAGCTTGGAACTAGTTCCAGAACTGGAACTAAGGAATTTCAAAAATGGAGTTCCGGAACCGGAACTGGAACTACAAAAATTAAAAACCTAGTTCTGGAACTGAAACTAGTTCCAGAGAAATTTTGGAACTTTGACATCACTGGTTGGAACAACTTCACCTGTTGTTGCAACATTCCCCATTGCTAAAATAACATGCCCGTGGTTGGAACAAACTTCCTTGTCATTGGAACAACGTCCCAGTGTTGGAAGAACCCTCCAGATTTTGGAACAACCTTCCCTAATATTGAAACAACTTTCCCGTTGTTGGATCAGCCCCTTATTGTGGAAAACAAATAGAATCCCCTGCGCCAACAACCATTGCACCAAAATTTATGCACAATAGCGGCTAGATTCTAAAAAGATAAAGGGAAACAAAAAATACAAAATTTAATCGTTCCATCACTATTTGGTTTATCAAATATATAAAGTCTACCATCGTAATTTAGCTTTTTCTTCCCATTTTTAGTGTCAATTTCACGATTACAAAACATTCTTTTCTGTAAAAGAAAAAATTTAAAAAATAATAAAATGACAAAAAGGAACTTTTGCTAAAACCGTTTGGGCGCTTGAATAATTTCGGGCGCCTATTCGTCCCGCGCCTATTCGTCTCGCGCCTATTTGTCTCGGCGCCTATTCGGCCGCGCCTATTCGTCCGCGCCTATTCGGCCGCGCCTATTAGTCGTGTACCCCTCGGTAGGTAATCGTGGAGAATTGGGGATACACTTTTAAAAACCTTAAAAATAATTATTTTTGTCTGAGAATCATTTTATATAGGTAATCGACTATGCTGATCACGAATCTGATATCAGATTTTGTCAAATATGACATTTTATCTATGATTTTTTATTATATACTTGATTTGGGGGCGCTTTAGTATATGCCCAGTTTTTTCAGCGAAGATTCCGTTGGTCATAACGTTGTTCAGAATCATTCAATCGAGCTGATTTTGGTGTCATTCGACTCAGCTCGTCGAACCCTTTCGAATTAGCTATTATTTGCTTAATCGAATTTTTTGACCGTAAAAATTTTCAAATTTCGGGGGTCTGTAACTCGGTCCTATGAAGTCGGATCGCGGTGATTTCAGTGGCATTCGACTCAGCTCGAATAGGCGTGTCAGATTAGCCCTAAATTTTAATTTCGAATTTTTTACCCCGAATCCGACTTGGTCAAAATCGGGTCCGGGGTTCGAACTATACAAATTCTAAGCTCAGATTTGTGATCAGCATAGTCGATTACCTATATAAAACGATTTTCAGAAAAAAATAATAATTTTTAAGGTTTTTAAAAGTGTATCCCCAATTCTTCACGATTACCCCTCGGTACAGTCCCATTGTTTTAATAAGATCATTAAGGATAAAGGGGAAATCGAGGCTTTGGAGGGTTGAAAATATATCTCAAAAAGGGTTGAAAAATCGAGCCCCACCCTCACTTAGAGCCTGACCCCCTAATAGAGCCCCATTCTGGAGGATAGTTGATTTGGTTCCAGCCTAATCCTAATCCCTCTATATACTTTTACTCCCTAAATCGGTAATATCAGAAAATTTGGATTATCAAATAGGATTTAGGGATTTGAAGGATTTTCAAGGGATCTAGAGATTTGAATTTGATTTTTTCCGATCTATAGTTATACGATCGCTAAAAATTATCAACACCACAATAAATTAGCTATTTTTGTAACTAAATTAGGCTAGGTACTAAAGTCCTTTGTCTAAGTTCTAACAAAAGAATAAACGAGGTACGACAGTAACTAACAAATTATAAAACAAATAACAATCTACTACATGAATATTGTTGAAAATAAAGACTAAATGAGTAGTAATAGAATAGCACTGCACTAACGCCCTAGAATAAATATTAGTATGACTTTTATACTAAAGCTAATACCCAACAAAGTTTATGGCCAAAAATAGATGTAATTATATGTAGGCTTTAAATTTGGATGGCGACTTGATGGGAGAAAATATTATAGTGAAAATCAGTCTTTAGTCTAAAACTAATGCAAATTAAAAAATATACTTTACTTCAAGAAGTCAATGAAAATCAACAATTTTTTCTAAATATTTATTTCTACGATAAATCAAAAAGTTTATTTTCCTCATTCAAATTCTACTTTCTTTATTTTAATTTTGACATCATAACTCGATCCATTATTCCATTCTTCGTTGTAAAATGAGAATCTCACTTTTGGATCATAAATATTGGCAATTTGATAAATGGCAGATTTTAAATTATTCATTTGTTTAATTTCAACTTTTTCTGCTCTCTCGCTTACTTTAAAACTTGTGGGAGAAGAATAATCAATGGTAATATAATGTACCATTTTTAAACAGTCTCTGGATGTTGCTATATACTAAAAATTAAAAAAATTCTCTTTTAACATTTCTGAGAAGCCAACATATCGGGACGACATTTTTGATTAATCAGGTAAATGTCCAGCTCGTGGCCTATATGTCCGCAAAAGGCATTTCTGCAAAAAGCATTTTTGCTGCTTTCTCCTCCTTACCGTTTCTTTTCTTTGATGGGTTAACATCTTGGCGAACTACTTTGTGGAGTAAGCATGAAAAAGAGTTTATGTACAAATTAATTAAATAAAAATTTAAAGAATATAAATTTGTGAAAAAAAATTATAAATTTTTAAATTAAAAAATGTCGCTTTTTAACACCCTCATTCATTATTTTTAAAATTTTATTAAAATTTAAGACAATTATTTCTTAAATTTTTAGTAAAATACCTATTTAAGTAAGATTGTCTGCAACCGGTTATTAACCGGTACCCCCGGTTTTTGTTAAATCTAAATTTTAGAAATCAGGTTTTCGGTTTTGAGTTTCAGGTTTATATTCTTTAAATTTTTATTTAATTTGTACATAAACTCTTTTTCATGCTTACTCCACAAAGTAGATTCGCCAAGATGTTAACCCATCAAAGAAAGGAAACGGTAAGGAGGAGAAAGCAGCAAAAATGCTTTTTGCAGAAATGCCTTTTGCGGACATATAGGCCACGAGCTGGACATTTACCTGATTAATGTACAAACAGCTCCTCAACTGGTTTCACGACTTATGGCCAGTGTCTTGGATAGTTTACACAAGTTATTTTTGTCAATGAGGTCCCGATATGTCTCCCTACCAAACAGCTTACTTCAGCAATATAATCATAAAGCATTGTTATATTTATATTATTCAAAATTCCTGCACGTCTAGTAAACATCAAATAAACTTCTTCAAAATTGTCTCCTCGTATTAAAATTTCAAATAAAATATTTATATATTGTTTCAGGTCTGCTCTATCTATAAAAAAATGGAGTATAAGAGTTCCACCAACTAAATGATTCAAAATAAATTTGAATAAATATTCAATTGTGTTATCCATAACGTGCAAATTGGATCTCTGAATATAAAATTGTTTAGGAATTCTTCCACATAATAATTCAATTAATTCTGGATTGAACACAAAATCATCAATAAAGCCATATTTAAAAGAACAATTAAATAATTTATTTAAATAAAAATAAACAATTTTGATGTCCTCTTTGTTTTTAATAATTGTTGGCAGTTGAAGTTTAATATGATGAGTGGCATCGGCAGAAACTGAAAAAAATTTAATTTAACCACGTAAACTTTTCGGTAAGCCCAGACTAAAAATTTATTATATACCACAGAAACGACAAAGAAAGTTATTAAATAAAATGAGTCCGAGAAATTTGGGCTCTGCAAACAAATTTCGATTTTTTACAGAGGAATTTCCTTGACAAAATATTGCCCAAATTACTGCTGCATATATTTAAAACTTTACTCGATGCGGACAGCAGGGGACTTGAAAAATATCAGAATTTTACCTCTAGAAAAACCAATAACAATATTTTTGTTGTCTAGATCTTGATCGGGTAAATAAAGAGGAATCGGTTTTTCTAGTCCATTCTTCAACTAAAAAGAAATTAATTTTTACTTTTAAATATTTAAATATTACCCTCTCTTCAACTTGTTCATTCAATGGAAAGTCAAAATTTCCAGCTTTAAGTTTAATTAATTTATGAAGAAGTCTTTTGGTTTGATTGAAATATTCCTTTAAAAATATTTAAAAGTTAAATTAACTAAAAAATGTTACAATAGAGATATTAATTAATTTCTCCCTAGCAAGTTTTCCTTCAAAATTATTAATAAAATCACGAAAATATAAATTTGCTTGTTTAATTGAACATAATTCTTCATAATTGAGACATTTGAAAATATCAAGCTTCGTTTCAATTGGTAATGAATAAAACATTGTTGCAGAATGACAAAGTATTCTGCTTTTTGTATTTTGTGATCAAAATACAATTTTTTGTTTAAATTACTGATAAGCCCCATTTCTTCACTTTATTACTTTTTGTGGGCCAATTTCTTATCTTTTTGGCCCAATTCACATTTTTAACCCCCAATTTCTCCTTTTCACGTGTTTTTTAGTCCGCATTCCAAATTGTTTACTATTTAATTTTTATGTGTCTCAAGGTCCACTTTTTTGGCCCAACCTAATATTTCAACAAACAAATTGCCAAAAAGGTGGACCGATCCTTAAATTTAGTTAATTTGTGTTTTAAATTGTGTTTTAATGTTCTAATCATTTAAAAATGTTCCTCCAATACTGGCCCTATTTAAGCCCCTCTCTTTTACTAGTAAAAAAGGTCTGTTGCTAAGTTAGTTGCTTTTTAGCCCGTATTCATGAGTTGCCCGTTCATATAAGCTTTTTAGCTATTAATTGAGTTGCCCTTGCCCAATTATTCCACAATTGTTAAAATAAATAAAGTAGATAAATAAATATTAAATTCTTTATTCTTTAATTCTATCTGACACCCTAATTAATTAAAAATCAGCTAGACAATTAGAAGCCGCTGCGTTCGATCCACAACAACTGGGGGCTCAGCCGGTGAAATTAGAATTTAATCTCACCTACAACTACAACAACAACAACAAAATCTTCATTATTTATTGGTTGGAAATTTTAAAGTTATCTACAACAACAACAACAAATACTTTACATATTATTTGTTGGAGAAAAGAAGTTTGGAGGCTCGTACCAAAATTCGTATTAATTAATTGGAAATCAACAGCAACACAAATCACAATTGCTGGTTGTGAAAAAGGTGGAAAATAAAATAAAATTTAAAATTTATTTCCGAAAAAAGGGGGATCTAAATTAAAATTAAATTTATTTTTTAACAAATTAATTAAACTCCAAAGAATATATCTTTGTATATATTTTTGGTAGTAAAACAAATTGAATACTCAAATATAGTATTTTCATATACTATTTTGGTATTTTTGAATTCCGGATTAGAGGGATAAAACCTAAGACCCAATTAATTCTCATCATAACAAAGACTCGGTCTTCGTGCCTTGTTTTGTTATTGTTTGATAGTTCGGGTAATAGAATTCACTCTTCCGAGTACGAGTACTAGAAAAGTCGAAAGTTCCAAACGTTTGAATATTGCTGCAATCTTTATTGAAATTCAACATGTCAGCACCGATAAAAACAACAATCGTCTCCGCTTTGAGAGCTCTTTCGAGACTCAGAACTCCAAAAGATTTACAAGAAGAGATATTAGATGAAGATAATTTGGAGACACAACTTTTGAAGATGCAAGCGCTGACAGAAAAAATAGAGACGGAAGTCACGACAGGAGACACATATTTAAACGACATACGTTCAGCAATGGCACAATATGTCGACCTTTTGCGCAAGTTGTCAGGCGACGAAAGGAAGCAAGCAAATGAAGACTTCGAAAAATTTCAAGTGGAGCAAAAATTAGATAGAGCAATGGAAACAATAGAATTAATGTTGAGAAATCTGCGAGATCATCAATCAAGTACTGCAATAAAGACAAAACTACTCGAGTCAAGAGTAGAAAAAGAAAAAAGAAATGAAGAATTAATACATGCGCAGCTACTTCAAGCGACGGCGCCAAAGGAATCAAGTAGCACTGGAGCTACACGACAAGCAATTTCGTCTATATATCAGTTGCCCACCCTTCATATTAAAAGATTTAATGGAGAAAGAAAGGACTGGTTAGAATTCTACGAGAGCTTCCGATGCGCAGTGGACTCGAGTGCAGGGTCCGACATCGAGAAACTCACTTTGCTTCGCAATCTTGTGGACGGGGAACCGCGTGAATTGATAGCCGGGTTCCGCCTCGAAGCAAAGAACTACAAGGAAGCATTGCAGCTTCTAAAGGATCAATATGGAGATAAGGATGCTCACATCAGAAATCTCCACTCAAGATTGGCAAATTTGAAAATTTGCTCAACATTGACCGACGTCAAGAAATTTTCACTTGACCTCGAAAGATTAGCCAGAGAGTTAAAGAATATGGGCGAGGATATAGAAGGACCAGCAGTACATTTAATGTTAGAGAAGAAATTAAGCAAACCGTTTTTACGGGTGATTTTATCAAAGAAGGCAGAAGACCCATCAAATTGGTCTACAAATAAATTTCGCAGCGCACTGCTCGAAGCACTTCAAAAGGAAGTAGCTATTCAAGAGGTCATGACTGAATATGACCAAGAACAGAATAGACGGCAAGCAAGGCCGAATCCACAAAATCATCAGAAGTCTCCACAGCAGCACAGGCAACATGAATATACGTATGCAGCAATCACACAAGGGCAAAGACTAGCAACTCAGAGAAATCAGAATCAATCAAATAGACAAGCAACTCAGAGAGAAAATAATCAATGGGGTTTCAACAATACAAGACGACAAGACGATAATCGAGCTTTGCTTCCAGACTGCACGTTTTGCGGATTGACGCACTGGAACGACAAATGCAACAAATATAACAATCCTCGAGCAAGGCTACAGGTAGCCAAAGAGAAGAAGCTCTGCACACGCTGTTTAAGAAGAAATCATTCAAGTGCAGAATGCAAAACCCCAGCAAAGTGCTATCATTGTGGAAGATTGCACCCAACAGCGCTATGTTTTCAACGAAACCCAAATCGAATAATTGCCCGTAGGCAAGGAAATGTGGTCCGATCGCAGCAACAAAGAGAAAGACCAAGCGCTACAAATTGTCAGATAGTACAAACAAACGCGATAGAAAATAAAGAAGCAAGAGCATTGCTCATGACAATAGAGGCACCGATTTATAATCCGCAGAGGCCAAACATCAAACAAAAGGCTTTGATTTTTATCGACCCTGGAAGTCAACGGTCATTTATATCAGCGAAGCTGGCTGATTCACTCAACTTGCCAGTGATAGTGGCAAATGAGACCTGCAGATTAACAAGCTTTGGTGAGAGAAGAGCCAAAGAATATAAGAGCGATTTAGTGAGAGCAAATCTACAAACAAAGGGAGGAGGCAAATTAAGCATCGTTTTGAACAAGCTAAAATTTCTCGTCAATCCTCTCCCGCTGTACGATTTGAAAGAGCTTACTGGTGAAGAGCTCAATCAAGTACGACTCACTACAAATGTCGAGCATCGACAACCTGATCTACTAATAGGCATGGATCTGTTCCATGAACTCAAAGTAGAAAAGAAGACAACATTACCGAGCGGATTTACGATCAGTGAATCACGACTTGGTAAACTTTTAAGCGGTGCAGGTCAAATTGAAAATGCAATAGGCGCACATACAGTATTCGCCGCATCAATTCAAGTCAACGCAGCATTTGAATGCAATGACAATTCAGACGACGAGACGCCTGAATCAACAAGAAAAAATTGGCCAAAAGAGAATTCACCAAGTAAAAATTCAAAAGGAAAAAATAAGAGGCCAAAAAATAAATCATCAAAGAAGACTGAAGTACCTCGGAGCAAAAATAAAGAGGCCGAAGAAAAAATAGAAAAGAAGTCAGAAAAGAATGAAGCACTTCAAGGCAAGCACAATGCCAAGGAAGAAAATAGAAAAACTTCAACAAAGTTTGAAGTACCTCAAAGCAACAGTGCCGAGGAAGATAAAAGTGGAAATTCAACAGAAGTTGATCCACTTAAAGGCAAGCAGAATGCCAAAAAAGAAGAGAAACAAATTAATTCAATAAAAATTGAAAAACCTCTAGGCAGAAACCACAAAATTGCCAAGGATGAAGATGAAAGAAGAGGTTCAACAAACCATAATACTCCTCTAGACAAGAAGATTGAGGATGAAAATGAAATAAAAAATCCAACAAAGGATAACATACCTCCGGCCAAGTCTCACAAGAATGCCCAGGAAGAGGAAAAAATAAAGAACCCAGCGAAGGAATGTGTACCGCTGGGTATTCACAAAGATGCCGAAGATGGCGACAAAATAAAAAATTCTACGAATGAAATTTCGCCAAACAACAATCCAACGGAGGATATTACAGCTAATATACCTCTGAGCAATCACAATGCTGAGGAAGAAGTGAGACAAATTAATTCAACAATAGTTGACACACCTCTGGGCAAGCAATACGCCACTGAGGAAGAAATAACAAACAAGTCAAAAAAGACTGAAACGCCTCCGGACAAAAATTCCGATGAAGGTAAAAGAAGACGCTCAACGAAACATAACACGTCTCAGGGCAACAATCACAAAGAGGTCGCGGATGAAAATAAAAGAAAAAATTCAGCAATGATTGAAGAACCTCCGGACATGTCTCACCAGAATGCGGAGGGAGATAATAATAAAATAGAAAAGTCACCAAAAGACAAAATACCAAGCGACAAATGGCCTAACAATAATTTACATTGTGCCAATTTAACAAAAATCAAGAGGCCCAAAAACAAAAGACTAAAAGACAAGTCATATATAAACAATATGCCACAAGGCAACACATCAATGAATAATATGCAAGAGAGCATCTCACCGATAAACAATTCGCCAAAGGGCAATTCATCAAAAAACAGGAGGCGAAATTATAAATCACCGAAGGAAAAGTCGCCGGAAGACAATTCGCAAACAAAAAGATTGGCAGACCCCAAAAAGGCAAAAAATAATTCGCCCAAACACAATTCAAAATTAGCAAGCCAACAGGAAGGCAAAAATGGCATCTCACCTCCAGCAAGCTATTATTATAAAGCTGAGGAAAAAACTGGAAATTATCGAAAGGGAAACAAATGGCCTCAAGGGAAATATTACTACATACTCATCATGGCACTACTGAGCATCATTCTATTCACGGTCGTAACGGCAATCAACAATCCATTCATGATAGAAATACAAAAGAGGGCCGATCAAAACGCCATGCCAGAATTCAGAGGTCCACACACTACAATAACCAAACAGGGGCGCAGAATCAACGTAGCACTCTCACCAGAGAAAAAGGCACATTTATCAGAGCTACACAAAAGATTAGGAGCAGCCAAGACAACTATGCTTACAACAACTCTACGCCCAGATTTAATGTCAAAAGGGGTAGAGGGGAATGGGGATTATTCGCAAATCCCCACAAAATTTAAAAATCAGGAAGCGCAACAATCGAATCAAATTCCGCCATGGAAAAGGCAACCGCCAGAAATACAAAGTCCTCAAAAGGCATACAACAGAACAAAACAAATAGAAAATACGGCACCGACTCCTAGATTTCAAATATCTAAAACAATAACGCCAATACAGTCGCAAGGGACTCAGACATCAATCAATATACGCCTTCCAATCACAAATCAAAACAACATACGCCCTAAAGCTACTAATCAAAATAACATGAGGCCACCAGATATAAAACAAAAAGAAGAGATAAATGTCCCACGAAATGAAAATGGCGCCACACGCCAGCAGCCTCTACCACAAAAGGCTTCAGAGACAGCAGAGAACGATTTCTCACAATGGCTGATGAACCTAAAGCATGAATCAATAAGGTCCACAAATTTGGACAACAAATCAAGCAAGGCTAAACCTGCGCTTTGGTGCGCTCATAAGTCCAGTTCTCTTTGGACATTTCCGGAAAAAACTACATCGCCATATTGTAGCAATCTAACATCACAACTTAAATGGAGGCCGACTCGTTTATCACTATACTCGCACGTCAATCAAGCGCGAGAAATGGTTGCGCACAGATGTTCAATCAAAACTGTCCATGAATCGTACTACACGAATTTATTGGGTGACCGATTCGTCACAGTGGACAGATACATGGCACCAGTATCAAAAAAGGACTGCTTGAACATGACACAACGACATATGTGTCCACCAACAAATAAACCAATGGGAAAATTGGATTCAAGTTCTTGGTCAACAAACGAAATTTTGACTGTAGACTTCCCAGGACGCTTCTCCAGTCTCTTTGGAGGCAAGAAGGAAAACTCAGCGACGAACTGTCTCGTCCAACTCACTTCGGCATTTTACAAACCGCAAACGCTGCAACTTATGTCACCAGTTCACAATCTGGATCATTGCAAATTCGGAGAAGAATTTTGTGCCTTGGCAGACAACACATCAATCGTATGGGACGCTAGATGTCCACAACATCTTTGCCAGAAATGCCAGCATCAATTTGCTGAAGTAATAGAAGGACTATTCCGATTAGAGCAGTCACGGATCATTTTTGTATCCAAGTCACGTGAGCAGGCACTCACGTTCAACTTAACTGCACCAACAGAGAAATCATGTGACGGCACACCTTTAACTATAGCCGAACAAGGCTTTGGAATAAAGACTTCTGAATTTAATAAGATGAAGTCACAGCGACCAAGAAGAAATGTAGACGAGCAACAAATCGCAAGCGAAATGACAGCAGCCGAAATGGCAATGAATCAAATGATGGAAAAAATATTCGCAGACAAGTGTAAGGAGTTCGAACGAAATGCTAACCCAACAATTCAGGCCCGACACCTCTTCAACAAAGACAACATAGTAGCAAAATGGCTCGGCGAAAATACAATGCAAGTTTTCACTTGCACAACAATTCTGATGGACATAATAAAGCCTCGACCATCGGCAGCATGTTTTAAATACATACCAGTAGAAGTACACTTTTTTGAAAAGATTCTACAAGCATACCTTGATCCAGAGCTTCGCGTATTAACGGCAACGTCGCCACCAGCAGATTGCAACCGCAATAGAATCATGTACTTCGAGTACGCAAAAGGAAATTGGTCACGCATCGACACAAGCAATGCAAAAATTGAATGGATCAATAGCAGTATAATTCAACAGTACCACAGCAACTTGACGCAGTTCAGAGATTACGATTTCCATCCACTAGTATTTCATGAGTGGATGTTGCATCAAGATGATGACCAGATGCCATTCCTTCACATTGACGAGCTTCAACAGTTGGAAGAATGGAAAAGCAATCAAAAAACCGACGAACACTACAGGGCAGTAGTTCTCGGAGCTATACCCGGAGGACTTCCCGGTTTAGCTAAAAGATGGCTAACAGAAATCTGGAATGCATTTGTACAGCATTGGATAATACTCTCCTGCTTGTATTCAACATTTTTGTTTTTGAGGGACTTTTTATTCCCAGTAATGGCCACATATTTAATCATGCCAACACTCAGAAGCATAGGTCTACTGGCAGGACCAAATAGAAGACGCCCAAGAAATGCAAGCCAACGAAGAGAAAGTCAACGACGACAGGAAGACGTCGAACTTAGCGAAATAAAGGAGACACATACTCCTGAAAGAAGTTTAATAAGAGGCAATGAAGAGAGGCAATCGAGAGTGAGATTTTCAAGGGCCAGCTCACTCATTTCACTGAACACAGAGGCAGATAACCCTTTCGGGAACCCGTTAAATAGACTCCGTCGAGGTCTATCAATAAGAAGACAAGTGCCAAGTACAGCACTCATTTTTATGACTGTACTTTGTTTAAATAAATTCGCCTCAGCCTCAGAGACGTTCGGTCAACAAAGCAACTCAGCAATTATACGAAATTCGAGCAGCATTTCTACAAATTCGATGGATCACGAAGAGAGCTGTGTCGAAATATCGATTTTCAAATCCCATAGGGAACGATATACAACCGAACTGTCAAATAACAATAGAAAAATAGGGGAAATCCAAAATAAATTCCCAAAAAATTATAGAGATGAATCCACAAAACCCATCTCGCCTTTTCACAACGGAAACTATCAATATGGTGCGGAATGCACAGGAACATGCACTGGTTCAGAACGCCCTGGGACAAAATCAATCACAAGCATCCAAGGAAGAATTAGTAAAAATAATGATGGGAAGAATAAAGAAACGAGAAGAAGAGATTGCTCAGAAAGAAGAGGAAATAGAGAAATACAAAGCATGTATTCAAAAATTGATTGGGGCACAAGGAATTTTCAAGACGTTAGAAGAGCCAGACTGGTGGAGGAAGGTAAAGAAAAAGACGAATTACAGAAGAGAAGAAAAGGAAGAGGAGAGAAGAAAAAGAAGAAAATAATTTTTAATTTAGGGGGAGTGTTGCAGAATGACAAAGTATTCTGCTTTTTGTATTTTGTGATCAAAATACAATTTTTTGTTTAAATTACTGATAAGCCCCATTTCTTCACTTTATTACTTTTTGTGGGCCAATTTCTTATCTTTTTGGCCCAATTCACATTTTTAACCCCCAATTTCTCCTTTTCACGTGTTTTTTAGTCCGCATTCCAAATTGTTTACTATTTAATTTTTATGTGTCTCAAGGTCCACTTTTTTGGCCCAACCTAATATTTCAACAAACAAATTGCCAAAAAGGTGGACCGATCCTTAAATTTAGTTAATTTGTGTTTTAAATTGTGTTTTAATGTTCTAATCATTTAAAAATGTTCCTCCAATACTGGCCCTATTTAAGCCCCTCTCTTTTACTAGTAAAAAAGGTCTGTTGCTAAGTTAGTTGCTTTTTAGCCCGTATTCATGAGTTGCCCGTTCATATAAGCTTTTTAGCTATTAATTGAGTTGCCCTTGCCCAATTATTCCACAATTGTTAAAATAAATAAAGTAGATAAATAAATATTAAATTCTTTATTCTTTAATTCTATCTGACACCCTAATTAATTAAAAATCAGCTAGACAATTAGAAGCCGCTGCGTTCGATCCACAACAACATTTTTTGAAGAAAATTGAATTAAGCACTAAAAATAAAGTCAGAAAATTATTTAGAAATCTATAGTTTGTTAGGCATTAAACTCCTATATATCAGTACTAACAAAATAAATTAGATAAGACATCAACTAACTGTGCTTTAACACGATAAAAAATACAAATAATTATCTGCAATTAGAAGATAGCTAACAATACGCGACGAATACGGTGTTGGAGGCAAAATAGAATAAAAGAATATTAATAGGATAACGTCAGACTAACCAACAGAATGGCTTTTATACTAAAGCCAATACCCAACACAGTTCTTAATTTTAAAATACAGATGGACAAAAATAGATAAAAGTTACGATTTTTTAATTTGCTTGGAGAGGATTCCCCGATTCAAAATAAATAACTAAAGATACTATTTTTTAGCCCCAAAGGTGTACAACAAAACGAGGCCGCAAAAGTGGTTACCAAAATAGTTTTAAAAAAGATAAAAATAAATTGGCAGGCTTAAACTAGTTAAAAATAGGAAATTTTTATAAAACAAATATAATTTAATCGAAAATCAATTACAAACAAAAAATTTCTAAATAATTTTGTCCAATAAATCAAATAAAATTTCCATTTTCCTTCTCTCAACTTCTACTCTTCCATTTTTCCGATTTTAATAATGGACTTGTGTGAGCTTGGTGAACAGAAGTACCGCGTCCACAACCTGGAGCAAGGAATGCTGAGAGATCTCTTCAATGGATGCCCGGTGGAGTATGAAGGTCAATTGCTGCTTTAATAGTACTCGTGAACGAAAGCATTTTTAATTTTTTTCAGTCATTCTGCTGAGTGTGATCCAGCTTGGCTACTTCGACGTCCCGCCGTATCAAGAAGTGAGTTTTTGAGCGATCCTAATTGTTATGACCCCGCTTACGAAGAGATCAGAACAAAACTTTTATCGCACACGAAAATACAGAGCAGGTGAAGGTAGGTAGAACTAAAACTGGGAGCGAACTAACTATTGGCTGGGCTTTTATACTAATCACTTTAAGGGCTGACGCCCATACACAACACCTCCCCCCTTGAAAAAAAGGTTCGGCTTCACTTAAAGCCGAAGCTTTACAATATACTCAACACTTTGCCAGCCAAACAAACAAACAAAAATACATACAAAAATTTGGGGGACAATGGGAACAAACAAAAAAATGCAACATTACAACAAAAAAATACAACAAAATTATCATAATTATATTTGACACATCTACATCTCCATTTGCTTATCCTCTTCAACATCTTTCATCTTTGACTTGTTCCCATTTGCTTCTTTCATCTTTGATTTGATCTTCTTTGAGCTGTCCACACTGCTAGCACTCGAAGAAGTTACACTACTTTCACTCAACACTTTTTCTTCACTCATGTTCATCTTTTGCATATCTTCGTTCAACAACTTCTTTTTATTACTCCACTCATCACGACGGATTTCTTTAAACGACCTGGTCACAATACTCTTTAGCACTGACACTTTGACTTTCCAGGCGTTTTCCGTTTTGCGCAAAATTTCACCCTTGAGCCACTCAATTTTACCACTTCTTTTATTGGTGTTCTTCACTTTCACTTTTGTCCCGTTCGGAAACGCATTTTTCTGTATCTTGAAGTTTGCCTTCTTTTTACTCCACTTGTTGTATTTTGGCTTTTGACTTTGCACTGACACTTCTTTCAAGCCCGGCAAGCCCAAGATACACACTTCACTATTGACTAAATGGAACTCCATAAAGACATCTTTGTCTTTCACTCTCACTTTGCTTCTAAACTTTCCTTCAATTTCCACTTTGTTGTCACCCAGCCCAATACCACTGTAATTCACTTTTTCAATTGTTGGCTGTCCAATACTTTTCCACACTTCTTTAGTAACAACATTGATCTGCGAAGCAGTATCTACAATCATTTCCAGACTCTGTTCTCCAAACTTCACTTTCTGCTTTATCCACTCTTCTTTTTCTACACTTTGCATTGGATCAAAGATATCCAGAATTGCACAATATGGAGAACCTGAATGATGGTTATTACCATTATTCCACTGCCTTTTTGGCTGATACTCTTTATCGTTTAAAAACTTACAGTGCATACGCCAATGACCGAAACGTCCACAATGACTACACTTTTTCTCAATCACATTTTGTTGATACTTGACGTTTGGCTTGGTCCACTTTGGTTTGCACTCACATCCATCTCCACTTTCACTCTTTTCATAACACTTCACTTTTTGCACTGTGTTGACTACAGGCACTTCTTTCTTCACTTCACTAATTTTCTCTTTTACCAAGTACAGTGCCTCACTTTTGTTTGCCATATATGCCCGACACTCTTCAATAATTTCTTTCAAGGTCACTGCCTGTCCTCTTTCACTTTTACTTTCAACACTCTTCATGGCAACTTGTCGCACTGAGGTAGCATCACTAGGCAAACCTGAAATAAAAATAAGAATTTTCAATTCTTCAATCGACAAAGCCATTTCTGCACGCTCACATTGAGCATTCACTACATTCCCAAACTCAACAATATCTTTGAGGTCACTACACTTAACATTTAAGGCCTCGAACCTTTTCAACAATTTAGACCTATGGTCACTAAACTCTTTCACTAACTCAATACAGAGTTCGTCAAACTTCATCTCACTCAATTTTGTTGGCAGCATCTTCCGTTCAATCTGGGCATACTCTTCTGGCCCCAATTTACTCAACAACAATCTGACTTTAGAGGATTCTGGCAGGGTTTTACCCTCCTCCTCAAAATAGGAACGATGCCTGACTAACCATGACTCAAAGGTCATACCACTCGTCAAATCGAAACTAAACTCACCGATCATGCCAACCAATTTGCTATATAATTCGGTGTCGTTCATCTCACTCGGCTTTAACAGCCTCACTAACATTTTCTCGAACTGCTCCTGTTGAGCTTTCAGCAATTTCTCCAATACTTTTGCGTCCATGTTCACTCACTAAAATAAACTTTTTATCACTACACTTTTACTAACACTACAATTTCACTAACCTTTTCGGTTTTACAACACTACAATTGTCCACACAGCTTTTTCTTTCCTGAATTGCACACAGCTTTCGTTGACGACACACAGCTTACGTTGACGACCTTTTTCGAAGTAGACGAGACTGGTTCTTTTACTCGACCGCGCCACTGTTATGACCCCGCTTACGAAGAGATCAGAACAAAACTTTTATCGCACACGAAAATACAGAGCAGGTGAAGGTAGGTAGAACTAAAACTGGGAGCGAACTAACTATTGGCTGGGCTTTTATACTAATCACTTTAAGGGCTGACGCCCATACACAACACTAATGTAACAAACAAAAAATTTTCCCCCATTTTCAGTATTACGATCTGCTAAGACAAGCTATGAGGACAATGGGGGTTATCGAATTCCCCTATGACTGGGAGTAACAGAGGAAGGGCAGCAGCTGATGTATAAAATATATATAAATAACACTATCTCACACTGTATTGTTGCTAATTCAAATATTTTTGAATTGTTTCACGTATTCTAAAATAAACTGATCGGGGTTGTGATGTATATTTTGAGTTTAATTACTTTCCCAAAACGTTGTTAAAACTGCAAACTTGAAAATGTCCCCTTTGACAGAACTTTTTACTAAGCACCAAAAATTACCCTCATCCCATTATTTCTCCTTCAAAAATTCGAAACTTTCCTGTCCATGATTATTCAGTCATTTAATAATAACAAGGGCCACAAGCAAAGTTTTTAAACATGCAAGGAAAAAATGACTGACCAATTTCGAAAAAAATTGTCATCTGAATTGATCGATGGTTGAGAAGGCAAGGGTAAGAAAATACATATGGAAAAGAAAAAAAGGGCGTGGCTAAAAAAGCATAAAAAATATAAGTTTTGGTAAACCATATAAGTTTGGGTATGCTCAATGTCAGCATACCCAATGTCGGTTCAATATTTAAGTTTAGGCAACCCTTTGGTTTTGCATTCCCTTAAAAACTATACTTAAATATAATATAGTACATGAAAAAAATTATAAATAAAATCAAGTGTTAGATAAAATCTGAGTTTAGCTTCGTGATCAGCACCAAAAATTAACCTAAAAAGATTTTTACAAAACTTCTAAATTTATTTTTCGTCATGACCGCAAAACCGAAGGATTGACCAAGTTCATAGAGTTTAGGGTCAATTTATGGAACTCCTGCTATCGGAGTAATAAATGTTTTAATGACTGTTGTTTCTGGGTGTCTGGTAAATTTTTCGTCTTATTATTTTCTAAAAAATTTGTGTTAAGACTGATCGTATTGGCCGTCGCACGTTACTACTTTTTGAATTTTTTGGCATGTTTGCGGCCAAGATGTTATTTCAACTCTCTGTTGTACTTTTAAAGGTAAATTATTTTAAAAATTTACATGTAAATTTTGCCTTTAAGTATTCTGAAAACTTCACTTATACTGCTGTTGCAGCTGTATTTGTATTTATTACGGTGTTGAACCTTGTATTTATTTTGTTTTAATTGTGCAGATTTTTAGGCTATACCATCAATATTTTTGAATGATGTTTTTACAATTTATGCTAGAGGCAAGGCAAACTGCTATTTCTTCTATTACCTGGCTGTTTATGCTTCTCATTCAAATTGTTTGTTAATATTTCTTTAAATATAATTTGGATACCGTAGAGTATACCGGCGCAAAATTTCGATATAAAACATACCATTTGATTTATCTCGCGAGATGACGAACGGCCCCACACACTACATAGGTATGCGGAAATACATTGGGCCGAGATATAGGACCTAAAATTCGAAAAAGGGGCGTTCGTTAGAGGTTTTGTTGCTGCGGAGAAAACCGGGTGTATCTATTGCAGCAAAAATCGGAATGATTTATGTTACTAAGTCCAGAACCGAGCAATCATTACTTCCGTGACTTCCGACCTACTTCCATGGATTCACTTCGTTATATTTTTGTATCTCAACTTTGACCAAATTTGTTTAATCACGGTGATTTTGGTCTCATTCGACTCAGCTCATCGAGCCCTTTCGAATGGTTGTGTTTGTATCAAATTTTGCTCCGATATACCATATCCTATAATTTTACAAATTAAGTCTGGTGGTGGATGTGCTGATAGTACAACTGTGGTTATTTTTAATGTTTTGTTACTTTACTGTTATATGCCTGAAACTGCAAAAAATGTTATTGAGGCGCATGTCGAACTTGATTTTTTAATTGTTAAAGAAAAAGTAATTACGACGTTTAATCGGATAAAATGGCTCATCTTTTAGTTAAAAAGGAAGAGAAGGTTCCAGAAATGAAGGATATTGATGAAGAAACTAGAAAAATGAAGACAGTTCAAGAAATCGAGTAAAAAATTTCGACGTATGTAAAGTAATTGAAATTACTACTTTAAACAGTACTAAATATTAGTACTTTAGACAGTACAATAACATAGATATTTGTTTACACATTTGTTGATTTAATAAATCATTGTTGAATTAAATTTTTGAAGGAAAAGGGAAAGAAGTATTTATATTTTCTCAAATCCTTTAGTTGATCGGTGGCTGAGTGGTTTAGAACCCACTCGATTTGATATTTTCTGGGGCTTTGAGTCTATGATTGGGAAATGAAATTTAGACAATGGTTTTTTCAAAAATAAATGTTTTTAAATTGTAAATGAATGTTTTTTTGATTTAAATTTGTAAATTTATTTTTATATCATAAAATTGAAAGTATTAATTAAGAGTTAGATTTTGGCAGGCTTAAGTGAGGGTGATATCACATTATATCAAACCCTTAATCTGGGACGATGATTAAAGAGATATCGGAGGATTAAGATGGATATAGTGAATTAATTAGGATTTGAAGTAATATCAGAAAAATAAGAGAACTTGGAAGGATTAATGGGAGCAGCATCAATTATTAATAAATACATATGTATGTACTTGATTTTTTAATTTAAGTATTTTTTTATAAATTACGAATTACGGCATTTTTTGAGTTACGAATTACGATTCCGAAATTTTTTTAAAAATTACGAATTACGATTGCGAAAAAATTTCGATTACAACGCAACTCTGGGTTGTACCGACATTTGGGGGATGTTGTTAGGATAGTTGTTCAGTTCTTGGTTTGCGCCGACTAGCCGCGGCCGACTTGTCGCCGGCCAACTAGTCGCCACGCTTTATAATTAAATATTCTGTAAAACACGGTAAAGCCCGTTTGGGTATAGCCGTTTGAGAATAGCCGTTTGGGTATGGCCGTTTGAGAATTGGCCGTTTCGGTCTATGGCCATAACTCTCTTTATATGTGTCCGATTCTGATAATTCTCATATCATTCGAAAGGTCTCGTAATGCGGCATCTTTTTCATAATTGGAACGATCTGATCTGATCATCACAAAAAAGTTACAGACGAAAAACCGTTTTTTTTCTGCTTGCGACATCGTTTATCAGTGATAACTTTTTGTTGAGTGATCAGATCAGATAAGTTCAATTATTAAAAAGATGAAGCACCTCGAGATCTATCGAAACATTTTCGATTCTTTGTCACAAAACTAAACTCATTATTTTTTGTTATTCTGGTCGTTTTAATATTTTGTTTTGAATATTGTTTTGTTATAACTATTAAAATTTGAATCTTATTTTTTTCTAATTGATTATATGTAATCATAATATTTAATCATAAAGCTTGGCGACTAGTTGGCCGGCGACTAGTCGGCCCGCGACTAGTCGGGCGTGTCCCTCTTTTTTCACATATGATTAGTAGTAGAGATCGGAATTTTGAAAAAACCGGGTCCGGGAACCGGGAAACGGGTTCTGAAGGTCGACCGGGAGGGACCCGGACCGGGAAAACCGGGAATTCCCGTTCCCGGTTTCATCCCGGTCAAAAATGACCGGGTCCCGGCCGGGAAACCGGGAAATTTATAATTTGTTGAAATTACGTAAAAAAATATAAGAATGTTTAAAACTAATGTTATTATGAGTTTTATTAAATTAATAAATTTATTATTGACATAAATATCAATTAATTAAAATAATAAAGTGCTGGATCAAGGAGGATATCGCCGGATTTGGGTGGATTAAGAAGGATTTGTGGGGATTAAGGGGGATTAAATCATAGGACGGAAATACTCTCGTGCAAATGTCGGATAATGCAAAAGGAAGCAGGCAAACATATTCTTGAGCATGAGTCACCTTTATCCACCCAAAATTTGTATTTGACCTTTTGGGTTGATCTAACGATATCTTCTAGATCCCGCGATGCCACGCACTAGCCCTTTGATGTTTACTTTAACTCCTCAGAATCCTCAGATATCCCTCTTAATCCTTTGTAATCTTATTAAATTAAAATTCTTTGCTCCAGTTTTTTGCGCCGCAGGCAAAAATATTTTTTTAAGTTTAGATGGTAATAAAGTGCTGGATCTATGGTATATAAAGTGCTGGTAATAAAGTGCTGGATCCGGCGATATCCTCCTTGATCCAGCACTTTATTACTCTTTAAATTTTCAGCGCCGCAGGCAAAAATTTTGGAAAATTCATGATTAAATTAAGATTTCTAATATTTTTTCAAGTTTAAAACATTAAAAAAAATACATTTGCAAATTTAAAATCAAAATCAAAGGTTAAAAATATTTATTTTTGAAAAGAAAAACTTTTCCGCACCATTCCCATACATGGATTCGAACCCCAACCCTATCAAAATAACTAGATGAGTGAAGTCAGTCAACTTAACCACTCAACCATCGACCAACAAGGGGAAATAGTGGAAATTATAAATATTCCTTTCCCTTTTCCTTCAAAAATTTAATATCAAATTACGCAAATACACTAAATATTTTTCCCGGTTTCCCGGTATAAAAATGGCCGGGACCGGGTCCGGGAAACGGGTTCTGAAAGTTGACCGGGAGGGACCCGGGCCGGGAAAACCGGGAATTCCCGTTCCCGGTTTCATCCCGGTTGCTTCAAAAAAACCGGGAAAAGGGACCCGAAAACCGGGAAACGGGTCCGGGTCCCGGACCCGTTCCGATCTCTAATTAGTAGTACACAGCTGGTTTATTTGTTGGTTTTGATGGGTTTTATAAAAAAAGATTTTCTTTCTTTCTAAAACATTTTTTTATTTTTATTATTAATTAATAGACTTTTAAAAAATAATGTCAATAACAAGTTTAATTACTTTTATTCCTTTAATTCAATCAAAAGAACGAAATTTAATTCGAATAGAAAGGTATAAAGAATTTTAAATAAAATAAATTTTTTTTAATTTCAGAACTCATGAAATCCCAACAAATGTTTGTCTTGTTGCTAGTGGGCCTTTTGAAGGAATTATTATTAATAAATTGGTTGAAAATTATGAAGGTTTTTTTTTGAAAATTTTTCGAAATTTTATTCATTTTGTTTTTAATTTTACAGAACTGCCGACTCAATTTCCCTGTTCTTTTTCTGTTTGGATAAGTAGTGATGGTGGGAAGACTTTAAAACAAGTAAATTAATTAAATACTTAATCAGTTTTTATTCTTCTGAACCTAATTTTTTCACCAAAATTTTTGAGTTTTGCTCATTTTCATTAAATTCAGTATTTGTCTATTTTGGAACTCAATTCTTCTCTAATTCTCTAATTTTTTTTAAATTTCAGAAAAACTCAAAAATTTTGGTGAAAAAATTAGGTTCAGAAGAATGAAAACTAGTTGACTAATAAGCAAATTTAATATATTTATTTTTATAAATTCTCAGAATTCTGACATATTTTTTCTTTTTCTTTTTATAATATTTTTTGTGGATGCAGGAAATTTATTTTTTTTTAAATTCTCCCATATTAGTTAAATGCTTCCCTTCATTTTTTTGTTTTTAAAGGAAATCCGTTCTTTTCGTTTTTGTTTCTTCAACAATATTCAATTGGCTCTACGTGCAGAAACTTCCCAGCGTTTTATTAAAAATATTTTTGAAAGAAATTTTCCTAAAGGTTTTTTAATTTTTAAAATTATTTTTTCCTCTAAATTTTCTTTTTAAAGATTATGTAAGCTTTTTTAAATTACTTTTGCGGCTTATGAAAGAAGACTATCCACAACTACGTGCCATAGACGTTGAAATGAAGTTTGCCGCTGGGAGTGAAAAAATGGCGATGCCTAATGCTAAACAATTTAGTTGGTTATTTTTTAAATTCCTTGTGTTTTTTGAGTACTTTCTAATTTTTAGACAGAGTTTTGAAAATCCAATATTTAATTTTGATTTTTGCATACTAATTTTTAGACCATTGACTCATCAATACTCAAATAATATAATAGATTTTTTAATATCATTTAGGATTACATGCCTAAAAACATAAAATGTTTTATTTAATATTCTAACAATAAATAGAAAATTTAAAAATTTATGTTTCTATAATTGCTCCGGCCGGATACTCACATCACACATACATAGCTCATTTTCTTTACCATCTCTCTACTTTTTTGATTTACCAAGGGATTCTCCTCCCTATTCAAGAATTTTTTATTAAATAATTTTTAAAAATTTTTTAATTTTTCTAGTAAATGACGGTGAATTAGAGAATTTAACATCTAGCCACGTCAAAGAAGCCTTAGAACATGCCTATCCAAATAGTGTAACAGAAGAGGATTTGGCCGAATCCTTGCGTTGTTCTGTTGAAGAAATTCGCCATTTTCTTTCAATTTTGGAAAAAGAAGGGCATATAGAGCAATTACCAAATCAAATTGGAGAATGGATTAGAAAGGCTTATAGTTTGTCGATTTTTTTGAAAAAAATTATTTAAAAAAAAAACTTTATTTTTTAAAGTACCTGAACCTCAACACAATATTCAAGATAAACATCCACAGACTGTTGCAATTATTACTTGTTTGTTCCCAGAGAAACAAAGTGTCGACACAATTATAGAAAATAGAACAACTAAACATAGGTATTTTTAAAAATAAAAGGGGAGGAGAATTTTTGACATTTTCTTTTTTGAATTGTTCTGGGAAGTTGATTAGACTTTGAAAATTAAGGTTTTTAATTTTTCAAAAATATTTTAAATATAAGAACCATGTGTCTCGTAATTAAAGATTATTGTGTAAAATCAAACAAAATTTAATTTTCGATTAAAATCGAAAAAATAAATCAAAAATTTTATAAATTAAAAAAAAATCTTACAAGGAAACATATCGAACTGTAACCAAAAATTTAAAATTTTTTTTGCACTATCGTGTAGAGCGTGTCGATTTCCTATTGCTAATTTTTGGCTTTTTTTTGGCACTGACCCCCCATTTCGAAAAGTTATAGGGGTTCAATAAATTAATTTTATTTTTAAAGATCTCATTTAAAATTGGATCTCATTTAAAATTTTTTCTGAAAAAATTTCTTTAAAATTTAAGTTATTCAAAGACTGGAGATTCCAATGTTTACACAATTGGAAAAATTGCTGGACATAATGTTGTCGCAACAAAGGTATATTTTTAAATTAAATTTTTTTTAATAAAATCTTTTAAAGCTTTCAATGATTGGAGGAGATAGAATGGCTGCAACATCTGCTGGTTCAATTACAACACGTTTATTGGGAGCATTTCAACATGTTGAGCATGTTATAATTGTTGGAATAGGTGGAGGAGTGCCTCACTATACCGACCCGGAAATGGTTTTTTTTATTTTTATGAAATAAATTAATAAGGAATAGTGAAGGGTAGGATGAGCGAATCTTGGGAAATCCTCGGGTAGCTGGATTTTTTCAGATCCGGATCCACCACGACGTGCGTGAATGCCTTTTGTCAAAGGATGCTAAGGGCAATAATCAATGCATTGCGCTGGTCCTAAGTGTGATCCATTGTGCTGTTCCCACTTCTTTCATGTCTAACCTTTACTTTTCTGGTGTGTTTAAAAGGACCATATAAGGGAACTTTATTTTTTTGTTAACCTCTAATGACGAATTTTGACTCCAGTCTTTTAAAAGGTAAAACAATTAATTGACGAGATTTTAACCCCACCGATAATTTTGTTTTTCTAGTTAAATTCATCTTTAACCTTTTTCTTTTCTAAAGCATATTCGACTTGGAGATGTTGTTATAAGCGATTCTGGAATAGATGATAGCAATAAACGTCAAATAGGTTCTTATATATATGCACACAATATTAATTGTAATTGGAAAACGGGAGAAATTGAGGGTTTGGTAGTTAGAGATTGGCTGCCTAAAGACAATGTTTTGGCTAGGACTGTTAGAAATGGGTTAATTTTTTTAAATTTATTTAAAATTATTAAGTAGCAGGAAGGGTATCAGAAACTCAGACTTTTTTGACCCGATCCTAAGCGAAATTTGCAAAACCGGCACGACTTTTTTCACACTATTTCCGAAGGGTACTTTATGTCAGGCCCGTAGCCAGGATTTTTTCGGGGAGGGGCAAGGGGGTAAAATTTTGTTTTTAGCGCCGCAGGCGAAAATTTTGAGAATTTTAGAAGGCCGTAGGCCAAAAAATCCCTTTTTCTTTTGCCCAATCCCTTCCCCAAATTTTTTCCTTTTCCCCATTTCGGGGGGGGGGGGGGGGGGGGGGGGGGGGGGATTCCCCTACCTTCTGGTTACGGGCTTGCTTTATGTCCACATTTTCCCTCCATGTACGGGAGAACATTACAAGTTTTTTTCTTCTGACCTTGCAGATGTTCGAATCCCCTTGATAGCTTCAATTTAATTATTTTTTCAATTTTTTACAGACAAAAACAAGATTTATTAAAAGATTGGCATTCAAATTCAAAAGAATTAATTTCGCGTCTAAACGAAGAACACAAGGACCAACAACTTGATTTTTCTCGTCCTCACCATGAAACGGACGTTTTGACAATGTTAACTGCTGAAGGAAATGTTGTTGTCTTTCCCCATCCAAATGCAAGCAGAATTGACCCTCTTTTCCATTTGGGGCCTGTTGGATCTATGGTTTTTTTGATTTTTTTTTAATTTTTAAAATACTTATTTTTCAAGTTTACATTAGCACAAAAACCTCCAAAATCCGAAAATGAAGTTTCTTCTCCAACTCAAAGCTCTCCTTTAAAATCTGCTAAACGTCAAAATAGCCCAACTAAAAATGGCCAAAATGGAACAAATTCTGAAAAAGAAAATGTTGAGGAAAATGGAGGAGATGTCAATCAATTAAATATTAGCAATAATAGTGAGGAAAGTGCTGGATTGGTTAATGCTCAAGTTAATCAACAATTAAGGGAAAGGTAAAAAAAATTGGGATTTAAGGAAATTTTTTTAAAAGAGTTTTCTAAGAAATTTATTAAAATGTAGTTTGTCCATAAGTCTAGGATGGGACACGCCCAAGTAGGCGCGCGGCCAAGTAGGCGCAAAGCCATAACTACCTGAAAAATTTATGGACCTTAACAATTTTGGTACTAATCTCTTTAGCTCGATGAGAGGAATCGTTTAATACCAAATTTGTTAAGATTCGGAAATTTTGAAGCAAGTTATGACTTTGCGCCTACTTGGCCGCGCGCCTACTTGGGCCGTACCCGTCTAGGATGACTCAGTAAATATCCAGCTCGAGGGACACATGCTCCCAAAAGGCATTCTGCAAAAATGCATTTTTTCTGCATTCAACTACTTTCCCTATCTCCCCAAACTTGTCCGAGATAATCAAATGATAGGTTGTTAATTTGGCGCAAAAACAATTGTCCTTCGAGCTGAACATTTACCGGATGACTCTTTAGTAAATTTTTATTTCTTCCTTTAAATCCGTTTCCAGACCTTTTTCAAAATAATTTCTAAAAAATTTTTTAGATTTATTTCTGAATATCATGTTCGTTCCTATGATGCTGGTTTTGACTCTGTTATTGCTGCAATTGAAGGTTCAAGGGTAGATTCTTGGGTATTAATACGTGGAGTGGCTGATTACCAACAAGGTGCTACAAAAATTGGAAAACTTTGGCAGGTAATTCAGCAATTCTTCGGCTTTTAAATTCTTCAAAATATTTATTTTAGCATTATGCTTCTGCAAATGCTGCAGCTATGGTTAAAACAATTCTTGGTCGAATTCCAGCAACAAGATAAGAAGGAAGGAATTCTTATTTTATTATAAACATAAGGGATATATAAATATTTAAATAAAAATTGTGCCGTTTAGAATAATTATAATTAAATTTTATTAGAAGTTATTCGGTGGGGACATAATTAGTTAGCCTTTTTAATTAAGTTTCGGGACCTAGATTTCTATAGATTTGACTTTAAATCGTGAATTTGTGTACATGTGTATTTTTAAAATAAATATTCTTTAACAGCCTTTAAAATTTTTTGTTCGGTATACTAAAAGTTCTGGACGAAAAATTCTCTTGAAAAAGGCTCACTAATTGGGCCGCACCGAATATTTTCGATAATTTTTGCGAAAATGTTTAAAAGACGGACAATTATTTTTTCTATCAATTTTATTCTTTCGGGAAATATTTTTTTAAAAAGTTGCGTGCAACCATTTTTGACCTTATATTTAATTTAAATTTTTGCCTATTTGTGAAAGCTTTAAAAAATAAATAAAATTTAAAAATAATTTTTGTAAAATATTTATTTTTAAAATAAAATTTAGTTATTCTCAAAAAATATTATTTAATGGGGTTTTTAGTAATAATTTGATCAAAAAAATATCCAAACTAGAGACCGGACTGGGAGTGCTGTACGAGGCATTTTCAAGATCTCGATAATTGATATTTTTCTTTTGGATCTAGTCTCGGTCCGATCTCTACTTTTATTCACTAGAGATACCATTTTTAAATAAAACAAGTCTTTCCATTCCATTAGGGCTAGGCTGGACAAATTGAATTTTTTGTTGAGTTTTTGCGTCTAAAAATAATTTTTAAAAATTTTATTTTATTTAAAAAAACTTGAAAATGGGGAAGATTTTCGTTGTGAATGTAATATTTTTGTAATAATTTTACAACATCCAAGTTTTTCCAACATTTCAACAAGTCCATGTAACAAAACAGGTTGTAATACATAAACAAAACGAGAAGTTAAATCATCAATTAAAATTCCAGGATTTGCATAAATATGCCAAAATATACCTTCCAAAACTCGTCTAAAATTAATTTTTTTAAAGAAATATAAAATAATATTTTTACTTTCAGAAAAAATCAAATGGATTTTACCCAAGATTTTTTACAATGACTTTTCAAGATCCAAAAAAATTTTCTAACGAAGAAAAGTTTAAATATATTCAATTTCTGGATTTTTATTTCTTTTTGTTTTAAAAGAAAAATCCCCTTTCTTCCCTTATAAATTACAAAAATTCCCCACTTAATTATTCTGATCAATCAAATAAATCTATAAAATAAAAACAAATTTAAATACCTTAAAACCTTCCAATTTATTTCGCCTGAAGGCAGCAACCAAGGTTTAGCAACAAATCCATTTCCTTCTTTAGTTTTTAAAAGCCATGCACGCCCATTCCTTGTGCTTACAAAAAATCTTTTTTCAACACCACAAGGGAAAATTAAAGTTTCTTTTATTAAAATATTTAAATTAATATTAAATTCATCCAAATTTTGGGGATTAATTGAAGCCTAAATTAAAATAAATGAAAAATATTTAAAAATAAAAAAACCTTCAATTCTTCTTCAGAAATACCCAAAATTCCCGATTTATCAATTAATTTATAAAGTTTTTGTGTTCCTTTAGAAAAGTTTTTGTTTAATTCTTCTGTCACATTACTTTCCGAATTTTCCATTAAATCCATTTTTTCTGCTGGAATAAATTTTTCAAAAGGTAACAAATCTTCAAATTGTGGCATTCCACGTATTGTAGACAAAATTGATTCATTTAATGTTGTTGGACAAATTTTAAGTCGTTCAATGCATAATTCACTGTCTTCTAGATAACGTAATTGTTTTGTAGCGTTTATTTTGAACTGAAAAAAATTGAATTGCTAATGCTCCAAAAGGGAGAAAATTAAAAAAAGATTGTATTTATTTTCCCCAGTTTTTAAGCGAAAAGACACTATCGGAGTTAAACCGAAGTTACACCACTAAAGGAACAAAAACCTGATCCACTACGTCACATCACCTAGTTAACACATAATCTTCCTTTTTTAAACTAGTTAATATTTCCTTACATGAGTTTCTTCTTCTTTCACAGTATTAGAAGTTGAAGGCCCATCACTATTTTTATTTAATTTAAATAATGCATCAAATGATTCTGGAATAGTCATATCAATATTTAACTTTAAAAATTGAATTTTTAAAATTTTATCGAGCAAAAAAACAAACCGGTCTAGAATCACAAGCTAAATTAGCCAAAATAATAAATTCCCCAGGATTTTCAAATTCTCCAAAATCATTTTTCTTGTTTGGGTTGTTTTCAATAAATTTTGTTGTTGTATCCAAAATATTTTTCTTTAAATTTGTATGTAAAGTTGATTCAAAATAATGATGATAACTTTAAAAAATAATTTTTGAGATTTTTTATATTTAATCCCCCAATGCCCATCCTAGAACGATAGAAAATGAACAAATGGAAAAAATATTTAAAATTATTCCTTAAAGAAGATGAGAAAAGATGAAATAATTCTTGCGATAAAATTATCCTTACAATAAAAGTGGCCAAAGCTTACTTCAAAACACCCCCAATTTTCAAAAAACTTATAAAATAAACTCAAATTTCACCCATAATCAGCAAAAATTCAGATTTATTTACAATTGTGTGAGTCGAACAGATTTTCTTGCACTGTAAGAAGTCTCTTGGGTGTCACTAGATTTTTGAGGTGATTGCTCAACTACACTTTCCGCCAAATCTTTTGATTGTTTGTCGTCTGTTCCTGTTGTTTTAGAACCAAATATACGATTTTTTGTGATTAAACCATCACTTCGAATATTCTCTATTGTATTTGATAATATCTATAAAAATTATTAAATAATTTATTAATAGAGTTTTAAGAAACGAATTTTTGAATGCAATATTTTAAAAAATTCCAAGTTTTCGATCTTTCCTCCAAATTTTGCTGGACAGATTTTTGGAAAAACGACTATTAAATTACGCGAAAGAAGCTCGTCCCCATTTTTTCCTCAAAAGAGCCAAGGGCAAGAAGGGATAGGACATTTTGTTTCAATACCTTTTACATGTAGTTCTATATTTTTCCTGCCTCATAGCAAAAAATTAGGCGCTTTCAATTTAACAATAAATTTGAAATTAAAAATAAATAACCGAAGATTCAATTTGTTGAAGAAGAAAATTTGTAAATTCTACTCCTCCACTAGATAGATAATTTCCTCCAGTATCACTTGTTGAAGGTATTTGTGTTTTTTGCCCTTCATAAGCTTTCTCAGTTCCATTCTCGCTTAACAAAGCCGACTAAAAAATTTAATATATTTTTAAAAATATTTTAAAAATTAACCATAACAGCATTAAATGCCACACGTTCTCGAATTTCTTCAGCACTTTTAGGCGGGTGAGAACGAGTTGGGGCATAAGCTGTTTTATCGTCTGATGCTACTTGAATAAAGTGAAGTTTGTTTTTATTCAAATGATTTCGAAATTCTTGATCACTAGCATAAATAGATGGACAATCATCTGATTCTCTAAAAAGTAAAAAATATTTTAGACCTTACAGTAATTTATAAATGAAATTAGTCAAAATGGGAAAATATTAACAAGTCTGATTTTGCTAACAAGGAAAATCTTCGGAAGTGTGAGTAAAAATTTTTTGATGAAAATTATACCATCGTGCAGAGCATATGCTTATACGCAATCTAGAATGTGGTACTGTGTTGCACATTATAGACCACATCAAAAAAATTTTACTAACAGTTTGGAAGGTTTCCTTGTAATTCAAAGAGGAATGAACTTAATCGAGACACAATTCTTCCTAAATAATAAAGCGATCTTTCTTCCTTTATGAGATCGCCAGAAAAACATAGATTTGATTTCAAATTGATTTCAAATTGATTTCAAATTTGATTTCAACTAAGATATTCAGGAAAAAAAGGCAGAGAATGTCCATTTGTACTAGTATTTAAATTTTAAAACTCACCTAAATAACAATTTATAAGCAGTCCGAAAAGCATCAATAAAAAATAAATCTTTGGGTTTTAAATCATCTCCCTCTTTGATAGGTTCTTTAGACAAATTCATTACGACCAAACGATTTCTCAAAGTCAGCAAATCTTTAAAACTAGCCAATGTTTTAACAATATATTGGTGCTGATCTTGTCTGTCTTTCAATTCTCTAACACCGGCAGCCATAAGAGAATAAGTTGTTTTTGTACGAGATTCCTTTAAAAAATGGGGGAAATTTCTGAATATAAATTCACAAAAAAATAATTACTGGAACAAATTCATGCATAAGATTGCGCATAACTTTCGGATGTGGCCAAAATTTTGAAACCGGATTTAAGAAAAAACTGCTGGCACGAATGAGAAGTAACTAGAATAAAATAAAAATTAGTAAAGCTATTGTTTAATATTGTAAACAAATTAAAAGGGAATCTTAATATAAAATAGCCTTAATACATAAAAATAACACTAGAGAAGAAACTTAAAAAACTATTAAAACTAACCATATCACGTTCTCTCTGTGAAAATCTACTTCTCAAATAAGACTTGTGTTGAAGACTAATTCTGTCAACATTATCCATTAACCGAGCATTCTGTGAATAATGTCTTTTTGTAGGTTCAGTTTTGCTTTGAATACTTTTTGTTGGAGAACTACTATCATCAACTGAAGTACTTCCAGTTTCCTCTGCATCTTTTGGTATTTCTATTTTAACACTCTTCTTTGGGTTTCGTTTGTGGACTATTTTGCCTTTAAACGAGAATTTTTAATTTGATTTTTAGAAATTAGAAACTTATTCTCCTTTGTTTGGCAGATTCAACCAAATTATTTATTGTCTTTGAAGAAAGTATTGAGTATGGATTGGCACCTTTCTTTCCATATTTACTTTAAATTTTTTATTAAAAAATATTAATTTGTAAGAAAATAAACTGGTATGCTTGAAGACGTTCAACAGTTGAAAATGTTTTGTGTAGTAAAGAACCACTAATAGGTGGAGTTGAGGATGTCTGTTCTTGTTCTTCAATCATGACAACATCCTGACTCTAAGAAATAAAATTTTGAAATTTAAAAATATTTTTAATTTAAAAAATTAGATTGCAAGAAAAAAACACTTCGAGTGAACTTCAAAAAAACTTTTCTGGAAAGCCAACTCATTATGCAAAATTTGCCTATATAGAGGGGGAGGGGGGGATTATTTTCCAGAATTATCAGTCTCACTGAAGTTCAAATACCACAAACCTGCTCCTTTTTAAGCGGACTATCTTCCTCAACCTGTAACACAACTTTTGGTTCAACAGCTGGACGTTCTCTTTTTAATTGATGCCCAGAAGGAAAACTTTTATTTTGCTCTTTAAATTCAGCCATTGTTTTCTCTAAAACTTCAGAAACATGCGCATCTCCAATTGAAGTTATTTCTGGAATGGTGATAACATCAATCTTAATAAGGAAATTTAGACCGACAATTCTTTTGACAATGGGGTTTCCAAATTATTTGTATATTTAAACTAGAGGTCGGCGCGGGACAGGATCCCCGTCCACAATCCCGCACTGTTTTCGATTTGCGGGATTTTGCGCGATTAATCCGCAAAATCCTGTCCCGCAAAAATTTTGAAAAAAAATCCCGCATGCGGGATTCCCCAAACACAATTTTGCCGACCTCTAATTTAAACAATTAACAAAATTTAAAATTAAAAAAACTCAAGTTAGAGAATGCAAAAATTCAAAGCTTTCACCAATTAAATCTACTATTCTAATATCTCAAGTATACCCAACCTAACGGCAATAAACTTAAAAAATAAACCGTTTGAGCAATCCCATTTTCAAGAACTTCCAATTTCAAAATATTTATAAACTTTTTCTGTAACAAAGCCAAAAGTAATTTTTTAATAGATTTTCTGTCAATCTAAAAACACAAAAATTATTTTAAAAATTAAAAAAAAATATCAAAACCGAAAATTGATATCCCTCATTTTGTTCAAGAAAAGTAATATATGTTTGTAGACGTATATTAGTTAATACAGCTTTTACATCTTTTAAATATTCAAGAATTTGAATTAATCTTTTTAAAGTAATGTCAGTAATTCGAAGTGTGTCTAAATAATTTAATTAAAAAAAAATTAGACAATTTTGGAAATCTTTGAAAACAATTCATAGGGAAATTGAAAATCCTTGGGAATTGAAAATCCATGGGAATCCAATTTTCAGGGAAATTGAAAATGTGGATATTAGCAAGTGCTAAACAACAAATAGAAGTAGAAGTAAAACAGCAGAATCGAATATCTTTTTCTTGTTTTTTACCTATATTTAAAGAAGCTAATTAGTCTAAAATAGGCCAGGAACATTCAAAGAATGAAATCTCGGGATTTTCATAATTTTCAGAAGTGAAATATTTTCAAGTAGAGCTTCAAAGATTTACAAAAAAAATCATAGGAAATTTCTCGACTATTTCATTTAAAAAATTTAAAAATTACTTAAATTGTATCCAGGAAATTTCAGTAAATCGCCAAACCGAAAAGGACAATCCACACCAGTCAATCCCTTGAAACACTGGCTATATTTAACATATAATTCACCTCCAACCTCATTTTGGGCACATTTAAAAAAATATCTAAAATTAAGAAAATAAACAATTTATAAAACTTAAACAACTTTTTGACTCTAAAACGTCCTTCCGTCTTTTGAAATTCCCCAAAATATTTTTCTCGATTTCTCACAGTGCTGTGTATTGAAGTAGAAACAAGTCTATTCCCAGGTTTAGTGTCAGCATCAATTCCCAAACGAGCAGAAATTTCATATCTATCAATTCCTTCCATCCCTGATTGCACAATCCAGGAAGCAACAACATCATTTTGTGGGCGATAAAAATGAGCAAGGGAAAATTTGTCTGGATCATAAGGAAGATAGGCGCTTTCTTAAAAAAAGAATTTTTATTCGAAAAAAGGTAAATGTTTGAAAAACAAACTTTCATGTTCTCGACTTTGTCCAGTTTCATCTAAAATATTGCCAAATTCATGTGGAATATCAGCACTTTCATTAATTGATTCGACATGTATTAAATTCATTTTTTAAAAGGAGATTGAAAAAACCTTAAAAAATTTTTAATAGAAGGATACGATAAAAAATAAATGAATCAACAACCAAAATGAATCAATAAGAAATTCATGTATAAATTAAAAGAAATATATGTAAATTAAAATAACGAAAACAAAAAAATAAATAAATTTTATTTGAAAATCGAAAAAAAATCAGATTGAGAATCATTTCCTTGAAAAATATTCCATTTTCTTTTTATTTTCTTAATTGTTCAACCAAAAATAATTAAATTTATTCCTCATTGAAAAGTTTTGTATCCATAGACATTCAATTAACTAACAATAAATATAATTCTTTTTTAGATTTTAAGGTACTTATGGAGTTTGTATCCGCTGAAAAAATTCTACTTTCCTTTAAGATGTACAAAATGGTCAACTTTCCCCTTCATCAATTTTCCTGAAGCATTTTAAGATAGCCTTAATTATTACCAAAAAATAGTATTATCTTATTAATAAAGAAAAGATTAATTCTTTTCGAATTTCATCAAATATGTATAAATTAACATTTAAATCAATATTTTATCTGTCTCAGTCTTGGGTGGGAGCTAACTCGAGGAATTCAAAATCACGGAACGACCAACTCATGGATGTACATATTAAGGAAAAATAGTATTATTGAGGAAAAATAGTATTACTCCTAACCCCAAAAATAAATAACTCACTAATTATATTCGATAAATATGTTCTTCCTTCTTCTCCAAACGTTCTGATCAAAACGTGCATTAAATTGCTCTTGAGGAAGCACTGGTGGTTTTGGTCCATTTTTATCTATATTTATCCACTCCAACACAATTCTTGACATGTTTTCTTGATTTCTATTTCTCGGTCGAGGAAGAGTAGAAATTCTGATGTTTTTGTTCTCGTTTTTATTTAAAATAAATCCTGGAGGATAAATATGCAATCTTGTATCATCCCTCAGTTTTTTCATTCTTACAGCAATTCGATTTCCACTTATGTTATATACCTAAAATAATAATCTAGTCTGGAACAGGCTAGAGTACACTTTACTCTAGCCTGTTCCAGACTAGATTATTATTTTAGGTATATAACATAAGTGGAAATCGAATTGCTGTAAGAATGAAAAAACTGAGGGATGATACAAGATTGCATATTTATCCTCCAGGATTTATTTTAAATAAAAACGAGAACAAAAACATCAGAATTTCTACTCTTCCTCGACCGAGAAATAGAAATCAAGAAAACATGTCAAGAATTGTGTTGGAGTGGATAAATATAGATAAAAATGGACCAAAACCACCAGTGCTTCCTCAAGAGCAATTTAATGCACGTTTTGATCAGAACGTTTGGAGAAGAAGGAAGAACATATTTATCGAATATAATTAGTGAGTTATTTATTTTTGGGGTTAGGAGTAATACTATTTTTCCTCAATAATACTATTTTTCCTTAATATGTACATCCATGAGTTGGTCGTTCCGTGATTTTGAATTCCTCGAGTTAGCTCCCACCCAAGACTGAGACAGATAAAATATTGATTTAAATGTTAATTTATACATATTTGATGAAATTCGAAAAGAATTAATCTTTTCTTTATTAATAAGATAATACTATTTTTTGGTAATAATTAAGGCTATCTTAAAATGCTTCAGGAAAATTGATGAAGGGGAAAGTTGACCATTTTGTACATCTTAAAGGAAAGTAGAATTTTTTCAGCGGATACAAACTCCATAAGTACCTTAAAATCTAAAAAAGAATTATATTTATTGTTAGTTAATTGAATGTCTATGGATACAAAACTTTTCAATGATACAAAACTTTTCAAGAAACTCGGAATAAATTTTTAAAACAATTTTTAAGCCAACAAATAAATAAACCTGCAACATTTTATAGCTTAAAAATATAAGGAGATCCGAAAGAACTTTTGAATCAAAAATGAATTATCACCAGGCACTTCAAAAATATGTCAATCATTTAGCCATTCGACATCATTTTTGCTAATCAGAAACAGAAAAGGTGTGCATATAAGCTGAAAATGAAAAAAATTTTTAGAAATATTTACAAAAATTTATTTTTCAGTTAAAAAAGGACCGACATTGAAAAATCGAATATATGGGAGGGGTGTGGCAGAACCGAAAAGTACCTTTAGTTTTTATTTTAAAGAGGGACCGACACTAGCCTAATTATAGAGAATAACAAATTAACAGAATTTGGAGATAATCGAGAATAAAATGACCGAAAAAAATAGAAAAATAGCCTACATTAGATCAAAAGAACCGTTAAATAAACCTTCAATTTGTTCTCCGATAACATCGTGTTCAAGTATACCAATACCATGATCCTCACAATATCGACGTAATTGATGATTGTTCACACGCAAATTCTTAAAAACAAAACAAATTGTAAAAAAAAATTAAAAAAACCAAACCCGAACAATATCATCCAAATCCTTTTGTTCTTCGGCCATAATCAATCGAGCTCTAGTTGGATCAATAAGACGGAGATCGTAAATACCGAGAGGAGGTTCAGTTCCAGATGCTGCAGAACACGTTGGAGCCTTAAAATTGAAAAATTATTTTTGATGCTTTATGATCAGTTTATAAAATATGAGAGAAATCAAATTTTCAATTTCTAAAATATTCGCACTTGGACAAAAGCGAACAATTCTTCATTAAAATATAAAAAATAACCTCTTCAGCCAAATCCTCACGAGATTGTTCAATATTATGATCCATATGAATTGGAGCAGCTCTAGCACCAACCTTTAATTTAAAAGTATTGTAGTGAATTAAAAAGATGAATAAAGATACTGTGATTCTATAATATATTTTAATCCCGCCCCCTTCGTGCCAGCTTTATATTCTTCCCTCAACTGTCCTTTTTATCTTACTTCACATTCAGTTGTTGTTTTTCTAGTCTTTTTCCTTCCCTATTCCCGGTGTTCGTCCCCTTCCCTTTTCTTTCATACTTGTTCCTATTTCTGCGTCGGCCCAATATTCCCCTCATAGTTGTATTTTAAATTTAAATAAATATTTTCGGATCAAGTTTATATTTTTATTGGGGGATGGGTAAGAACTGGTAACCCGCTCATCATAAATGGAGGTCCTACCCCACCGACAATTAATAGGAATAAGATGAAAAAAGAATAGGTTAAATTTTGAGGGAAAATTACATTTTAATAAATTTAGAAGATAATAGAGAATTTTCGAATAAGTAGATTTAGAGAAAATTATAAGCTGGAAAAAAATAGGTTAAGAAATTTTTGTCAAGCCAAATAAATTTTGTCAAACCCAATTTTTGTCATTCCCATACAATTTTTATTTTCACCCGTTTGAATTTTAAATTGTCTATTATTTTGTTAAAATTTCTATTATATTCAAATTAAACACCAACATGCATAATAGTGATAGATTGAAGGAAAAATCGGATGCTGAGGACTTTGGCACAGGTAAGTGAGAAATTAAAAAAAAATAATAATAATTTGAAATGAGAATAAGAGAAATGTTGCTCAAACCTTATTAAACAAATTCTATTTTCGTTTGCGATTCCCGGATTTTTAGTTCCAAGTTTTAGGCAGAAATACCAGAAAAGTGTATGGCAAAGTTATTTCGAAATTTAGAAGCTAGATTGTTATTTTTCTTTCGATTTCAATATAGATAAGAAGTTAACTTGTAAAGATAAAATATAAAATTAGGAAAATTGTTTGGGGAAGTTGATTGTAATTGAGTTTAAAAATTTTAATTTATACCGTTATAATATTTTTTAATTCCATCTGAATGTCAAATTTGATTATTAAATTCCCTAAAAGAATTTTTCCAATTCTAGTAATGAAATACAGTATATAAAATTTTCCGCCCGAGACCAAAGCACAGAAAATTTTTTTAGTTAAGGGTAAGATTCCATTTATAAAAAAAACTTTTAAGAATGAAAAATGTGTATTTTAAAATAAAGTTGATTTTTAGTGGGGGAAAGATGAGAAAATGTTTAGAAAAAGAAATTCTAAAAATGGAAAGAAGAGAAAATTAGCGTGCTAGTTTTTGGCCTTAGAATAAAAAAAATAAAAAGCTAATGCATGCATGCGAAAATAAACAAAAATAGAAAGTTAATTAAATATAAATGCCGCGGCAAGAAATAGTAAGCGCCACTCTAAAAAAAGTATCAAAGGAAAATTTTAGGTTGAAAAAAGGGCACTAAAAATAAAGAAATAAGAGCTAATCCCAAAAAGGGAACTCTTTGGCGCATTAAAAAGTGCGTATTCATCGGAGGCAATCTAAGTGCCAGAATGTGCCAGATGATGAAAAAGCACAAAAATATTTTTAGAAAAAAACACATTAACAAAAGAACTTTAGCCTTTGAGTTCTTTCGAATATTGGAACTGGCCATTCCAATATTACATTTTATAAAAACCAAAAACTAGCATTCTAAAATTAGAAAAAATATAAAGGAAAAAAGAGCAATATTTTAAAATTAATTTATCCCAATTGTAAAGTTATGAAGGTAAAGATTTTGTTTATGAAGGTGAAGACTTTGATTATGAAGGTGAAGATTTTGCTTATGAAGGTGAAAATTTTGATTATGAAGGTTTTGAGCGTGGTATGTATTGAGAGGACGGATACGGGAAGGGAACAAGAGAAACAACACTATATAATGTAACAAGGAAAAAATTATAAAAAAATAAATAAAAACAGAAAAATGGAAAAATAAACAAAAAAAATAATAAAAAGATAAAATAAAAGAAAAAATTACTTTTTAACATGAGTCGTTTCGAAATTTGGATTTTTAATTGAATTGCATTTTTTATTTTGATATCATGTTAAATTTTTTTTCTGGAAAAAATTAATACAAAAAATCGAAACAACTCATATACCTAATTCAATTAATTTTATTAGTCGTCATATTTTAAGTATATTTAGTTATTTTGATTTAATATTGTCTTGTGATTTGTTTTTAAATATAATATAAAATAATAAATTAAATTTGCCGTGCTAGTGTTCGTTTGTGGTTCGTAAATTAATCAAATTTTTGTTTAATATAAAAAAAAGTAAAATGATAGTGATTAAAATAATTTTCGGCTTAAGTTTAAAACAGAATTAAAATAATTATCATTATCAAATAACTTTTATAGAATAAATGCGCGGCGCAAGGTAAACTTTTTTATTTACAAAAATGGAAAAAGAATTTTTAAATTTTCGAAAAATTTTTTTAACAATCAGTCAATTTTTATTCCAAATAACGCGGCGGCGCGAAAACGATTAAGCAGAGGGCCAAGAGATTTTTCTGATTTCGTATACATAACTTTAAAAGGTTATTGAAAAAATATTTTTACGGCCCCACATATTGGAAAAAAAAATTATTAATAATTATTGCGCGTATTTTAGAAATAATAATTACTAATTACTGAATTTCGATCCAATTAACTTCGATTTAAATAACCCCTTAAATTAATGAAACTTTCCTCTAAAAAATCTAATAACTATTGTATTGTAATAGTTTTTAGAGTTGGTTGATTGTGATCCTAAAAATTTTAGTTATCATTGAACAACAAAAACAGATCACTCTCAACAAAATCCTTAATAATATGAAATTGAAAATTTCATATTAGGCTTGAATTATATGAAAAATACTTGCGTTAATAATCTAGGGCAAATTTTCGCTCGCGGCGCAATAGTTAAAAAGATAATAAGCATTCTTCATATAATTCCAGCCAAATTTTTTTTCGATTATGTCATTTACGGATCAAAAAAATAAAACCAAAAAAAATACAAATTGAGTGAAAAATGGCCGACAACATTCAGACAATCAAAGTAACACGGTTACTCTCTCACTTCTCTAAAAATGAAGCGTGGATTCAACAAATATAAAACACAGAAAATGGCAGCAAATAACACAAATGAAAATTCAATAACAACACAAATTGAATTTGTTGCCCTGACAAACTAAAAGAAAAAATAGGGAGTAAAGAATAATAAAGTAGGCGCCATTAGAGAAAAGAATAATAGATATATTTAAAGACAGAGAGATTAAGTACGAGCAAAGCCGAAATTTTTAAGAAACGGGTCGAAACTCGGAGATGTTAGGATGAGAAATTTTAGAAGGATTGAGATTTAAGATATTGGCGCCAGATTAAGAAATATAAACTTTTTCGGTTAGTTTGTCGAGGCGACAAAAAAGAAGAAGGTGAAGTTGTAGTGAATTAAAAAGATGAATAAAGATACTGTGATTCTATAATATATTTTAATCCCGCCCCCTTCGTGCCAGCTTTATATTCTTCCCTCAACTGTCCTTTTTATCTTACTTCACATTCAGTTGTTGTTTTTCTAGTCTTTTTCCTTCCCTATTCCCGGTGTTCGTCCCCTTCCCTTTTCTTTCATACTTGTTCCTATTTCTGCGTCGGCCCAATATTCCCCTCATAGTTGTATTTTAAATTTAAATAAATATTTTCGGATCAAGTTTATATTTTTATTGGGGGATGGGTAAGAACTGGTAACCCGCTCATCATAGTATATTCAAATTATCCTGGACGTGTTGATGTCATTTTTTGGACTTTTTCCTGTCCTTTGTCCTACTCAAACTGGCATAGGTCATCACACAAATGCCAAAACAAATTCAAAATTAAATAAAAATAAATAAACCTTCGGAGCTTCATTTTGTAACTCGACATCATTTTGCCCCATAACAAGATTTTGCACTTCCTCCATTAAAGCTTGTTGTTGATTCTCCTGTTGTGGCTGTTCCGTCGGTTGCTGATCCATTGGTTCAGGCTCAGGTTGAGAATATTGATTTCCACCGGGTTGACGCGAATGGGAGCGTGAACGAGAACGCGAAAGAGAACGGCGAAATCCGGTAATGTGCAAATTCAAATGGTGTCTCAGAGATTGTTCACTGTTGGTGCCAAAGGTACAATCAGAATGACTAAAAAAAGTTTTAGTTTTAAAGCCAAAATATTTCAAAAATAAGAGACAATAACAAAAAAATCAGAAAACAAACTGGCAACGAAAAGCAGTTCCTCGTTCATCCGCTGAATGCACTTGGCCTTGATGTTTATTCACCCCTGCTTGTGACTGGAAAAATCGCGGACAGAGATTGCACGGAAAAGTTCGAATCGTTCTGCATTCTTTGAGATGAATGGGCATCTGACAAAAAAAATTTTTTAACATTTTTTTTAAGAACAAACTCTGGCATAAGGAAGAACTATATTACACATCTCACATTGAACTTTGACACGCTCATCCATTTTTGATATAAATTGGAAGTAGAAAAGTGAATTGTAAACTAAAATATCTGAAGAAATAAAAATAAAATATTTAAAAAAAAAGAAATGGAAAAATGGGTACAACCCAAAACAATGAGTGGCCATAACTACCAAAGCCATAAATAGATGTAACATTTCTGGCCAATTTTATGGGACAATCTCTTTATCTCGATAAGACGAAAAATGGAAAAGCTGGAAAAATTTCCTAAATTATCACTCATTTTTTTCTTTTCTCTCTCATAATTTTAACATTCTCTCTCTCGACAGAATGCCAAATATATAAATTGAACAACAAATAAAATATGAATTTGAATTTCTTAACATTGAAGGCATATTAGCTATCTAATTCCCTAATACTGTGAAGCAGAGTTGCGTCGTAATCGAAAATTTTTTTCGTAATCGTAATTCGTAATTACGATGCAACCCTGCTGTGAAGAAGCGGTATGGTGTACTGGATAACACGTCAATCCAGATAACTGAAGGTGCTGGTTCACTCCCAGCTGCTGAATAACTTTTTGCATTAACTAAAGGATTTTTTAAATTAATTTTTTAAAGATAGGTTTATTTTTACAAATATAACAACAAAATCAAAGTAGGCGGTGTGGTGTAATGGATAACACGTAAAAAAGCAGCCCCCATTTCTGCTTTACTACTACATTCCCAACATTTTCATTATGAGGGGCGTTAAATGTATTAAATAATCACTTTTTATACTCTTTTAATTTAACCATTACAAAATTTTTATTTATTTACACTATTACAAAAAAACTAAAAAGTTTTATTTCCATATAAAAGAATTGAATATTTCTTTTAAAATTTCCTTCCTTCGAAAACTACTTTCATTATAAACCAGATATTCTAGCCAACCCTTTAAATATTCTCAAAATTAAAAAAAAATATTTTTATTTTTTACCAGAATACATTCCTTCTTTAAAACACTTAATTCATTAGCTGTTCTACATTTTTCCATTTCTTCATCTCTTAAATTTACATTTTCTCCATAAATAAATTTTTTATTTTTATTTTTGCTATCTTCATATAAAGCTATTTGTAAAGATAAACCTATCTTTAAAGAAAAAAATTTAAGTGGAAAAAAATAAAAACTCCAAACAAATGAAGGAGTCGAAGATTCTTGATTATTATTATTATTCAAGTAAGAGAAGACTGGGCCACCTGAATCGCCCTTTAAAAAAGATAAAATTAGAATAGAGGACAATAAAAGAAGAATCTCTGGTTTATCTCTTAAATTTTTTGAGAGGGTATAATTGAGAGGGAAGGATATTGAGAAGCAGGGATGTGCCGAAACAAATTTGAAAAAAACGAAAGACGGAAGGCGAAAGTCCAAAAAAGTCGGAATTTTGGCGGAAGGCGAAATGGCACACCCCTGTTGAGAAGGCATAAGTCAGAAATGTTTCTGTTAAATTTGTAAAATGGTTGGATACAACTAGCCATTAATCGGTATCCCCGAATTTTGGTTAATTCGAATTTAAGAAAACCAGTTTCTGTTTTGAGTTCTAATTAAGCACTAGTTTTATTTTTAGAGGATATCACACTCCTTTTCAAAAAACTGTTAATCTTTAGTCAGGTTTAAAAAACCGTGTTCGGCTATTTGGGGAGTAGAAACTTAGATCTACTTGGATGATTGGGGAGAGAGGGGGGCATTGTTGTGTCCAACTCCTAATTTTGTACCAAACACGATCTTGCAGCTCCAGAGAAGTAAAAATAAATTGCACATTCTGAAGAGTTTTCTTCAATTAATTTGATGGGAACTTTGTGAGGCTCTTCTGGCAACTTTCGAACTTTAAAAAGCTAAATTTAGTTGTATTAAAATTAAATACTAAAAAGAATATTCGTCTCTTCTCACAAATTTTTTCACGCCATTTTTATCTCACTTAGTCTGTTCCTTTCCAGTTATTACTGCTGTTTAAGGTTGTCGGATAGTTGGGAATCTTCGGATATCCGGATCCGGTATCCGAACCGAAAATTTCCGGATATCCGGCCTTTTCTCGAATCCGGGCCGACAACCTTACTGCTGTTTTTAATAAATTTTAGTTTTATTCCATCAAATTACGAATAAGCTAAGCTTTAAAATGTTTCTTTTGCATTCGAAGAGTTTTAAAAGTGTTTGTGAGATTCTAAAAGAGAGAATATTACATATTTACTCCTTCATACATTCATTTATTCCATAACCAAAAGCAAATGTTTTTTCGCTTTCCTTCTTTGGAATATTGTAAGGCTGTTCAAATTCATCAACATTAAAGGTAGGGGTATTTAAAATAATTAAAGCCATATCATCCCAATCTTCTCCAAATTTAATCTAAAATATTTCCACTACCTATAAAGGCTTAATTTAAAATAATTTACAAAATTTTTTCGCATTGCATATTCTCTTGAATAATAAAATTGATTGGATATTTTAAGGCGTATTAAAGTTGCAAATCTATCAAAGGAAGGAGAATAATTTTAGAAATATTTTTAAACTTTTCCAAATTCTCACCCAGAATCTTTTCTGAAAAGACAATGTGCTACTGTCAACACTAACCTGTTGGTTATTAATGTGCCGCTACAGAGGTGTCTGACATTTCTATTTAAATATTTTTAGTTAAAAAAAGATTTTAATTTTTAAAACTTCCCAAGAAAATTTATCAATTTATCCTTTTAAAGAGAAAACTTTAAAAAATTCGTCTGAGATACTAGAGACTACTTAAAAGAGACTACTTAAAAAATAAATTTTCATTCCTAAGCAACTTTACTTTCTCTTGAACTATCCAGGCAATTACTGTAATTCCCACTCCTTTCCCTAGGGGCAGCATGAAGATAAATCTCCGTCAACATATAAAAAATTCCTATAATCCGCCACTATTAAAACAGCCCTTGAACGAACCCCTATGAAATACCAACTCCAAAAAATTTTTCCCAAATTTCTAAATATTTTTTTTATTTCTAAAAAATTCTTGAAAATATTCAAACGTGAAATTCGACTCAATCTGAACTACATATTTAGCTTCTTGTATAGTTACTGGATGATTTGAAGAATAAAGAGAAGCAAAAGATAAAGTAAATTGACAAAAAATAAAAAGAAATATTTTCATTTTTTTAAAAACAAATTTGTTGACTGATATAGTAAAATGTCAGCAATAGAATAAAATGAGAATTTAAATTATAAATGAATCAGAGAATTTTAAAAAATGAATCAACTGTAGTTAAAAATGGATGAAAAAATTATAATTTTAATTTTAATATTTTCTAATTTCTGTTTTCCCCCTCAATAGGATTAGAAATAAAAATATTCAAAATTTTTAACACTTGGATTTATCAAGTTCCAGCAGTTTAGGCTTTTCAATTGGCATCAAAAAATAATTAAAAATTGAGTAATATGTACATACAATCATTAATTAAAAGAAAAACAAAATTAAAATTAAATTATTAAAATTAAATTAAAAACAGCTGTTTTTGTTAATCTTCAAAAAAAAATTTCTTCTTGTAAAAAATACAATAAAATCCACCTCTACAGAAATACAAGAATAGGGAAATCACAGAACCTGATCCAAACCCAAACTGGTAGAAAAAACAGAAAAATTATGTAAAACAAGTGTATTAATCTTCAAAAAAAAATTTTTTATAAGGGGGAGTGGCTGTCAAATGTCCAGATATTTTTATTTATTTATTGTGGATGTATTTGTGAACGATTAAAAATAGCATTTCGATATGGGGTGTTTGTTAAAATACAAATAATTGGGTTAAATATAGGTATTAAATGAAGGGAAATATGAAATAATATTCGAATAATATTTGTTGTATTGTTGGTTGTTTTTGAATAAATTATACAAAATAATAGTCCTGATTGGTTAACAAATGGTACAAGAGCCTAAAAATGCATAAAATATTTGTATTTTATTCATCTCTCTCTTTTCAATAATTTTTTAGAATATTTAAATATAATGAAATATTTGGGGTTAGGTTTGTCGGATCTGGATATCCGGATCCGAAAAAAGGCCGGATATCCGGAAATTTCGGTTCGGATCCTAGAACTAGGAAAAAGGAAGAAATCTTGCACAATGACCTTTCAAACTTTTCGAAATTTTCGCCTGCGGCGCTGAAAAAGTGAGAAATTTGACTGTTGGTCCTCGAAATTTCTCAAAATTTTCACCTGCAGCGCGTGTTCATAACTTTAAGGGAATGTTATCTGCTAACCATATTATGATGAAATTTTACCCCCAGAAATAGATATTCTTTGCTTAATTTTGAATTTTTTGTTTATACTTTTCACCTATTTTGAGAAATTTCTTGCCTAAAACTCATACCGCTAATATGTATAATAATTTATATTCATTTTATTATAGAATTTATAATTGAAAATATTTTTCTACCAATGATTAATAAATGATTGGAATGAATCTTACCAAAATAATCAAAACTTTTGTTAAAAGTTTATTCAATCTTTTTAAATTTCCATCAAGATTAGTGTTTAAATTGACATATCTAACCATTTTAAATCCACAAATAAATATTATTAAATATGCAGATATTTCAATTAAAGTTACAGGTAATAGTGACAAAACATTCATCTTTTTTTAAAATGCATAAGAAATTTATTTTAAATTAACCGTTTCCATTTTATATTGAATAAATGGCCAAGTTTTGTTGAAATTATCAAAATATTTAATACCTCCATTAGAATATGGAAGTAAAAAGAAAATTACATCCAAAATATGAAATAATTCAACAAACAAAAGAATAGACAACATAAATAGATAACGACAAAAATTAATTTTTATATTCCTCAATAATAATAATTATTGTGTAGGTACTTTTTAATTATTTATTTATTTACCTAACCAAAATTAAATATCTATAAATAAATTGAACACTCAAGCCATTTAAATTTACGCTTGTAATGAACATCCAAAACATAAAAACAACATAACATATAAATGGATTAAAATTTTCTTTCATAAAATCAAGCAAAATTCCATTAGGTAAAATAACAATTGAATTCCCTTCCCCATCAAGTATATAAAACTATAAATAATTTAGAAAATGATTTTAAATCAGAATCGGGATTTGAGAATAGTAAACCGATCCTGAATTATTATTAGGGGATTCCAAGAGATTGATTACAAATAAATTCTAAGTTTATTTTGTGTTTTTGAAGGAGGTTACCCCTAGAAGAAAATTACCCCTTGTAAAAACAATTGACAAGTCAACATTAAAATATCCAAAACACAATTTTGTATCAGAATTCGACTGTGTGTTTTCATTTCTTTTGGTGTTTTAAAAATAATTAAAATAATCAGAAGAATATTTAAAGGAAAACCAATTAATAAACAAACAAAATAATCTAATTTAAATAAAATATCAAGTATATCCAAGGACATTTTTTTGAATTGCTTAATTTTAAAAGTTGTATAATAAAAATAATAATTTATTATTAAATATTTTCTTTAATTATAAAGTACAGTTGTCTGCCATTTAAAAATTTTATTTATCATGTCTATAAAAATACAAAAAATATTTGTGAGAAAATTTTGTTTATTTAAAATTAACAAATAAATTCTTAGATTAAATAATCTAATATACAGTAAGGTGCAAAAGTTTGGAACATTTTTGATTTGACTATATTTTGCTGTCAAAAAAATTATAAAAATTCAGAACAGGCATTATGATCGATAATAAGGGAAAATAAAAAAGAACTAAGCCCTTATCTCATTTCATTGTCGATATCTCGCTAAACTGAAAATCAACGCAAAACGGTGTTTTTCATATTCAAAAAATATTTTTGACCCCTTATTGATAGTTCTAGATTTTCATTTAGAGCTTATCTGAAAGCCCTTGAAATTTGCTTCAAGAAAGCATTAATAACAGAAATTGCGGAAGGTAGAGAATGCGAGCTGAACATTTACCGAATAAGCTGGCAACATTAAAAAATAAAGTGTACTTTCTTTGATTTTAAATAGTTCTTTAAAAGTTAAAAAAATAATTAATGTAAATATTTATTAAAATGTTTCACATTTTCTAAATACAAAAAATATTTGTGAGAAATTTTTTCTAAAATTTATAGTACAATTTTAATGTTTGTTAAATTTTGTGTGAAAAAATTGGGGATATAGTGTATGTATGTAGTGTACCGGTAATAAAAGTTTTGGTCGAGAAAAGTAAGTAAAAAGTGTACTTTTTTCCATGGTGACCATAAGGAGCTAAAACAAATGATCGTAACTAATTTAGAGAGTTTTAAAAAATAAAATAAATACCAACGTAAAAAATACCTAAAATTACCAACGTTACGGTCTGAGCTTCTTATAATAGATATTATATCTTGCTGGCAAGTTGTATGCTTTTAATTAAAACTTTTTAACAAATCGAATATAAAATGTTAAAATAAATGATAAATTATGTTGGATCCAGATTTTAAGATTATTTACTATTAATTTTTAAAATGTTATTTTTATTTATTTTAATGTTTTTTCCTTTTTATTTAAACTATTCCCCCAAAATATTTTAAATGCTTCTCTATTTTTTATCATTTTACAACATTTCCCCAAAATATTATTTGAATTTATTTCCCTTTATAGTTTGTTATTAGCCTTTTCCTTAACCTACATTTGTATATATTTCAAACTTGTAAATATTTAACCCTTCTTTACTTCCAATAGCCTTTTATATTTCTAATTTATTTTGAACTTGACTTTTTGTTTAAATTACTACCTTTCTATACACAAAGAATTTTTAAAATTAATTTTTGCTATTTTATATTTTTTATTAATTACAAACTACATAAATATCATTTATTTTTACTTTTACATTTATTTTATCAATATTTTCTCTTTCTATAAGAATGATAATAAATTATCAAATAATTATTGTAGTTTATAATTATTTTTCGACATAAATAATTTATTCATTATACAGAGTGGCCCAAAAGTAATGGGACTTTTGCCTGAAATCAGAATAGAAAATTCTTAATTATTTTTGTTCCTTGTTTAGTTCTCTATCATATAAGCTTTTTTTGTTTTTGAATAGTATGTTTTTTCTTGTTTTACTTATTTTGTTTTTAGCTCTCACCCTATGATAATAAGTAACGTCTCTAGGTCCTTACTGTGTGTGTACAATAACTCTGGGTGAGTAGGGCTTTCTATTCCCAAAAAGTTTTTATGGGGATAAGTTAACCTGTTGCGAATAGAATTAATGATACCCCCATCGCGTAGGAAATTATAAATAAATAAACCCAGAAGCAAAAAATACCCAAAAAACACAAACAACGCAAAAAATATAAAACTAGCTCAGACTTTAGCTGACAACTTTATTAATCGTTGAAATTATCCTAACTTTTAGGAAAATTTGAAATTTTCCTAAATTTTATCTTTAATTATTATTGAGGGTATATGTAAGTGGAAAAGTAGAATATAAACTCCTTAAAAGTACACATAAACTACAAAATACTTTCTTGATAATTTATTAAAAATATTAAGTATTTAAATAGAAAAACAAATAGTAACCCTTAATTAAATATTATTTTTAATAAGAAAAAAATGTTTTTATTAATATTATTACTAATAACAATATCTTCTCTATTATTATTTTGGAATGCGATAAGAAAAAATAATTATTGGAAAAATAGGGGAATTCGAGGACCAAAACCTTTACTAATAAAAGGAAATATAGATTCAATTTTTGGATATAATAATCCTTTATCTTTACAATTATTTGATTGGAGTAAGAAATATGGAAGGATTTATGGAATTAAAAATGGATGGTTTAATACGTTGGTTATTAGTGAACCAGAAATGGTTAAAGAATTACTTTTTGATAAATTCGAATATTTCCATGCAAGAGCTGTAAGTCTCTATTAAAATTGCAGCCTCTATTAAAATTTTGATTTTTTATTTTCCAAAATAAAAAATTTTTTAAACAATTGTTTTTTAAAGCTTTGTCCAATTATTGGTGATGTAGACACAAATAAATTAATTCATTTATTTTTCGCCAAAGGAAAGCGATGGAAACGTCTTCGTTCAACTGCTAATCCGGCATTTTCAATTTCTAATTTAAAAAGAGTAAAGAAATAATTTTTTTTAATTCCAAAATAATTATTTTTAAGGTAATGCCAATAATTGATGATTCTATTAAAATAAATATTAATTTGTTAAAAGAAGCAGAATCATCAGGAAAATTTGTTGATTTACATGAGTGAGTTAATTAAAGAATATGTAATTGAGAGTATGAAGGCATTCTTGGGGCAATAGTATTTTTGATTATCTTACCTATCAGTATTTGGAATCCCATACCATAACTCTTACCAATTCGATTATGAAAGAATCGAAATCTCTAACCGGATCCAGTTTGAGTTCCGGTTTCCGGAACCGGAACCAAAAAAACACCGGAACTTTCAAGAACCGGAACCGGAACTTCCGGTGAAACTCTATAAGGTATACCGCGGTATCATACCCATATCATGCATATCACAATATTTTTCGGTATTGTTATTATATCGAAATACACTACTAGAGGCTAGGAAAGAGTTTTATCTATGTATAACTCGTACTATTTCCTATTTTTCCATCCTTTATTTAGAAATTTTTAAGAAAAAAAAGTAGTAAGTGTCTCAGTCAAAATACATATGTATTATTTTCCAGATATTTTGTAGAACTTGCTTTCGATATAATCGTTCGTATTGCAATGGGGCAAAAGGAATCAAAGCAATTTAAATCAGAATATTGTCAAATGGCTCGAGATTCTGTTATTCAAATTAGCAATAATATTTTTGATTATCTCGCCTTTATATTCCCTTGGCTTGGAGAAAATATACTTGAACCTTTTGTTAATGCTACAGGAAAATTAAGGGGAGATCCAATATTAATTTTGATGGGAAGTATTTATAAAGCTGTTAAACAAAGAAAGGAAGAGAAAATGAATAAAGTTGAGAGGGAGGAAGACAAGGACATTTTTTTAAATTTTTTTCTTTCTTTCATAAAATCATAAAACTTTCTTTCATAAAATCAAGCAAAATTCCATTAGGTAAAATACCAATAGTATTCCCTTCCCCATCAAGTATATAAAACTATAAATAATTTAAAGAATGATTTTAAATCAGAATCGGGATTTGAGAATAGTAAACCGGTCCTGAATTATTATTAGGGGATTCCAAGAGATTGATTCTCCGACTCTACAAAAAATTACAAATAAATTCTAAGTTTATTTTGTGTTTTTGAAGGAGGTTACCCCTAGAAGAAAATTACCCCTTGTAAAAACAATTGACAAGTCAACATTAAAATATCCAAAACACAATTTTGTATCAGAATTCGACTGTGTGTTTTCATTTCTTTTGGTGTTTTAAAAATAATTAAAACAATCAGAAGAATATTTAAAGGAAAACCAATTAATAAACAAACAAAATAATCTAATTTAAATAAAATATCAAGTATATCCAAGGACATTTTTTTAAATTTTTTTCTAAATTATATTTTTCAACAGAATAAAATTGTTAATTAATTTAAGTAAATATTTTTATTAAAAAGTCTCAAACTAACAATCTTTAATTTAAAAATATTTGTGAGAAAATTTTTTTTTTATTTTTATTTAAAAAAATGAGATTTTATTACAAGATTGAATTTTGTCTGAGAAAATTGTTGAAATTAAAAAATAAATAATAAAAAATTTTCTCTCAATTTCCCAATTCTTAGAATTTAAATTCTTAAGAAGTGAACTTTACATAAAAATGGGCAATTTTATTTTTGTATTAATGTAAGGATAATTCACCTAGCAACATTAAAAATGCTTATTGTTGTGTCTTGCACAACAATGAAGAAGCAATACAATAATGTGTTTATCACACAAAAGAAATAACAATAATATTGGAGTAATAGAATAAGGTTGGGAATAATTAGGAGACAATTAGGAGACACGGACTGACAATTGTGTGAGGCTTTTATAGTAGCCACCACACCACAACACCTCCCCCTTTGCAAGGCTGGGGTTGCAACACCAATACAAAACATACAACAATAACAAAAGTCCGGTCAACAAATACATACAAAAAAAATGAGGGAATAAGGGAACAAACAAAAATTTTACAAACAAGAACATAATTTATCTATTTATTTTCTTGTACTTCATCTATCTTCCAGAAATGTTTGAACCCTCAGAATTTATTGAACCGTCAGAGCAGCTTTCCATCTTATCCTCAGATTCATCAGATTGGACTTTTGTCTTCTTTTTGGGTGTTGCACCTTCATTGTACAGCCTCGCATCTGAACGTTCGCCACAATTCAATTTATTACGAACATACACTGTTCTGTTTCTCAATTCGTATTTAGGCTCAATTTTTTGGCTGTTGATTTCACAATTGTTATACAATTTTGTTTCCATGTGCAATCGTTTCCTCATTTGATTAGAATGACGAGTAATTACCGTCTTCAATTTAGGAGCAAATATGGTGTAAAGTACACCTTTTTTACTTACAATTTCGCCTTCTAACCAAGCAATTTTGTTTTGTCTATAATTTGTGAACCACACGTGGTCACCAATTTTATAATCATGTACTTTTGCTCCATGATGTTTATCAAACCAATTTTTCATTTTATTTCTAACAATTTCTTTTTTAGGTGTCAATGCGGTATTCCTCTTCAATTCAATATTTTTGGGTCTTAGAGCATCCCATTTCACTCCAAGTCCTTTCATTAATACAACTCAATTGAGCTCCCGAATCTAAAATAAATTCTACTTCGGTCCCATTCAATATTGCTTTTGTTTTAAGCCATTCAATATTCTCATCTGTTTCAATTCTCAATATTTGCCGGATTGGCCTTTCAATTTCATAGTCTTTGCAATATTTTGGTTTTTCCCACAATTTATAGATTGGGTCTAACAATTTAATCATTTATATACTTCAATAACAATTTGTTTGAGCAATACAATTTACGGTTGGAGCCGTAGTCGACCGCGCCACTTTGTTGTGTCTTGCACAACAATGAAGAAGCAATACAATAATGTGTTTATCACACAAAAGAAATAACAATAATATTGGAGTAATAGAATAAGGTTGGGAATAATTAGGAGACAATTAGGAGACACGGACTGACAATTGTGTGAGGCTTTTATAGTAGCCACCACACCACAACACTTATGTGGGTTTAAACGATTAAAAAGGGAAAAAAGAAAGCATCGATGCCATAGTATTTATTTAAAAAATAGAAAAACAATCATCTTCACGTCAAAATTTAGAACAGTCGAGATTAATGGGAGGAAGGATATTTAAAATTTGTAGGGCCGAGATAAGAACGTTCGCTTAGATAGTTTTTGCCAAAATTCTACAAAAAACCATTCGAGAATTCGATAAAAAAAATTTCTTTACTAAAAAAATTATTAAAAATAGCCAAAAACAACCAAAATTAAATATTTTTAACAATAAAATTCCCCTCAACATTTTTAAAAATCCAATAAAAATTTCCAACAATTTAACTTATCTTCATAACAATATTTCCTCTTAATATTTAAATCGGTCCTTAGTCATCTGGAATACTTTGAGCCGAGTTAGAATTGTGTGGATGGCGGAATATAAGCACAACCGAAACACGAATTCTCAAATCTTCTCTGGTGACAAGTCCTTCTTCGATCATTTTCTGCAATTTTTAAATTTAAAATTTTCCTTTAAAAATTTAATCCTTAAAAAGGAAAAAGAAATGTAAACTGAAAAAAGGAACGTAAATCAACAGATCTACGTTACAATCCCGTCACGTTAAAAAAGCTACATTTTCCAATCTGCGTTCCCTAGAAGGCAAAGATCAGGACCGTAATCAGGGGGCTTTTGGGGCCAAAAATTCACCTACCCCACCCTCGAAAAAAATTCTGGTTACAGGCCAGGTCAAGATAATTATAAGGTCATCAATTATACCCCAATTTTGCCATAATTTTTGGGTATCTAGAAACCGCGAGTTTCCTATTATTGTGAACTCACTTTTACTTTTAGAAATTTTCCTCCACTTTTAAAAATAGACGGGGAAATTATTCCGTATTCTAAAACCACTCCCCCTAATCAAAGTAAAAACAAAAAAACCTTTTTCTTATCCAAATTAAACCAAACACCGGTAGTTGAAGTAAATGGCGGCTCAAACGGAGTTGTGCAACCTCTTGTCTTCATCAATCCGGGAACGCCCTGATTCCAATTATGAATTTTGAAATTGAGTTCATTCACAATACAACTTCCTCGATTATTCTCATTTAAAGGCCCTTTGCATTGAACAAAAATACCCAAAGAAAGAGGAATTGTAGTCCCTTTAAACTCCTGTTGTTTTCTATAATTAATTTTCAAAATCCATTTAAAGTTGTTAATTATTTGCTCTGTTGAATGGAAATTGTCTTGTTCAGTATCAAAAAGATCGTTGAGGCTGAAATCGAGTTTCATAGTAAAATTTGTTGGAGGCTCTTGAAGTGGAACTAAAAAGAAAATAATAATAGCGTTTAATATTTTAATGTCATCTTTTGAAATATATGCGTAACCCCTATTTACTGTGAACTAGAAAGCTAAATTCCTCATCGGTCTCCCCTTTTAGTAACCTAATGCTTCATGGTTGTCTCAAAGCAAGTTTAAAGAGATCCCAAAACAACTAGGTATCCCGGGGTTATAACACTTGCCTGACCACTATCTTAACAAGGATAAACTGCATTTTTAAATCCTCCACTCCCTACGACTAGAATTAATAAAAAACCTATAAAATTATTGTTGTTCCGACCACCAAGTCCAGCATCAGCCAAATTACGTTCTCCATTGCCAACTTGATCTAAAATTAAAAAAACAATATCCAATCAAATTTGAGAAATAAATAAACCAATTTCACGTTCAACTTCATCAGTAACTTCCAAAGTTTCATCATCAGAAAGAGGAGACTCAACAGCACTGTTGACGTTATTGTTGCTGTGGCTGACAGACAAAGGAGAAACTTCTACATCGAAAATTGAGTTGGGCTGCGGAAGAGGCAATTGTTCTGGAGAAGGTGGCGATTGTTCTTCCGGTGTCTGAAAGTTATGGTATGATTTATGTCTAGCAGAAGGAAGTAATGAATGTTTAAAAAAGTAACATTCTGAGGGCATAAGCGGGAAAAGGGGGAGTGGGGAGTAGCTGCAAAAGTACAATTTGAAAGTCATAGACATGGTTGCCGTTTTCTGGTCGAGCCGACGTTCGAGTCATATTTTCAGCCTCATTTTTTGGGCCGGCCCGACCAAGTCAGATTCGGCCAAAATTCGATACCTGACTCGATCTTCCGAGCCGGTCAGGCAACCCTAGTAATAAGCAAAAAGAAGCCCCAAAACAACTCGGAGGTCTTTAAATGAACCTCCTGATTGATATTATCCTCGCTGTTGTTCTTAACATCCTCGCGTTCCAACGGAATTTGTAATGGAGTCTCATAATTGTTTAACCCATCAGAATTGCCAGAAATTGGTGATTCAGGCGAATTTTGGGTTCTACTTGACTTTATGAGTCCAATCAAACTTTATGAGTCCAATCAAAAAATAGTTGGATTTTTCTTGGTATTGCAAAGTAGGGGTATGGATCCAAAACATTTCTTCATGTTCGGGACCTAAGCCCACTGGGTCTGGGACCATTCCTTACCCTATCCCTCGAAATTTCTGAAAGTTATAATCGTTTTTCTGAAATTTTAAACAATTGGCTATAACTTTAAGAAATTTCGAGGGATAGGGTAAGGAATGGTCCCAGACCCAGTGGGCTTAAGTCCCGAACATGAAGAAATGTTTTGGAACCATACCACAACTTTGCAACAGCAAGAAAAATCCAATTTTTTGTTGATTGGACTCATAAAGTTTGATTGGACTCATAAAGTCAAGTAGAACCGAATTTTGTTCGTCAACAGTCTTTGGAGGTTCCATTGTAATCAATTTAAGATTAGACATTAAAAGTACTTCGTGTTTTGCAAGCTCACCGTCAATACGCCGTTTCTCCTCTAATAAAGTCAAAATAGTCTTTGAAATAGGAATAATATTATTGACCGAATCCATACTTTTATCACTAAAAATTTTAAAAATTATCTGAAACTGAAATTACAAAATTAATTGTGAGAGAATGTCCTTTTATAGTCAAAAGAATTACAAAATTAAAAATTTTTTGTGGCATAATGCCTTAATTTGGCTCCTATACAACTCATCTACTCCTTAACTCATCTATTCCTTAACTCATCTACACGGCCAAAAAAGCGCAACTCATCTAATCCTTAACTCATCTATTCCTTAACTCATCTACACGGCCAAAAAAGCGCAACTCATCTAATCCTTAACTCATCTATTCCTTAACTCATCTACACGGCCAAAAAAGCGCAACTCATCTAATCCATAAAATATCTCATCTAATCCTTAAAATATCGAGTCCTTACTACGGGAATGTTGATAAACTCGGAGAAGTTGATAATCTCGGAGCCTAAAAAACCTGTTTAGATAATTTTTTTTCTAATTTAGCATTTTTTATAAATGGATGTACGGGCAACACTAGCAAAATTACAAAAAACTCGAAAACGACGGTTACAAATTAATGATACTTCTGATTTAAATGAACTACAACCAGAAGCAAATCTTGATGAAGAGAATGAGGAAAGTTATGAAGCAAATCTTATAAAATTTTAATGATTTTTGTGATTAAGTTTAAGTTTGAGATAAAATTCAAATCTTCTTAATTCACTTCCAAATAAATTTAACTTGGGACAACTAAAGGAAAATATAAAATGTCTTCAAATTTAAATCAACAACAAATAATCGATATTGCAAAAGCCGTTGCTGAAATTTTAAAGCCCACTATTACTGAAATTGTTAAAACAACAATTTCAGAAATTTTTAAACAACAATCTAATTCACCTAATGATTCACCAACAATCAATACTCCTTGGGGCTGCCCTCCTCTTAATATCTACTCTTCCAACCTCTCCTCACAATGCCAAATAGCACAAACAATCAATAATGCTATCATCAATTCTGAAACAATCAAGGCAAAATCTTTGCGTGCTGTTATTGAAAAATTGCCCGAAGTAAATGATGAAGGTATGGTTAGAAGTTTAGTAAAAGAATGTGGACTTGAAGATAAAGTTGATTTTGATGGTATCCATAGACATCCACCTCATAAAAATAACAAAAGCAATAAACCCCGTATTCTAAAAATACCATTTTCTGATACAAAATCTCGTGATATTTTTTTTATATTCATTTCGTAAATGTGTCAAATCTCTTCCTAATGTCCCTAAAAACATAACAGCCCGACGCGATATGACCCAATATGAGCTAAATATTCTATATAATCTCCGTAAACAAGCTTATGACCTTAATGCTCGTGAAAATTTATTTAAATACTTTGTTGTTGATTTAGAAATTCGTACAATGTCACATCCAAAACAACTTAAGGTAAAAAATGCTTCCGCATAGGGTAATTCGAGTAACCATACTGGTAATTTAAAAACAGCTTTAAACTCTAATGTATTATCCTGTTTGGCTTTTAATGCACGATCTATAAATAATAAAACCTTCGAACTGCAGGAACTTTTAGAAAATAACAAAAATAAAATAATATTAATAAATGAAACTTGGCTTAAAGAAAATAACATTATACACTCAGAATTCTCACTTCAAGGCCAGTTTAATCCAATATTTGCAAATAGAAAACAAGGTCTTGGCGGCGGCTGCCTAATACTAATTCCCTCCGAAATTCCATACAAATTAAAGTTTACAGGCACAAAATTTAAATGCGAAATCATACATATAAAATTACTTATTCAAAGAGGTATTGAAATTTTTTGTATATACCGACCACCAAAATGTTCATATGATGAAACAAAAAAATTATTAAAATATATTTCATCTATATTAAATCCTAATGTTTTAATCTATGGGGACTTTAACATTCCTAAAATCAATTGGCATTCTATGGATTCAGATAATGAATTAGGACAGTTACTTATTGATTTCTGTTCTCAAAATGAAATTCATCAACATATTAAAGAAAATACAAGAGAAAGTTCAATACTTGATCTAGTCTTTACAAAACCCAAAAATCTTATTGAAAACTATAATATTTCTGCCCCATTCTCAACATCTGATCATAATATGATCTCATTCATTCTAAACGTTAAATTCCATAGAGAATTAAAAAGTAAAAAATATACTAGAAGTTTTAGCCATAAAAACACAGAAAATCTTAGAAAATATACATCATCCATAAATTGGAAATACATACTGGAGACAAAATTCACAACTAATGATAAGTATAATAACATAACACAAAATTTAGTATCTGCCCTTGATTACGCTATCCCTTTACAGACATTAAATACAATTATTAGGAATAGTTATCCTAAAATATACTTTCTCCGACCATAACAGAAATATTCAGAATCATACTAGATAATAGGACAATCCCAGAAATCTGGAGACAATCCTACATCATTCCTATATTTAAAAAGGGTGAAATAAATGACCCTGCCAATTATAGACCTATTTCTGTTACGTGTACACTTTGCCGCGTATTCGAAAGAATTATCTCAACACAAATCATAAATTTTTTAAATAAAACTAAGTTCTTCTCTGATGAACAATTTGGGTTCTTACAATATAGATCCACTACCACAAATCTTTTATCTATGTTAAATGATTTTTATAAGTCATTGGAAAAAAGAGAAAATATCGATGTTATTTACATTGATTTTGCTAAAGCATTTGACTCTGTTCCTATTGAGCTCTTATTACTCAAAATAAAAGCTTGTGGAATAAATGGAAAATTATATAATTTTATAGAAAACTTTTTAACAAAAAGAAGTTTTAAAGTTAAAATAGAAAAAGAATTCTCTGAAAGCATACAAACAAAATCAGGAGTACCACAAGGAAGTGTATTAGGCCCATTACTATTTCTTATCTTCATAAATGACCTTCCAAACTATCTTCCATCTGATGTAAAAATTAAAATATATGCAGACGATGTAAAATTATATACATATCATCAAAATGACAATAAACGGGACATACTAAAAGAATCACTAATATTACTTAGTAAATGGGCTAAAATTAACGGTTTAGAAATCGCAGAAAATAAATGCTCTGTACTTTACGTTGGAAAAAATAACTCACAAGAAGAATATCATATATCTGATAATTTAATTCCTAAACTACAAACAGTTAGAGATTTGGGTATCTTAATAGATTCCAAACTCTCATTTTCCGATCATATTAATATAATTATCAAAAGAGCTTACTTAAGTATATATAGACTTTTTAAAGTTATAAGAACTAGAAAACTGGAACAATACATTAATATCTACAAGACATATATTCGGCCACAACTAGAATATGCAAGCGAGGTATGGAATCCTATGAAAAAAGCAAATTGCGAAAGGCTTGAAAAAATTCAAAAATATTTTACAAAAATTGCATTTAAAAAATCTGGATTTATAAAAATAAAATATGAAGAAAGATTAAAAATATGTAACATAGAGAAATTAGACATACGAAGACAAATTAATGATCTTTGTATGATTCAAAAAATCCTTTATCAGAATACACATTTAAAACCTGAAAACTTCTTCGCGTTTGCAAAAAAAGCCAAAAGAAAACCCCTACTCCTTCAAAGCCAAAGATATAATTCGAAATCCAGAAATAATTTTTTTATAAGAAATGTAACAAATTGGAATAAACTGCCTAATGAAATTATGAGTATAATGCATAAAAAGCCATTCAGGAAATACATTAAAAAATGGATAACAGATAACGGAAACATTTTTCCTTAAGTTTTAATTTATTAAATGTTTGGTGAAATAAAACAAAATTTTAATAAAATATACAACAAAACAATTATTTCACCAAACACTCCAAATACATAATTCTATTAAATTAATTTATTTTACAAAAAATTTTTCTTTTTACATATATTTGTCTTTTTACATATATTTGTCTCTTTTACATATATTTGTCTTTTTCACCACTATTAGTGTATTTTTTATACCGTGTGGTTGCTCATAAATAAATAAATAAATAAATAAATAAATGATTTTTGTTCGGTGATTTTAAATATATAAATATTCTTTTATTTTAGTTAGTTTATTTATTCATTCCAGCCCTAATCATTCCCAATGGATAGTGCAGCTTTGAAAGTCTCTCAAGTCTTTTTGGCCGTGTAGACTCAACCGGCCATGGACTCAACTGACCCGATATTTTAAGGATTAGATGAGTTGCGCTTTTTTGGCCGTGTAGATGAGTTAAGGAATAGATGAGTTAAGGAGTAGATGAGTTGAGTCTTTTTGGCCGTGTAGATGAGTTAAGGAATAGATGAGTTAAGGAGTAGATGAGTTGAGTCTTTTTGGCCGTGTAGATGAGTTAAGGAATAGATGAGTTAAGGAGTAGATGAGTTGCGCTTTTTTGGCCGTGTAGATGAGTTAAGGAATTTAAGCCGTTTAGATGAGTTGCGCTTTTTTGGCCGTGTAGATGAGTTAAGGAATAGATGAGTTAAGGGGACACGGTTAATTTAATTATTTTCTCTGCACACATGCTATTTTCATTATTTTTACCTGTCTGTACAAAAGACTGACTGGTTAAAAGACCAACTCGGCCAATAAGGGTTAAAAGACCGACGCGATCAGAAATCACTAAAAGACTAATAAATAGGGATGGGATTTATATGGACTATCAATCGAAAAATATGGACATATAATATGGACTAAAAATCTCAAAATATGGACTGAAATATGGATTATAATCCAAAATATGGATCAAATATGGGCCAAAAACTACTAATTTTTAACGCAAAAATTTTCATCTTAAAGCAGAAAATGATAAATAAGCTAATTTTAATGCAAAATATTACAAAAAAATGAATTTAAAGTAATTATTTTGTTTCTAAACATACTTTGTATAATATTTGGGCCGAAAATTTTTTGAAAATTTTTTATAAAATTTTAATTTTTGATTTTTGACAAAAATTTTACGAATTTTTTTTTCAAAAAATTTTTTTACAAAAATTTTTGACCAAAAATTTCATAAATTTCAAAATTTTAACCAATTTTTGGTAAAATTTTACAAAAAATGACGAAATATGGATAAAATATGGAAATATGGACGGAACGCCAAAATATGAAAAAATATGGAAAATATGGATTGATAACTCATTATCGGTCTTATCAACATATGCTAAAACTATGTTTTTTGTGCGTTTCACGACCCAACAAGGTCAGGAAAAAAATATGGAAATCCATATAAATCCCATCCCTACTAATAAAATTCGAAGGCAAGTTGTTTTTATTTTCACAATCAGTAAATAATTAATGGAAGGACGCATATTAAAAATTTGTCGTCGCATATTCAAATATTTTTAACAATAAAATTTGCCTCAACATTTTAAAAATCCAATAAAAATTTCTAACAATTTACCTTATCTTCATAACAATATTTCCTCTTAATATTTAAATCGGTCCTTAGTCATCTCAAAATTTAGAACAGTCGAGATTAATGGGAGGAAGGATATTTAAAATTTGTAGGGCCGAGATAAGAACGTTCGCTTAGATAGTTTTTGCCAAAATTCTACAAAAAACCATTCGAGAATTCGATAAAAAAAATTTCTTTACTAAAAAAGAATTTATTAGAAATAGCCAAAAACAACCAAAATTAAATATTTTTAACAATAAAATTCCCCCCAACATTTTTAAAAATCCAATAAAAATTTCCACCAATTTAACTTATCTTCATAACAATATTTCCTCTTAATATTTAAATCGGTCCTTAGTCATCTGGAATACTTTGGACAGAATTAAAACTTACTCAGCGGCGGTCGTTCCGCTCGACATGCCTACCATCCTCCGCATTAACAAAAACTTTTTTCCGCGGAGGCCTTATGTAGGGGTAAACAAACGGTCATAACTTTGTCAAGTCAGATTTCGTTGATTTTGGTGTTATTCAACAATCCCTAGCCATTTATTTAATCATTTTTAAATTAAATTACCTCTTTAGAAAAAAAAATAATTTAAAACTTTTATATGCACAAAATGTAAAATTATAAAATTTAAAAGTAAAAACAATTTATAAAAAAATCTTCCCAATAAAAATATTTCTCATTCAAAAACACTAACAACAAGTTTTGCCACAGATTTCACCACAACTTTAGTTAATTGAATAAATACATTAAAATAAATATTTAAATTGTTAACATTATTTTCTTCTTCCTCCTCTAAACATTTTCCATTAATTTCATTTTTAATTGCCGATTTTTCTGAACACGAATAATTTTCTGTAGATTGATTACTAAAGTAAAGAGAAGAAGCTATAAAGTAAAGTCCTGCCAGTATAATCCCGTAATAAACAAGTAAAAAAACAAGTCGAATTAATAATTTTGCTGGTCTAAAAAATAATTATTTTTTTTTAAAAAATATTCCTCTCAGTTCACAAATTCTACCTGTAAATTCCATAATAAACAAAAAGAGCAACAGATGAAAAAACAACAAAAGATGAAAGCCCCATTACAAAATAAGTGAATAAAGTTGGAAAAATTAAATGAAGCATTTTTTTAAAGAATTATACTTAAAAATAAATTATCAAAAAACCACCAAAATTGAATAAATATACTAAATATTAAGCAGATAAATATGTATTTAATTATAAAACTTTGATAGAATATATTTAAAAGTTTAATTTAAATGAAAATTACAAAATTGAATAGAGCTTACAGTATTTGCCAAAATAATTACCCAGGGTAATTACTTTTTTGATCTCTGGCTGAAGGGGGTAATTGATAGGGCGAGGGTAATTATTTGAAAGAGAAACATTATTTCAGCATTTACGATAAGTATGGAAAATTGAGAACAATCAAAGAAAAGAAATGCTAATACAGGCAGACCTCTACGCCCAAATTTCATAAATTATTTCTAAATTTTAGAACAAAAAGTATTTGGTTTTGAGTTGGAAAAAAGGAAGACCACAGTTTGTTAACCCTTTAAGATTCAGAAAAATAGAGATCCAACTTGTTTTCCATTTCAAAAAAAATCATTTAAAATTTTCACAAATTCTCTTTATATCCACATTCAATTTCATATGCCTCTTTTGCATTTTTTGGAAAAAGTAATTCACAAGCTAAAATTCCAATCCCTCCTTCAATTTTCTCAGATTGAGCAAAGAAATTTTTAAGTAAATAAAAACCAAATTCCCATAATTTAAAATGTGGGTGTTGACTTCTATTTTCTTTTTCTGTCGAATTTTTGACATTTATATCAATTTCTTTTAGGATATTAAATAATGTTGCCTTTAAAAATTAAAATAAATTTAAAATAAAATCCCTCACTTACAGAATATAAATATGCTGGAGATTTTAAATCAAAAGCAATTCTGTGGAAAAATTTAAGAATTGCCATGTTGACTTCTTTTGGATTTGTACCAAATTTTTTCAAAGAAAAAATGTACCTGAAAAAATAAGATAAAGTTAAATTTTATTTTTAGATACCCCTTTTGGAACTGAGAAAGACATATTTTTTAAAAATGGATATAGACCCGCGAACAATAAAATTAAAAAGACATCTCTTAAATTGAGGAATACCTCATTTTTGGATTACTTAAGTAAGAGGGTTGACTGCAAAATTTTGTTAAGTAGACTTTTGTTGGGTGTATCTACCTAATTTTATATATTGCATTAGTACTCCTGAAACCTCTCTAAATTCCTTCAAAATAGGTCCTAATTAGGGTTGTTGGCGTTCGGTTATTAACCGGTACCCCCGGTTTTCGGTTTTTAGTTTTAGACAAATACCGGTTTTATTTTGGGGGAATTTTTAATAAAATCACTATTTTCACAAAATTCCGGTTTTCGGTTTTTAAAATTTTCTAAAAACGGTTAATTTTTGGCAAAAAATTTCAAAAATTCCGGTTTTAAAACCGGTCGCCAACAACCCTAGTCCTAATTTATATTTAAAAAACATTCTCTTACCTACCAATTTATCACCGTTGGTTTAGCCATTGACAAAACAAATTGTGGAAAATCCAATTCCGTCTCCTCCAACACTTTTCTTGTTTCTTCACTTTCTTCATCACTCAAACTCATACCAAATTCATTTATTCCCTTTTCCTCCTCCAACAAATTTTCTTCTTCATCTTCCCTTCCATAAGCCTTTTTAATTTCTTCTTCATAAATTTCTGCCTTTCCTTGCATATCTTCATGAAATATTAAATGTAATAATAACATTTCTTCTTCAATAGAATCAAAATCATTCCCAAAAGTTCCCGTTTCCGGCCACAAAATTCTTGAATTTCTAAACATTCCAACAGCATCTTGAATCCGGCCAGTACGTAAAGCAACTTGAATTTGTAAAAGTGCAAATTCTCTAGAAAGAAAAAAATTTTCAAAAAAATTTCTCAAAAGATTTACTTGAATTGTTCATCATCCACTTTAAGCAACATATTTATTGGGCTAACATCTAAATTTGGGTTAATTTCCCCTATAAGAGTGTCAGAAAGTTCTTCAGCTATTTCCATCCACATATTTGCAATTCCTTTCATTTTGACAGCTTTTTCGATTGATTTTTCTTAAAAAAAGAGAGTATGATTAAAGCAAAGAAAAATTGTCAAAATAAATTCAACAATTCGGAATTTTAATTTTCCCCCCTACTGGAGATTTTTAAATTTCCACAGCACAGACATTTCGATTATTTTTCAGTACTTGACGAGCACGTAGCCAGGGGTGTCTAGTTCGCATTTTTAATCGAACTAGAACACCCCCCCCCCCCAAATTTAAAAACAAACTTTCATCCTTATCCTTCTTTTTGAGCTCTTTTCTTTGTTTCCGTTGTCGTTTTCTTTTTTGTATTCGAATAAGTGTCCCTTCCCTTATATTCTTTTCCAATAAATGAAGAAAGTAATGATTGGCAATAATTAAATCTTCAAGCATTTTTCTTGTTGCCCCACCAGGGGAAAGATGCCCAAGAATTCCAGCAGCCAATTCTCGATATTCTTCAATTTGAAAGAGTTGTTGACAAAAATTGCTACATAATTCTTTTTCTTCTGGCAAAATTGGGTTATAGGAACTTAACCTGGAAATTAAACATTATTTTGATTTAAAAAATGATGATGATTCTTGTACTCGATTAAATAAAATTGCCAATTGGGCACCAGGGATGTGCCGAAACAGATTTTAAAATTCGAAAGGCGGAAGACGAAATTGCGAAAGTCCAATAAAGGAGGAATTTTTGCGAACGGCGAAATGGCACACCCCTGGTGGGCTATAGTATTAAATTTTCTATAAAAACTCAAAACTAAAAAAATAAAAATTTCCACTTAAGTGACCCCCTAAATGATTTTTTATAAAAATTAACTTTACATTGCTACAATTTCTCTATAAACACTAACTGCATATTGAGAAGAAAGTGCATATTTCCGTATATTGTCTCTATCTGTTTTCATTATTTCAAAACTTTCTGTCAAAAAAGAAGTTATTTGATGGAAAAATTCAATTGAAAAAGTTGAATTGAAAAGTTGGCAAGAAATTCGGGAAAATCTAGAAAAGGCAAGCATAAAAGTTGCAAAAGTAAAATAATGAAAATCTGTTGCTTTAAGTGAAGTTTTACGGCCAGAAAATGCCTGAAGAAAAATACTATAAATATAATTAGATAGTTAGAAATTGGTTCATGTTAGTAGTTGATTCTCTCAAAATCTAAAAAAACATTCGAAAAGTTACAACTGTATGGGTGAAATATAAACAATACAGGAATTAGATTCACCTTTTCGGGTCTTTACCTCAAAAGTGCCTATAATTACAAAATTAAAAATAAATACCAAATCTCTGTTTGCTTTAATTAAACGATTATATTTTCCTTCAAGAAGCAAATTTAAACAAAATTTCTTTATAGAGATCATCAAAGAAGGATTAAGTTCTTGTAAGCCTTGAGTAAAATTTTCTGAAGTATAAGAATCATCAATTCGACGATTTTTTGGCGGCACATAAGGCTTTTTACGTCTTGAAAGTACAGCAATTGGAGGTAGATTATTTTGAGTTAAAAGTGAACTTTAAAAAATAAATTAAAAATTTTTGAAAAGAAAACCTAGTCATAACAAAATCCCTTTTTGTATTTAATGCATTCATTCCTTTGACAACAACTGATCCTGATAAAAAACTTCGCCGATTGGCTTTTCTAAGAAATAAAAAAAAGAATTATTTTACAAAATTAGAATACGCATATTTGAAATAATATGATTATGAAAAACATTTTAAATCAGAAGATTTCTTCTGATTTAAAATCTAAAAAAATTTTTTGAGAAATATCAAAAAATGAACCTTAGATAAAAATTCATCTCAAAAATATCATTTCATCAGTTAAAAACACAAAAGAAACCTTTGTTTTTCCTCCTCTAATTTTATTGCTTGTATAGCATTAGCCTGCTCCTTCTCAAATTCGTCTTTGCTTTTTTGTTGTAAATCGGCTTCACCTTCATATGCAATTGCTTTTGGGTCCTAAAAATTTTCCAAAATTTGAAAAAAACTTTAAAAATAAAAACCAAATTTTTAAAAATTAAAGCCAAAATAGCAAGAATATAAGGAGAAAATTCGTTTTCCAACGAATCACCAGCAAGTTTTGCAAATATTTTTTCAATTCCAGAAGTAAAAAAGCCAGCAATTATTCTTGACTTTATTGAATTATCTGAGGACTGTAATAAAAATTAAAAAAAAAATAAAAAAGGGAAGAAGGAGATAATAGTGGTTAATCAAACTTGGATGAAAAAATCAGAGTTTTTTGACTTTAAGAGTTGCACTTTAAAAAGGTACTTAACGGTTATACGCCCACAAACAAAGTGCCAGCCGAATTTGATTGTCCTTAATATTTTGATGTTTGATCCCAGGCCCGTAGCACTCAGTTTGTGGGCGTATAACCGATAGGAACATTTAAAATTGTAAGTCTGTTTTAAGTTTATTTTTTAAAATTGATTTTAGAAAAAAATCTGGAGACCTTCATTTAAATCCCCTTGCGTGAAATAATAAGAAATAATAAAATAAAAAAACATACCGAAGGATCAGATGTAGCAATACCTTCAACACTAATAGAAAATACACACCTCAGCAATACCAAAATTCGTTCAACAAGCAAGCGTTCTTTTTCTTGACGTTCTTCCCAGTCCTACAAAAAACATTTAATTTTCACAAATTTCATTTAAGATAAACCTTGTCAAAATATTTATTCATTTTTCTAGCAAATTGAACAAATATTTCTGGATCTGTAAATGCTACAAGTGTTCTATTTAAATAATTCTCAATTTCATAATATATTTTCCATTCAGAAGCATCATCAGGTATTTTGTTTTCAAAAATAGTAAGGGTTGGTTGACAAAGATTGACAGCAAGTCTATAATTTGTAAGAGGAAGAAATTATTTCCAACGAAAGGATCAACACAAAAACAAACTAAACTACAATTTATTAAGAATGTTCAACAACTTAATATTTGAAAAGCTGAGTTAAGACAAGTAGAATTAAATTTCAAAATAAATAGATAACTTATTTAAATCAAAAGATGGCTATAAAGCATAGAGAAATTGGAAAAACAAAATAAAAACAAAAAAAACGAAACCCTATTTAATCCAGGCTCCTCATATAAAAAATTAATACCTAATCGAGGCATCAAACAATTCATCACTTGTACTTTCAGACTTCATTATTGGAACCAAATCACTTTTTACAATATTGTGACTGTTACATAATCTTCTAACACTAAGATATCTGTCATCTCGTCGCAAATGTCTTATTAAATCACGAACATTTTCTAAATAAAAATAAAATTTAAACGATATTTAATAAAAAAAATTACGAAAACAATCAGGTTCTTGATAATATACACCGTTCTCCAGAAAACCAAGTGTGTTAATTAAAGATTGAACTTCTTTTTCTATTTGTTGATCCATTTAAATAAAATGAGGAGAAAATCTAGAAAATTAAATTATTTTTAAATTAAAAAATTAAAAACGAAAATAGTCTCATATAAATAGAATTTCCAAATAAAATTATATTTTTATATCCAAAAAGAAATTTAAAACAAAATCGCCGAAAGGAAAAAAATAAATAAAATTATTAAAAAAAAGAAAAGTAAAATTTTAATCAATTTTTAAAAATTCTTTTTCTTTTTTTTCAAGCAATTCTCATCTTTTTCTTGTATTTTTTTAAATTTTTTGGTGTTGATCCATCTCATCGAGCAACACTGTTTTTAATAGTTTTGGGAGACAATATATTTTTAAAAACAAAAATAGGAGGAAATAAACCTTTCTCTTTTACATGTTTCTTTTTCAGCAATTAAATTAAATATATTTAGCTAAAATTGGACAACCTTAATTTAAAAGGAAAAATACTCTCATTGTCAGAAATAAATTGATTTTAAAAATATTTTTATCGTTTTCTCCCAAACTAAAATTAATTTTAAAGAAAACTCTCCAAAAACTAAAAATAAATTTAAATCTCGAAAAATTTCACTTTCTACTCACCCAACTAATCTAAATTTGTTAAATTTCTGCCCAATTATTAGCTAAATATTTATTTTCGGAATTCTCCTCCTCCTTTTTCATTTCCCCTTTCTTCACTTGAATCGGAACGGCGGCAAATTATAATTCGGACGCGGCGGAGTTTTCGGACGCGGACGAACACGTTTGTGAGGCGGTGGAAGATGACCCTCATTTTGGGCATTTTCCTGTCGTTGTTGAAATGTTGTTAATTCCTCCGTACATTTAGCCGACATTTTCTCATCCAATTCAGCTTTAAGTCCTTCACTCAATTCTCGATTATAAACTTCAATATTTGCTCGCAGTTCAGCACAGAAATGTGCAGGGCTCATTTTATCAAGGCAATGAGTTTTTAAATTGTAAAGTTGATAACGCTCAGCCAATGCCAATTTTTGAATTAAAGAGAAATGTTGTTCAATATTGTTGTTATTTTGATTTAAATTGGCATGATTATGCTGGTAACTATGAGTGTGAAGTTGAGTATGGTTATTGTTGTTATTTTGTCCAATATTTCCAATATTGATGAGATTGGATGTAATAATCATAGGTATATAATTGCAGGAATTACAAACACTAAATTAATTAAATATATGTAAAAAATATTTTTTGAGAATTGGAAAATAGTAAAACTAAAATTGAGTTGAAATAAATTACGACTGTTTTCGGTAAGTAAGAAAAAATGTTAAAATGTGGTTCATAGAAATGAATCGGGTTTTAGTGGCTTCCCAGGAGAACCACATAAAATATTAAACTTTTACATATTCATTTTAACTTAATAACAAATTTAAAAACCAACTTATTTGCATTATTTGACGAACAAGGCAAAGCATTTCCATCATCACCAGAAAAACCATTAATCAGCAATCTTTCACATCTTTCAGTAACAATCGGAAGATCATATTTATCAGCCAAACGGAGAATATCAGAGATTTTTGAGACTAAAAATATTTTACAAAATAATAAAAAAGTATAAAAGAAACCTGAAGGTTCAGGAAAATTATCAACAGGGTAAGACATTGCAAGCATTTGTTGAAAAGCTTCGAGATCATCCCCAGAAGCTGTGAGATCGTATTCATCAACATCTCTTTGTGCCCAATTAGAGAAAAATAAAGTACGAAAATAAGAAGAATATGTAGCCAAATGCTAAAAATGAGAATTAATAAATAGACACTCCTAAAAAAATTTTTCTTACATATTTATTGAAGAAAATAATCTTGTCATGAATACGAAATCGAGCACCTAATTGGATGAGTGAGCTGAAAAATTATTAGTTAGTTACAACTTCATCGCTTATTTCGTCTCAAACATAATAACAAATAAAAAATTACCCATAACCGGTTTGTTCCAAAACATTAATTTTCACAGAAATATTCAACCAATCCTTGTCACCGGAGAGCTGAAAATCCTGAATTAAGTTATCCCAAGGAAGTTCAATTCCAAATGTGCCATTTGCCAAACAACTAAAACTAGATGGAGGAGGAACGGCACGATAAGAAGTCATTGGAAAGCGAGCATTGTCAAAAAAATATTGCTGAGATTTACGCTCAGATTCGACGACAAACTGAAAATTTTTAAAATAAGAGAAAGGAGGTTTGTAACTTTTTTTTAACATTAACCAAACTGTTCCCAAATTCCTTAATCATTAAGGATAAATTTGCTAATGTGTTCGTAGGGTTCAAGAAGTCCAAAGATTGTGAATCCGGAAATAACATTTTTTGTTTAATAGTCGAAAGAACGATAAACAACTGAATTGTGCTCAAAATAATCGATAATTTCTAGACCAACTGAGATCCTAGACCCTTATATTAACAACATTAATTTTGTTTAATTTTTTACAATGAAATTTAACCCTTATACGAGAAGTACAACTCCATCCATCAAGTCTTTTGTCTCGCTCATTACAATGAGCATAAATCAATAAAGTCGGTTTTGGTAAGTGTTCTTCATTCAAAATATTATGTTTAAAAGCACCCAGAACCCTAAAAATTAAAAAAATCTTCCTTTAAGATTATATCAAAAATAAACCAATTAAAACGTGAAATCATTCCATTTGAAGTAAATTTTTGGTCAGTTTCCATAGATAAAACTCGGTCAACTTTAAGATCCAAAAGTCCATCAAAACGATCGTCAACACCAGACATCGTTTAATTTAATTAAATATAATCAAAACAGAAACTATACTGAAATATTTGGTAATAGTGTCGTTTCCCAGCCCCATTTTTTCCTCCCAATTTTCTACCCTATATTTGTACGGAATGGTCAAATTTTCCCCTTTCTTTCATCAAACTTGCCTTTCCATATTTTGCCTAAAAACAATCAAAAAAATTAATTTTTTATTCATTTCTGTCACAAGGATAAAAAAGTGAGACATGATGCCAAAAATTATAAAAAACATTTTCAATATTGCCAAATCGTTTTCTATAACTTTTATAGGTTCCAGTGTTGTTGCCAGCTTGATGTCTGAATTTTCGCTTATAAGTTGACCAAAATGATTCAATGTTCTGTGTATGGACATTAGGATCTTCGCTATCAACGTATTCTTTTGAATGATTAACAGTGGCGTGGATATATTTTTCTGGAAGCTTTGGAATAGACCCATATGCGCGCCAAAGGTCATTACTCTAATACTTCTCATTACTCTAATACTTTTTTAAATATCACAAATTAATCTTTTTGATTGTTTTTAGGCAAAATATGGAAAGGCAAATTTGATGAAAGAAAGGGGAAAATTTGACCATTCCGTACAAATATAGGGTAGAAAATTGGAGAGGAAAAAATGGGGCTGGGAAACGACACTATTACCAAATATTTTTATGAAACGTAAAAAAATAAAATAGAAAATCCCCTAAATATTTTGGAAATAAATTTAAAAAGGGTACAGCCCAAGTAGGCGCGCGGCCATAACGGCGCAAAGCCATAACATGCTTCAAGATTTCCGAATCTTACCAGATTTAGTATTAACCGATTCCTCTCATCGAGCTAAAGAGTTTGTACCAAAATTGTTTTGAGCAGAAATTTTCCAGCAAGTTATGGCCTTGCGCCGTTATGGGCGCGCGCGCGCGCCTACTTGGGCGTATCCCAATTTAAAATAATAAAATGAAAATAGCGCGTGTGCAGAGAAAAATAATTAAAATAACATTATGCCACAAAAAACTAGGTTTTCCAATTTTTTAAAGATTTAATTTTGAAATTTTTCAAAAATTTTTTATTTTTAAGACCATTTTTGATACGGATTGTAAACAATCTGTTCGAGCTGAGTTTTGACGAGTTGTGACGAGCTTGCCAAAAATTTCGGAAGGCGGTGATGGAATTTTAACAAAAACGTAACCCAAACGGCCCTCCTTAGGGCCACATATTTAATAAGTGAAACGAGACAATGATTTTTATTTATTTTTTGATAAATTTTAAGTAGTTGACTCGTTTTTTATTTAGAATTTTGTTAAAAAAATTTTTTTATTAAAGAATTTTGTTCCCTGAAGAAAAGAAAGTCGAGACCAAGACTTCCCCCTAAGCCAGAAAAAGCCCAAGAAAAGCCTAGAGTAAAGACTCGGCTACCTTTTAACATGTTCTCCAGATCGTAGGAAGTATGAAAACCCAGAAAAATCTAAAAGAAAACCCTGTTTTTCACGTATTTCCATAGTTGGCGCTGAAACATGCCTTCTATAACTGGCACTGAACCGTGTGCACTGAATCGTGTGCGCTGAATCGTGGTGGCACTGAATCATGTGCACTGAATCGTGTGCACTGAATCATACCCCACCGAATTCTTTTGACTATAAAAGGACATTCTCTCACAATTAATTTTGTAGTTTCAGTTTCAGATAATGTTTAAAATTTTTAGTGATAAAAGTATGGATTCGGTCAATAATATTATTCCTATTTCAAAGACTATTTTGACTTTATTAGAGGAGAAACGGCGTATTGACGGTGAACTTGCAAAACACGAAGTACTTTTAATGTCTAATCTTAAATTGATTACAATGGAACCTCCAAAGACTGTTGACGAACAAAATTCGCCTGAATCACCAATTTCTGGCAATTCTGATGGGTTAAACAAGTATGAGACTCCATTACAAATTCCGTTGGAACGCGAGGATGTTAAGAACAACAGCGAGGATAATATCAATCAGGAGGTTAATTTAAAGACTTTTCCGAGTTGTTTTGGGGATTCTTTTTGCTTATTACTAGGGTTGCCGGCTCGGTCCGGAAGATCGAGTCAGGTATCGAATTTTGGCCCGAAAAAGACTTGGTCGGGCCGGCCCAAAAAATGAGGCTGAAAATATGACTCGAACGTCGGCTCGACCCGAAAACGGCAACCCTGTTTATGACTTTCAAATTGTACTTTTGCAGTACTCCCCACTCCCCCTTTTCCCGCTTATGTCCTCGGCATCTCACTTTTTTAAACATTCATTACTTCCTTCTGCTAGACATAAATCATACCATAACTTTCAGACACCGGAAGAACAATCGCCACCTTCTCCAGAACAATTGCCTCTTCCGCAGCCCAACTCAATTTTCGATGTAGAAGTTTCTCCTTTGTCTGTCAGCCACAGCAACAATAACGTCAACAGTGCTGTTGAGGCTCCTCTTTCTGATGATGAAACTTTGGAAGTTACTGATGAAGTTGAACGTGAAATTGGTTTAATTATGGCATAAGTTTGATTAGATATTCTTTTTTTATTTTAGATCAAGTTGGCAATGGAGAACGTAATTTGGCTGATTCTGGACTTGGTGGTCGGAACAACAATAATTTTATAGGTTTTTTATTAATTCTAGTCGTAGGGAATGGAAGATTTAAAAATTCAGTCTGTCCTTTTCAAAGTAGAGGTCAGAGAAGATTTATAACTCTGATACCTCGTTGTTTTGGGATCTCTCAAAATTTGGAGACAGACCATAAAGCATTAGGTTGCTAAAAGAGGAGACTGATTAGAAATATAAGTTTTTAGCTCACAGTAATGAGTACGCCTGTCGAAAGCGTAGCCAGGTTTCTTTTGAGGCAATAGCCCCCCCCCCCCCTGAAATGAGGAGAAGAAGACGCCAAAGGGAACCCTAATTGTAAATAAATTTTAGCCACCCTAAAATCGACCCATTGGCTAAGCCTATATCTCAAAAGATTAAATTAAAATATTATTTTAAACGCTATTATTATTATCTTTTTAGTTCCACTTCAAGAGCCTCCAACAAATTTTACTATGAAACTCGACTTCAGCCTCAACGATCTTTTTGCTACTGAACCAGACAATTTCCATTCAACAGAGCAAATAATTAACAACTTTAAATGGATTTTGAAAATTAATTATAGAAAACAAGAACAGTTTAAAGGGGCAACAATTCCTCTTTCTTTGGGTATTTTTGTTCAATGCAAAGGGCCTTTAAATGAGAATAATCGAGGAAGTTGTATTGTGAATGAACTCAATTTCAAAATTCATAATTGGAATCAGGGCGTTCCCGGATTGATGAAGACAAGAGTTTGCTCAACTCCTTTTGAGCCGCCATTTACTTCAACTACCGGTGTTTGGTTTAATTTGGATAAAAAGAAGGTTATCTTTTTATTTTGATTAAAGGGAGTGGTTTTAGAATACGGAATAATTTCCCCGTCTATTTTTAAAAGTGGAGGAAAATTTCTAAAAGTAAAAGTGAGTTCACAATAATAGGAAACTCGCGGTTTCTAGATACCCAAAACTTTGACAGAATTGGGGTATAATTGATGACTATCTAATTAGGGAAGGACGTTTAGGGAAAGCAGGCTGTAAAATCTAGCCTTTTTAACGTGAAGGGGGTCTAAGGTCGTCAGATCTGTTGATTTACGTTCCTTTCTTCAATTTACATTTCTTTTTCCTTTTTAAGGATTAAATTTTTAAGAAAAATTTTAAATTTTAAAATTGCAGAAAATGATCGAAGAAGGACTTGTCACCAGAGAAGATTTGAGAATTCGTGTTTCGGTTGTGCTTATATTCCGCCATCCACACAATTCTAACTCGGCTCAAAGTATTCCAGATGACTAAGGACCGATTTAAATATTAAGAGGAAATATTGTTATGAAGATAAGTTAAATTGTTGGAAATTTTTATTGCATTTTTAAAAATGTTGAGGGGAATTTTATTGTTAAAAATATTTAATTTTGGTTGTTTTTGGCTATTTTTAATAAATTTTTTTTAGTAAAGAAATTTTTTTACTGAATTCTCGAATGGTTTTTTTGTAAAAATTTGGCAAATACACTAGCTAAGCGACCGGGTCCTTGATAAATTTCTGTATCTCGGCCCGTTAAAGTTTGATTATCCGTTCTTCCATTAATTACTGAAAATATTTTAGTATTTTTAAAATAAGCTAGATGTAGTTAATTGATTTACTAAGATAATTTACAAGTTTAAGAATATTCTAATTCATCTCGACAGTTCTAAATGTCGACATGAAGTTAATTATTCTCCCAATATCTTCTAAATTAATACTATGGTGTCGATGCTTTCTCTGTTTATGCTTTCTCTCGTTTAACCCCCGCCTAAGCATTTTAAATGTTGCTAGGGGAATCATCCTTACATTAATACAAAAATAAAATTGCCCATTTTTATGTAAAGTTCACTTCTTAAGAATTTAAATTCTAAGAATTGGGAAATTGAGAGAAAATTTTTTATTATTTTTTTAATTTCAACAATTTTCTCAGTCAAAATTCAATCAAAAAATGGCTAATTAATTTAAGTAAATATTTTTATTAAAAAGTTCCAAACAATTTTTAATTAAAAAATATTTGTGAGAAATTTATTTTATTTTTATTTAAATAAACATGAGATTTTATGGTGTTGCGACAGTTGACGATACGCACTTGAGGATATGACAAATGAGGACGACCATTGAGGATTAAAATAATAAAAAACAAATACCGTACTTCTCCTAATAGTGCGACCGGTCGGTTTATTTTCCGACGATGATCTAGAGGGTCGGTTTATAAGAATGGGCGGTCTAATAGAGACAACGGTGTATATTTCAGTAAAGTCCGAATATCCTCATTTGTCACATCCTCATATGTCTTCCTCAATTGTCGTACCGCCGATTTTATTACAAGATTGAATTTTGACTGAGAAAATTGTTGAAATTAATAAAAAAAATTAATAAACTTTATAAATTTTAATAAATTTCTCACAATAAAGTAAAATTTAACATTAAAAGTCTCGAAATATTTTTCAAATACTTATGTAAACAACATTTCCTCAAAAATATTTTTTGTATCTAGAAATTTTAAAGTGAAACTTTTTAATAAAAAATATTTACTTAAATTAATTCACAATTTTTTTCTGTTGAAAAATATAATTTAGAAAAAGATTTAAAAAAATGTCCTTGGATATACTCGATATTTTATTTAAATTAGATTATTTTGTTTGTTTATTAATTGGTTTTCCTTTAAATATTCTTCTGATTATTTTAATTATTTTTAAAACACCAAAAGAAATGAAAACACACAGTCGAATTCTGATACAAAATTGTGTTTTGGATATTTTAATGTTGATTAATCAAATGTTTCTTCAAGAGGTAATCCTCCTTCAAAAAACACAAAACAAACCAGACTTGCACACGGATACTGATCTTGGTATCCGTATCCGGATATTTACGGCGGATACAGACGGATATCCGCAGGCATTTTGGTATTATTTGTATCCGTATCCGTGTGCAAGTTAGGATTTATTTAATTTATTATTGAAACGAACTTAGAATTTATTTGTAATTTTTTGTAGAGTCGGAAAATCGCTCTCTTGGAATCCCGTAAGAATGGTTCAGGATCGGTTTACTATTCTCAAATACCGATTCTGATTCCGATACGGCTTGAAACCTATTTGAAATCATTTTTAAATTATTTATAGTATTATATAACCGATACAGAGGGGAATACAATTATTATTTTTCCTAATGGAATTTTGATCTGGTTTATGGAAGAAAAGTTTTACCCTTTCCTATGTCATCTAGTTTTTATATTTTGGATATATATTGTTAATGTAAATATGCATGGATTGTGTGTTCAATTTATTTATAGATATTTAGTTTTGGTTAGGTAAATAGACCTAAGTTTTATTTTTTTACCTAATATTTTATTTTTTTTTAACTAATATCAGTCATTTATTTTGTTTAAACCTTATTTAACATTTAAATAAAATAATATTATGTTCTCCAGGGCCTTATATAAATTGTCCGCAGATTCTGCGGTCTGTGTACAAACCGCAGAATCACAGAATTCATATATCAATTAATCCACAGATTCTGCGTCCGCAGAATCTGCAAAACATGCAAAAACCGAGGAATTATATATCAAATAATTTTTTTCCTGCAGAAAAAATGCTCAGAATCTGTGTTTGATGATTCTGAGCATTTCTATATTAATTCTTACTGCGATAATGCTAATTACGAGTTTCTACATTAAATTTTAAAAATTTATATCTTTACCTAAGATATTCCGATTTTCAAAATTTAAAATTATTATGAAGGTTCAAACATATCCCTATCGACGGATATAAAATTTATAATGTTATCTTACGAAATTGATGGAAAAAAGTTATCAAAGAATTTGAAGGATATCGGATTAGAAGGATTAAGGGTTATATCTGTGGATTTAGAGAGATATCAAGAGATTTCGTGGGATGTTGAGGGTTGACAATATTTCTTAGTTTAGTTTAAGATAGCAATTAGAGATAGAAACGGGTCCGGGACCGGACCCGTTTCCCGGTTTCGGGACCCTTTTCCGGTTTTTTTTGAAGCAACCGGGATGAAACCGGGAACAGGAATTCCCGGTCAGGTCCCTCCCGGTCAACATTCAGAACCCTTTTCCCGGCCATTTCTATACCGGGAAAAATATTTAGTGCATTAAATCTGAAAAATTCTCAAAATTTTCGCCTGCAATGCGGAGCCTGAAGACCTACTGACCCTGAAGACCTATTTACCCTGAAGACATACAACTTTTTGATCAACTCAAATTATTTTATTACAAGTTTAATAGGTGAGTCTGAGGGATTAAAGGGAAAAAAGACTTGTAAGGATTAATGGGATGTCGTCTGGATCTTGAGGAATTAAATGGGATTTGAGGGATTGAAGGATGATATCGGTGGATATGGATTTAGATAAGGGTATTAGAGTTTGTTTCCTTTTTTCGTTTCAATAAAAATATTATTTTTCACAAAACGCGTTAATAAGAAATTTGAATTAAACCAGAATCATAGAAAAGAATTGATACAGAAATTCTGTGACTCTGTGCACAGAATGCAGAATCCTCGGATAATTTATATAAGCCCCAGGTGTTTTTATTTTATACTTTTCTGAAATCCCATTAAATTTACTAAATGTCGAAAATACAAGTGACTGTATGTGAATCCTTAAATAAATATTATTAGGAATATAAAAATTAATTTTCGCCGTTATTTGTTTATGGCGTTCATTGCTTCATTTGTGTCGTTATTATATATGACTGATTTGTTTTTCTTTTTAATACCATATTCTTATGGAGGTATTAAATATTTTGATGATTTCAACAAAACATTGCCGTTTATTCAATATAAAATGGATAAGGTTGATTTTTAAATTTAAATTTCAATTTAAATAAAAATTAGATCAACGTTTTGACACAATTACCTGTAACTTTAGTTGAAATATCTGCATATTTAATAATTTTTGTTTGTGGATTTAAAATGGTTAGATATGTCAATTTAAACACTAATCTTGATGGAAATTTAAAAAGATTGAATAAACTTTTAACAAAAGTTTTGATTATTTTGGTAACGTTTTTTGGACCATTGTCGTTTCACCTCATGACCCAATTTTTTTGTAGGATGTCAAATACACAAATGATAGCTCCACGATACCTTCAGGTCCCAGACCTTTTTGTCAGAGATCAGTTCCGTCAGTGAAATTAATACATTTAAAAATGTTATTATTTCAAATGTCACTGTGAACAATGGTTGAATCGTTTTATCCGGATCCGCCAACCTTATTTCAGACACAAAGCCGATAGAGCTTCCTTCTATCTTAGATGTAGGGTTGTCGATTCTTGGAAAATTTTCGGATATCCGGAACCGAAAAATCATCGGTTCTTCGGTTCGGTTCGATCCAGAACCGACAACCCTACTTAAATGTCCAAAAATTTGACATTTTTCCTAAAATAGATTGAAAATATCTCGTGTCTCTTGGCAAAATACGAGATACGAGACGAGCGCCACCCCTGGTAGGTACCTGATGTCACCACCATTTTGATTGGGCTTGATTAGGGACTAATAAATAACCCCTCTGCCATTTTCCTTTAACATTAAAATTTTTTTTATTTTAAAAAGGCTTTTGTACCGTTTATTAACCAAGCTGGAATTTTATTTCTTGCAATTAATTTAAAATCAACCAACAATACAACAAATATTATTCGAATATTATTTCATATTTCCCTTCATTTAATACCTATATTTAACCCAATTATTTGTATTTTAACAAACACTCCATATCGAAATGCTGTTTTTAATCGTTCACAAGTAAATCCACAATAACTATTCAAACCTAACTGTAATACCAAAGATTGAATAAGAATCATGGCAGTACAGTCGAAACTTATTTATACGAAACCTCTCAAATTCATGTTAAATTATCATTTTTCGGAATAAATTTTTAATTATTATCGTTTCCATATTTATATAGAAATTATATATAGAAAAATAGATATTCAAATTTTATGATCAAAATTTAAGAAAAATCATCAAGAAAACCTAAGATAGGGTCGAAAAAGTTAAAAATTGGTTTTATGGGCTTTCAAATGAGCCCGAAAGAAAATTTTTATACAAGCTCTAAGGGGAATAAAATATTCTTTGAAGTAACTTAGCTCCATATTTCCCTTTGATTTTTAGGATTTTAAATTTCAATGATGATCTAGCTCTTTTTGTTTTTCTACACAATATCCACTGAAATTTTGTAGAATTTTTGGAGCATTTTATTTTAAAATTTCTTCAAATTATAAACAATGTACCGGTCAATTTCAGGGTTTATAATTTTTATGGACGAATACTTTTTAATTTAATAAACAATTAAAAATTTTATTAGTATTTGGCCAGAGATTACATATACAAAATTGATAAATATATTAATTAAAATATGTAAATATTTAACAAAAAAATATTAAAATAATAAATTGAAATAATAAATAATTAAATAAATTTATAATTATTCTATCACTTCCATTGTACCATTTTCTTTTATTATTTTCTCGCCGTCTTCCGACAGAAAAAACTTTATTATGTCTATAATTTCCTGGTTGTTCTGAGGTAGTAAAGTTGAATAATGAAAGTAACTTTAAATTAAAATGGATTTATTTCAGAATTTACTAATTGAAAAGGAAGGTATTTGCTTTATTTATTTGGTTATTCAAACTCATTTTTTTTGTTTTCCCCAGAATATTACCGAAAATTATTTGTGGTATTACAAAAAGAATTAAGGCACTCATTTTACCTGATCTCTAATAATCTGATCTTAAATGTTTAACATTGACTGCTCTTTATATGTATTAAATTATCATTATTCGTCTTCGACCATTTCTAATACATATTTTGGAGAAAAAAAAGAATTTGTAAAGAAAATTAGTCCCGAGAAATAATTTCAGAACTATCTAATTTTCAGTTAATATTTCCTGAACTCTCTAATCCGTTTCTTACAAATTTTATTATTTTCCGGAAATATTTCAAAATTAAAATGTTTTGAATTTTAACGTATATTTGGAACTTGATAATTTAATTTAAAATTATTTTTTAAGTCTATGCTAAATTTTGAATAAACTTTTCCAACTTTGTCAGGCCCAAATTCATTACATTTATCAGAATCTGAACAACAACAAAAATGTGTAAAAACAATTTTAGTCGGATCCAGCCTTTCTGAAATTAATTTTCTTTCAAATGTTTTTGCAACAATTTTGTCTAATTGTGATAAATTAAGGCAGGGCTTGTATTCTGGCCATATTCCTCTATCTGTACACTGCCCTTTGTATAAAAAATAATTTAATTTTAATTTCTGATTAGGGAATTAATATAAGGGAGCAGGAGAAGCGATAGTCTTGTATCTCGTGTCTCGTATCTCGTGAAATCTCGCATTTTTTGAGAGATCACGTATCTCGTTCTCGTATTTTTTTGAGAATCTCTTAACTCGTAAATATCTTGTATCAAATTTTGTGGGACTAGCGCCACCCCTGATATGCAGGTATTCTTTAATTGGTAATTTTTTGAATAATTTTTAAAATAAATTATTTTCCGGAAAGTTTCAGAATTATATGTTTACGATTATAATTAATTAAGTTGTTTTTTTTGAATTATTTTCTTCAAAAGAATTTCAGAAATATCCAGAAGTTTATAAATATTTTCCAAAAAAACAAGGGAAAATCGAGAAAAATTGAATAATTTCAAAACTTTAAATATTCTCATGATTCTAATTTAATATAATATTTTAATCCAAAATTTGATAATATTTGAATAACCCAATCCAGAGTAGAGATCGGACAAACGGCAAAATCAAATATCAAATAATTTGGATATTTGAAAGTATTTAATGTTTCCAAATTTTATCAAACAAATATTTGATCAAATAAAATTCGATCAAATATTTAATTTCCGACGTCAAATATTTGTTTGGTCCGATCTCTAATCCCGAGTTACCCCCATCTTTCCAAGTGCGCCTATACTTTTGAACATCACTATACTTTAAAGTATCGAGAAATAAAAAAGTAATAAATTATTATCTAAATAGACTAAAGAATTAACCAAAAAAATTTTTAATTTTTTGTTCATTAAATAAAGAATGTGTTTTTGTATTTAAAATTATTGTCTCGAATATATTTAAACATTAAAGGAATAAATCAAAGAATTAAAGGAGAACTATTGATACAAGATATTTAAAAGGGTGTTCCTTTACCTAATAAAAATATTTTTTTTAATTATTTGTAGTTAGTCGGTATGATTAAAAAAATTTTTTTTTGGTAAATTAAGGGGGGGGGGGGGAATCTTTTTTTAAATTTATTAATGTTCAAGACCACACAAAAATAAAAATAAAAATATTTTTAATTTTATTTTCTTACGTCTATTAACACAAAAACGATCAAAATAATGAGCAAGTTGAGAACTATTAAATGTTGTTTTTAAAGAATAATATTCAACATAACAAACTTCTTCAAGTTTACATTCTGTTACTCTTATAGGTATTGGCGATTGAGAATCAAAACAATTTAAACAGAAAATATAAATAATTAATAAATTAAATAAAATCAGAATTTTTATCAGAATTGAAGGAATTTTCATTTAATTTTAACCTAAAAATATTCTAAATTTGTACGTTTTGGCGCGGAAAAGTTACGGCGTTAAAGCCTATAAGATTGTTTAGAGAAAACATAAAATTGTGAAATTTTGCCTAAATATTCTTAAAAACGTTATTTAACTCCTCCAAAAATTTGAGAATTTTTGATCAATTATTTTAGAAAATATAAAATAAATTCAGAAAATTATAGAAGAAAGCGTATATTTTTGGTAGTTTTTTGTCCATAAAAATAAAAATAATAAACTAAAAATTATTAAATTTTTAGAGAAGCTAGATAAATATATTTTTAATTTCCAAACAAAATTTCAGGGCAATATGGGCAAATTCTGAACAATTAATTATTGAGTAAGTAAAGGTTAACATGTACTATTGTTATTGTAAACAACCAAACAAAAATAATTTAAAAAACAATAAAAAATTGTTTTTTAAAAACAAAATTGTTTGCGCTTCAATGGATACGATACATACATATTTATATATACTTTTTTGCCTTTAATAATAAAAAAATAATTGATGTCTCCATGTAAACGAAATATTAAAAAGAAAAAAAGGTAAAAAAGCTCAAATTTGATTAGAAAAATTTTTAATTAAATTTTAAAAATAAATGGTGGAAAATAAATATATTTTTTTATGTAAAATGAATATTAGAAAGGACATTTAGTAAAACTGTTAGTATTTTGTAGAATTTAAAGGATTAAAATTGTGAGCAAAATGAAACAAAAGATTTTTTAAATAAAAGGAAGGATTATTATTAAAATTATTTTTTGTCGTCTCTCTTGTTAAAAAATAAATATTAAAAAAAAAAATTATATTTTATTTAAAAAAATTAATTAAAAATTAATTTAATAGGTTAACAAAAAATATTTAGAGAATCTTTTTTTTAAAATTGTACTGAGATCTAATTATTAGTATGTATCAGGGGTATGCTGTTTCGTCTTTCGCCTTATTTTCGTCTTTTTTGGTGTTTCGCCTTTTGTCTTTCGCTTTTTAAAAACACTCACAGGACTTAATCTGCCCTGACAAAAAACCTAAAAGTATTTGTGAATGAAAGGGATCAGTTTTTCTAATAAATGGATGGAATAAAAAACACTCTCAAATTTGTATTTTTGTTTACTTCGAAAATGTTAAAATTAAAATTGAACTTTCCATGCCCCCGCTCTCTACTTTTAATTAAAATATATAAAAATAAATTATTTTTTAATTTTTTAAATATTTATATTTTGATCAACTTAAAAGGAAAGACCGAAAATAGATTGTAGAAAAATGTGCAAACCTTCTAGAAAATATTTTAATCATAAATCACTTGGGGGGGGGGGGGGGGTTCCGAAAAAATAATTAAAAGTTTGTTGGATGTTTGGCCAATAAAAGCAATAAAAAATAAATTTTTGTGTTTTTATCAAGTAATTCTGTTTAAATTTTTTAAATCAACAAATAAATAATTTTGAAAAAATTTAATTAAAATTAGTAGACTATAAAATTAAAAATAAAATTTAATTGGGGCTATTTAAGATTTATGGACAAAATTATTAGAGAGAACAAAGCTTTAGAGTAAACAATTATGACCTGTGTTGAAGTAATATAAATAAATAAAAATCAAAAATTGGATCAAACACAATTGGCATAGCTATGAGTTGTGTAAATTACTGTATATTCTTTAATAAATACCCTGGGTAATTATTGGAGGGAGTAATTAATAGAGGGAGAGTAATTATACGAAGTTTGAATTTTGAACATGTTTTGGGCACTTGTTTGGGAGTAATTATTGTTTCAATCTATCGCTAGATGGAGAAATTAATGGAAGTGGTGTAATTATTTGAGGGAGGGCAATTAATAAGGTTATACGGTATCTCATTTCCCATCTCCAAAAAATTATTTACTACAGCATGGATATATACTCATGTTACTTGTTTTTCGGTAGTTTGAACAAAGTAGTTTCGATATCCTTCGATATTACAAACATTTCCAGTAATTCAAAAGATAACACAGGTAAATTTCAAATAGAGATTTAAATTTAGAATTTATTCTGGGGAATTCCCAGTCTTATCTCTCATTTCCTTCCCCCTAATTCCCTCTAGCTCTTGATCATTTTCTTAAAATTTTCGGTGAAGGTGTGGAACTTTAAACAAAAAATATTTCTTGATTTTTAAACTCTTTTCCGTCTATTTTCTTAGTGTCATTTTACTTTTTAAAAATCTTTTTTCTGCTTTATTGCCTATAATAAATTAAAATTTAAACATATTTTCTAATAAAATGGACAATCTTGGCCTTTGCTTTATTACTAGGGGTTGTTGCAAAATTTCTGTTTTGAACTGTTTACACAATTCCCTAATCTCTGATATTTAAAATTCCAATTCAATTTTTGGGTCAGAGGGGAGTATTGGGCGTTCAAGGAATAAGGGGGTTTTGAAATGTTAATAAACTTCTCTAGAAAGGGCCATCAATTATTTATGCCCATGCAAAATTTTATGGAGCCATCTATGTCCGAACGTCCAAACAACCCCCCTAGCTTGTAAGATAAAATTTCAACATTTTTGGTATAATTTATTTCTTTTCCAACAACTTCTTATGTTTTCGATGTTAAAATTATTCCTACCATAATAAATTACTTAAATAAATTAATTAAAATGTTTAACGATCATGAACAAGTTAAAGATATTGGCGCTATTTAATGAGAGAGGAAAATAAGCATTTCTCTCTCTTTAAATGATCAGTTATTTTGTTTACATTTAAATTATCTAAAAAATAGCCTTATATCTTTCTTGTAAAGTCTAAATTTGTTAGAAAAATTTTTTAAAGTTTTTCAAACTGTCCGATAAGTAGTTTCATCTTTTGAATAGAGACCGGAATGGGAGTGTCGTAGTACTGAGATTTTCGATCTCGTCTCGGTCTGGTCTCTAATTTTGAAAGCTTTAATATCTGAATTTTTTCTGACTTGATTATTAGAATTTTTAAACAAATTAGAAGATACCTACCTCTCTCTAATAGCAGAGAGAGAGGAGGTGGTAATCTGAATGTTGTTTGTGGCAATATATAATCAGAATCTACCTAATAATAACCTTAAAATATTAGTAATTTCCAGTAATTTTTTATTTTAGAAAATTAATCTTTGGGGGAAAAATTAGGGATCATTCTCTTACCATTATCCATATTAAAAAATTTTTTAAATTTATTTGTGATTTAAATTTCACTAAAAAATTAATTAAATTAATCTTTTTAATTTGAGTGTGCCAAAAAATGCTATTAATTTTAATAATCTCCGCCTTTTTTCTATTTTGGACTGCAATAAGAAAAAATAATTATTGGAAAAATAGAGGAATTCCCGGTCCCGAACCTTCTCCTTGGAAAGGAAATTTAGACTTAATTTTTAATAAAAACCCATCATCTTTACAATTATTTGATTGGAGTAAGAAATATGGAAGAATTTATGGAATTAAAAATGGATGGTTTAATACGTTGGTTATTAGTGAACCAGAAATGGTTAAAGAATTACTTTTTGATAAATTTGAGAGTATGTATGGACATATGGTAAGTTTTGTTAAACAAACCTGGATTTGAAAAAGTGTTTGTAATTAAAAGGTCTTCCAAGTTGTTTAAGCTCGATAATTTTTCTTTTAAAAATTCTTCTATCAAGTCTAAACCTATAAACTTCTTTTGAATAAAGCTCCCTCTCTAAAGTTAGAAACCTCCTTCTTAACTTATTTAAACAACTTATTTTTTAGTTGTACCCCGACCCGTATCCTGACCATATTTTGCTCCCCCGACCTGAACCCCACCCCAAAACAATTGGGGCGGGGGTTTTTTCCGCCACCGAGCGTTCGGGTGCAACCCTAGTTTTAAGCATTTTAATACAAATTAATTAGAATAATTTTTACATTTAAATAATTTACCTAATTTTTTTTTAATTTAAAGGTAAACCCAATGATCGGTAATGTAAACACAAATAGTATGGTACATTTATTTGCTACAAAAGGAAGACGTTGGAAACGGCTTCGGCATATTGCTAATCCAGCTTTTTCTACTTTTAATTTAAAAAGAGTAAGAAATTATTTTATTATTTTCGCCAATGTACGACAGACATTAAAAATAATCAAAACAATTATAATTCTCTGGTTAATTCTTAATTTTATACTTCTTTAATAATTAATATTTTTAGTTATTTTTTATTTATTGGGGAATTTAATTTTCTATAAAATTTATTGAGACATGTAAGAGGGTTCCCCTTTAGTTGGATGTTTTTTTAATAAATAAATATTTTATTAAAAATTTTATAACCGAATCCCTTCAAAAATACATATGTAATAATTTAGTATTTTGATTCAAACTTCTGTTTGCTATTGTAGAAAATTCTGATTTTTTTAAGAAATTAAATTATCTAGCAAATGATACAAAGATAATTTTAAAAAGGGTTATCCATCATAAAATTATTAAGCGAATTTTAACCGAGGTTTCCCTACAATAAATTACACACACTCCCCCCAGCTTCTGATTTAAAAATAAATTTTTATAAAATTTTAATTTTTAAGGCTTTGCCAATAATTGATGATACAATACAAAATAATATTAAAATATTAAAAAATATTTATTTACCTGGAAAACACATAAATATAGTCGAGTATGTCTAAAAAATTATTTAAAAATTTCTTTCTTTTATTTTTAAAGTTATTTCACTGAATTAACTTTCGATGTAATCTATCGACTTGCTATGGGACAAAAAGATTCAAAAGAATTTTGTCAATTATCAAGAGATACTCTTACAGTTTTTAACAATAATATTTTTGATTATCTTTCTTATATCTTCCCCTGGTTGGGACTAAATGTTCTCAGTCCTTTCCTTGGCGCTACAGGAAATTTGAGAAGAGATCCAGGACAGATTCTGATAGAAAAGATTTATGAAGCTGTTATTAGAAGGAAAGAAGAGAAAATGAAGAAAAATGAAAGGGAAGAAGAGGAAGATGAAGAAAATGAAGAAAATTTAAAAAATAAAAAATGGGTCAATTTTATTGACCTTTTTTTGGAATCTGAGGCCGAAAAAGTAGAATTGAAAGAATATAGTGGAACATTTAATAGATCAGAAAAAGTGGAAAAGGTTAAAAGAAAAATTTATTTAAAGTTTATTAGGTAGCGGAAGCAATAATAATAAATTATTATTAAAAGTTAGATAAAAAATGAGGGGTAAATAAACGTGAAAATAAAAGGAAATGAAAAAGGTTAAAGAATTCTTAATTTTTTTTTTTGATGAGAATTTTGATTTATAATTTAATTTTATTAAATTTTAGTCTTTAACGTCTGTCTAGGTCAGTCCCTTAAACTTAGACATTCCGTTTCTCGCGGTTCCTTCCCCCAGAATTTCGACCGATTTGATGAATTTTTGGGTTGGGTTACTCTGTAAAAGTCCAAAAAATGATTTAAATTTATTTTAAAAAATTAATATTTAAAATTTAGAATGAACGTCGTAATAGTATAGATGAAATTGTTATGAATTTATTCCTTTTCCTCTTAACTGGATTTGATACAACAGCAAATACGCTAAGTTTAATAGCACACAATTTGGTTTTTTACCCACAAGTTCAAAAACGTTTATTTGAAGAAATTGAAGAAATTTGTGGGTTAGAAGAAGGGGAAATAATTAATTATGAACAATTGGCTAAATTAAAATATGCAGATGCTGTGTTTAAAGAAACACAAAGATTATGTCCAATGGCTGCAGCGTTAGTTTTATTTATTAAAAAACTACGAGGATATAAGGGATTCTACCCTAAATCTTCAACTGAACCCCTCAATATCCCTCCCACAGCATTTAAAATTAATTGAAGAAAAAAATCGGATGAAGCTTTAGAGTATTATTGGGTCCAGTTTCGGATAACTCGTGACATCCCTGGATATTTTATCAGTCCTTGTAGACGATCAAAAGTTAATAAATCTTTGTAATATACCTAATCTCGTTTAAAATGTTTTTGTTAGTTTCTCCTGAAAAATTAAAGTCAAGGAGATGACTTGAATAAAATGAATCAAATTGGATAAATTAAATCCTAGTCGTATAAAAAATTTTTTAAGTGGTCACTCTCTAAGTATTAAGAGAGTTTTCTCATAAAGAAAATATTCCTTCAATAAATAGTAAATAATTTTAAGTGTTGTAAATCGAGTTTGTGAGGAGACAACAACTCTGGGAGATATAACAATAGAGAAAGGCACAGTTGTTTCTGCCGATTTATTCACTTTACATCGAGATAAAAAAATTTGGGGAGAAGACGCTGAAGAATTTAAACCGGAAAGGTGGTTATTAAATGAGAATATAAATACACCTACAGAATATTATTATCCATTTGGGGGAGGGCCTAGAATTTGTATTGGAATGAAGTTGGGAATGATGGAAATTAAAATGGTTTTAGTTCATTTACTACGCTCATTTGAATTAAAAAGATGTTGGAAGACGGAGGTAAACCTTGAAATTTGTATAATCAGAAATAGAAATTTATTTTTAGGTTGAATTAAATTTTTCTGGCCAAGTTGTTCTGAACCCAGAAACAATTACTATTCAATTAAAATCAAGACAAAGAATTTAATTAAACTACGAATTTCTAATAAATTATTTAATTTCTATTTATTTTGTTATGTTGTTATTTATTTTTTATTATCACCCTCTCATAAAACTTTTATTTAAAAATCGAAAAATCCAAATTAGGTAATTCCAATAAACATATCTATTGATATTACATAATAAGAAAGGTCTAGAAAACTTATAACATTACTACAAAACCCCTGTAGCCCTATTTCCTTTATAATCCTATTTCCTTACTAACAGATTATTACTCAACGTCCGCAGCTCGTGGTATAGCGTGGTATTAAAGGTAAATAACAAATTAATAAAAAATAACAAATTAATTAAAATTGACTAAGTAACATAATTATTAAGCAGGTTTAAAGGCTTAAAAACCTAAGAAATATTTTGATTAAAGACACGAGATTAAGAATCTTGAAATTAAAAAACTGACATTTGTTGATGATTCTTTACCAAAGGTTCTCTTATAATACATAGTGTAAGGCTGGGATCATCCTAAAAACACGTGAAGAGCATCGCTCTAGTTAACGGAAGTTCCCAGAGAAAAGGCAAAGAACGCCACAAACGGCCATTCCCAGAGAGTTATTAGCCGCCTATTATCTAAGTTTATTATCGCCACTAACTTATCCTTGGGAAAGCAATAAGGAAGTAGGCTGGTGCATATAAGCTCTAATGGAATAGGCAAAGGCAGATCACTTCTTCATTCATTCAACAGAGTTGCCGGCCGGCCAATCCATCCTTGTAGGGAAGAGCGCTCTCCCTATATTCTCCCACTGCGATTCACCTATTTCTATACTCTGCGGAGTTCACACATGATTGCAAGCATGCGCGACTCTGCATATAACATCTACTGAACAACAAGGCACTGGGAAATGGAACCAACCGCTTTACTGGTAGCACCGGATGGTTCCTCACCTTTTGCCGAGAAAATTTTGAGTTAGAAATAGGTTGGGGAATTTTTAAAAGATGGATTTAGATTTATTATTTGGCCTCAAAATCCGCGGTTCAATTTTATTATTAGATTATTTTATGAATGAATAAATTTCGCGTTCAAAATCCTAGGTCCCCCATTTTGAAATTAAATTAATTTTTTAGAATGAAGATTTTATAAAATATTAGGGGGTAATTTTAAAAGTGATCCATCCTCTGCGGAGGCCATTTATATTAAATTTGTCTTTAAAAGGAAAATCATAAAAATAAAAGAATTTTAATAGTAGAGAAATAAACTTTAACAAATTATTTTATCTTAGTACCCCTATTTTGATAATAAATTAATTTTTTTAATGAAGATTTTATAAAATATAAGGGGGTTAATTTTAAGGTGATCTATCCTCTGCGGAGGCCTTTTATGTTAAAAATTATTTAAAAAAAATGACAATAAAAATATTAATAAAATAGAAAATTTAATCTTTAAATAGTTATTCTTTATCTTCAGTAACCCTCACCTTGAATAAATTAATTTTTGGATGAGAAATTTTAGAAAATATATGGGGGTTATTTAAAGTGATCTATCCTCTGAGGAGGCCATTTACATTAAAAAGTTATCTCTAAAGGGAAAACCATAGGAATCAATAAATGAATTATCCAAATGAAATTTAAAAATAAGGAAAGGTATCTCAACCCTCCGAGGAGGCCACTCAATTAAATAACTTTAGGGAAAAACAGGAAATTAAATACTGTTCAAAAAATTTAAAAAAAATTGACCCTAATAAAATTATAACTCCTCGGAGTGTATCTTACCACGATGTTTAAAAATGCTGCGGCATTCAATATCCTTTTTTATTATCATTTTTATTATTTTTGCTATTGTTCTTTATTACTTTATTGAAAATGAGCTTCTCAAGAATGTCATCAAATTCAAAAACTACATATTTAACAACTTCAATTGCTCTGAACCCCTCGGGATTTTTGGAATTTATTATTTTTAATACCAATGAGCATATTCATCTGGAAATTATTCTTTACTGCTGTTAAACAATTACAACAAAATCGGTTCTTTTTGTAGGTAAACTGTTAGGTATCCTAAACATTAAATTTTTTGACCTCCATTAGACTCCTAATCAAAAATTTAGTCTTCGAAAATGGTAAAAAAATTTTTTTTTTCCAAAGAATCTATAATATTTTTATAATTTTGCACTAAAAAAAATTGAAAAAAGTTTTCTTTAATAAATCATTCTTTTCAACAAAAATCTTTCATATTGATTTTTACTTTTGTCAAAACCCCGCGGGGTTCATATATGTAAAATTATCTAAAATAATCAACAAAAAACAACTATCATTCATTATTTGAAACATTCTCTAGTGGCGAAAACTCTAGTCTAAAAATTGTATTAATTTATTTATAAGAAATTTATTTCCTATGAGGCCTAGGGATATCGTTAAAACTTATCAAATTTTTTTTTATTTTTTTTCCCACGCATTTTGTTATCCATCTTTAAAATTTTTTTTTAAACTTTATTTTCACAAGCACAAATTGCTTTATACAAATGTTCTTTTTAGTGTACTCCTTCTATCTATATTCACATTACAATATAATTCTTCATTTATTCCACTTTCCTTATTTTTGCTTGATTTTATTTATCCCCGCGGGCTACAAAAAATATGACGATGTTTCCCGACACACAACGGGAAAACTTTCTACGTTTTCCTTTCTTGTGATTATGGAATTTGTTCTTCATAAATAAAAAAAATATCTAATTTAATTTCCGAAAAATTATCGTTCTTAAGTCTAAATATAGAGGTAAAATTAAGTAATTCCTAAAAAAAAAATTTTTTTTCTATATTTTTCGCGTGAAAATTTGGAAGTACATTTTTCTCATTTTCAGAAGTAATTAGAAGTATTTTTTCTCATTTTTTCACACAATCATTAAATCATAATCATAAGTTTTACTTTTCTTCAAATTTGCTTGATTTTGAGTAATAAGGAAATTTTTAAAAGTCACTATAATTTCTTATAATCCATTAAACCCTGAGGGGTCAATTATGTTAAAAAAATTTTTTTTTAATTTTGATTTTTCTCTTTTGATTTTTCATAGAAAAAAGCACATTATAAGTTGTGGCTTACATTTCAGAATTTTTTTTCTAAAACCTGGAGTCCTCTCAAACTGACAAACATTCTAAGAAACAGCCTTATGGCTCATTTATACTGTTTCAGTTTTTAGATATTATTTTTACATAAATACTTATCTCCACATCATCTCATGTCCACTTTCTCAATTCTGTTTATATTCAAATCTTTTATAAAAAATTTTTTCGGGGTCAGTTTGTCGCGAAAGGCGACAATTAGAATTTAATTTTTTAAGCTTATTTTTCTAAAATTGTTTTTCTTAAAAATTCCAATCTTTGGTTATTTTTCAACCGCATCTGCTGTCTATTAATTCTTTTATGTTTAAGAAATTTTTCTATTTCTAACTTTTTTAAATTAGCTTTCTTTTGTTTCCTTACGAGCATCTGTCTAATTCACCTTTTTTGTACCAACCGCCATTCATTAATTTCTATTTTTTTGCCCACTTTTGGAATGTTGTTTATTTTTAACTTTGTCTACCCGCCTATTTCTTGGCCTATATAATCTCTCTTCCAAAACCCACATTAGCTTAGCTTAGCTTCATTCCGTTAAGCTCTGTTCTGTTGGTTCCATTCCTTGGTTCATTGTTGGCTCTCACCTATTGCTTTGGCTTTATTATTGCTTGTGGCTCGTTTTATTATTTATTGGATTGATTTAATTTGGAAAATAAATATATTTAATTTGATTGGAACTTATTGGTTGGATTTAGGCTATTAGGCTGAGCTTTATTTGTTGGTCCCTAGGCTTTTACTACAAATTTTTTGGTGCAACGGCCGGGAAACCATCCTGGTCACTGTGTGGAACTAATTTGGATTTTATTGCTTTTGTCTGAATTGGACTGAATTGGCTCGAAACAATGTCTGGACGTATTCGACGAAACCTTACCACAGTTTTGGAATCTATACAGGCTTACACGAAGAATGCAAACCAAATCATGAACGGAGATGTGGATGAAAACACAGCTGAAAAATTAGGATTGGAAAAGGCGAATTTGGAATCTGCCATAGCGCTAATTGCTGAATTAGACGATAAATGGGGGAATTACATAGACAGCCTGGAGGCACCACAGAAAATGGCCGAAGAATCGGTTTACATGAGCTTCCCGTACAAAGCTGGCAGAGTCGAGGATGGGAAAGAGGTTCCACTTTCCCAAAGGCACTTTCTGGACCAGAATCAATTTGGCCGTGAAGTCCTAAATATGATTAAGGAAACCATCAAAAGTCTAGAACGCTCCCGAACAAACTCTCGTCAATCAGCGCTGAGTGAGAGCAACCATAGTGTGAACTTGAATGATGAAATAAATAATGTTGGAATGGAAAATTTAAATGCTAGGATAAACCAGCTGGAAATGAATAATGCAGGGAGGCACAATGCAGGGACGTCTGGATACCACGCGCCTCAACCACGAATTAACCTGCCGCTACTTCGTTTGCCGCGTTTCTCTGGGGATGCAAGAGACTGGCCAACCTTTTGGCAGATGTTTTCATCTACTGTCGATAATGAACCGAGTTATAGTAATGTGCTAAAAATGAACTACCTACTTTCTCTTCTTGAGAGGCCCGTCCTCAACGTTGTAGCCGGATACATACCGACGGATGAGAATTATCCTCGGGTGGTGGAATTATTACAATCGCGATATGGAGACTCTAGGGCATTAAAGGAATCGTTACAATCTGAACTGTACCACCTTGCGCCAGCCCATGACTCTGTAATCGGACTTAGGAAATTTCTGGATGTAGTTGAGCGTGTCTGTCGGCAATTGGGTGATTATGGGATCCAAGATGATTCATGGATTATATTTGCTCTGAAGGAAAAGTTGCCCAGGGGAATATTAGCCAGATTGATTGAAAAAGAAAGAATGGCCGGAAAAACTTGGAAGATTGAGAATTGGAGGTCAGAACTCAACCTGCTCATATCAGTAGAAGAGGAGGTGCAAAGATGTACGGTTAATAAGGAGACAGAAGGACCGCCGCGAAGAGATAGACGTCCATTTTATCAACCAGAGCCTACGCGTTCGTTTCCAGTGGCTAACCAACCAAGATCGTCCTGTTGTTCTTTGTGCCAAGGAAACCATTTCCCAAGCGAATGTACTAAGTATGGAAATACACAAGCAAGAAGGGACCGCTTATTGGAACAGAATCGTTGTTTAAACTGCCTAAGAGATGATCACCGAGCTTTCGACTGCCCGAACCACCGTCGCTGTAGTAAATGCCAGGGACGTCATCACTTTTTGGTATGCTTTTCTCGTGATGGAATGAATCAAACTCAGCCCAAATTTGTTGAACCTACTCAGAGAACGTTCTTTCAGCCTAATCGTACTGATCCAGTTGCTAAACCAAGACAATTTACTCAGTCAATATGGGAAAGGAGGGACGAACCGCACTCTGTTGATCATGGGACAAGATGTGACGCCAAATTGCCAGCGCCTAAAGAGAACTCCGTGGTTGCTACCGTTATGAATGCTAATAAACCCACTGCGTATCTGATGACAAAAAGATTAATGGTTACTGCTCGAGGCCGTAAGGAAAGAATTCCCGTTTATGTATTCTTCGATACTGGAAGCCAGACTAGCTTTGTTTCTCGCCGATTAGTGGAAAAACTCAACCCGCCTAGAGGCCGAGAAATCGACCAGTTGGAGATTCATGGATTTGGAGGTGCTTCGTCTAATCCGCTGAAAATCCGATCACCCACGTATATGATTAAAATACAAAAAACTGATGGAAATTGGGAAGAAATTGCCTTAAATTGTACCGAAGAAATTGCTACTCCATTTGATATGATAAATTTTGATGAATACTTCTATAACCGTACTGAAGTGGATAGCTTGGAAATTGTGAAAGAAAAGCCAGATATCATGATTGGAATTAAACAATTTTGGAAATTCTTTATATCAAAAGAGAAGGAAATATTACCGGGCCTTTACTCTATTCAAACCGTTTTTGGAACCATGACAGCTGGCGAAACTAATTTTGGTCAAAATTCGGAAAAGAAATCTATGTCTCTGGTAGCAGTACATGTGAGTAACAATAAACCTCTTCCAATGCCTGACGCTGTTGAGGATTTCCGGAGTATGGAGTCTCCCGTGCAAAATCATGCTGAGGTAGAAGCTAACCTAAATCAATGCCCAATTTTGACAATCTCGGGGGAAGCTGACGTGCCGCTGCCTTTAAGGCCTACGGATTTGGTGGTACCACATGGAACAATTTCTTTGAAAATTCACTCAGCCGATCAAAACCAGCTAGTAAAATATCCGATGTTTGCAAGGGCAAAGGGTAAACTAACAGCAAGTACATTGGTGGCACTCTGTCTTGTCTGTCTGCTAAATATCACAATGGCAATTAAATCGTGCTTAATTCCTTGTATACTGGCGGGAGTGATGGTCTTTGGTCCAATTGGAAAACAAAAAACGGAAATATGTTGTGAATACGAATCGCCTACTGAGATGCTTTCGACTGATTATCATTCTGTGGCCAAATTTTGGAAAAGCTCGCGAGAAATGTTTTCGACAGAGATGACCTGTCGGCCTTTAAATGAATGCTTATTACTGAACTCCACATTTGGCATCGACCGGCTAGTGAACCCCTTCTACAATCCTAGCCTCGCTTTTCTTTGGGCACTTGTTACTCTGACCGCGTTTTTTGGACTCTGTTTTTTGCTTACTCTTTGTCGATCTGGTCATGAAAACTTTCGAATGATTGTGGCTATTGGAAGGATTGGATGCCAATGCTGGAGATGGACAAAAAGGAAGACTTCTTATACGAGGGCGCGCACCATAGAAACAATCCGAAGTAAAAGGAAAACACCGCGAAAAAGTGGGCCGTACCCTTCCCAAACTGTTGCCATGGAGGACAAACCGGAACTCAAGGCGTCTTCAATCAAGCTGCTGTACTCATTTTATGGCACGCGTGATGCTCTGATGATCCAAGATGAACAGAAAGAAACAATAGAAAGATGAAAACAATTGGGGGCCCGGGAATGTCGCGAAAGGCGACAATTAGAATTTAATTTTTTAAGCTTATTTTTCTAAAATTGTTTTTCTTAAAAATTCCAATCTTTGGTTATTTTTCAACCGCATCTGCTGTCTATTAATTCTTTTATGTTTAAGAAATTTTTCTATTTCTAACTTTTTTAAATTAGCTTTCTTTTGTTTCCTTACGAGCATCTGTCTAATTCACCTTTTTTGTACCAACCGCCATTCATTAATTTCTATTTTTTTGCCCACTTTTGGAATGTTGTTTATTTTTAACTTTGTCTACCCGCCTATTTCTTGGCCTATATAATCTCTCTTCCAAAACCCACATTAGCTTAGCTTAGCTTCATTCCGTTAAGCTCTGTTCTGTTGGTTCCATTCCTTGGTTCATTGTTGGCTCTCACCTATTGCTTTGGCTTGTGGCTCGTTTTATTTTTTGTTGGATTTAATTTAATTGGAAAAATAAATATTATTTAATTAATTGATTGGAAGCTTTTGTTTGAGTTAGGCTGAAACTTAGAAATTGTCCCTAGGCTTTTACTACACAGTTCACAATATTCAGTTTTGCGGAGAATTCCCTTAAAATGATTTAAAAGATAAAAGTTACCAAAAAACTATGGCCAAAAAAAAGAGTAGTAAACTTATCAGGAAACCCATTGAAACAAAAATTTCTCGAATCGAAATAGATATTCTGTTTCCTTATGAAACAACACTTTTTCAGAACAAGGATTATGCTCCACAAATAAAATCAAAAATTTTTTTTCTGAAAATAAACTTAGTTTGAAGTTTAAAATTTATTGTTCGATTCGAGTTTTAATGTTAGCTTCTGTTTCAAAAATTTTTTTGAAAAGGGAACTAGAAGTCTAACAATAGTCCAGTTCAGCAATAATGCATAAGAAAAGTAATTGGATTAATATAACTTACAAATTAAAATAACTTACAAAAAAGACAATCCTTAGACAAAAAATAATAAATAGCCCATAACCTGCGGGTTTCATTTATGTTCTGAATTTCTACACAAACTTTAAATTTTTATTTTTCATATATTATTTTGATTTAAGTAATATTCTGTAATTATAAGACAGTGTAACTATTAGCCAAGTTTTGTTGAGCTTCAAGTCTTAATTTTTTGTTTTAATATTTATTCTCAGTAAAATATAATTCTTATTTTTTCTTTTTCTCATTTTTAATAGATTTGTTCAATTTAAGAATTAAATTTGATGTCTTAATTACGCCTCGCCTTTTTTCAAAAAAAATATCTTTTAAGAGAATTTGTTTGATCTCTTATTAATTAAATATCATTTAAATTTTTTTCTATATAGAATATTTATTTTCAAAAAAAAATAATTGTCTTATTTCCAGTCTTTATATTCGAAATCTAGCGTGATTTTTTACTTTTCGATTAGGAAGGATCTACAAATTTTTTTTCAGCGAAAACAGATTTTTATAACTCCTGAGGGAGCCATTAATTATATTGGTAATAAATATTGCAACCGGAAATAAAAATTGTGCAAAAATACAAAAACAGGTAAACAAAGCTGGAAAAATTTCTCCAGAAAATTATTTCAAAATTTCGTCATTTGTTTTATTATATACTGAATCATAACGTAAAGTAAATATTAAGTTTTATTCATCTACAAAATTGAAACCCTATTCTGTTAGTATAGGGACAATTTCAAAATCATACTCCTCTCTCACATGAAGGTCCATAGAATAAATTATACCACAAATCTGCGGAGGCCATGCAAAATACTAAAAATTCATAATTCAAGTCAAATCAAAACCAAGATTTTAAAGTTCTCGCTTTTATTTTCCGGTTGCAACCTGCGGATCGCTTAAAAAAATTTTTTTACTAATAAAAGTAACTAAATAAAAATCCGACAATGAGGTCTAACCTTTATCAGTACTTCTACTTTTGTCTGCGGAAATTCCAAATTAAAAGAAATTTTTCAAGCAATAATCACTGGGCCTATAAAAAAGGGGATAAATAGATCTGGAAAACAGGGATCAGACTTACCTCTTGGTATAGTACGAAAATCGGACTAGGTCATGAACCAGAATAATATCAAGTTAGTCCGGATTCCGGTCTTTCAAAGTATCCCAAATATCTAACGAAAATGCAGTCCTTCATAATCTGCGTTTTTTTAAATAAAAATAAGTTCAAAAAAAGCAAATGAGTTACGCATAGTAATCCACTAAAAGTTCATCTGTCATTACTCCACACAGACAGAAAATATTTTTAAATAAGACCAATTCAGATAACTGAAATAACTTAAGAGGATAAACTCACTTTACACAAGCAAAAAAAGTCTTAAAATATAATTTCTACGGGTGCTCCAAAATTCAAAAACAATTTTTTAAAGCATAGATTAGTGGTTATAAAAAAAATTTAATGATCTGCGGGTTTCATTTTAATTTTAAATTTTATTAGAATTAAAATTTTTTATTTTCTCTCTCATTTCTCCCAAAATTTTATTTTTCTCCACGACTTTTGTTATTTTATCACTTTCTCTAAGAACTCACTTGTATGAGATTTTCTTAAAATAAAATATTATATTTTTTCATTATAATTTTTTCTATCTTTTCACTCAATCAAAAATTTACAAAATACTTTTCAAAAAATATTATCTCTAGCACAAAATTCAAAAAGAAAATCTCGCTTTATTAAACATTTTTATTACAAAGGATAATTTTTATTTTTCTTTTATTTCAACAAATTTTTTAGTTCATCCTGCAAACAAAAAGAATCCAGTAAAAACAAAGCCTAAACCCCGAGGGGTTCAATTGAATAATAATTAAAATTAAATGAACGCAAATGATGCATGCGTCTAAATAAAGTATCTTAAGTTCTTTCATTAACTCAAAAATAAAATTAAAAATACTAGCTCATTTCACAAAATTAAGTCCTTTTTATTATTCAAATGCTGCACTACGCCTAACGCTTTGATTTCTAGCGCTTTAGAATTTCAGCTTGCGGCAGGATTCCTTAATACAAACCCTGAGGAGTTCATTAAAGATAAATAAAAAAAGCTGACAAAAAAAAACAACTGAAAAACCTATCAAACAAAATATGGCGCAATCCAGATACTTGAAATATAGCCTGCGGCACAGAGTAACCTTTGAATGCCTCAATTAACCTCTAAATTAGTGGTTGTACGGATTAAACAACAGCTACAGTAAATTTCAAAATCGAAATCACCCCGAGGGTTCCTCTCTCAGTCGGTACCAAGTAATTTTGGGGAGCGATATTTTTGCTAGAATCCCACCTACAACACTTGATTTTCACAATTCTGACTAGGCAGCTTAAACTTAAATCCTCTAATAATTTCCGAATATCACTAATATCTTTCCTTACTAATTCTACTCTCCTATAGTTTCACTTTATTAAGTATATTTTCAAGCCTCATTATCTCGGTTAATTTTAAAATTTTCTTTTCTCTCAATGCTACTCAAATTTTTAATTTGTTTCAAAATAATTCCTGCGGGACTCTTACATGTAACAAAAAAAATGAATTAATATTTTACAAAAAATTAAATCCTGAGGGATTCATTCAAGTAATATAAAACAAAATAAAAAGTGGACCAGGGACGGTCCATTGGAAGGTTAGAGGTGTAGAGTATGGTCAAATCTTAACGACCAGGGACGGTCTATTGGAAGGTTAGAGGTGTAAGGCTGGGATCATCCTAAAAACACGTGAAGAGCATCGCTCTAGTTAACGGAAGTTCCCAGAGAAAAGGCAAAGAACGCCACAAACGGCCATTCCCAGAGAGTTATTAGCCGCCTATTATCTAAGTTTATTATCGCCACTAACTTATCCTTGGGAAAGCAATAAGGAAGTAGGCTGGTGCATATAAGCTCTAATGGAATAGGCAAAGGCAGATCACTTCTTCATTCATTCAACAGAGTTGCCGGCCGGCCAATCCATCCTTGTAGGGAAGAGCGCTCTCCCTATATTCTCCCACTGCGATTCACCTATTTCTATACTCTGCGGAGTTCACACATGATTGCAAGCATGCGCGACTCTGCATATAACATCTACTGAACAACAAGGCACTGGGAAATGGAACCAACCGCTTTACTATAGTTTGGAATAAACTATGTAAATAAGCTTAACTCTGTAGTTATTTCCTATCATAAATTTTATACTCTTCTCAAAAATAAATAAAAAATAGAATCTTCAATTAATAATAAAATTTGATTTTTAAAAATTTTTAAAAATCAAAACCGAGATGTTGCCTAGATTATAATTTTAAAAAATGTCATTCTTGGTCTCTAATTAGAAGAGCTCCTTAAAACAATTTAAAATTTTGAGGTAATTAACAAAAAAATCTAAAATAACCCCCCTTCATCTCCCGTCCCTTTAATTTCCATAAAGAACATCCTCAATCTTCTTCAATTCATCTTTCACAAAAAACTTAGTCTCCAATCTGTATTTTTTCTTATCACTCAGTTTCAACTTCTTTCCGCGTCCCAATTTGTTAAAATCTCTAAAAATATTTTTACTAAGCGTTTCATTAATTTCATCAATACTTCCTTTAATTCCAACAATCCAAACATTACAAATCCACTGCAAAAATCTTTTTTCAACGAATAGTTTAGAGCAAGGTTTATTGTCCAAATATTTTATTGGTGATACATGGCAATATTCAATGTCCGGATTTTTATTTTCAACAATTGATAAAAGTGAAAGTCGAATACGGGTTTCAGTAAATTCACAGAATTGAGGTCCATAAAAGCTTAGTTCTGTATGTAAACAAATAATTGCCAAATAATTATCATATTTATCACTAAACTTTCCCCCATCGAGCCAATCTTTCCATATTTGTTCAGAATTATCAATACTTTTGTTTTTCAATAAATTTTCAAACTGTCCTTGTAATGCTCTAAATTTATCAGACCCTCCTTTAATTTCCTCTTTAATAATTAAATCTGTACTTCCATTAATGTTAAATCCAGTATTTTGTGTAGGAAACCCTGGCAAAATAATTGGCCATAAAGTTTTTGAATGTTTTCCATATCCTTCTTTTAACAAATTTTTAAAATGTTCTTCACGCTGTTTAATCTCTTTATCCAAATTCCAATCAACAATTTTCCTCGTATTTTCATAACCTTTTGGGGTTTCAACAATAATTATTTTTTCTTCATCCAATTCAAGTTTAAACCAATAATTAACTAAATATTTAAATAATTCCATAATTATTGTTATTAAAGATTTATCTGAATTTTCTAAAACAAATTTGCTAACGAGCACAGCAATTGAAGAGCCATTTAAAAATCCCAATTTGCCGCCATAAATGTAGTGATCTTTTAATAAGTTATTAATTATGAACGTTAGTAATATTTTTGAGAATATTTGTACAAAAATATTTGTGGATTTTAATATTATAAATTTCTAAAATTACAATATTTTCGGCTGTAATACAGAAATAGACTTGACTTCCATAAACATTTATTTAAAATATAATTTTGAATTACCATATTTCCTCTATTAGAATGCCCCTCTCCTTATTGAATGCCACATTTGAAGGTGATTGAAAAATAGAATGCCATGACATTCTAATAGAGGAAATACGGTAATTATTAATATATAACCTTGTTACCGTCCCCCTCTTCGTGTCGTTTTATTAGAGACTGTCGTTATATTAGAATAAATACGGTATAATAAATAATTATTCTTACTTTTTGCCCACAACTTTACTGTAATATATGCCAGTCGAAATTTATTTATATTTTTATCAAGCAATTCAACAAAACGTAAAGTTGATCGTACTCCTAAAGAAAAGTATTTTTTATTCATTCAAATTCACAAAAAATACCAGAAAGTGCATAAATCATTCCTAAAAGCGTATTTAACCTCAACCTAATTATCGTTTCATTATTGGCTTCAAAATAAATATTTGGCATTTCCTCCCTAAACTTTTCAATAACTTCATCCAATTGTTTCACAGTTAAAGAATTTTCTTCTTTAAAAAATTTATTTAACAATTCTCCTTCAAGCGTTACAAAAGAAAGGTCAAATTCAAAACCGGCAAATTTCAGTCCAATTATCGGCACTCGCCCATAAATTCTTCTCAAATTTTCAACTTGAGGATTCTTTAATATTTAAGAATAATTTAAATAAAAAGACTGAAAATACCTCGCATAATTTACAAAAAAGAGAATAATCCTCCTTAATTTCATTCAAATCTCCTTCCTCCTTCGAAATATTCTCTCTATTTAAACATTTTTTCGAAATACATTCAAAATTTCCAAAAAAATCATTTTCAAATTGTGTAGGCCAATAACCTTTACGAGCAACTAAAATAACCCCATCTATGTCAGAATTTATTGTTGCAGCACCTAAACGGTGTGATCCAGACAATAAAAATTTTGGACCTTCATTTGGAGTATTTTGTTCTTTTTCCTTATTTTGATGAGAAAAAGGGATCTTAATTTTTGAAGAAAATATGACGAGTTAATTTTTTAATTTACCCAATTTTTGATTAATTCTTTTATTTCTCTTTTTGCCTTTCGAAAACTAGACCATTTAAGGTGTTTGTGAGTTAGTAAATCCGAATCATATTCACGAAGCACTCTTCGAAGCTGTAGAAATTATTTGAAGTCCCCAGAGGTGGGTCGGAATTCCGATTTCCGACTTCCAATTTCCGACGGTTTTTTCCTTCCGATTTCCGAAAAAATTTTGATTCCGAGTTTCGATAGTTCCTATTTCCGACACCTTCGTCATTTCCGTTCACCTCTGGTAGTCACCAAATTTTTATATGTTTTAAAGGACTTACCAACAAGTTTTCTTCAATTTCTTCTTTAAGTTTATTTAAAAATCCTTTTAAATTTTCCTTTATTAAATTCAAATTCTTTTCATTATTTGATAATATTTGGATCTTTTTACCGTCCCATTTATCTCTAATTTCATTAATCCATTTCCTCTCTTCCTTGTTTTCATAATTAACTAAATCTTTTGCTAAATCTAAAGTATTTTCTATTCTATTTAATAATGGCTCAACTTTGAATTTTTCATTAGTAAAATACTTTTGTATTTCTTTATGGAAATTTTCATCGTAAAATACCGATTTTTTATTTTCTTTATCTATAAAATAATTTAATTGATTAGGAAATAAGATGAGTGGTTAGCGGCTATTAGGATATTCAGGTTATACGCCCACAAAATTATCGGTTATACGCCCACAAACGGAGTGCCAGCCGAATTTGATCGGCTTTAACTTTTTGATGATAAGGTCTCGATAAGTGAACTCTTTTTTTCAACTTAATGGATCAAGTCTGATCACTCGTTAGAATGTTATAACCCGATAAATGTGAAAAGTTATAACACTTATCGTGTTATAACATTTTTAATAAGAGATCAGTCTTGATCTATCTTATAAAAAAGGTACCGCTTATTGAGGGCTTTCGAATGATATAAAATTTATTTGAACTGGATCAGACAACAAAAGTTAAAGCCGGTCAAATTACTTATCGGTTATACGCCACACTCTGTTTATGGGCGTATAACCGATAAGTACCCAGGAATACGTCACTAGTTGTATAATACCCTCAAGTTTAGCTTTCTTCTGAATCCCGGGATAGCCAGGAGTATCCCCCGGGATAGCCAGGAGTGCCAAAAGTATATACCTATCCTAACATGACACAATAAGAGGTTTTGTAGGTGAATTTAATTAAATAAAGGAGAAAAACATTTAAATAAACCAAAAATAAAATTAACCCGAAACTTCTTCCCCTTGCTGTTCTTTTCGAGATTTAATTCCTTCCAAAAATTTTTGTTTCTCCAAACGTTTTTCTTTTCTCGATTGTTTTTCCTTATCATATTTAGATTCCCCCAAAAATACTTTTTTTGGTTTCATTTGTCTACTTAATTTATTTTTTCCTTTTGATTTTATTTCACTTGATCCCTGAGAAGTTTCTGATGAGATATCAGAAGCTTCCCTCATCTTTCTATTTTTTCTTTGTTCGTCAGGATCTACTTGATCTTTCTGTTCCTTTTCTACTACTTTATCAAGTTCTTCATTATTTATCCCAAAGTTCTCAACATTCGTTCTCCATCCAAATTCAGTAATCATTCTGATAATGCCCGAATAACCAACAAAATCTCGTAATGCTTCTTTTGCCTCTGGGCTTGATAATTCTTAATTTTTTTTATCAAATATAGAGAAACCGGCTCGATGAGATTTTTTATTTAATTTAGACTTTCAATATTTAATCGAAAATATTCACAACAATAATTTTTAATTTAAATTTTTGTATATATATCGACAAAAAATCTCCTTTCAGGAAAAGATTTACATATTCCGTAAAAGCTCTAATATAAGCCCAGTCCTAATAAAAGCCCATGACCTATTATATGCCCACCCGATGGGGGGTATTGAAAAATATAAGCCCAGGGCTTCTATTAAGAGATTTTACGGTATTTTCCGAAAAATCCATTTTTTTAGTTTAAGGTGGAGATTAAAATTTTATTAGTATTTGTGACCTCCATCCGCTTGACTAGAACTATGTATTATCTTATAAATCTAAAGTTTTCATGGATAAATTTTCCATGAAAGGAGATTTTTTCTTGTCAATATAAATATTAATTTAGCAACATTCAAAATACATGTATACTCACCAACTGACAAATTCACTCTTATTTCAAAAATTTGGTCCTTTTCAGCTTTAGTTATATCAGGTTTTTCAGGCTCCAATAATGATTTTATAGTAAAATCTGTAATTTTCCCCTTAACCCAGTTAACGTGTTGAATATATTTTTCTAAATTCCCTTCAATCTCATATTTGCTTGTTTCTATTTTTATCCACTCCTCTTCCACTTTGTCTGATATTCCAACGGCAATATATTTATCAAGCTGTTCAAGCACAAATTCGTTTAGTTCGGCCTAAAATTTATAAATAATTGTGCATATTAATAGATCTTCGACCTGAACCTACTTTAAATTCTAAGGTATAAATAAAGAGAAACTTATGAAAAAATTATCAAAGGATTGGAAGGACTAGGAAATAATGTTGTCGGATAGTTGGAAATCCTCGGTTATCCGGATCAAATATCCGAACCGAAAATTTCCGGATATCAGGATCCGACAACCTTACTAGGAAAGACAAAACATGTGATAGTTAAGACGAGACAATTTAACTATGACCCAAAATGATAAGATCATTGGAAGATAAATAAATTAACATCCTCCTTTAAATCTAAATTTAAAAACACCTGCATCAGTGCCATTTCTTTCTCTTCTTTCTCCAAACTTGAAATATCCATCACAAATAATTCATCAAGTTTGCTTTGTAAAAACAATCTCCGATTTATCCAAACTTTATTTAAATGTTTTCTAGACAATCCTTCATTATCTAAATTCTCTTCTACTTCTAATAATTTATTCATCCAACGTGCCCACAAAATCATTCTACAAGCTATTAGACTGGCAATATTTAATTGTTTGTCTTTTCTTCTAATTATTACATTGAAACAATGCTCTTTAGCAATAAAATCATCATAAAATACTTAAAATTATTATTTTTAGAAAAAAAATATTTTTTAAATTTGCTGCATTCGCTTAATCAAATAAACAATTTGCAATTTTACATGCAAATATATAGAAAGTTGACCTTTTCTAATTATAAAGGTCCCCCGACTTTATCAACCAATTCTCGACTACTCTTATTTTTGTCATTCACTTTCTGTTTATATCTTGACCATTAAATTGTCTCTATAAATACCCCAGCCTTCTCCTGATTATCAGATGCCTAGCCATTTTTCTCACTTATTATTGTAGCCCAAAATTATATGGAGAATAAAATGAAGAAATAAAATAGATAATGTAATTCAGTCTAATATGAGTCCTCAGAATAGTAGAACCCGAGTTAGGCTCTAATCTCAATTATAGCAAAATTATTTTACATTCATCTTGTTGTAAGGAGGGTATCAATTTATAATTCTGAATAAATTTTTCCATTTTTGTAGAACTTCCAGGAATTAATCCTATCGTATATTTAAACACATTAGCATATTTATGTATAAAATTTGAATGTTCTTCTTTCATATCTTCTCTCATTTGTTCTAAAGCCTCGTTAATTTGTTGTACTTCAATACATATTTTTTCATGTTTCCAATTTAAAAGTTTATTTAAATCCCTTTCTGAACCTCTAAAAATTTTTTAAAAAATAATAAAAAAATATTTAAAATTAAAATTTACTTTTTTTCAACATTTGTAATTAATTCTGAAAAATTGAGGATTAAACATACAGCACGGGGTGTACAAATTTTTTCATTTGGTTTGACGTTAATAATGCAATTCATAAATGTTTCGATCCGATTTTCAATCTGAAAAGAATATTTTAAATATTTTTATTTCAATGTCTATCCTCCAGACATTTATTGCCCATTAATCTAGCCAACACAAAAAACTCCTTACTATTTTCGAAATTATTAAATTTAAAGGTAATTCTCGATTTAAACTATTTGATTAACCAAAGTTCCACATAATGTTAACTATTAACGAAATAGTTATCGTATTTCTCCTATTAGAATGCCGCCCTCTAATAAAATGTTATCCTTTAAGATGATTGAAAATTAGAATGCCATGGCATTCTAATAGAGAAAATACGGTAATCTCCATTTATATTCCAAACAATAATTTTAAAAGTTTTCTTTAATTCTAGAATCTTACTTCTAAAAATTTATGAGGATTAATTTCTTCAATATTTATTAGTCTTCTAATTAGCTTATTTAGCATAAGAGGGATAACCATACGCAGTTCTACTTCTTCCGATTCTTTAGGGCCAAGTTTTGGAGAAGAAAATTTTTGATAAAGATAAAAACGTGTTTCGTCCAACATTACTTCTAAAATAAGTAATTAAAAATAAATTCCTTTAATAAATTGTATAAAATATAAATTAGAGAAGGAGGAATGATCGAATATGTTTAGGGTTGGGGTTTCGAATCGGGCCGACGTTCGACTCATTTTTTCGGGCCTGATTTTTATCGGACCGGACCGGTTGAGTTTTTGATGGCCAAAAATCGAAGCCCGATTCGATCTTTCGAACCAAACTGGACCCCAACCCTAAATCTGTTATTCTTGTTTTTAGTCTCTTAACCATTCCTCTTAAACAATCCCTGAATAAAGACTAACCAATATGTAAAATTGAGGGAAATCTCTCTTCTAATTTAATCAAATTTTCTTCATTTAAAATTTGAATTAATTGCCCCGTTCGATTTTCTCTTTTTGAATTTTCCATCATATCACTAATTTTTTTCGATTTTCGAATAAGCCAATCGAGGTAGTAAAACAAAATATTCTGACTGACCTTTATGTATTTTTTATTAGGATATAAAATAAATAATTTATAAAAATTACATTTATTTCGTTTAGTTTATTTTTTGTTTCAAGTATTTTCTCAAAAGAAGTAAGCATTTCCTCACCAAATATTTTGGGCATATTATTCTACAAAAATTAGAATTATATGTAGAATCAAAAATTAGAATCATTAAAATTTTTTATTTAAAATCGAGACTAGAGTACAAATCCCGAAACCGGGAATGGATTTGTCTTTCGGTCTCGGGATCAGAAAAATCGGGATCGGGATTCAAAGAACCGGGATAATCCCGCTCGATCCCGACCGTGATCCCGATCCCGCCGAGACCCGAATGTTTAATATATTTTAATGGTTTTACAATTGTTGCTTTCACGTGTTCCTTCCACCATTCAGTAGATTTCAATTCATTGTTTGACAAAACTTTTTCGTAGAAAAAATCGGAGATTATTTTTATTTTATTACTAATACTTTCCTCTGATTGTAAATCCTCATTTTGTATTTTCTCCTCAATTTCTAACCATTCTTCTTTTAATTTTATTAATTCAGAATGTTCTTCGTTTATATCCTTCAATTTATTAATTTTTAAAGAAAAATAGATCACTTAAATTTTCGATTAGTTGGGGGATAATAACAGAAATTTTAATTAAAAATATTTGAAAATATTCCATTTTTACTCAAAATTTTAATTAAATGCTTACTTCAATCATTTTGTAAATTCCCATTTTTAAATAACAATATTTGGCATCAGCCTCTATCAACATTCTATTTAATTCTAGGTCTGATATTTTATTGTAAAAATTTTCAAAATTTTCTACATATACAGACATCTCTTCATCTTAATTTAAGAGTTGATAAAATACAGCCTGATATACTAGTCTAAACCCTTGTGGATGAAAGAATATTCTCAAAATTTACGAATTAAGATGATTAAAGCGGAAGTATCGCTTATGGATCTCTCTCACAACCAGAGGTTAACCACATTTAAAAAACCTTCACTAAACTGAGTTTTATAAATTATTGGGAATATATTTTAACAGTTTAGACTTTAATAATAATTACCGGTAACTCTGCACTCTAATTCATCGTTGTTTGTAGAATTATAATGTGGGGAAGAATGACTCTTAATTTAATTGAATTTTATAAGGTATAAAAAAATAATAAATTTACTTCCGAGGTTTTACGTATTTTGGGTCCTTCTAGTTGACGAAATAATTTTTTAGGTTCATTGTTTTTACATAAGTTTATCAAATCTAAAAAAGCTCTCTTTAAAGAGTTTATAATGCTTGTAGTTTATCAAAGTAACTTTTTACAGAAAAATATTACGGACAGATTTACTAAAAATTTCATTTGATACAAAGGATTCTCCCCTCCCTCACTCTTGCAGAATTTACTGAGTAGTTATTGGAGTACATACAAATATGGAATTAGGAACGTGGATTTTTTATTTACGATTTTTGTGAATTTTTAATATTGAAAACAAAAACAAAAAATTGCCTTTATTAAATTTTTTATTTTGATTTCGAAGAGTTTCAATTGCATTTTTGTGATAGGAATGTAACCATTCTTTCTGTATATCTTTATCAAGCAATTGTGAAAAGGTATCTGATTCAGCTCCCATTTTCTCCATTATTTCCTCGTGAATTCTATCCTCCATAGGTAATAACTTTAATGTTTCATTTCCCACTAAAAATTTCAAGATTTTATGTCCGTTTGAATTTTTTGATTTTGGATATTCTGTCCTTATAGATTATTATTCAATACATCCTATGATTAGGTCGGTATGAAGACCGGGAAGAAAACGGACCTCGTATTGACAGATTCACCTATCAGCTAGATCCTAATTTTCTTTTTACAAAATTTTAGAAATAATAATTTTCTTGCCTCCATCTTTCTCTTCCTCCGAACACCTTTTAGCCATGTAAAGAATATTTTTATATTTAATAGTTCTTAATTTCAGATCTATTGGGGTTTCAATAAAAAGTAGATCAACAAAAATCATCATTAAATTAACATGATATTCCCAACTATTTATTGTATTCTTTGGGTAATCAGTCAACATTTGTTCATTAATTGAATAAATTGACACTAGAATGTCTAAAGATATCCTTGTTTTATTTTTTCCATCCTTTGTGTTATTCAAATATTCCAAATAGTATTGAGATAATAGATCAAGAATGCCTTCTTCGTTTCTTTCTGTTAAAAATTTAGATATATTTTAACAATTTTATATCGTGTACTTATTATCAAATGTAGAATTACCCGCCTATCAATTTTTAAATCAAAAAATAAAATCTAGAAATAAGTTCCTACAATCAACTTTTTCTCATATTTAATAGAGAAATTCAATCCTCTATTCATTTTAAACTTAAATAAAACGAGAAGCTACTGGAATACCGTATTTCCGACAATAAAACCCCACCCTGAAATAGAGCCCTAATTTAGAAGATAGTTGAAAAATAGAGCCCCATCGAGTTTTACATATTTCCTATATGTAGGAGAGAGATGAATTTAATCCCGAGCAGACATCCTGCGACCTCTCGGAACAAATATACACCACGGAACAAATATACATATTTATGTATAATTCCATTACCATTTCTAAGCAAAGAATAAGCATTTAAATTATTGTCGGGATCCTCAAAAATTCCTTCTAAATTTTCTTCCAATTCAAGAAATTTGACCATTCTTCCCTTTGCACCTCTTACATTCAAATAATTTTTACCAAATTCCTCATTATTTTTTATAATTTCTAACGAATCCAATATTATTCCATTTTCCAAGTCTTTATTCACGGATTCAGAATAATTTCCAATATTCACACTTCCCCCTTCTTTAAGTTTTATTTTTCCTTCTTTGTCACAGTATCGCAAGCCTAGGAATTTCATAAAATTTTCAATCTTTTCTGTTTGACATTTTACTGAATTAATTTCAAAATACTCAAAAACTTGTTTAAAATATTCTGACAAACAATTATTTTCTTGATTTTTTTCTTTATTCTTTTTTCTCTTTTTTGGAACCTGAAAAATGGATGGGTATAGAATATACAAAGGAAAATCCAGAAAAATCTGTCCGGATCAAATCCGGATTCAAATCCTCGGGCTCGGTTTTTGAAAAATCTTGACCTCGACTTTTAACACAAGAATCCGGTCTTTAGTAATACACTATACCTTTTCATGTTGCTTTTCTTCACCTATTTCTGATTCTTTGACATTACTTGTTGACACGTCAGATTTTATTTCATCGTCAATTTCTTTTTCAGCTTCATTTTTATCCTTTAATCCTCCAATATTCATTAAACCATATTCAAATAATTTTGATATTTTTAGTCCAGCTTTTATATTTTCAATTCTATATTCATTTAAATCATTAAGGATAATTCGGTTGTAGAGATAAGTTTTAAATTCCCAATCGAGTAAATCTGAATTAGTTAAAGTTAAAAATCAGTAAATGTGTTCTGACACTTTTTGGATAGTGACAGAACAAATTTAGGGAAGCAGGATGGAAATGGTCAAGAGATATTTTTCAAATATCCCTGAATCTTGAAATATTCCCTGAGATTCTTCCAAAGTCGATGGTTTCAATTTCCCTTTACCTTAAAGTAAATTAATAATGTAGTGGCATCGACTAAATCTGAAAAGATTGAAAAGAATAAAATATGAAAAGATAAAAAAAATCTGAAAAGATCTCTATCATCCTTACTGCAAACATCACAAAATTCAACTATTAAAGAAAAACTGATCATTTTTAAGGAAGGAAAAAATGATGGAAAAAACGATCCGACCCCTCTGTTCAGATAGGGTCGTAGCATCTTTTATAACCAAAATATATTTTGTCATACCAATTCTCATCTGAACAGGAAATTCTATTTCCAATTTAATAAACATATTTTCATTTCCTAATAATTTTCGCATTCTTGCCTTCACATTTTTTATGTTTTCATCATTTAATTTATAAAATTCACTTGCAAACCCATTCAATGTTGATTTTTTCAAAGGTTTATTTTCTTCAATTAACAGCTTTTTTACTTCATTTATGTGAAGAATATCTATGTTATCTTGCTCATTATCTATAATTATCTTGTCTTCTGAGGAGTATTCAGGACTTAATTCTTTTTTTGAAATATTCTCAAAATTTTCGAGTTCCTTAAAAATATATAAATTTGATTTCAACAATAATTTATTTGTACATTCTATGCTTATTGTTAAAAATAGGGTTGGGGTTTCGAGTCGGGCCGATGTTTGAGTCATTTTTTCAGGCCTGATTTTTATCGGACCGGCCCGACCGAGTCTTTTCGGGCCAAATTTCAATGCCCGACTCGATCTTTCGGACCGGGCCAGATCGGGCCCCAACCCTAATTAGATGGAATAATTTATAGTATACATATTTGTTTAAATGAAAGGAAGGACGATCCTTTCCAAATCACCAAAACGGGAACAACTAGTAAGTAAATGCTTTTATTGTGATTGGGGGTAGAGTTAATTTTTAAAAAAAGTTTACTCTATTTATTTTATCGCGTAATCTTCTGTTTTCTTCATTTGCAGCTACAAGTTCAGAAGTTGTGTCGGGCGCTTGAATAGATGAACTTGCTAAAAAATTTATATTTAAAATTTTTTAATTAAATATCTTTGTCACATTATAGAAAAATTAACTCACAAACATTCCTTCCCCTAGATTTTTTATGTTTCTTGGAAGAAGAAGTGCTCTTTTGAATTAATTTAATATTTTCCTCTATTTTCGAATCCAAAATTAAAATTGTTTTTTCATAATAGTTTTTATAGTTAATTTCAATTTTATTTTCCAAATCTTTTATGAATGTTGTTAAATAATATCCTGCCAAACTATCTAGTAATTTATCTGTAGAATTTTCAATATTTATAGAAAAATATGTTGTGATGAGAGTCACTTCTAAGGTTTCAACTGTCCCTCCCTCGCCCGCTTTTGTTTGAATACAAGTGCGGGAGACATGGTCAGCTTATTTTGAATTTTAATATACCGTAAAATATTTTCAGACACCTCCTAAACTAAAGTTCCAACTTAAAATGTTGTGAAAACATAATCTAGATCCCTTTGGCTTTTGACCAGATTATACGTCCAATCATACCCTATCCGTTTAATAAAAAGTTTGCATGTCCAATTAATATATTTTGTTCCCAGACTGGATATTAATTAAAAAAAACACACAAAAATTTTTATTAGACTCGTAAAAATTTAATTGGACCTTTTGCTTCAATAATTAATTTTCTTTTGTGAATTGAAGAAATAAAAATTAGAAAAAATATTAAAGTAAAATGCTTCATTTTATCAAAAACCTAAAAAAAACTATTCTATACAAATTATTAAAAATAATTATTTTTAAATAAATGGAGGATTTCACTCACATGCTATCTCTTCTCACTCACATGTCTGCCTTTCTTAAAAAAATTTTTTTGGCATTGATTTATAAAAATATTTAAAGAATTAAAAACCTCCTTCCTTCCTTCCCTCCCTCCCTCCCACCCTCCTCCTCCCTCTTTCCTGTTAAAAAAAATTAAAAACCTCCTTCCTTCCCTCCCTCCCTCCCACCCTCCTCCTCCCTTTTTCCTGTTAAAAAAAATTAAAAACCTCCTTCCTTCCCTCCCTCCCTCCCACCCTCCTCCTCCCTCTTTAATTTTAAAAAAAATTAAAAACCTCCTTCCTTCCCTCCCTCCCTCCCTCCCACCCTCCTCCTCCCTTTTTCCTGTTAAAAAAAATTAAAAACCTCCTTCCTTCCCTCCCTCCCTCCCACCCTCCTCCTCCCTCTTTCCTGTTAAAAAAAATTAAAAACCTCCTTCCCTCCCTCCCTCCCTCCCACCCTCCTCCTCCCTCTTTCCTGTTAAAAAAAATTAAAAACCTCCTTCCTTCCCTCCCTCCCTCCCTCCCACCCTCCTCCTCCCTTTTTCCTGTTAAAAAAAATTAAAAACCTCCTTCCTTCCCTCCCTCCCTCCCTCCTTCCTCCTCCCTCTTTCCTGTTAAAAAAAATTAAAAAACTCCTTCCTTCCCTCCCTCCCTCCCACCCTCCTCCTCCCTCTTTCCTGTTAAAAAAAATTAAAAACCTCCTTCCGTCCCTCCCTCCCTCCCACCCTCCTCCTCCCTCTTTCCTGTTAAAAAAAATTAAAAAACCTCCTTCCTTCCCTCCCTCCCTCCCTCCCACCCTCCTCCTCCCTTTTTCCTGTTAAAAAAAATTAACATCCTCCTTCCTTCCCTCCCTCCCTCCCTCCCACCCTCCTCCTCCCTTTTTCCTGTTAAAAAAAATTAAAAACCTCCTTCCTTCCCTCCCTCCCTCCCTCCCACCCTCCTCCTCCCTTTTTCCTGTTAAAAAAAATTAAAAACCTCCTTCCTTCCCTCCCTCCCTCCCTCCCACCCTCCTCCTCCCTTTTTCCTGTTAAAAAAAATTAAAAACCTCCTTCCTTCCCTCCCTCCCTCCCACCCTCCTCCTCCCTCTTTCCTGTTAAAAAAAATTAAAAACCTCCTTCCTTCCCTCCCTCCCTCCCACCCTCCTCCTCCCTCTTTCCTGTTAAAACAAAATATAATCCTCCTTCCTTCCCTCACTCAATAACTCCCTACCTCCTTCCCTCCCTCCCTCCCTCCCACCCTCCTCCTCCCTCTTTCCTGTCTCTCCTTCCCTCCTCCCTACCTCCCTCCCTCTTTCCTGTCTCTCCTTCCCTCCTCCCTACCTCCCTCCCTCCTTCCCTCCTCCCTACCTCCCTCCCTCCTTCCCGTCCCTCCCTCAATTTCCACCTCCTTCAGCGGATGTTGTAAAAACTACTTCACTCACATGCTATCTCTTCTCACTCACATGTCTGCCTTTCTTAAAAAAATTTTTTGGCAGGCAAATTTAAACAATGAATATTGACAATGTATAATTGATTAATTTAGATTTTTTAAATTTAAATTTATTTATTTTAAATTTAAATTTCCAAAAAGTTTTTTTCCAGGTTTTTATCTAATTTTTTGGATAGGTCATAAAATGGCTTGAATTTTTAAGAATAAGACCTCAAAATAGGGAGAAAAATAAGACAAAAGTATTTCTATGTAAAAAATATTTCTAAAATTATGAAAATATCTGAAAAAATTACTAATTATTATTTAAGAAAAAAACCTCTCTTACGTTGACATTACTCAATGGTTCGAATCCAGGATTGTGAAATGGGATTTAGACAAATTCTTCTTTCAAAAATAATTGTTTTTAAACTTTTATTTTTTAAATTTTAAATTATTAATTTTATTTTTGTAATATCCTAAACAGAGGTGCACGAAAATAAAATTTTGCACTCACCGAAACGAAAAAAAATAAATTCGTCAATGTACGAAACGAAAACGAAACGAAAAAATAATTTTTATTTTTGCGAAACGAAAGAAACGAAAAAAAATCTCAATTTTTACGAAACGAAACGAAACGAAACGAAAAAATCAAAATTATAAAAATGCTTAGGTTCCGCCTAATTTTTTCGCCTAATTCACCTTCAATGCTAGGGTTGCTCACGGACGGTTAACCGAACCGGAACCGTTAACCGGTGTTTTTGGCGAATTAACCGGAACCGAAAACCGGGGGTCGAAAACCGGCGATAACCGAAAACCGGTGACCAAAACCGCCCGGTTTCGGTTTTAAAGATACACCCCTAAAGATGGAATTTTTTTGTATTTTTAGGACATTTTAACTCCCAAAATATAGTTCGACAAATTATTTCCTTCCTTTTCGTTTTCGATAAATATAATTTCTTTCACTTTTATTACTTGAGATGTGTGGTTAAGTGGTTTAGTTGATGAACTTTACTCAATAAATGTTTTTCGAGTCTTTTTGTGACAAATATCTAGCCATTTTGCCAACCCTACTTTTAAATCTAATCCATTAAAATCAATTGATACCCCTCAAAGTTTTGGCCCTTTTGCCAACTTTAGCGGGCATTTGCCCCCTTTTTGATTTTTTTGCCCTCTTTTTTACATTGCCCCCTTTTTGAACTTTACTGAAAGAGCAAGAAATTTCACATATCCTGTGAGGATATTAAAGGGGGGGGGCCTTCGGCCATCGCATTCCCTTTTAGTTTAAAAGGCTCTGAAAAATAAAAGAAATTTGGCCTCTTGGCCTTCCTAAATTTCCAAAATTTTCGCCTGCGGCGCTGAAAATTGAAATCGGGGTTATTAGAAGTAGAGTTGGGCGGGATCGGGATCCCGACGTAAAATCGGGATCGGGATTTTGGATTGATAATCCCGATCCCGATCCCGACTGCGGGATCGGGATTGGACGAAATCGGGATCGGGATTCGGAATAATGATCCCGATCCCGGTCCCGATCCCGACTCGGGATCGGGATTGAAAAATCGGGATCGGGATTTAGTTAAAAAAATTTTAAAAAATTTAGATTTTTATTTACATTGCATATGCCTCAATATAAATCCATAATTTTCATCTGCTGTGCTGAAATATTGATTTTAAGTCCCAGCGCGCATTTGTTCTTGGCGTATCAGGGACTAAGGAGGAGGGATAAAGTATTAACGATAAGGTGATTCCGATGGATTAAGAGGGATATCGTTGATTAATGAGATATTGGGATCTAGATGGACATTAGGAATTTGGGTCATCATGAATTTGGGACATCAAGTCTAAAATTCAAAAATTAACCATCCGTCCGAATCTACAAAAATCTCCAATATCCGCCAGAATCTAGGATATCCATTATATCCGTTCAAATCCATTGATCTTCCCCTTAATCCAAAAAAACTCCCCTAATCCATCAACTTCACTCGATATCCCACCAAATAACTGATATTTAAAAATTTTCCACAATATCCCTGCTAATGCCTTAATTTGGTAATTAAAAGTGATTCCACTAAATCCTCATTCTATCACCTTAATCCACTTAATACTATAATATCCTGCTAACTTCTTGATATCCGTGAAATCCGGTTCACTGATTCTTTCTTAATCCGTCGATAGTTTTATATATGAGTTTCTTCTTATTCACCGCCGGAGGCAAAAATTTTGAAAATTTTGGATGGTGTAAAAGCCAAATTGCTTTCTTTTCAGCTCATTAATATATATATTTTCCCCAATTCTCGAGAGTTAGTTAAGTCCCAATTCTCGAGAGTTAGTTAAGTCCCATGGAGGGATATAGAAGGATTATAAGCGATCAAGGGTATTGGAGATATGCAAGTATATCGGCGATCTTTGGAATAGTAGAGATTAGTTAATTATTTCTGAGTGGATATCGTGGATATAAGCGGATTAGTGGAATTATAAAATCTTAAAAAGTTTACATCCTTTAAATTCCCTGACATATCCGATTTATTTGTTAAGAAAGATATAGGAGTATTCCTTCTCCTGGTTCCTGTTATACACAATTTACGGATAAGAGTAGATATCGGTGGATTTAAGATCTTACCCTTATATTCTCAATATCCCACGCTATTCCTACATATCCCAATTAATCACCAGACTCTTCAAATCACTTTCTAATTTAATGATCTAAATCGCACTCATCCATAAAATTTAACGGTAAAAATTTTATTGGTTAACTTTAGAATTAATTTTGTGCCTTGAAAAATTGGAAATCTCTTTCAGAAATTTCAAAAAAAAATTTTCTAAAGTTTTAGTTAAAAAATTTTCTTGTGGGTCTTTTGTCTGTGGGTATTCTGTCCTTGTGGGTCTTCTGTCTGTGGGTCTTTTGTCTGTGGTTCTTCTGTCCTTGGGTCTTCTGTCTGTGGGTCTTCTGTCACTACGCCTCAGCGTATATTGCTTCCAAAAATGCTTGTTTTATTGATGTGTTATCCTTCTAGATCCATTGATAATCGTCCAAATATTCGAGGAATTAATTCAATATCTGATAATACCGAAATCCCCAGAATACTGCTAATCATCATCAATGAACCTCCTAAACACTCCCAATCCCTCTATATAAGTGGTGTCCGCAAATGAAAATAATATACTGGATCTGGAGAGTATATATTACCTAGAATGGATTAAAAGGGATTTTGAGGTATATCGTAAAAAATATTAATAGGATTTCACCGGTGCGACCGATTCCAAACCATTAAAATAGGGTGCAACCACTTAAAAATGTGGCAAAAATAGGTAAAGTTGGTCAAAAATAGGGCAAAAAATAGGGCATGATTTTAATAATTAATTAAAATCTCAAAAAAAGTATTATTCTGCATATATATACTAAATTGAGCAGACGAAATTTTGAGAAGTTTTGAAGGCGAAGTCCCCAGATTTCTTCCTTTTTCAGCGCCGCAGGCAAATTTTTTTGAATTTTAAGTTCCTGGGAAAAAAAACGAAACGAAAATATACTTTTAATGAAATACGAAACGAAAGAAACGAAAAAAATTATTTTTAAACGAAACGCGAAACGAAACGAAATTCATCAAAAAATCCACGAAAATCTACGAATCTACGAAAATTGAATTTTTTCTACTAAGGCATTCTAAAATTCGCAAACTTTTTGCCTGCGGCGCAGAAATATGAGTTGAGATTAGGAGGGATATCTAGAGCTAAAATTGAGTTATTTTGAATTATATTAAATTTTCTAGTATCTTCTCTACAATATTTATGCACATAAAATGCCAGAAATATTTTAACTCTAATAATACTTCAAAAATTTATTTAAAAAAATTAAATTTAAAAATATTTTGAATAAGAGAATTATTAGTGATTCGTGTTTAATGTCATGATTTACATTTTATTTATTTCCTCAAATTTAGTTTTACACAAATCTTGCCAGAATTTAATACAGCTTGTCCAGCCAAATTAGGTTTTAACTAAAATATTTTTTTAATTTATTTTTATTTTTTATTTTCTCACCACTGTCTCAGAACATTTCTCCAATTCAAATGAGCGTAATAAATTAACTAAAATCATTTTAATTTCCATCATTCCCAACTTCATTCCAATACAAATTCTAGGCCCTCCCCCAAAAGGATAATAATATTCTGTAGGTGTATTTATATTCTCATTTAATAACCACCTTTCCGGTTTAAATTCTTCAGCATCTTCTCCCCAAATTTTTTTGTCTCGATGTAAAGTGAATAAATCAACAGAAACAAATGTTCCCTTCTCGATTGTTATATTTCCAAGAGTTGTAGTCTCTTCACATTTTCTATTGACAACACTTAAAATTTGTAGTGATACTTATTTAAAGAAATTATTTTTCAATTAGGAAACGGAAACACGTTTCATATAGGCATTCAAAGAAATGTAGTAACACTACTTGTGTTCTCCCCATAGCTGTTTCGGATTTTCGAATAATATTTTATAAGGGACAGTGTTGGTCACGGTAAGATATACTGTGACCAACACTGTCCCCCTAACCGTCCTCAATTTGTAATAAGGTTAATTGAGCGTCAACTTACTGATAAAGCAACTACAAAGTATTTTCCAATTTTTTATTTTTTTTCCTAGATATTCGAGGTTATTTTTCTTTCGATATTTTTGATTTTCTTTCTATTTCCAATTTTCAAAGATTTTTCTGATTCTAAACAGCTAAGGGTGTCACTTTTAGTTTTATTTTTTAAGAAATTATTTTTCAATCAGGAAACGGAAACAAGGGTTTATTTGGCCTGGAACTCGAGGAAAATTCTTGCAAAAGTTTCCTTTTAGTTTAGGGATATTTATATTCAATTTCCAACATTTTTTAATTTATCAGTTTAATTAACCAACTCAGTCGCGATTGGACATAATCTTTGTGTTTCTTTAAACACAGCATCTGCATATTTTAATTTAGCCAATTGTTCATAATTAATTATTTCCCCTTCTTCTAATCCACAAATTTCCTCAATTTCTTCAAATAAACGTTTCTGAACTTCAGGGTAAAAAACCAAATTGTGTGCTATTAAACTTAGCGAATTTGCTGTTGTATCAAATCCGGCCAAAAGGAAAAGAGAACAATTAAGTACAATTTCGTCTAACGTATTACAACGTTCAAACTGAAAATGAAAAAAATATTGATAAAGTTATATTTAAAATAAAAAAAATTTTTTTGATGTATAATTTGATAATAACATTATTTAAAATCCATCTAAAAAGGACATTATTATGGGAATAGAATCATTAACTAGAATGGAAACACGCTAAGCCCTGTTCTTGTTGTTATAGTTTAGCCTCGAAATAAATCCATTCAATCTCACTCAGTTGTTGTATATGTACGTATTTCATCTTCTCAGTCCAAAAACTCGTAAAATTAAATAAAACTTTAGTTAGGCATAATAAAATAATTTCCAGAAAAAAACAAGTCATTAATCTTAGCTAGGCTGACCCGAACCCCTAAGGCTCGGGGAGCTACCCTAATTTTAACACATCTGGGCCCGTACAATAAAATCGGGTTTGGGTTATTTAACCCCTACCCGAGGGTTAAATAACCCTCAACCCGCACAATAAATGAAAACACCGAGTTAAGGGTGAAATGACCGGGTTATTTACCCCGCAACCCGGGGTTGTTTAACCGGCCGGTACAATAAAAGAGCTACCCGGGGTTAAATAACCTGCTAGGGGGCAGGGTAATCGGGTGGTGTACGGAATTTTCGTCTCTGGAAAATTCGTCTCCAAGGTTTTTCGGAATTTTCGTCTCCAACATTTTCGAAATTTCGTCTCCAGCGGAATATTCGTCACCAAGACGAAAAAACGGAATATTCGTCACTGGAATTTTAGGCGCGGGGAATTTAGGGCGTCGGAGTGAATTTTTTGATTTTATTCGAAAACAACACAAAATCAAACTACGTAAGCTATAAAACTATAGAATACAAATAGATAGTGACAAAATGTCATTCGAAACCACTCGTCGAACTAGGTCAAACGACTCCAAAATCATCCCGATTCAATCATTCTCAACAAAATTATGATTAATTGAATCTCGCTGGAATAAATAATTTTGTGCTGATACATAGCGGGTAGGTCGGCATTTCAAAGCTGAAAATCAGTAAAAAAGGGATAGGTTTATGTTACTGTTGTAGAACCGTGTTACTGTTGTATCGCCGATGCCCATAGGTTTACGGTGTTTGATTTTTTGTTGTTTTCAAATAAAATCAAAAAATTCACTCCGACGCCCAAATTCCCCGCGCCTAAAAGTGCAGTGACGAATATTCCGTTTTTTCGTCTTGGTGACGAATATTCCGCTGGAGACGAAAATTCCGAAAATGTTGGAGACGAAATTTCCGAAAAACCTTGGAGACGAATTTTCCAGAGACGAAAATTCCGGCACCCAATCGGGTAAAAAGCATAATCTAGAAAATATTTTTAAAACAAACAATTATAAAAATTAATAAATTATTTACTTCAAAATAAAATTAAATTCTTATTTTTAAATAAATATTAAAATGAGATAAAATTCATGAAAATAAATTTTAGAAATTTAATGAATTTTAAGATTTTACTGACGTAGTTTTTATTAACAAAAAGGGGATCAAGATTCGATTTCACAGAAAATTTCTTAAGATATCACCAGTGATGGGAAAATTCCAAAATTTCTCTGGAACTAGTTCCAGTTCCAGAACTAGGTTTTTAATTTTAGTAGTTCCAGTTCCAGGTCAGATAGCTGGGTAACCCGCAGGGTTAAATAACCCTCAACTCGGGGTAAAAATGCTAATTTATTTTACCGAATTTATTGTGCGGATTTAACCCGGGGTTGGGGGTTATTTAACCCCGGGCTATTTAACCCGGTTATCTAACCCGGTCATTTACCCCTATTTTATTGTACGGGCCCTGTAGACCATCTAAACACAAATCACCTTTTCTTTTTTGTTATAAGTTCCATTACTCATTTTCAATTCAACTTCATTATTTTCAGCCTCAGATTCCAAAAAAAGGTCAATAAAATCAACCCATTTTTTATTATTTAAATTTTCTTCATTTTCTTCTTCCCTTTCAATTTTCTTCATTTTCTCTTCCTTTCTTTGTTTCACAGCTTTATAAATACTTTCCATTAAAATTAATATTGGATCTCCCCTTAATTTTCCTGTAGCTTTAACAAAAGGTTCAAGTATATTTTCTCCAAGCCAAGGGAATATAAAGGCCAGATAATCAAAAATATTATTGCTAATTTGAATAACAGAATCTCGAGCCATTTGACAATATTCTGATTTAAATTGCTTTGATTCCTTTTGCCCCATTGCAATACGAACGATTATATCGAAAGCAAGTTCTACAAAATATCTGAAAAATAATACATATGTATTTTGACTGAGACACTTACTACTTTTTTTTCTTAAAAATTTCTAAATAAAGGATGGAAAAATAGGAAATAGTACGAGTTATACATAGATAAAACTCTTTCCCCGCCTCTAGTAGTGTATTTCGATATAATAACAATGCCGAAAAATATTGTGATATGCATGATATGGGTATGATACCGCGGTATACCTTATAGAGTTTCACCGGAAGTTCCGGTTCCGGTTCTTGAAAGTTCCGGTGTTTTTTTGGTTCCGGTTCCGGAAACTGGAACTCAAACTGGATCCGGTTCCTGGCAGGAACTTAGAAAAGTTCCGGTTCCGGGAACCGGAACTCAAATAGGACCCTGACTAGGAAACAAAATGGAAATAATTTTTTAATTAACTAAAGGTTTAACTCGAGAATGAACCGATTAAATGGTGGAAAGGAAAAATGAAAGTATGTATGGTGAGGGTTAGAGATTTCGATTCTTTCATAATCGAATTGGTAAGAGTTATGGTATGGGATTCCAGATACTGATAGGTAAGATAATCAAAAATACTATTGCCCCAAGAATGCCTTCATACTCTCAATTATTCTTTAATTAACTCACTCATGTAAATCAACAAATTTTCCTGATGATTCTGCTTCTTTTAACAAATTAATATTTATTTTAATAGAATCATCAATTATTGGCATTACCTTAAAAATAATTATTTTGGAATTAAAAAAAATTATTTCTTTACTCTTTTTAAATTAGAAATTGAAAATGCCGGATTAGCAGTTGAACGAAGACGTTTCCATCGCTTTCCTTTGGCGAAAAATAAATGAATTAATTTATTTGTGTCTACATCACCAATAATTGGACAAAGCTTTAAAAAACAATTGTTTAAAAAATTTTTTATTTTGGAAAATAAAAAATCAAAATTTTAATAGAGACTTACAGCTCTTGCATGGAAATATTCGAATTTATCAAAAAGTAATTCTTTAACCATTTCTGGTTCACTAATAACCAACGTATTAAACCATCCATTTTTAATTCCATAAATCCTTCCATATTTCTTACTCCAATCAAATAATTGTAAAGATAAAGGATTATTATATCCAAAAATTGAATCTATATTTCCTTTTATTAGTAAAGGTTCTGGTCCTCGAATTCCTCTATTTTTCCAATAATTATTTTTTCTTATTGCAGTCCAAAATAATAATAGAGAAGATATTGTTATTAGTAATAATATTAATAAAAACATTTTTTTCTTATTAAAAATAATATTTAATTAAGGGTTACTATTTGTTTTTCTATTTAAATACTTAATATTTTTAATAAATTATCAAGAAAGTATTTTGTAGTTTATGTGTACTTTTAAGGAGTTTATATTCTACTTTTCCACTTACATATACCCTCAATAATAATTAAAGATAAAATTTAGGAAAATTTCAAATTTTCCTAAAAGTTAGGATAATTTCAACGATTAATAAAGTTGTCAGCTAAAGTCTGAGCTAGTTTTATATTTTTTGCGTTGTTTGTGTTTTTTGGGTATTTTTTGCTTCTGGGTTTATTTATTTATAATTTCCTACGCGATGGGGGTATCATTAATTCTATTCGCAACAGGTTAACTTATCCCCATAAAAACTTTTTGGGAATAGAAAGCCCTACTCACCCAGAGTTATTGTACACACACAGTAAGGACCTAGAAACGTTACTTATTATCATAGGATGAGAGCTAAAAACAAAATAAGTAAAACAAGAAAAAACATACTATTCAAAAACAAAAAAAGCTTATATAATAGAGAACTAAACAAGGAACAAAAATAATTAAGAATTTTCTATTCTGATTTCAGGCAAAAGTCCCATTACTTTTGGGCCACTCTGTATAATGAATAAATTATTTATGTCGAAAAATAATTATAAACTACAATAATTATTTGATAATTTATTATCATTCTTATAGAAAGAGAAAATATTGATAAAATAAATGTAAAAGTAAAAATAAATGATATTTATGTAGTTTGTAATTAATAAAAAATATAAAATAGCAAAAATTAATTTTAAAAATTCTTTGTGTATAGAAAGGTAATTTAAACAAAAAGTCAAGTTCAAAATAAATTAGAAATATAAAAGGCTATTGGAAGTAAAGAAGGGTTAAATATTTACAAGTTTGAAATATATACAAATGTAGGTTAAGGAAAAGGCTAATAACAAACTATAAAGGGAAATAAATTCAAATAATATTTTGGGGAAATGTTGTAAAATGATAAAAAATAGAGAAGCATTTAAAATATTTTGGGGGAATAGTTTAAATAAAAAGGAAAAAACATTAAAATAAATAAAAATAACATTTTAAAAATTAATAGTAAATAATCTTAAAATCTGGATCCAACATAATTTATCATTTATTTTAACATTTTATATTCGATTTGTTAAAAAGTTTTAATTAAAAGCATACAACTTGCCAGCAAGATATAATATCTATTATAAGAAGCTCAGACCGTAACGTTGGTAATTTTAGGTATTTTTTACGTTGGTATTTATTTTATTTTTTAAAACTCTCTAAATTAGTTACGATCATTTGTTTTAGCTCCTTATGGTCACCATGGAAAAAAGTACACTTTTTACTTACTTTTCTCGACCAAAACTTTTATTACCGGTACACTACATACATACACTATATCCCCAATTTTTTCACACAAAATTTAACAAACATTAAAATTGTACTATAAATTTTAGAAAAAATTTCTCACAAATATTTTTTGTATTTAGAAAATGTGAAACATTTTAATAAATATTTACATTAATTATTTTTTTAACTTTTAAAGAACTATTTAAAATCAAAGAAAGTACACTTTATTTTTTAATGTTGCCAGCTTATTCGGTAAATGTTCAGCTCGCATTCTCTACCTTCCGCAATTTCTGTTATTAATGCTTTCTTGAAGCAAATTTCAAGGGCTTTCAGATAAGCTCTAAATGAAAATCTAGAACTATCAATAAGGGGTCAAAAATATTTTTTGAATATGAAAAACACCGTTTTGCGTTGATTTTCAGTTTAGCGAGATATCGACAATGAAATGAGATAAGGGCTTAGTTCTTTTTTATTTTCCCTTATTATCGATCATAATGCCTGTTCTGAATTTTTATAATTTTTTTGACAGCAAAATATAGTCAAATCAAAAATGTTCCAAACTTTTGCACCTTACTGTATATTAGATTATTTAATCTAAGAATTTATTTGTTAATTTTAAATAAACAAAATTTTCTCACAAATATTTTTTGTATTTTTATAGACATGATAAATAAAATTTTTAAATGGCAGACAACTGTACTTTATAATTAAAGAAAATATTTAATAATAAATTATTATTTTTATTATACAACTTTTAAAATTAAGCAATTCAAAAAAATGTCCTTGGATATACTTGATATTTTATTTAAATTAGATTATTTTGTTTGTTTATTAATTGGTTTTCCTTTAAATATTCTTCTGATTATTTTAATTATTTTTAAAACACCAAAAGAAATGAAAACACACAGTCGAATTCTGATACAAAATTGTGTTTTGGATATTTTAATGTTGACTTGTCAATTGTTTTTACAAGGGGTAATTTTCTTCTAGGGGTAACCTCCTTCAAAAACACAAAATAAACTTAGAATTTATTTGTAATTTTTTGTAGAGTCGGAGAATCAATCTCTTGGAATCCCCTAATAATAATTCAGGATCGGTTTACTATTCTCAAATCCCGATTCTGATTTAAAATCATTTTCTAAATTATTTATAGTTTTATATACTTGATGGGGAAGGGAATTCAATTGTTATTTTACCTAATGGAATTTTGCTTGATTTTATGAAAGAAAATTTTAATCCATTTATATGTTATGTTGTTTTTATATTTTGGATGTTCATTATAAGCGTAAATTTAAATGGCTTGAGTGTTCAATTTATTTATAGATATTTAATTTTGGTTAGGTAAATAAATAAATAATTAAAAAGTACCTACACAATAATTATTATTATTGAGGAATATAAAAATTAATTTTCGTCGTTATTTATTTATGTTGTCTATTCTTTTGTTTGTCCAATTATTTCATATTTTGGATGTAATTTTCTTTTTACTTCCATATTCTAATGGAGGTATTAAATATTTTGATAATTTCAACAAAACATTGCCATTTATTCAATATAAAATGGAAACGGTTAATTTAAAATAAATTTCTTATGCATTTTAAAAAAAGATGAATGTTTTGTCACTATTACCTGTAACTTTAATTGAAATATCTGCATATTTAATAATATTTATTTGTGGATTTAAAATGGTTAGATATGTCAATTTAAACACTAATTTAGATGGAAATTTAAAAAGATTGAATAAACTTTTAACAAAAGTTTTGATTATTTTGGTAAGATTCATTCCAATCATTTATTAATCATTGGTAGAAAAATATTTTCAATTATAAATTCTATAATAAAATGAATATAAATTATTATACATATTAGCGGTATGAGTTTTAGGCAAGAAATTTCTCAAAATAGGTGAAAAGTATAAACAAAAAATTCAAAATTAAGCAAAGAATATCTATTTCTGGGGGTAAAATTTCATCATAATATGGTTAGCAGATAACATTCCCTTAAAGTTATAAACACGCGCTGCAGGTGAAAATTTTGAGAAATTTCGAGGACCAACAGTCAAATTTCTCACTTTTTCAGCGCCGCAGGCGAAAATTTCGAAAAGTTTGAAAGGTCATTGTGCAAGATTTCTTCCTTTTTCCTAGTTCTAGGATCCGAACCGAAATTTCCGGATATCCGGCCTTTTTTCGGATCCGGATATCCAGATCCGACAAACCTAACCCCAAATATTTCATTATATTTAAATATTCTAAAAAATTATTGAAAAGAGAGAGATGAATAAAATACAAATATTTTATGCATTTTTAGGCTCTTGTACCATTTGTTAACCAGGCTGGAATTTTATTTTTTATAATTTATTCAAAAACAAGCAACAATACAACAGATATTATTCGAATATTATTTTATATTTCCCTTCATTTAATACCTGTATTTAACCCAATTATTTGTATTTTAACAAACACTCCATATCGAAATGCTATTTTTAATCGTTCACAAATACATCCACAATAAATAAATAAAAATATCTGGACATTTGACAGCCACTCCCCCCCCCCCCCATATATTTTACTTTTGTTTTACATAATTTTTCTGTTTTTTCTACCAGTTTGGGTTTGGATCAGGTTCTGTGATTTCCCTTTTCTTGTATTTCTGTAGAGGTGGATTTTATTGTATTTTTTACAAGAAGAAATTTTTTTTTGAAGATTAACAAAAACAGCTGTTTTTAATTTAATTTTAATAATTTAATTTTAATTTTGTTTTTCTTTTAATTAATGATTGTATGTACATATTACTCAATTTTTAATTATTTTTTGATGCCAATTGAAAAGCCTAAACTGCTGGAACTTGATAAATCCAAGCGTTAAAAAATTTTTAATATCTTTATTTCTAATCCTATTAAGGAGAAAAACAGAAATTAGAAAATATTAAAATTAAAATTATAATTTTTTCATCCATTTTTAACTACAGTTGATTCATTTTTTAAAATTCTCTGATTCATTTATAATTTAAATTCTCATTTTATTCTATTGCTGACATTTTACTATATCAGTCAACAAATTTGTTTTTAAAAAAATGAAAATATTTCTTTTTATTTTTTGTCAATTTACTTTATCTTTTGCTTCTCTTTATTCTTCAAATCATCCAGTAACTATACAAGAAGCTAAATATGTAGTTCAGATTGAGTCGAATTTCACGTTTGAATATTTTCAAGAATTTTTTAGAAATAAAAAAAATATTTAGAAATTTGGGAAAAATTTTTTGGAGTGGGTATTTCATAGGGGTTCGTTCAAGGGCTGTTTTCATAGTGGCGGATTATAGGAGATTTTTTATATGTTGACGGAGATTTATCTTCATGCTGCCCCTAGGGAAAGGAGTGGGAATTACAGTAATTGCCTGGATAGTTTAAGAGAAAGTAAAGTTGCTTAGGAATGAAAATTTATTTTTTAAGTAGTCTCTTTTAAGTAGTCTCTAGTATCTCAGACGAATTTTTTAAAGTTTTCTCTTTAAAAGGATAAATTGATAAATTTTCTTGGGAAGTTTTAAAAATTAAAATCTCTTTTAACTAAAAATCTTTAAATACAGGGTGCGGCAAATTTTGCGCCACTTTTGTTTTTGCCATAAATTTCTTCAATGTCGATGAAAATTGATAATTCTTTTTTTATTTTATTCCCGACACTCTAAGCAATTTTTTGGTACCAAATAATAAAATTTTGGTTCAGAGCTAATAAAGATATACCCGTCTAAAGTTCGAATCGCATCAAAAAATATTTTTTCATGTCAAAGTTTACTTTGACATAACTTCGCTCAAAGTCACCCAATCTTACTAATTTTGGTACCAATCGACTCGTCTCGACGAGGAGCATCGAAATAGTCTATAATTTCATTTTTGAAAATTTTAACAAAAAAAGTGAAATTTAGCATTTTGCTCCTAATCTATCATTCAAAGACCGATATCTCAGCTCAAGAACAAGATAATCGCTTGGTTTTGACGTCATCGAATCTGCTTAAAGAGCTTATTCGAATGATATAAACTTCTCAAATATAAAGCACATAGCTTTTAAATCAGACGACTTTTGGTCCAAAAATTTTTTCCAAAATTTTAATCAAAAATAATCAAGCTAATTTCTAAAATTTAGAGAATATTTTGGTACCAAAAAATTGCTTATAGAGTTGGGAATAAAATAAAAAATGAATTAGCAATTTTCATCGACTTTGAAGAAAGTTATGGCAAAAACAAAAGTGGCGCAAAATTTGCCGCACCCTGTAGAAATGTCAGACACCTCTGTAGCGGCACATTAATAACCAACAGGTTAGTGTTGACGGTAGCACATTGTCTTTTCAGAAAAGATTCTGGGTGAGAATTTGGAAAAGTTTAAATATTTCTAAAATTATTCCCCTTCCTTTGATAGATTTGCAACTTTAATACGCCTTAAAATATCCAATCAATTTTATTATTCAAGAGAATATGCAATGCGAAAAAATTTTGTAAATTATTTTAAATTAAGCCTTTATAGGTAGTGGAAATATTTTAGATTAAATTTGGAGAAGATTGGGATGATATGGCTTTAATTATTTTAAATACCCCTACTTTTAATGTTGATGAATTCGAACAGCCTTACAATATTCCAAAGAAGGAAAGCGAAGAAACATTTGCTTTTGGTTATGGAATAAATGAATGTATGGATGGAGAGTAAATATGTAATATTCTCTCTCTTAGAATCTCACAAACACTTTTAAAACTCTTAGAATGCAAAAGAAACATTTTAAAGCTTAGCTTATTCGGAATTTGATGGAATAAAACTAAAATTTATTAAAAACAGCAGTAAGGTTGTCGGTCCGGATACCGGATCCGGATATTTGAAGATTCCCAACTATCCGACAACCTTAAACAGCAGTAATAACTGGAAAGGAACAGACTAAGTGAGATAAAAATGGCGTGAAAAAATTTGTGAGAAGAGACGAATATTTTTTTTAGTATTTAATTTTAATACAACTAAATTTAGCTTTTTAAAGTTCGAAAGTTGCCAGAAGAGCCTCACAAAGTTCCCATCAAATTAATTGAAGAAAACTCTTCAGAATGTGCAATTTATTTTTACTTCTCTGGAGCTGCAATTAAAGGGGAGTGATTTTAGAATACAGAATAATTTTCCCCATCTATTTTTAAAAGTAGAGGATAATTTGTTAAAGTAAGGATTGAGTTCATAATTATGGGAAAACTCGCAGTTCTCCGATACCCAAAACTTTGACAGAATTGGGGTATAATTGATGACTATCTAATTAGGGAAGGACGTTTAGGGAAAGCAGGCTGTAAAATCTAGCCTTTTTAACGTGAAGGGGGTCTAAGGTCGTCAAATCTGTTGATTTACGTTCCTTTCTTCAATTTACATTTCTTTTTCCTTTTTAAGGATTAAATTTCTAAGAAAAATTTTAAATTTAAAAATTGCAGAAAATGATCGAAGAAGGACTTGTCACCAGAGAAGATTTGAGAATTCGTGTTTCGGTTGTGCTTATATTCCGCCATCCACACAATTCTAACTCGGCTCAAAGTATTCCAGAGGACTAAGGACCGATTTAAACATTAAGAGGAAATATTGTTATAAAGATAAGTTAAATTGTTGGAAATTTTTATTGGATTTTTATAAACGTTGGGGGGAATTTTATTGTTAAAAATATTTAATTTTGGTTGTTTTTGGCTATTTTTAATAAATTCTTTTTTAGTAAAAAAATTTTTTTATCAAATTCTCGAATGGTTTCTTGTAGAATTTTGGCAAAAACTATCTAAGCGATCGGTCGTATCTCGGCCCTACAAATTTTAAATATCCTTCCTCCCATTAATCTCGACAGTTCTAAATTTTGACATGAAATTGATTGTTCTTCCAATATTTTCTAAATAAATACTATGGCATCGATGCTTTCTTTTTTCCCTTTTAAAAAGTTTAAACCCACCTAAATGTTTTAAATGTTGCTAGGTGAATTATCCTTACATTAATACAAAAATAAAATTGCCCATTTTTATGTAAAGTTCACTTCTTAAGAATTTAAATTCTAAGAATTGGGAAATTGAGAGAAAATTTTTTATTATTTATTTTTTAATTTCAACAATTTTCTCAGACAAAATTCAATCTTGTAATAAAATCTCATTTTTTTAAATAAAAATAAAAAAAAATTTTCTCACAAATATTTTTAAATTAAAGATTGTTAGTTTGAGACTTTTTAATAAAAATATTTACTTAAATTAATTAACAATTTTATTCTGTTGAAAAATATAATTTAGAAAAAAATTCAAAAAAATGTCCTTGGATATACATACTTGATATTTTATTTAAATTAGATTATTTTGTTTGTTTATTAATTGGTTTTCCTTTAAATATTCTTCTGATTGTTTTAATTATTTTTAAAACACCAAAAGAAATGAAAACACACAGTCGAATTCTGATACAAAATTGTGTTTTGGATATTTTAATGTTGATTAATCAAATGTTTCTTCAAGTGGTACTTCTTCCATTTTTGTCCACATACTATAGATGTACTTCTGTATTTAAAAATAACGATAGCTTTTTTACTTTTTCCCCTATCTTATCGCCCAAAGTATGAACCCAACACACTATCCATTCAACCATCCAGCCGGGTACACCCCAAGGTACCGGACGCCCTGTGTCTCGTGTACCCGAAACCTGATATCCGAAACCTGGACTTTTTTGAGCCGAACCCCGACCCAAGAAAAATTCTAAAACCTGACCCAAAACCTGACATTTTTCATGGAATTTTATTCCATAAAAGGAAGAAATCGAGCATATTTGCCTTCCAAAATCTTCAAAATTTTTGCCTGCCTGAATCTGTGTTTACAACATAAAGCAAATGCTGAAAAACCGACCCGACTTTTTTCTCAACCGTGGCACCCCTGATCAGCCTTTGCTCGATTAGAGCCGATTTAATCATTTTTTATTGAAAAGAAACCAAAAATTAAGAGTAATTTTAGAAAAATAAAAAAATGAGAAGACAAATTAGACTATTAAATAAATTTTTTAATTATTTATAGTTTTATATACTTGATGGGGAAGGGAATTCAATTGTTATTTTACCTAATGGAATTTTGCTTGATTTTATGAAAGAAAATTTTAATCCATTTATATGTTATGTTGTTTTTATATTTTGGATGTTCATTATAAGCGTAAATTTAAATGGCTTGAGTGTTCAATTTATTTATAGATATTTAATTTTAAATAGATAAATAGATTTTAAAAAATAAATAAAAACTTTAGTATAATGTTTGAGATTCCCAACAGGGCGAGCGCATTGCACTTCACGTTATTTGTGTTAAATTTTGGCCATGAGTTAGAGCAACAAGCGAAGGATTTGAGATTTGGAAGGGTAGATGTGGAGAGATTAAGATATCGAGGTATTAAGGGGGATATATGTGGATCTGAGGATTAAAAGGATTTTCTCGTGATATCTCCATTCCTCCAAATCTTCCCTATATTCCCCTTAAACCCGCCAAATCCCTCACTATCCTCTTTAATCCCTCCAGATCCCCACAATTAAACTTTTAGGAAAAAAAGTAAAAACGGTGTTTATCAAGTTTTTAGGTCTTAAGGGGTGGACTCGGCATAAATTATTCTCGACGCTACTGAGGTTTTTGGGTTAAATTTAAAAAAAACTAAAAGATTCTCAAACATTTTCTTAAACATTTTTTATTCACATTTTATTGAATTTTTTAAAATTAATTGATTTTTATTTTCTCTAATTTTTACATTAAACAAAGGCGAAAAAATTTTAAAGAAAAATTGATTTGGGAATCGAGAGGGGAGAGAGGAAAAAAATCAATGGAAAATATATTTTTAAAATTTGAGGATTTTTTTAAAAAATTTAGGTTATTGACTTTGATAAACAACAACTAATCGACTGTTGGGCTGATAAAAAAATATTGTTTCGGAAAGCCTTGAGGAAACAATCTTTTGTCTGTTCGGCCGAATCTACTCTACAAAATAATTTTTAGTTATAACCGCACCTTTGGCTTTAAAACATAAAATTTAAGAGTTTTGTAAAAGAAATATAAATACTAAACTATTTTTTGAATTTATTTTTTAATGTTTGTTTTACTTGAATAAATCTATAAAAAAAGAAATAAACGTGGCTATATTCTAAATAAATTTTAAAAATAAGACTTTCTCTAATAAAATATGTCCTAAAAAAGAAACTTTTTGCAGTTGGTGCCGTTATAAAAATAATTGTTTTAGTATACCCAAAGATATTTTCTAAGAGATAAAAAAATTCCTAGCCCCAATTAATTTATACAATTTAGAGATAAAGTTTTGAAAAATTTTGTTTAAGATTCTGAACTGAATTTTGAATAAATTTTTCAATAAAAAGCCAAAAAAACTTTTAAAAACATTTAAAAATCAATGAAAAAATTTTTCTCTAAACAAAACGTGTCAAAACATTTAGTCAATATCTTCCCTCTATCCTCAACTCAATAAATATTTTTTAAATGCCCTCCCCTCCCCTCTCTCTTTAAAAAAATTTTTTATTTAAAAAATCCCTCCCTTTCCCCTCATTCCTCCCCTCTCCTCACCTGATTCCCCTCACCCCCCCCCTCCCCCACTCCCCTCCCCTCACAACATCCCCCCTCCCATTCGCTTCATCCCCCCTCCCCTTATCCCCCCACATACATATATACACATGCCAGCTGCGCAAATTTGCCATTATTTAATTTTTTTATCAACTACTACTCCTCTTCATTTTATTAATTTTTAATTGCCCTTTCAATTGCCTTTAAATTTAAAAACAAATTAAGAAATTTAAATTTTACTGAGCGCCAAAATAATTTTATAGGGGAGAAAACTCAAATTTTAATTTCTTGTGAATAGAACAATTTTTTCTAAATTTAATAACCTATACAACTACCCTTCTTATAGAATACCCCTTGGGGTTGAAAAATTGTATTAAGAAAAGGTATCGTAAATAGAAGGTATCGCTTAGACAGCCCCATATTTAATAGGTCCTATCTAAGATTGAGGGTATCTAGTATTTTCTCCACTTTTTAGAATGTTTGGAAGAAGAATTTTAATTCTTCTTCTCTCAATTCTTCCGTTTTGCTTTGCGAGTGAAGAGAAAAAACATCTGGCAAAACATCTCTTCTCTGGTATTTTGAAAAATTTTTAAATAATTTTGAAAATTTTCCCAAACAGATGAGGAAATTCAAGAAGACGTCAAAGCTGTAGATTTAGTAATTCAAGCACCTTGGGTAGAACAAAACACTTTAGGTGTTCAAAGAATGGAAACTAAGAGAGAAAGTAATAGCCTTACTGATGCGCAGAAAGCTTTGTTTGATCGCCATTGGGAATTGGAAACTATACAGGCAAATGATTTTTTAGAGTCCACCCCTGAACAGATGCGGAAATTCAAGAAGACCCTTTAACGAGCCTACAAACTTTTGACCATCACAATTTTTACTTTTTATTTCTTTAAAAGTTTAATCGTGGGGATTTGGAGGGGTTAAAAGGAAATTGGGCTAATTGAGAATATGGAACAACGTGACCCTTTCCAAATCACCCAAAGAGGTCATGGCTTCTCAAAAATGGGGTAAAGACGGTACGGAACAAAAATTTTAATATTTCCAGTTAGAAAAACCAGAAGCTCCAAAACAAGTTGATTTAGAATTGTTGGCCGAGGCTTTGGATATTGTTGTGGAAATGAATCCAAATGAAAAAGAAGTTGTGATTAGAATGGATAAATTGAATGAATGGGCAAAGGAAGAGAATGATGCCAACAAAAACAAACAAGAATTGGATTTAAATCTGATAAAATCAAATGAAGAAGAAAAGAAAGAAGTAAAGGGGGAGAATATGACGGTAAACAAAAATAGAAAGTCAAATCTCGATAATATTTATGTCCCTTTAACGAGCTTCTCGAAAAAGCAAAACTTTTTCTTTCGTCTCTTCGAATTTGTTATATCGAGATTTAACTATTTAAATTTTAAGTAGAGTAAAGGATTTGAGTTTAGACGGAAGATTTTAAAGAGAGGAATGTTTTAATAAAAAATAATTTAAATAAAAGTTTCAGAATACAAATGATATAATAAAAATCCGAAGCTCAATTTTCTGCAACACAAGTATCCGCGCCGCAAAGTTAAGCTAATCGAATTTAAAATGAAATAAAATTCCAAAAAGGGAAAAGATTAAAGGTATAAAGAGCTACCCTAACATTCCCCCCAAAATTCCTGCTAAAGTTAAAAAAGTACAGTAACCCTTTAATAGAAACTTTTAAAAATTTTTATTTTAAATATTCTTTTTCAGCTTTCACAGCTTTTAAAATTGGATATGGAAGAAAACAAAAAAGAAGAAGAAAGTAAAGAAGAGGAAAAAGAAGAAAAACAATGTTCAGAACAAGACAAACAAAAGTTTTTATTAAATAAATCAGTAGAATCCCCAATTTTACAACAAAACAGAACCGAAACAATTTTTGAAAAGATTAATGGAATTTCTGGAAATTGGTGGCATTTTACAGAAAACAAACAGCCAATGGAGGTTAAAACAGATGAAAATAAAGAAGATGAAGATGATAAACCTTTTGTTATTTTTGTTGGAGAAAATGAAGATGTAGGTGAAAACGAAAAAAAAGAGAAAAAAGTAAGTGAATTTTATGTGAGATAGATTTTAAGGGCTCGGACCCAAAAAAATATTCTGGGTCAGTCCTGAATTCTGTATTTTTGTAACTATGGGAGAAGAATATAGTGAAGAATCCTCTTTAAATAAAGTATATTTATCTGTAAAATTTTAGGAAGAGCGATTACAAGAGTCCAATGAAAATGAAGTTTTTGCCCAAATTCAAAAAGGAAAAGAGCTTAGAGCAGAAAGGCCTTCAGAAATGATTGTTATTGATATAAATTCGGATGAAGATGTTTCTGATGTTGAGAGTAGTGAAGAGGATAAAATTGAAGATAAAAAGGAAGCAGAAATTGAAGAAAAAGAAGAGCCAATGATGGAAATTGTTGAGGTAAGTAAAGTACTTTTAGTGGAATCTTTATAACAACTTGGATATTATGTATTTTTTATGGCTTTACAAAAAGTGGAATCTGACACAGATCCGTTCTATATTTTCCAATCAGAGTTGTTTCGAAACAAAAAAATCTTCAAGACCGCAATCGAACCAGTCTTCAACTTATCCCGAACTATCTCCGAGTTGGATATTAATATCCCAATCTATTCGATATATCTGTAATGGGAGAAGGGGGATTATTAGATCAATTCTAACTGTTTAATCAGATTGTTGATCTGGACAAAGAGAACGATGATGAGGATAATGATGAGGACGAAGAAGACGATAATTCTTTAACATCATCAGAAATTAAGGAAGAAAAAAGTACTGGAATATTTGATGTTTTAACTAATTTGTTGTTTGGTGGTGGTCGTTTTAAAAGAAAAGCTTTTCCTTTCCCAGCAATTCCAAATTCAACAAAAATTGAGCAATCTGACGTAAATTCTGGAGATAATATTGAAAAGATAAAAATAATTAAAAGCTTTTCTGGACGTGTAAAATTGGGAGACAAAAATGTTGAATTTTCTGGTTCAAAATTGGAAATTACCAAAGATTTGGGTGAAAAGGAAGAAGAAAAGAATGAAGAAGAAAAAAGAAAAGAGTTTTTAAAAGAAATTTTTGGTAAGAATTGGGAAAGAGAGAGTAATTAATTAAAGTAAATATTCTTTTACAGCAAAAATACCGTAAAATATTTTTAGAATAGAGTTGACAAAAAAAGACCGAGACTTATTCCCTCCCCGCAGTCCGCGTTTTAGTGGATGTACGAAATGGTCAGTACATCAATTTAGATAACTCAAAATTAGAAATACTCTTCAATTTAAAATGCATTTTTTTAAAATGGTCTCTGGGTGAAGTAGCTCTGCCCAAGCGACCCTTTCTATTTAAGATACCTTATTATAAGGTAGAATTTTTCAACCACGTTGTATTAAATTTTAAAGGATACTATGTAATTAAAAAAAGACTTGTTCGAATTAACAATGGTCCTTGTAAACTTTTCTAGCCTCCTTACATTCTAGGACTAAAATCACAACAGTTCACCCTTAAATAATTCCCCTCCCCCTCTTCCCACCTCTCCTCCACTTCATTATTTAACAATAAATAATCCAGATAATGACAAAAAGATTGAAGACGTAAAAGAAGATGATGACAAGTTTGTTGAAAAAATAGACGAATTAACTACTAAGGAAAAGAAAATGGAAGAGGAAAACGAAAAAACAGAAAATGTGGGTGAAAAAGAAAATATTAAATTAACTGAAAAAGCTAAAATAGCCAAATATCTAACAGAAATGTTAACAAAAACATCTGAGGACCGTCCAAAACGAGATGAGAAAATTGCTTATGTTTGGTATTGTGAATTGCAATATTGGGTAGCAAAGTTTGTTGAAAAAGAATTTTCGTTGAAAGATAACAAAAATGAAAGTGGAAATGTTGGGAAAGTACTTGATGGAATGGATGTTATTGTTGAGGAATTAGAATATATTCGTTCGATTTGGGGAAAAATTTTGGGAAAATTAGCTGAATTGACTGATTTTATTGGAAAGGAGTTTAAACGACGAAAGTAAAGAAAAAATGAAGAAATGAGTGAAGAAACAAGAAAGAAGAAATGTAAAGAGAAGAGAGAAGAATTTTGAACTTTTTATGTCCATTTTACCTTTTCTCTCCCAATTTTCCCTTTTTATCATTTAAATCACAAAGGTTTAGGTTTGTGAAGATCTGTCCAAGGCTGAAAATTTTCCAAAATACCAGCAAAAATTTTGCAAAAATTCCGTGATACCCAAAAATTTTATTTACTGCGATTAATCCTTTTTGATTGGTGTCAGGGGTAGAAAGGGAAATATTGAGGAAGAAAGAGAAATAGCAGCCATAAATAAGGTTGGCGGTTCCGGATAGAAGACAATCTCCCAGTAACCGCCAACCATATTTATAAAGTTCAAAATTGACATGTTGTCGAGATTATTTTTTAAAATCCTTTTTTTTTATTCGACATTCCATTTTTTGTATCATTTTTCGGTTTGTACATACACCTCCCCCCCCCCCCCATACACAAATTAGCAACTAGAAACACCAGCACAAACATGTAAAATCAAGTAATTTTAAAAAATATACATTTCATCCCATTTTTGGAATGAAATGTCATTTAAGGTACATATTTATTAAGGAATGAGAAAACGGAACAAAAAAATTACTTGATTACCCAAATTTGTACATATTTTTTTTTGTTTGTTGCCTTCCACATTTATTTAAATCAATCCCCCCAAAAAAACTTTTTTTATTTATTAAAAATTTTTTCTAAAAATGTACAAAATTGTTTACAAAAATTTTTAAAAATTATTTTTAAGTATTTGCTAAAAGGGTATTAAATCATCTTTTTATATTTTAATGGCCAGGAGGTAGTCCCATTCCTCCCATACCTGGATGATGTTGTTGTTGGGCTGCTTGCTGATCTGAAAAAGAAAATTAAAGTAAGAATTAAATAGTTTAAATATATTTATTTAAAGAGAGATAGAGAACTTTGATTCTTTTTGAAAAAAAAATTAAATAAGCACGAAGGTGCAGATTGAAAAAAATATGCCTTAGGAATAAGCTTTTCGGTTTTCTCATTTTATGGCAATCCGCCGTTTAGGACCCTACATTTGGGGATGTTGGAGATAACTTTTTCTAAAATGGATGTAAAAGAATATTTTTAATTTAAAACAAAGAATAAGCTTCAAAATAGGCTCATTTTAAAACAAATTTTTGAAGTTTTTTTTAATTTTTCCATCCAAATTTATACAAAGTGCGAATTTTGTTCACATTTTGTATCATTATTTATTAGCTTGTTTTTACAAAATACCTTTACATATATATCCTTTTTATCAACGACTTTATGCTCAATTTAATGGAAATTATCCTCAAAAGATAAAAAGATATCCCCAATAAAAAGAAATATAGGAAAGAAATATGTAGAAATCACTATCATTTAAAATAAAAAATCCCAAAGAAAGAAGAAATACCGTATTTACTCTAATTAAATGACATCTCTAATTGAATGACATCTCTAATTGAATGACACTTTTTTGGGGTATATGAAAAATAGAATGACAGTCTCCAGTTGAATGACATCTCTAATTGAATGACATTTTTTAAATATAACTATCTAACTCTTATATCTCTATCCCCTTTATTAACTAGTTTATATTCCTTTTTAGTATGGATAAATGTGATATTTTTGAAGGGATTAAGAGGGATATTAAGCGGATTAAGAGGGATATCAGGGGATTTGGGAGGAAAAAGAGATATATCAAGAGATTAAAGGATTTGGGGAAAATATCGAGAGATTGAAATGATTAGAGGAGGGACAAAAATTAAAAAAAAAAATTGCGGGACAAAAATTAAAGATTTTTGCGGGACCCCAATTATCAAAAATCATAAAGGGCAAGCTCATACATATTTGTAGGAAAATTCAAGTATACGAATTAGAATAGCTTGAGCTGAAACACATGGGATCAATCATCGTGATAAAACAATTTGGGCAATTTTGTTTTGATGAAATAGAGATGATTCCATGTGCGGAAGGCGAAAATTTTGGAAGGCCAAATATCCAAATTCCTAAATTTTCAGCGCCGCAGGCATGTGTTTTCCATGTGTTTTTGGCTCCTAACCTTCTAAACTCAAAAAAAAATTTCAATTTTAGAAAAATTTAGGTTTTCAGAAGAGTTAGGAAAATTTCATTTAGTATACTAATCCTTTTTAGTATACTAATCTCATTTAGTATACTAATCCTTAATCACTTGATATTCTCCTGACTGATATCCTTACTGGTATCCCATTAAGTCGAACAAATATCTACAGCCCCACAAATACTATACCTTCTTAATCACTTGATATTCTCCAACTCCTTCAATATCCCTCCGAATCCCAACAAATTTCCTGATGTCCATCATAACCTAATATAATCCTTCAAAATAACTCTAAATGGCTGATCACTCTATATCATGACCAAATTCCTCAATGGCACAAATATAGAAACCCAAATGTCGGTAAAATTTTGAAAACCTGAAACCGAAAATTTCGAAAACCAAACTATAGAAAACCAAAAAATAGGTAAAATTTCGAATTCAGGAATATTAGATAGGATATTCTATTCATCCAATCTGTATTTCTGACCTATGAAAAATAAAATGACAGTCTCCATTTGAATGACATCTCTAATTGAATGACACTTTTTTGGGGTATATGAAAAATAGAATGACTGTCATTCTATTAGAGAAAATACGGTATATAAATTTTTCTCCCCAAAAAATACTCTTCATCCTCTCTCTTTTTCTCTTACACTCTGTTCCATAATTTTAAGCCACCCTGGTTATTTTACCAAAAACCTATATTAATCAATTATTTTACCAAAACTGATTTAATTATTAAAATCTGCATTCAATTTAATGGCAAAATACGAAAAATTAAAAATTTTTACGGATTTTGAAAAAAGTTAAACAAACTTTTACAATTCATACCTGTAAAAAAGTGCTCCATAATTTTAAGCCACCTTTCTTTATTTTACAAAATTCCTGTAATTCCTGTTTACAAAAATTCCTGTAAACATATCTATTGATATCAATAGAAAATAAAAGAAAAACTAAGTTCTAATATATCTCCTTCATAGAGATCTGAAACCCCAAAAATCAACGGAAAACTGGGGGTAAACGTCTTTAAAAAATATTTCCGACCCCCTAAAGGCCGTATTAAATTTTTATTTAATACTTTTCTGAAAGCCCTTTAAATTTGCCACTAGAAACCTTTATTTATATTAAATTAAAAAATTTTACATAGGAGATATTGAAGGTTAAATTCAGTTGACATGAAAATCATTAAATCTACCCCATGAAATGCCCTTTCTAGCCACTTAAAAATTTAATGAAGTACAACTTAATGAAAAAAATTTCTGTAAAATGAAAATTGCTGTTTTTATAGCAAATTTAAAGGGCTTTCAGAAAAGTATTAAATAAAAATTTAATACGGCCTTTAAGGGGTCGGAAATATTTTTTAAAGACGTTTACCCCCAGTTTTCCGTTGATTTTTGGGGTTTCAGATCTCTATGAAGGAGATATATTGGAACTTAGTTTTTCTTGTATTTTCTATTGATATCAATAGATATGTTTACAGGAATTTTTGTAAACAGGAATTACAGGAATTTTGTAAAATAAAGAAAGGTGGCTTAAAATTATGGAGCACTTTTTTACAGGTATGAATTGTAAAAGTTTGTTTAACTTTTTTCAAAATCCGTAAAAATTTTTAATTTTTCGTATTTTTCCATTAAATTGAATGCAGATTTTAATAATTAAATCAGGTTTGGTAAAATAATTGATTAATATAGGTTTTTGGTAAAATAACCAGGGTGGCTTAAAATTATGGCACAGAGTTTTTTTTAGAAATTCTTTTTTAATTTAAGAAAATTCTTTTTTTCTCTTTTTTAAATTCACTTTGTTTCCTTTGCAGTAAAGTTTGACGTATTTGTTTTTTAGTATCAGTTGTAGGTTGCTGTTGTGATTGTAGATTTAACTGCTGCTGTTGTTGTTGTTGTATTCCTCCTCCAATTCCACTTATTCCAGGCATTTGTTGTTGTTGACTAAATTGTTGTTGATTATTTCTATTTTGTTGGGAAATTGGTGAATGATATTGTGGTGGTGGAGGGGGTTGTTGTTGTTGAGGAGGAGGAGGAAGTTGCACTCGAAATTGAGCGGGTGGTTGTTGCATTGTTTGTTGCTGATTATTATAAATCATATATGGGGGTGGTAAAGGTCCAGACCTTGAAATAAAAATTTTTTTGTTTGTTTGAAAAATAAATTAGAAAATTAGAGTGAATTAAAAAAATATTTTTTCATTTCCCCCAAAATCTCCAAAATAATGCGTCACCATAATCATATGACACTTTTATATTTGGTATGCCCGTTTACAAATAACTTCCTTCAAAATCCCCCAGCATATAATTAAATAGGGCTTCGACTTTACTAATTTTTAAATATAGGCAAAAAACCTCAACATTTGGGGTTGGCCAATATTTCCTTGTTGTGGTGGTGGTTGCATTGATTGTTGCTGTCTTTGTTGCATTTGTTGCTGCCAATGAATTTGTTGTTGTTGTTGTTGAGCCATAATTGCTGCATGTGTAGACATACTCATTTGTGTAGGTTGGCCCATACCTCCTCTTTGTGTAACCATTCCTGGTGATGGACCAGCTCCACCAGTTGCTGCAAACATATCCATTCCCATACCCCCCATCATTTGATTGGCCATTTGTTGCTTTTCTTTCTTTTTCTTCTGACCTCTTAAAAAATTTTCAAATAAAAATGGGACCACCAAAAATCAATTTACCTTCCGCCGCCTGACGGATTTGTTCCAAGCACTTTACGTCTACCCCTTCCGCCTCCTGTTCTAGGAGAATCTGTCAAGTTTGTTGGGGTATTTGAACCAGAACTACGAACACCTTGTGATTGTTGTAGTAAATTTAAAATAGGTTGTTGTGGAGGGAATGGGTTTTGTTGAAGGCCAGAAGGACCCGGCTCTCCCATTATTGCACCAGGTGGAATTGAACCAGTCATTGCCATCATATGTTGGTGTTGGAACATTTGCTGTTGCTTTTGGTGTTGATGGAATTGATGTTGTTGAGGTGGAGTTGGTTGCATCATTCCTTTAATTTTAGAAAGTTAAGGATGGGAGAAAAGAGAATTTTTAAAGAATTTCTAAATTTTTTATCAGGCCACTCTCCAGCTATTTTATCTCGAACTTTATCACAAAGATATCTATTAACTGATTTTTAAATTGTCAAACCTCGTCGATTGTGGTATCATTCGACTTAACCCAATAGAATATGTGCTCATACAGAATTTAATTTACGATACTTAACAGCAGTGCTGGGTATTTGCCATTTGTTGGCTCCGGCTCCGAGCTCCGGGGTTTAAAAATCTTGGCTCCGGCTCCGGAGCCGGCGATTTTCGGAGCCGCTCCATGTTGGCTCCGGGCTCCGGGTGGAAAATCAATGAGTTATTTTTCATTGGGAGATTTGAGTAGATGAAGGGGGATATAGAGTGATATAAGAGGATTAAGAGAGTTATCAATAGATTAAGCTGGATTTGGGTGGATTATCTTGTGATTTAGGTGGATTAAGGGCGGTATAGAGAGGATTAAGGGGAGTTGGATCCAAAAATCTTCCTTTTTTGCGCCGCAGGCGAAAATTTCGAAAAATTTGGACGATGCCTAAGCCAAAAATCTTCCTTTTTTGGCGCCGCAGGCGAAAATTTTGAAATTTTTGGAAGATCCCTAAGCCAAAAATCTTCCTTTTTTGGCGCCGCAGGCGAAAATTTTGAGAATTTTCGGAGGCAGTAGGCCAAAAAATTCATCTTCTCTGCGCCGCAGGCGAAAATTTTGAAAAATTTTGAAAAAATAGACTAAAATTAATCAATTTAAAAAATTTATCCATCTTTATTTAATAAAAAAATGTTTATTATAATTTATTTTTCAGATTAAAACAATTATTTAATTATTTGTTGTAATATTTTTCGAACTTATAATTGGATAAAACTCAGAACCTAACTCACTATCCATTCAACCACACCTACAGTGTAAAGGAAAGAAAAGAAAATCTTTTTTACCCGTCTCAATTTTTTTCCTTTTCTTTTCACGCCTACCATCGCTGCTTACTTCTTTTTCTCTAACCCATCCTTAGGGGTGTATAGCCGGAGCCGTGGGGAATTGAAAAACCTTGGCTCCGGCTCCGGGCTCCGGGGTCTGAAAATCTTGGCTCCGGCTCCAGCTCCGGCTCCGGGGTTTTCAAAATCTTAGCTCCGGCTCCGCCGGAGCCATACCCAGCACTGCTTAACAGTTAGGTATATCGACAAAGTTGGCTAGAGTTTGAGTGGCCTACATTCCTTTATTTAAATCTTCTTTTTATTATAGAAAAAAGCCTAAATAAATATCCTCTTATAAAATCACCAGGATGTATTTGCACATTCTGTTGTTGAGCAATCATCCTTTGTTCCATTTTTATTTGTTGTTGTTGCTGATTCTGATACGATGCCAACCGCATCTGTTGTAAATGTTGTTGTTGTTGATCAGGTTCCATCTAAAATTAAAGAAAAAATTTTAATAAAAATCCCAAAGATTTGGCACTTTAAATTGTTGCTCAGTTGTTGGTGGCTGTTGCTGTGTTGGAATCATTCTTTGTTGTTGTGGGGGTTGTTGTGGTTGTTGAACTGCCATCATATTTTGTTGATAAGATTGTTGTTGTTGTTGCTTTAAATAAAAATATTTTCAAATTAAAAATTCATTTATTTTTATTACTTGTTCTTCTTGCCGCTCATTTGGAGGTTTACAAATATAAACTTGTTCCATTTCTGGGGGTGCCAAAAATGGATCAGCATCCATTCTTTCTTCTCCAACAATTCCAGGTCGAGGAATGAATGAAATAATTTGTTCTCCATTTGGACCAATTTGTCGTTGCATCCAATGCTCGTGTTTAAGCATCCGCAAAATCTTTAAAAAAATTTTATTTTTATTGTATTAAATAGAGATGTTCATGACAGAAAATTTCCAATAGAATTTTTATGGACCTTTTTATGAATGGGAACTTGTTGTTTATCAATTACAATTCCTTGGAATTGAGGCTTTGCAACAGGAAGATTTGGTTGTGTTTGTTGTTGACTAGGTTGTGATGTATTTGTACTTCCTTTAGTTGTTGTTGCTGTTCCTTGTGCAATAAGTTTATTATGTGGAATTGAATTGGAAAAACTATCCCAAGCTGTTAATTCTGCCTGAGACTTTGGCACAGGTAAAAGTTGTTGTAAAGAGTAAAGCTCATCGGGAATACGAAAATTCTATAAAAACGTGGTAAGATTATACAATTAATAAAGAAAAATTGATTCAATATAATGCTGGCCAAGAACATGAACTTTGGTAACCGTGAAATCAAACTCGCATCTGCTTATATTCGTCCGATTTCTATGTCAATCCACCTGTATCCGCGAAAATTATCTGTATCCGTCTGGTTTTCGGAAACATTTTCACAGATTTATCTAATTATTCCCATATTTCCTCAGATTTTTCTCAATTTTTTCAAATTCTATAGGAAAAACTTAATTTCACAGACTGAACGCAAAGTTTTCAGTTGATTGGAAAAGGTTTATGGAAAAAGTTATCGTCCTGTCTTTATTCATAACAAAAATAAAAATTACCTTAAATTTGCTAACAAAAGTGCTATATGTTTTATGTGGATACATTTTATGTACAAGCATTAAAAGCATATCCATACAAGTATTAAAATATAAAGTATCACGTTCATAACTACAAAAAATAAATATTTATAAACAAAACAATAATATTCTTCTTTACGTTAATATTTCAAAATAAAGAAGTTGAAAAATTGCAGACGCCCAAAATTCTGCATTGCTATTTGTTGTTAAAGTATCAAAGAGCCCAACAATTAAATTTAGGCGTAAAATGATTCCATCACGTTCGGAAAGAAAGAAACTTTGGTGTGGGATTATCGGATTCTGAAAATAATTTTTAAAAAAGAAAGGGAAGAGAATTGAAACAAAATGTTAATTTTCGAAAAGTTACATGGAGAGGGAGGGTAGATGCGATGTAAATTAAATATACCGTATTGTCTCTAATACAAGCCCTGGGCGTCTATTTTTCAATACCCCTCATTAACTGGGCTTCTAAAAGGGCATGGGCTTCTATTGAAGATGGGCTTCGATTGGAGACAATACGCTAACTCATTATTACTTTTCTAACTCGAGCAACAACATCATCCAAATAATCCAAAAGAGTATCAACTAATTGTTTAACATCCTCTCCTTCTGTACAAGCCATTACCTTAAAAAATATTTTTACAAAAGACTTTCAATTTTTCTCACCAAATTAAGGAAAGGTTGATAAGCAAGTAATTGTTCATATTTTAATTGTTCAATATTTTCTGATTGTTCTAAAAATCAAAAAAATTTTTGTAAAAATTTAATAACAAAAACTATTTTTTGAATCCTTTTCAGGCAAAGTTTTCAAATTTTCTGCCACCACTTTTAAAATATATGCTTTCATTGCTGAACCAATCCATGGACACCAATGAGGATTTTGTGAGCTCATTCCTGTTGGAGGTGGTGGACTTGGCATAGCTGTGACTAGAGAAGCTATTTGCCAAAAACAGTTAATTCCTGATGGGCGAAAGTCGTCTACATCCATCTAAAAAAAATTTTAAATTAATGCCCAAAATAACTCAATAAGTTTTTCAATTTTAGGACCCTGTGATTTTTGCGTATAACTAGGGCCTCAATTTTTTCGGGTCGGCCCGACCAAGTCTTTTTCGGGCCAACACACCTTTTCCTCATTTTGTTTATTATCCTTTAAAATCAATCTTGAAACAAAAAGTTGATGAATAGCAGTGGCTATATTGTTAAACAAAAACATTGTCATTTGATAATGATTAGCTAATTGTTGATTACCATTGCCTAATTTGGACATTTGACTTTCCGGGAAAGTCTAAAAGAAAAAAAAATTATTTTTAAATTAAAAGAAACCAAAGACCTCATTAATTATTAATTTAAAATCAAAATAAGTAGCTCTCATATTCCATATAGAAAGTGCTGAAAGTAATTTTTCATAAATTGTTTTGTCTGTACATTCCATTAATTCTTGCTTTATATCTCTTTCACTAAAAAATAAATTATTTAAAAAATTTCAAAAATAGATTAAAGTCAAACATCATTTTTAGATATCCTCAAGATTAGGTACTTTTTAATTTAAAATAGGTTTTCTAAAATTTAGTTGACTAATGGCCCGAAGGGGTATTTTATAGAGGTTCAATTGTATTAATCATATCACCTTTTCCTTCTAAGAGCAACCCTTAAAAGTTGTTGACCAACAGAATGATTTTTAAGTCGAGGACAATTAATAAAATTATCCATATCTTTATCAGAAGAGCAAATAGCATGCATTCTCTCTATTACCCAATCTTGATCACAAATACTTAAAAGTGCACAACGGGCAATTGCTAGTTGTTTAGAAAACTTTCGATGATTTGTCTAAAATAAAAGACCAAATATAATCATTTATTTTATCCTTCAAAAGCCCCCTCCTCCTCCTCCTTACCGCATCTTTTCTGCTGGCTTCAACCTTTCTTTTTAGTTCATCCACTAATTGCATTACAACAGAAAGTAGAGGGAACAAAACAAAATTTAATTCAGCAATATGAGCAATTTTTAACGCTACTTGATTGCAATCTCTTCGAAGCGTAGATGATGTAATAACACGTTGTCCAAGATCATTGCCTGTTTTGTAAAAATCAAAAAAATATTTTTTATAGTTTAAACAAACAAATAAAAGGCATATCATCTCCACAAAAAAGAACAGAACAAATACATAAAGCCAAACAAAATCCATTATCCAAATCATCATTAGCAAAACCCCCTTCTTCTCTTATAATAGAATAAAATACATTAGCAATAAGCCTGCATATAAGAGCGTGAGGTGAAAAAGCATATTTAGAGGCTAATAGAAGAACAAAAGTTGCTAGTGAATAGTGAGTGGAAAAGTCATTTACCTGAAAATTTTAATTAAATAAATTTATGGAAAATTGAGGAAAATTAGTCTAAAAATTGCCAGCAAAAAAATGTTTATTCAGAGAGTATTGGTGAAAAATACGACTACCATATCTCACCATCGACCTCAAAAAATCCCTTCCCCGAAAAATAGAATTAGCAGCGCGAAAGGCGTTAACAACAACATTAAAATTTTTCTAAATTGTATATGGAGAAGGGTAAAGGAAAACCTCGACTACCATATAAATTTTATTAGCAGAACTGCAGTGATCAGAGAAGTTCGAAATCTGAATGGTAAATAGACAATAAATCTCACCATCGACCTCAAAAAATTCCTTCCCCGAAAAAATGAACCAAATTTTAAAAATTAATTTTAAAAAATTTCTAACATTAATTTCGAAAAGCATCTCATTCCAATTACTATTATTTGAAACATTTGAACAACAAAGTTCCTGAATAGCACTACACCATTCAGTTTCAAGTCCTAATTGAGTTGATACATGTGCACAAAAATTTGCCAATTCAACCAGACGTTCATAATCTCGACCGTAAGAATTAGCAGCGCGAAAGGCGTTAACAACAAAACTAAAAAACAAAATTTTTAAAATTAAATTTTCACTTTATGAAACAATTTTTATAAAGTAAGCTTTGTATTTTTCCAATTCCAAAAATCGAATTCCACGGTTCCAATTCAATTCCGATTTTTTGACAGTTCAGCGGTAAGAACCGACTTCACAAAAATTAAACTGGCTGAAAAAATTCAAACAAACCTATATTTTGAATGTTCATTTTGCATTGTTTGGAGACGCATTTTCAAATCCATATAAGATAAAAATCGGCTTAAAAATTCAGAAATTAAAAAAATTTTTTTTTAAATTCACAAATTATTTGAAAAAGATAAATTAAGTTGATCAACCATTAATTGTTGATCATATTTTAAATTTCTTGCTAAAGAACCAGAACCAGCAGAAGGAAAGAGTACAGCCAAATCTTCATATTTTCCTAGCAAATTTATTTTAGTTATTTTTCCTTCTTCTTCTCCAACTCCAATTAATTTATTTCTTGTATGTAATAAAAATATTGCTATAGTCCTAGACCAACAAGTAATGGGGAAATTTTGACGTGATAATTCCAAATCATTTTGGATTAATTTAAATAAACTATTGTAAATTGACCAAGCTTCTGGAGAGTAAAGAAAATAATAAAAATGTTCAGCCAAACGAACAACAATTACATAAGCAAGCTAAAAAATTATTTTAATAGGTGAATTAGGTAAAAATTAGAGAAATATGTATAAACGGAGACATAAAGAAATATATAAATTAAATCAAAAAATTCCATAACTAGGATTGTCAGCTCGGAATCGAACTGAAAAACCGATCTTCTTAGGTCAGGTCATCGGTTCGGCTTCAGATACCCAAAGATTTTAATCATGCCAAAAAGTAAAGGTGGCGAGTCAAAAATATTTTTGAGCGCCCTTAAAATTCAAATTTGTTACAAGTTTTGGTAAAGACAATTTTTGCAAAATGTTAGTAAAGTTAAAACAATTTAAATTACCTGACAAGTAAGAGAATTTGGAATTGTATCGAAATTAATTTTTTGATTAGATCGCTGAAATTCTTGTTCAATTTGAATAAGAAAAGGTAAAAGTTCGGCAGAAAGACTCAATAAACTATGTGGATTTTTACAAATCTAAAAATAAAAAAAATTTAGAATAATAAAATTTAAAATTCTTTTAGAGCCCAAACAGAAAAGGAACATTCTCATAGAAATTTATTTGAAAAATTTAAAAAACCATAATCATTTCACAAAGAAGATCCAAACATTCAGAAGTTGGAAACGGAGATAAAACTGTTTGTTGTTCAGTCAGTTGACGTAAAAATTCTTCGATAGAATCAACAAAATTTTCTGTACACCAACCACAAATTATTAATTGATCAAAATATGTTTGGGATTTAAATTTATCCATTTGTTCAGCAATTTGTTCGTTTGTACATTTTCGTTTATAACGAAGTTCTCTAGTTGGGGAGTCTGGAGAAGTTTGGACAAATTCAACGCTTAAACGTTTCTTTAAAAAATAAATTTAAATAAAAAATTTTTCAAACTAAAATACCCATAATTTACATATTTCTCTAGCAATTTTACGCAAATCTTGTCTAACTTGGTCTCTTTGATCAGAAATTCCATATAAAACAATTGCTCTCTGATTACATGCATCTCTATTTGATTCTAATTGTTCAACAGGTAAATGAAGAAGGAAACGTTCATGAAAACTAAAATAAATAAAATTTAAAATTAGTAATTCGACATTAAAACAATCTCAAAACAGCAACATTTTTTAAAAAATATTCATTCCCGAAAAAGTTTATGAACTTTAACTAGGTGATAGATGTTCGAAAATATCTTATCAAATTCGAAATATTAATGTAAATACAAGGAAAAACCATTAAAAAAAATTCTCAGTTTATTAGAGCCGAAGAAAGGCATTTAACAAAAATAAAAACTTTAATTTTGATTTTATATCCAAATGAGGATGAACATCAAGTTCATATTCTTGTTGAAGTTTTGCAAATTCATCAGATTTTTGTTGATTCTGTTGAGGGGTAGAACCACTAAATGGATTAGTATTGACAGTTGTTGACACAGATGGAGTTGTTGGAATAAACGAAATAATCATTTGTGGTTCCTTAAAAATAATTAAATTTAAAATAATTTTTATAAAAAACCTGCTTAACAGGAACCAAATCCACAGATTGCCGTTTTGAGGAATTTTGTTGTTCAACACGTTCAGGTTGGCTTTCGGAAGTTTCGTTTGTCTTCAGACGTTGGTATAACGGCGATTGTCCTAATGTCCCATTTCTCATTAAAGCACGAACATATCTGTCGTGATCGAAAATCCCAACACGTTGTAATTCGTAAAATAACAACATTAAATTTCCAAATTCCACATTCCAGCGCCCATCATTTCCTTCGTCAGTTTTGTTTTTATTTCGTTCATTAAATGCCCAATCTCGATTTAAACAATCAATCAATAATGAATGAATTGATTTGAGTGAACAAACTTTATTTTCAGATTTGGAAAGAAGCAAAAGTAATTTAGTAACAAGTAAAGAACGATAAGTTCCTGATCTTTCAGCAGTAACCGCCCAGAGAACAAGAATTCTGACACGAATATTGATTCCAACGGATTCATTTAAATCCTATAATTAAAATAATAATGAAAAATATGATAAATTTTTATTATAGGCTATATGTTTGCGAATAACGAACTGATTGGTCGATATGATGTTATAATACCAAAAGCTTATAATAGTCAGTTTTACAAACATATCTGTCGTGATCGAAAATCCCAACACGTTGTAATTCGCCAAAGCTTGTAAAACCAAAAGCTTGAAATACCAAAATTTGTAATACCAATAGCTTGTAATACCAAAACCCCAAAAGCTGTTGAAATACCAAACCGTTGAAAAAAGCTTGTAATACCAAATAAATACCAAACTATAAATTTTTTTTTGTTATTTCTGTTAAAATTTTTTGTTAAACAACAAGGATGTTGTTCCAATTGAATCTTCGCTGGAAAAACTAAATCTGCTGCTCCGGAGGCTAGGAAGCATGGTCTTCGCTACACGATGGCCGTGCTTCGCTCCGGTCGTTTATTGGCCGTTGAGCGTACTATGTAAGGAGAATGTTGTCCAAATTGTGAAGAAGGTTCCAACAACTGGGAATGTTGTCTTAACAACGGGGGATGTTGACTCAGTGTGAGTGGTTGGAACAACACCGCCGTCGTTGGAACAACTTTCCCCATAGACGGAACAACATCCTCAGTGGTTAGTAGTTCACACTTGGTATTTCAACACACTTGGTATTTCAACAGCTTTTGGGGGTTTGGTATTTCAAGCTTTTTTGGTCACTTTGGTATTTCAACAGCTTGTGGGGTTTTGGTATTACAAGCTTTTGGTATTATAAAACGCTCCGGATTGGTCAATAAAAGGAGATACACACATGCAAATCTGATTGTTAAAATGAAAAAGATCAAATAGGTTTTCCCTTTTCTCCCTTTCGGGGAGGGCTCTAGCCACCCTCGTAGCCCCATGGGTACCCTTTACAATTAGTATGTACATATACATATATTCGGATTTTGCACATCAGAAATTAAATAAAATTAACCTCATCTTTAGGAAAAATATTTTCATAAAGTATATGAAGAGCATTAGGTTTATCCAACGAAATTGTATCCAAAAATGATATAATATTTAAACATTCCTCGATTATAACATCTAAATAATTTATTATCTTTATTTTAAAAAGTTTTAAAGAACCTATTCCAAATTGGGAATTTGAAGGGCTAATAAACGCCCAACGGTCTTCTACAGCTAAACTTCTCATTTTAATTTCTTCAACTTTCTTATTCAATAAATCCAATATTTTATCTTTGAAAGATCCAGAAAAGTGTTGACAAGTGACTTCAATTTTACAAGGGAGATAATCAAGTGGAGAACCACAAAGCTGCAAAAATATTAAAACTTGAACGAAAAATAAAAAAAATAATTACCCAAACAACACTTTGCAAAGCATTTTCTTTTTCGATTGCACGAGAAAGTTTAGAACTTTTAAGACTTCCTTCCAATAATTCTTGAGGCTCGAATGGTGTCCAAATTAAAGCAGAAGGACAGTCAAGAATAATAGCATGAAGAAAGCCAAAAATTACAAGTAAAGTAGGCCTGTGATGTTGACAATTGGATAAATCGTCGAAGCAAGTTTCAGGAGCAATGGGTGATAAATTTTGACTAGAAATAAAAGAGGGATTTAAAGATTTTCTTAAAATAAAAAATTTAATATTAAAAGTTCATTTAGTAAACTCATTGTCAGACAGATATAATGGCTAAAAAGGCCAGTTCACTCACTCAAACCCCAGCCATACCTTAATGTTAGAAGTCCCGTAAATCGAAAAGAAACCCCAAATGTACCCAAAAGTAAAATTAAAATGGGCGAGTTTAAAAACATTAAAAAACCTTCTCATTTTTTCATAATCTTTTCTGTACTGCATTAATCTTGAGCAAAGAATACTTGCCACACGACGGGCTATAAATACATTTTGTACAACAATATCAGTAAATTGAGTCATTAATATAATTAAAATGCGAAATGTCTGAGGCTGATCCAATGAAAAATTAGAAAATTCTGCAAGCAATTCACACATATCCAATACAAATTCATGACGATCTAGCATTCCATCCTAAATTAAAAAAAAAATAAAATTTAAAAGATAAACAAAAAAAAACCTCAAATGAATGTTTTATTAAAGCTGCATAATAAGGCCAACGTTGATAATAAGGGTTTTGTTCAAGTTGGCCAGGTATTGCTTTGTCAAATTCACGAAGTAAGCAACGCAAATAACGAATAAAAAATTGACGTTGATCTAAAAAATTGTTTTAGATTTGAAATAATTATTCAAAGATTGATAGATTTACCACTAGAATAATCATCACTGGGTAATGTATTTGCACCTTTCTTCTGTTTGCTAGCAGTTACCAAAATAGGGTGAGCAACTTGATTCTTAAAAAATAAATTAAATTTTAATTGAAATGTCCTAACTAGTCTAGATTTTTAATTTAAAATTTTCGCAGATAATACTCTTGATAACATGTGGAAAATCTAATAAAACCAGAAAGAACTTTAGTGCAGATAATTTTGTTTAAGAAAGGAAACTAAAGTAACAGATAAAAAAAAGCAGCAGATATTAGAGTTCGAACTTTTAAATTCTTTACTTTCCAGATATTTATGTTATAACAAGGACCAAGAAAAACATGTTTCCTCAGACATACCAGGTTCAGAGCTAAAAGGTTCTACTAGATATCCATAAAAACACTTACATTAATATATTTACCAAAATAACTAAAAATTCTTACCATCTTCAAAAACCATATAGCTTTTTGGATCGGCACTCCTTTTTCATATAATAAACTCATTGCCTCACATAAGGGAACCGTTTTTGCAGAAGCTAACGAGTTTAATTGATCATAAGAAGTCCGTAAAAATCTTGGAAAACAAGCTGCTAATGAATGTCTTTTGATATCTTTTAATTGAATTCTTTTTCCAGAAACCAAAGATTCAAAGAATTCTTCTCGAAAACAATCAGAAATAAATCCACGAACATTATTTTCTTTTATCCAATTTTTGTCCAACCAAATAACATTGAGTTCATTCTTTTTATTCATTACTTGTTTAATCCACCGAGCGGCACGATATAATTGATCATCAGATGCAAAAATTCGGCTGGTCTAGAATTTGAATAAAATATAATCGTAAAATGGATGAATCTAGATTCTAAAATTTTAAAAAACAACCCTCAAAAAATAGTAAAAAGTATAAATTCGGGAGTAAGATTGAAAAATTCGAAATAATTGATTTTAATTCTGTGAATTCAAGTTTACTATGAAATGTCATAATATCGACCAAAAGCATCCTAGAGAGGAGTTTCGAGAGGGAGGCATGAAGAGATGTACGCCACATTAGCGCAAATCTGGAGATCCGCAGATATAGGTCCGGTATCAACATATTTCCCAGGATTCACTACCCTAATCTGCAAGTCCTATCTACTAGATGACAAGAGTGTAGCCAGGGGGTAGATTTCAAGAGGCTCTTTCTACCCGTTTCGTGGGGGGGGGGAGGCTTCAGCCTAGCTGGCTACGCCCTAGTAGCCTCTCCCACTTGGCTACGCCCTTGCTAGATGGCTTAAATCACCTAAACATAGACTATTCGATCGAATATAGGTAGTATTATTTAAACTACAAACCTTCATAAGTGATTCATATTCATGCCTAACCAAAACACTATGAATAACTTCAATTTGATAGCCTTTAACAACTCGGTCTGGGCCCAAATTATCTTCTTCTTGCTTTTCTTGTTGAGGGAATACATCTGGATGCATAATAGCGACACCTCCACTACTTTTATCAGAACCACCACTTTGTCTAAATGAATCGCTTTTTCTGTTGTGCCGCTTGAGTGGCCGAGCATCGGGACTGAGTTGGTTGCGATTTTGTATTCGTTGGAAATATTGATGCATGGCGAAACTTTTGGAAAAAATTTAAGAAAAATAGTAGGAATAAAAATAAAAAATAATAATTTGAAAATGAACAATTAAAAAACAGAAATTGAAATCTAAATTTTTTATTTAACTATTTTTACAATACTAAAATTACTAGAAAACTTTCCTCTTGATATTCTCATTCACAATTTAAGTTTTCCCGAAATTTATCAGAAATCTGTGTCAAATTTATTTTTTAGACCTCAACATCCTTAAATTTTACAAAAAACGGATCCAACACATCTCAAATCCAATTAACTCAAAATAAAAAATAATTTCTTGCTTGATACTTTTTGGAATATTTATTGAATTAGTGTGATTAATATCCGTTTGTTGTAAAATTTAAGAGATGTTGTGGTCTAAAAAACAAATTTGAGAAATAAATTTTGAGAAGGGGAAGAAAAGAAAATATTATGGAAAAGTTTTTGGTTCATTAAAAAGTCAATTAAACGTAAAATTAATTTTTCTCAGCATTAACATTCTTAAGCACATGACTAGCAATGTAAGGGGCATCGGTGAGAAAAGGAATTTTAAGCTCACGAGACATCCAAGCCTAAATTTTGTCTTTTATTAAAGCAAAAATAAAGTTAAAAAACCATTTCATTACGTTCATTAACAGTCCAAGCACAGACTTTAAATCCACGAGCCGTCATGTTTTTCAAATAAAAACTAAAAATAAAGGTTAAATCAGATAAAATGAGAGAAATTATAAGATTTTTTGGGTATTATGATTGAGAATAGAATTAAGTGGTAAACTAATCATGGGAATTTTTCGGAGGTTTTACCCATTACCCAAACAAAGTAAATTTAAAAATTGAAATAATTCCGAAAGAAACCAATTAAAAGACTTTTAAGCCAGCCAAGTTGTTAAAAAATAGAAACTAACGGTGAAATTTCTCGTCGTTCAGTAAGCACCATATCAACGCCAAGAAATTCCGGAATCCACAGTTTAACACACCAAATCCAAATAACATCCAAAATCATCGAAATAAAAAATATTAATTTTGAGGATGAACGAGGCACAGTAAATTCAATATCATCATAGGTAATGAACCTAAAATAAAGAAAAATGCAGTAAAAATCAGTTAAAAATCAATTTAATATACCAACGACGCCAAGTAATCCCTGAACATATTGCCAAATTTTAACATAAAATAAAAGGGGTTTAAATTATAAAAATACCCACCAGTCAGAATATTTGGGTTTTCCTTTTTAATGCGATAGACGACAGTCGGGAAGAATGAACAGACAATTGCTTTGTTGTAAAGATTGTAGCGTTCAAAGAGGAGGGCAATAAGCTTCACTAACTGAAATTTTTTCAAAATAAATCCAAGAAAAGAAAATTAGAAAGACGATCTAAAGGAACAGAAAAATGTTACAAAATAGGGCATTAAATTTTCGTAAATAATTTCAATTAGTGATTCCAGTCTGAAATGTGGGTTAACACCCCTTTCATAATATGAAATATAAAATTAAGTAAACCTTAATTTCTGTATCCTTTACATCGAAAAGCATTTTAACATTATTTTTAATTGACCATTCAATTAAATTTTCTAACGTACAGATAGGCTCAAAATTGGAAGTAAAATCTTGGTTACCCAAAGAACTAAAAATTAGAAAAGATATTATGAATAATTTAGAAGGGTAATACTGGGTATCCAAACCAGTTTTTGCGGACAAAGTAAATATACGGACTCATTTATGTACGGAAAGGTCAAAGGTGAAACAGAGAAAATTGAGTGAAACTTGGAAAGAACCTTTGACATTTCCGTACTTAAATGTGTCCGCATAATTTTTCCGCAAAAACTGGCTTGGGATAACCAATAAGTACCTCTAGAATATTAAACAATAAAAACAATTAAATTAAAAAAAACCTAAATTTAGCAGCACAATTGCACTTTTCCAATTCAACAAAATTAAATTTATTTAATGGCCCATTCATATTTGTTGTTCTATCGAGATCATCATCGTGCATTAAAACAGGGACAAAATCTTTGGTAAAGCCAACATCGAATTCAATTAAGTCAACGCCTTCCTTTTTAGCCTGGTCGAAAGAAGCGAGAGTATTTTCTGGGGCATTTAAAGGACTGCCTATGAAGAAATAAGAAAATAAACAATGTTTAAATAAATAAACCTCTATGTCCACCAAAACAAAATCCTTCAAAAAAAGTTGAAACCTAAAAATAAAATTTAAAAACATTAAAAAAACAATTTTCTTACATTTTTTGGATTTGCCCGTAAATTACGAAAGAACATAAATAAGCCAACTAAAATTGTTAAAATGTGTAGAAGTGTTTTCCAAACTAAAAAAAGAAAAATTAAACGAATTAAAAAAATTAAGGAAACCTAAACTAAGCGAAGAAAATGGCCATTGAAAATAATAAACACCAAATACAAAACAATATGTGAGAGCTGGAAGTAATTCTGGCATTTTCTATCACCTTTTTGTACGGATTTATACAAACAAACTAAAAATAAATAAAAGATTTTAACTTCCAAATAATTCAAGATTTATTCAATTTGACGCAAAAAGATTGATACTCAATCGGTTCCTAATCAATTTTTGAGACTCAACTGACGTCTCAGCTGATCTCCAGCTGATTTTTTTTTCAGATTTACCCTGTACGGGATTTTACTGGGTTCTTAATTTTTACTAGAAATTATTAATCTTTAAGAACAAAACTTTAAACATCCACTTTAAACATGAAAACAATCGGTTAATAGAAATTTTTTTATTTAAGATAATTTACAAAAATGGTTTCTGATGTATCAACGGTATCTAATAAAATTATTTACATATTGAATAAAAATATAATAAATTTTAGTTTGAATCAATTACTTGCAAAATTAAATGGAAATTATATGATTTAGATAAACATGAACAGTTTATGCAAAATGGCCAATTTTTAACGAGTTTGTGCTTTTTTTAGTTAAAAAATTAATTTTTAATTCCAAATTTAGGCAAACAATTCGGCAATCCAAAATGTCCTTCTGTTAAATGGGAATTGCGTATTTATCCAAAAACTTATAATTCTGGTTATTTTTAATACTTTTATTGTTGAATTTCGGTCGATGTTTCAGGCATTTTTGTTTCTCTTGTTCAAGTAGGTCTAGAGTTTACCCATAAAGCGGCACCAAGTACTGTTAAAGCTAAATTTAATATTTATACATTGGATGATGATGGAAATAAAAATTTTTGTTGTCCGTATGTCAAAAATTTATTTTTATTTTTTTAAATTTAAATTATTTATAGAAGCACTTTTTCTGTTTTTCAATACAAAACAGAATCAAATAAATATCAAGTTTTCAAATCACAAACGACTTTATCAAGTTCTCAATCTAACGACAATTTAGAGGAAGGAAAAGATTACGTTTTGGTGAATGACTCAACGGAGGCTTTAAATTTAGGTTATTTTTAATTTATGTGGGTGCGGAAAAAATGTGTGTTTGTGGAACTAATTGTAAACGTGATGAAAAATGCGGACACATTTTGTTTATGTTAAAATGAATTTAGACTGGCCTCTGATTATAGGTCCATTTGTGCAAAATAATTCACAAATCTAATCTTTTTTGATTTAAGGCATTAAAGGAATATACAAAAAAGCCTCACATCAACACATTTATTCCAAAATAAATTTTTATTTAATTTTAGATTTTCTGTTAATTTTTTGTGAAGTTGAATTTGTTCCTTATGATATAAAGTGCGAGAATGATGTCGTGAATTATTCATCTGGAGTTACTTCACAACTCTATCTAAAAATGTTTAAAGAGGGAATACTTACTGATTGTGTTATCGAGGTTATTTTAAATTGTATAATAAAAAGTAAGGGGTTTTGACAGGCCCGTAATCAGGATTTTTTCGGAAGGGGAGGGCCGTTTTTTGCGCGGAGTGGAAAGCCGTAGGCCAAAAAGTTCATTTTTTCTCCCCATTCCCTCCCCAAATTTTTTTCCTTTTCCCATTTCGGAATGGGGGGGGGGGTGATATTTCCTCCTTATCCCCTGGTTACAGACTTGTTTTTGATATTGTTATCTTGATTCAATCTCTCCCGACTATCTAGCAAGGGCGTAGCCAAGGGGGGGGGGGCTTTGGGGCTAAAGCCCCCCCCCCCGAAATTGGGAAAAGGGAAAAATTCGAGGAGAGGATTGAGCAAAAAAGTGAAATTTTTTCGCCTATGACCGTCCAAATTAAAAAAATTTTCGCCTGCGGCGCTGAAAAAATAAAAATATACCGTATTTGCTCTAATAATCCCCCAGGGGATTATTGTTTCAACCCATCTCTAGAGTGGGGAATTAATAGAGACTGGGGAATTAAAAGAGACTGGGGGATTATTTTTTCAAAGTTCATTTTTTCTCCCCATTCCGGTGGGGAATTGTTTTGACTACTGAAGACATCACAAAAAGATTATTGGCTTTTTACCGCAGCCCAACCTACCGCCGAAATTTCTTTTTGTTGAAAACTTCCCCCGTTGATGAATCAACCTTCACCTTTGTTGGAACGGTAATACCGAAGCATACAGACCCTATTTTTTTCTCCCCAATTTTCCCCCCATATTTTTACAAAATGCTCAGACTTTTTCCTTTCTTCCATCATTTGCCTTTCTAATTTTTGCCTACAATCAAACAAAAAGGATTATTTTTTCCCCGTTTTTCCTTTCTTTTCTTTCTTCATTTTGTAAAAATATGGGGGGAAAATTGGTGAGAAAAAATATTGTCTGTATGCTTCAGTATTACCGTTGGAACTTCCGATTTGAAGTTTTTTTCGTCCTATTTACAAGTTCGAAAATTTCGATTAAATTTCCGACAGTTCCGACTTCAGGCACTTCGTCATTTCCGACCAACCCTGATTGGAACAACTTCCCCCGCTATTGGAACAACACCTCCCGTTGACGGAACTGCATCCCCGTTGTTGGGTCAACTTCCCCCGTTGAATTAAAAACATCCGCTTTGACGGAACAACTTCCCCCGACATTGGAACACTTTATTGATTAGTTGATACAGTTGTTGATTAGTTAATTTATGAAGTTGTCGGCGGTAAGATTTTCGCGGTAAGTTGGGCTGCGGTAAGTTGAAATATAGAATGATGAATTATTAGAGACTGGAGAATAATTTTCCCAGTCCATCTCTAGAATGGGGAATTAATAAAGACTGGGGAATTAATAGAGACTGGGGAATTAATAAAGACTGGGGGATTATGTTTTCAACCCATCCGTGGGATGGGGAATTAATAGAGCCTGGGGATTTATTAGAGCAAATACGGTAGTTCAAAAAAATTTGCGTGAAGAACGCCAGAGCAAACGCTAAACTTTTGGCGCTCACCCAATTTTAGCCCCCCTGAAATCGACCCCCTAGCTACGCCCTTGCTATCTAGTCACTATCTACCAAGTCCCAATTCCTTCTTTCCCTTAATCCAGTTTTTATATTTGACAAAACTGCAAATTAATTTCTAAAAATCTGCAAAAATATTCTAATAAATATTTTAGATTGGAAACGAATCAATAAATACACACCGATTTATTTTGGCTAAAAATAGTGTTGTATTTCAAAAAATGTTTCAACAAATGGGAATGACTGAAGTACTAAATGTAATTTTATTTAAGAATAATTTCATCTTTGATTTTTAAATTCTGGGGAATTTTTGAATTAAAAATTAGTCATATTTGGGAACATTTTAAAAAGCGGAAGGACAGTGCTTAGGCGAAGGGTTCAAAAAATGTGTAGCAATTTCCATCATTTATCTCATATTTTTTTTCTTAAAGTTTTCTCCTTTATTTTTAAATATTAAGTTTTTATGTATTTTTCTAAAATTTCAGGGTAAAATAAAAATAGTTGATTCTTCTCCAGAATGTTTTAAAGCAATGCTGGAATATTTTTATAGTGGAGAAATTGATAAAAGTATTTTTTAAAGATAATTTTATTTAAAAAATTAAATTTTTGAAAGAAACAATTGAAAAATATTCCGAAGATTTATTTTCTGTTGCACATAAATACCAAGTAAAACAATTAATGGAAATTTGTGAAAATTACATGACTGCAAATATTGGTAGAAAATATGAATCATTTTAAATTTATTTTTTTTTATTTTAGTTGATGAAAACTTTAGCAAATTCTATCTTTTTGCTGAGTTCTATCATCTTCCAAAACTTGCAAAGGTAGATTATTTAATTTATTTTTAACTTGCGGATAATCTTAAATTTGCGGACTTTGTGAAAAATTTGGTTGGGCTGCTGTCCTTCGATCCAGAGCTCCTCTCCATACTGCGGCCTATGTAATCCGGGCGGCCATCCAACCAAAATTTGTTTTTTATTAGCGGCCGATTTTCTTTTTCCCTTGCTCTTAATTTTCTCCTTCGCTAACTACTTAGCGACAACTCTGTGGATTTCCTATTACCTTAAATTATATCTGTAAGGAACATTTATAAAATGTTCTATTTTAAAAAATCTTGAGAATTTTGGTGGATATAAACATTTTAAATATTCCAACAAATTCTACAGGCATGTGTTGACTTCCTTTCTTCTAATAAACAAAGCTTCCTTGTCAGTAAAGAATGGAAAGAATTTAAATCTCTTAATAAAAACTTTGCTTTTCGTTTACTCGAGTCATCAGCTTTAATCGAAGAAAGGCAAATTGAAAAGAAACAAGTTGTTAATGATTATGGTTGCTCGAATTGTGAACAGCGATGTTATTCTTCCCCTCGTTTTACACCTTATTCGCCTCGTTTTCATGCATGTTCACCTTCATATACACCTACATGAAAGTAGGTACTTCTAACATACTGCTTCTCTCTATTGCTGAGCTCGTGTTTGTTTCCAATTTTAACTTCAAATAATTTTTCTATAAATATTTTTTCTTGATGTCTAAATGAAAGAAATGTATACATTTAGCTTGCTCTTAAGTTGCATAATGGAATAAAGCTATATTATTATTTTTTTATATTTATCAACAAATTTTATGTTCTCAAATTTGATAAAAAAAAATAAACTAGGTATTAACATACTAGTAACCCTATTAACGGAAAGAAAGCTCAAATCATCTCATAATCATGTGTTGAGTTCCTTTCTCATAATACTTATTTGAACAAACAGCTGGGTTTTTATGTTCCTGTAAGCAAAGTAAAGCAGATGCTTTACTTTGAATAATGTTATACTTTACAATTATAGTTGATCAACCTTCTCTCCAAACATATCCACTAGCCCCCGTTTCTGTTGAAAATAAACGAATCCTTTTAGTATTTTTTTCCTCGGATTTCATTTCCAATTAAATTTGCTGGAAAAAAACAAGGAAAAAACTAAACCCTGTAAAAATTGTTTTAAATATATACCGTTTAAATCCAGCAAAAGTTTCATGATTTTTAACTTTTTGATTAAAAGAAATTAAAAAAATGATCAAGATTTAAAATTATTCTATGAGATTTATAAAATCAAAAATAGAAATGCCTTTTCAATTTCTCGGAGCAATTTCTTTTAATATTTTTTTCCAGGCATGTGTTAATTTCCTTTCTGTTAACAAAGTCTTTCTTATGAGCAAAGAATGGGAGGAATTTAAATCTTTTAACAAAGATTTGGCTATTCGTTTAATGGAAAAAAATATTTTTGATAGAAAAGGTAAAAACATAATATAGATTTTTTTATTAAGAATTCCAATTAATTGATAGTCACTATTTTTATGATTCCATAATCTTGATTAGAACTAATTTTTTCTTAATTTTTAAAACAGTCAAAGATTCTGGGTCAGTCATTCATTAATTGTTAGATTTACTAGTCTTGGAAAATTTTGATCTTGGACAGCTCTCTAAATGTTCATGAATAAAATTTTTAGGACTCCCATTTTTTATTAGAAATCAGTAGTCGAGGTTTAATCCGTTGGACACACTTGGATAGACAAAATATTAAAAAATTCTAACGAGTCTTGAATCCACTATAGATAACTTTGCAATATGTTAATTAGTTCTTTTAATTTTTAATTAAACATTTTCAAAAGAATTATTTGAAGATAGTAAATTTCAGAATCTTCAGACAAGAAGAAGGAAAGTTTTACAGTTAAGAGCATAAATGAAGACCAGGTAAAAAATAAGTCGAATTTTTTTAAAGGGATCCCAAACAAACTAATCTTCCTTATAAGTGCATTTATAATGAATACATATTAACTGCAAATGTAAGCAGTATTTTTCCGTTTTTTGAAATTATCTAACCTCAAGGACCGTGAAAACACTGGGTATCTTCTTGTATAATTTCTATTAAAATTTCAATTTTTAAAGTTAAAAACGTTGGAACAAGCTTTTCAAACAAGCTGTTACCCCGACGTTTGTATGAGAGCAGAAATTGCTAAGAACATTGGACTATCACAAAGAGTAGTTGAAGTATGGTTTCAAAATAAAAGACATAAGGAAAGACAAAGACTTCCTAAAATACAATATTGCTAAAGGGAATTCAAAATATTTCTTAAAATTCCATTTTGATTTAATCTCCTTAAATTTAACGAACTCATTTTTGAAAAGTTTTGGTCGGACAGATCAAGAAAAGTGTTGTTTTAATCATTTATTCTCATTTATTTTTGCAATATACAATTTATTTAATTATGTTTTAATAAAATATCTGATTTTTCAACTTTTCATTATAGAAAGATAGTAAGGAGGAGTGCTTCAAGAATTGATATTTAGAGAATCTATTGTGGATTTACTTGTGAACGATTAAAAATAGCATTTCTATATGGGGTGTTTGTTAAAATACAGATAATTGGGTTAAATACAGGTATTAAATGAAAGGAAGTATACGACAATATTCGAATAATATTTGTTGTATTGTTGGTTGTTTTTGAAGAAATTACAAAAAATAAAACTCCAGCTTGATTAATAAAAGGTATAATTGCCTAAAAATTAATTGAAAATACATTTTTTTAAGACTTAGCTCTCTCTTTACATAAATTTTTGGAGTAGTATGTAAGAGAAAGAGTTATTAGGCTGTGACTAGGAACATTTGCTTAGTGTTAGGTTCGAATTCAAATTTAAAAACGAATTGCTTTTTGACATAAATAGGTAAATTGGAAAAATAAAATTTTTGATTTGACTGATTACCAAAGATTACAGATCATTACAGTTATTTCGCCTTTCCTCTTTCGCCCTTTAAAATTTTTTTCGGCATAACCTGATATTAGAATTTTTTTCATTCTATTAGATTTTTAATGAAAATTTTTTTCTACTAATTATTTGTATTAGGGTTGTTCACGACCGGGTTTAAAACCGGAATTTTAGAGATTTTTCCAAAAATTAAGTTTTAATAAAATTTTAAAAATCGGAAATTCATAAAAATGAGTGATTTTTTAAAAATTCCCCAAAAATAAAACCCGAATTTGACCAAAACGCAAAACCGAAAACCGGGGGTATCGGTTAATAACCGATAGTGAACACCCATAATTTGTATGAGAAAAATCTTACCAAAATAATCAAAACTTTTGTTAAAAGTTTATTCAATCTTTTTAAGTTTCCATTAAGATTAGTGTTTAAATTGACATATCTAACCATTTTAAATCCACAAACAAATATTATTAAATATGAAGATACTTCAATTAAAGCAATAGGTAATTGTGACAAAACATTTACCTTTTATTTGAAAATATTTGGTACTTTTCCGTTATGCCACACCCCCCTATGAAAATTCACAAAATTTTCGCCTGGGGCGCTGAAATAAAGAAAAATATCTCCTATTGGTCTTATTAATTTCTCATAATTTTCGCCTTCGGTGCTAAAGAAGGAAGAAGTCTGGCTTCTTAACCTTTCAAAATTAAAATTAACCTTTCAAAATTAAATCTTTTAACAAAGATTTGGCTATTCGTTTGATGGAAAAAAATATTTTTGATAGAAAAGGTAAAAACATAATATAGATTTTTTTATTAAGAATTCCAATTAATTGATAGTCACTATTTTTATGATTCTGTAATCCTTTGATTAGAAGTCAAGGCCGGTCATTCCGAGACCGAGATCGGGAAATGGGCGAGGACCTCGGCCTCGGCGAAGCCTCGACCTCACGCAACCCTAATTAGAACTAATTTTTTTTTTAATTTTTAAAACAGTCAAAGATTTCTGATTGTGCACTTATAATGAATATTAACTGCAAATGTAATCAGTATTTTTCCGTTTTATTGAAATTATCTAACCTCGAGGACCGGGAAAACACTGGGTATTTTCATGAAAAACCTAGTAATGGATCTCTCTTTACATAAATTTTTGGAGTAGTATGTAAGAAGTATGTAAGAAATTGTCATTTAATCCCCCTTAATCCCAACAAATCCTTCTTAATCCACCCAAATTTGCCGATATCCTTCTTGATCCAGCATTTAATTATATTTATTAATTGATATTTATGTCAATAATAAATTTATTAATTTAATAGAACTCATAATAACATTAGTTTTAAACATTCTTTACGTAAACTTTACGTAATACTGGTTTTACGGTATTCTCGTGATTTTTTCTAGTGGTTTTTGCCTCTTCATAGCGTTTTAAAAATATTTTTAAAAGGGCAATTATTAAATATTTTGTAGTTTATTTAAAGCTTAATCGAATTTAAGAGAGGAATTGCCATATGACTGTGAAAAAAGTTAAACTATTAAAGGGCATTTTTTTATAAAAAAATTTATAATTTAAAAAGATGCGCCGCCTTTAATTTTGGGACGCGGAGCTATGAAAGAATCCCGGAGCTAAGAATTGAACTAATGATTCTAAATTATATGGAAGCATTCTTAAAAGATAAAATAACTAATGTTCTTTATAAATTAATTAATTAAAAAGTACTGTTAAACATTATTTGAAAAAATACAAATTTTTGTACAGTATTCTCATCCTTTTTCAAGAATCGAAATATAAAAAATATCTAGGATTCTTTAAATTTATTGTGGATTTACTTGTGAACGATTAAAAATAGCATTTCGATATGGAGTGTTTGTTAAGATACAAATAATTGGGTTAAATACAGGTGTTAAATGAGCAGAAACAAAAATTAATATTCGAATAATATTTGTTGTATTATTGGTTGTTTTTGAAGAAATTGTAAGAAATAAAACCCCAGCTTGGTAAATAAACGGTACAACAGCCTATTTAAAATAAAAAAATTTAATGTTAAAGGAAAAAGGCAGAGGGGTTATTTACTAGTCTCTAATCAGGCCCAATAAAAATGATGGCGGCATCTAAAGCGTTGAAGGGGTCTAAATGGTGTGAGAGACTATGAGCTAAGTTATCACTTTTTTGTGTATGTATATGAATGCGTATAATTAACTAGTGACCGGCAAAATCGTATTTGCGAAATCGTACCATACTCCGTAACTCTTGCAAAATTTCGCGCGGGATCCCGTCCCGCGCCAGTCACTATAATTAACCTAAAAGTTAACTTATTTCTTTTGTAAATAATAAAGAAAAGTCCAAAGATGAGGAAATACAATAATAAAGGATAAAAACGATATACCTAAAGAGAAAATAAAAATATTTTTTCTTACCAAAATAATCAAAACTTTTGTTAAAAGTTTATTCAATCTTTTTAAATTTCCATCAAGATTAGTGTTTAAATTGACATATCTAACCATTTTGAATCCACAAATAATTATTATTAAATATGCAGATATTTCAATTAAAGCTGTAGGTAATAGTGACAAAACATTTATCTTTTTTTTCAATTAAAAAAAGTAAATTTAATTTAAAATAGGTATGTATTATATCACCGTTTCCATTTTATATTGAATAAAAGGCCATGTTTTGTTCAAATTATCAAAATATTTAATACCTCCATTAGAATATGGGATAATAAATAAAAACATATTCAAAATATAAAATAATATTACGAATAAAGATATGGACAGCATAAATAGATAAAAACGGAATTTTATTTTTTTATTCCTTATAAATATTTATGTTAGGAGAGATTAATTTTACACATTTACCTATTCAAAACTAAATATCTATAAATAAATTGAACACACAATCCATGTGAACTTGAATAAGCAATAAATAGCCAAACAAGTAAAACAATATTGCATATAAACGGATCAAAATTTTCTTTCAAAAACCATATCAAAATTCCATTTGGGATAATATGAATTGTATTCCCCTCTGTATCCGTTATATAATACTTTAAATAATTATAAAAATTGGCATTAAAAAGGGTTAAGCGATATCACGATTCGAGAATAGTAAACAAATCCTGATACCGATTCTATTTTAGAATTGAACAAGATGGGGTTTCCAAGGGTGGCCCCCTTTTTTTCTTAAGAATGTACATAATGGTCAATTCTTTCCGTCCTGAATTTACTACCAATACTATATGTATGTAAGTATTGGTATTACTGACTAGTATTTATTGTTATCTTGATAACGTATAACTCTAATATAAAGTTTTTTTTGGAAATGTTTTTTAAATCAAAATTTTCTTCTAGAATTATTCGAATATATTTTTTAAAATCCTATTGTTTTTTTTGTTTAATTTTTATAATTCACTATTCTATGTTTCTAACCACTTGAACAAACAATTGAACAATCAACATTAAAATATCCAAAACACAATTTTGTATCAGAATTCGACTGTGTGTTTTCATTTCTTTTGGTGTTTTAAAAATAATTAAAATAATCAGAAGAATATTTAAAGGAAAACCAATTAATAAACAAACAAAATAATCTAATTTAAATAAAATATCAAGTATATCCAAGGACATTTTTTTGAATTTTTTAATTTTAAAAGTTGTATAATAAAAATAATAATTTATTATTAAATATTTTCTTTAATTATAAAGTACAGTTGTCTGCCATTTAAAAATTTTATTTATCATGTCTTTAAAAATACAAAAAATATTTGTGAGAAAATTTTGTTTATTTAAAATTAACAAATAAATTCTTAGATTAAATATTTTTTAATTTAATATATTTATTTAATAAATATGTATAGCAGGGATCGCGCCGACCCGATTCACGATTCCCGAAAATCGTGAATTCACGACGATTTTTGGCTCGTGAATTCCCGATTCACGAAAATCGTGAATTCGAATTTCTCGTGAATTCCCGATTCACGAAAATCGTGAATTCGAAATTCTCGTGAATTCACGTTCCCGATTCACGACATTTTTCTGTAACATCGGGAAATAATCGGGAATTTTTATTAATCATGGGAGCTAAAAAAGGAAGAAATATTGTGACTTTGACTTCAAAAATTCTTCAAATTTTCGCCTGCGGCGCCAAAAAAGGAAGAAGGCTGGTGACTTGTTCTTCAAAAATTCACAAATTTTTCGCCTGCGGCGCTGAAAATAGAAGAAATCTGGCTGCTTGAGCTCCAAATTTCAAAAAATTCTCGCCTGCGGCGCTGAATATGGAATAATTATGGATTTAGAGATAATTATGGATTTAGAGTCAAAATACCTCTCGTACTTTGACATTAAATTTTTTAAGGAAAAGTGAAAGGAATATTTATAATTTCTCCCCGTTTTCCTTTTGTTGGTCGATGGTTAAGTGGTTAGTTTGACTGACTTCACTCACTTGTATGTTTTGGCAGTGATGGGTTCGAATCTAGGGCCTGATTTGAGGCGTAGAAAATTTTTTTTTATCAAAAATAAATGTTTTTAAACTAGGATTTTTATTTTTAATTTTTAAATTTATTTTTTTATAAATAATTTAGACTTGAAAAACATTAAAAATTTTAATTTAATCATGAATTTTTCAAAATTTTCGCCTCCGGCGGTAAAAAAGGAAGAAATTTGGCTATTGGCCTTCCAAATTTTTCAAAATTTTCGCCTGCGGCGCTGAAAAATGGAAGAAATCTGACAATGGGACCTCCAAAATTCTCAAAATTTTCGCCTGCGGCGCAGAAAGGGATTTGATGGAAAATAGAGGCGTGTCGGGTTTTGAAAAATATTACTATGTCGCTTAAATATCCGTTAATCAATTAGGAACATCTAGTACATCTAACCCCGAGTAATTCTAACCCCCAAAAATGGCAAAATTCCCGAATTCCCGAAAATTCCCGAAAATCGTGAATTCCCGACGATTTTTGGCTCGTGAATTCCCGTTTCACGAAAATCGTGAATTCAAAATTTTCGTGAATTCCCGATTCACGAAAATCGTGAATTCGAAATTTTCGTGAATTCCCGATTCACGAAAATCGTGAATTCGAAAATTTCGTGAATTCACGATTCCCGAAAATCGGGAATTTGATTTTCTGTCGGCGCGTTCCCTGATGTATAGCATGTGAAAAGAGAAAAGGATTAATTGAGGGGTGTGGGGCAATTAATTAGGTAAAAAATTTTTAAAAAAATTTTTTTTAAAGGATAAAAAGGTTCAGGTTAATTTTATCTTAAATTTTGATCAAAATTAGATTAATTTAGAGCTCTTTAAAAAATAATTAGAGATAGACAGAACACAAATAAAATAATTAATTTCTTCTTTTTCGAAGACTAAATTAAATTATTTAACAATAAAAATTATAATTTTCTTAGTTGCAAATGTTTAAATGAAAATAAATGAAGAATTCAATTATATAAGTTTCACGTTTATTTATACACTCTGTCACAAAAGTTTAAGCACCCACAAATTTTTATAAAAAATGGACATAAATATATTCGAAATTAGATAAATTTTTAGTTTATTTAAAGTTTTCTTACATATATTTTGTTTTTTACTTTTAATTTAAAAAAATTCAAAAAATAAAAATAATTTTTTTGTTAAATAAATATTTAAATAAACTTGAAACTGAATAACATTTAATTCAAAACACCTTCAATTATGTGCTGCACAATTTGTCTTAGTTTACAATTTTCTAGTCCCAAGGGCGTAGGTATAGCTAGATTTTAATGTACCGTATATGCTCTAATAATTACCCTCTCTTAAATAATTACCCCCTTTAATAATTATCCCCTCTTTTTCCTACAAAAATTTTAAAAATATTAAAAAAGTCATTGTCAATTTTAATTATTGAAACAGTTTATTAAATAATATTAAAAAATAAATAGATTTTCTCCTCGATATATTGAGATATACACCAAATTTAGCACTCCTCTCGATTAATTACCCCCTCCAGCGAAAGGTCGAAACAATAATTACCCAGGGTAATTATTCGAGCATTTACGGTAACTTTAATTAAGAATTGATTTACTATTTTTAAATGAATAAAGAGATGTCTAAAGTCTTTACTATTTATTTTTAAGTAGAGACCATAATAATCTCCACCACATAATTATATCAAAGTATCAAAGTGTTTATACATATGTACACATGTATGAGAAAATTATGTAGAAGTTTCTTAACTGTGTGAAAAAGTTGTTTATCTTTTAAAAAATACAAAAAATATCTGTGAGAAAATTTTGTTTATTTTAACATGGAAAATAAAATTTTTTAAAATTTTATTATTTAATAACGTTTTGTTTGTGAATTTAATTACTAATTTAAAAATAGGTATGTACAAATAAAATCTCGATTCGGATATTTGTTACGGTTCAAGGTATCTCGTCATTTCAAGTAACCTTAGTCAAAACATTGATAAAATTATTTGTTCAGATGACCTAGAAAAATGAAAAAGGGGGCAGTTATGCTTCCAAGTTGTGTGACCTAATGTTGTATTTTCTGCTGAAGGGTAAATGAGAGAGAGAATTTGCAACATTTGGACATACGATAAAAATGGACCATCGCTTCACTTTTTAATAATCCATATATTCTTTCAGCCATTCTTAAGAAATATTTTTTAAATAAAATTAAATTTAGGTAAAATCATCATACAAATTTGCAATATGTTTTCAGATGTAACAAAAGTAATTATTTTAAATTATAGTGATTATTTAAAATCTGGGTTCCGATATCAAATTTTTAAAAATCCGCAATTTTGAGCTAAATTTATTTTAAATTATTTAGTTAGAGTTAATTAATTGCCACATAGAATGGAAAATACATGATTTTGTTAAACACGAAAAATATATGGAACATGGCCAATTTCTAACGAGTATTTGTTTCAATTAAGTTATTAATTTATATCCCCTCCAGGTAAACAATTTTACAATCCGAAATGTCCTTCTGTTAAATGGGAATTACGTGCTTACCTGAATACCACACAACGTATGTTAATGTACTCGGAGACTCCGGATATAAAGGCAGGGTTTAGGGACGTTTTTAAATAAAATAATTGGAGATTTCACCCAAAAATACAATGGGGATAGAGCATATCATAACCCAACCCTTAAAAGTGCTTTTATAACCTGAATCGATATTTACATATGATATAAAAATAAAATTTAAAAATTATTAGTTAATTCAAACAATCTTGTTTCACTAGTTCAAGTGGGCCTTAAAGATTCGGATGACGCTCTAAAAGCTAAATTTACTATTGGTATAAAAAATAATGGCGGAAAAGTGAATTGTTGCTCGTATGTTAATTTTTAACTGAATAGTATAAGCTAAAGATTGAGAAAGGGTTAACCTGATTTCTGACTATATCTTGATTTTTTGCTCACTTAAAGATACATAAGTATTTAGCCAGAGGCCGGAAAAAATCTAAAATTTTACTTGTAGGACCAAAAATTTTTATCTTGAATTTTGTATTAGGAGGTTAAGTCTTGAGTTCGCGTTTTGGAGAATTTTCGATCTTAGACGTCTCTATTTTTTACCCACCAATAACAGTTATAATTTTCTTGTTTTGTCGTTTATTACCCAAATTGTATGGTTTGGCAACTGTCTCTGTAATTTTCATTAAATCCCCCACAAAAGTATCTTGTCTTAATTTATTTTCTAAAATTTCAATAGCGCTACAACAAGTTTTAAACATCAGTTAGAATCAGATAAATATAGTTTATCCAAAATAGCAAAGCCTGACCGTAAGTTTTTTGGTTTTAAATTTTCAGAAAGGCTAAAGTAATTTTGTCTTGTAGGCCCTTTAACGATTTTTTGTAATGTTGAATTTATGCCTTATAAATTAAAATTAGAAAATGAATTTGAGGACTTTGCGACACCGAAAACTTCATTTATAGATATTTTTAATAAAGAAATATTTACTGATTGTGTTTTTGAGATAAGTTTTTTTAAAAATTATCTCTTAATTTATCGTTTTGTCTGGGCTGTCTATTTGTGATAAAAAAGTTTTTTGATACCCGGATCACGGTTCTAAAGTGTTCCAAGAACGGATTCTAACGAAGAATAGTTGGGATTTTTTAATATCCTGGGAAACTTACTAATTACTCAGTAATAGAATCCTTGGATTGCTTCTGATAAGAGGGTGGGTCTGGTCAGATTATTAAGGGTCTGCGATAGAATGTCACCGGAGTCCATTATCAGGAATCTGTCTTTTTCATACCCGTTACTAGGAACCGACATTAATTAGGGCTGAAGAAATTTTAATAAAAATATTTTTTCTTAAATTGGAGATGAAAAAATAAATGCACATAAATGTATTTTGGCTAACTACAGTATTGTATTTCAAACAATGTTTGAACAAAAATATATGGAAGAAGCACAAAATGTTAACATAACATTTAATTATTTTAATTAAAATAAAATTTTAGGGTAAAATAAAAATAGTTGATTCTTCTCCAGAATGTTTTAAAGCAATGCTGGAATATTTTTATAGTGGAGAAATTGATAAAAGTATTTTTTTTAAATAATTTTTTGTTAAATTAAAATTTTAAAGAAACAATTGAAAAATATTCCGAAGATTTATTTTCTATTGCACATAAATACGAAGTAAAACAATTAATGCAAATTTGTGAAAATTATATGTCTGCAAATATTGGTAGAAAAATAATTTTAAAATTTTATTTTTAATTTTTTTTCTAAAAAAGATGCTGAAAACTTTAATGAACGTTGCAATTATGCTGAATTTTATTGTCTTTTGAAGCTTGAAAAGGTTGAAAATAAATTTAAAAAATATTAAACATAAAAGGCCTTCCTTTCTAAAATCCCAAAATTTTTGACTGCGACGCTTAAAAAAGGAATAGGATCTTTTGTTAAGAGCTTTTTTAAGCTCCTTCTCTTTTTTATAACAGTGATACATATTGCTTCCTCGAACATTATTCCCGAGACCTTCTCCTTCATCAGACAACCTTCACTACTTAACTGAAAATTTCGGTTCGGATGAAAAAAATAAATATAGAAATTGTCAAATTTAAAAATATAAGGGTCTGAAATGGTCATACTATTAATATTTAAATTCTGTATTTTAACAACAAATACAGATTAAAATTTGAAAGTTGTTATATCAAATTTTTTATCATTTCCATTTTAGGCTTGTTTCAATTATTTTACTGTCAATAGAGAAACTTTTCTACGCAAAAAAGAATGGAATGAATTTAAAATTAATAACAAAGATCTCGCTTTTCGTTTATTAGAAGAAAAACGAATTTTTGGGAGAAAACTTGGTAAAAGAAATAAAATAAAATAAGGGACTTTAATAAGAAAATAAAATTGTGTACGTAAATTAAGTAAAATCTTTAAAAAAATTAAAGAGAATAAAAGGTGTTAAATAGTTTAATTTGGAGCAGGCCAAGTATCGCAACCCCTAGGTACCGCAGAGCTATAACCTCGTTCAAAATTGTCAAATTCGGGACGCCGAGTATGGTTTGATAAAGATAGTCGAGGCGCATCGGACAATCGTGTGTCACTGTCGACAATTGGTGTCGCTGTCATTAGAAATGTCACAAATTTAGTTGTCGCTTAGTGGAATACAATCCTATGTCAATGTCGCAATCGCGATTGACACTCGGACATCGACATTTAATGTCAATGTCGTTTAGTGGAATAGGCCCCTGGGCATACCGGATTCGACAATTATGAACGAAATTATAGCTCTGTGGTACCTTTGGGTGTACTCATTTAATTTTATTTAAATGTTAAGGGAAGCTTTTATCGAGGTTTTAATACCGTATTTCTAATATTAGCAGCGTGCTTCTATCTTTAGATCCCTCATAGGGTGCTTCTATTAGAGACCGTGCTTCAATTAGAAGAAATATGGTATATAATTTAGTTAAATATTAATTTTAGGTTCTCCAAACAAAAAAGTTAAAGAAGTAGCAATAAGATATACAAAAATTCAGGCAAATAAAAATTTATTTTAAATTAATTGAACAAAAATTCAAAAAATTTTTTTTAATTTTTTGATAATTTAAGTTCTTATTTAAAAAATTTTTCAATTTTAAAGAAAGAAATTTTGGAAAGTATATATAATATTTCAAGTTATATCACTAATTATCAAAGAGAAGATTTGGCAAGACAAACGGGACTTTCTGCCAAACAAGTTTGTAATTGGTTTCAACAGCGAAGAATGAAATCTAAAAGAGATTCAAGGAGAAATTAATTTTTGGGAAATATTGAACGGAAAAGAAAATTTTTTTGAAAAATAAACATTCAAATTAAATTGAAAACAAACACATTAACCTTTTTATTCAACAAAATTTAATTAAAATATTTTTTCTCATTTATTGTCTTCGTTAGTTCTAATTAGAGTTGGTCTAGGTCGAGGCCTCGCCGAGGCCGAGGTCTAATATAAAACCTTTTGGCTCTATCATCAAAAAAGCGAATTAGTTTTTTTAAATGCTATGTATTTCCCTATTTTTCAAAGTTATTTGATTTTTGTTGTAATGAAATGGAGAAAATACTAAATGGAAGGGCAAAAATAAACTGAATATAAACTTTTTTTAAATTTATGTAAAAAATCTCTTCTTTTGTCTGGGTATTCTGGCTGAATAAAATTAACCCATTATATATACATATAAATCTGACAACTTTGTTTACTTACATTTTTTCGTTTTATATGTATTTTGCTATTTTGCGTAATCATTCCATTTTTATATTTTTTAGATTTACCTCCAATTTATCTTCAGTTTTCATAATTTTTCTGATTTATAAAAATTTAGTAAAATATTTTTATGAAAATATAACTTTTTAACAATCATTTCAAAAAATATTTTTTAACAAAGTTAAATATTCACAGGCTTGACAAAAATGTTTTCGGATGTAACAAAAGTAAATATTTTTAAAAATTTATACCTATACTAAATCAGGGATGCTATCCGTACTTATACATATTGGAAGTATTGTACAAAATAATGAAAATACTCATTTGTGAGAGAAATAGTATAAGAGATTTGAGCGAGATTTGATTAAATTTTTCAAATGTGTCTTATAAATCAGACATTTTTACTTAAACTTTACATTTTCTCGATAACATCCCTGTACTAAATTGACCAATTTAGATGGATTCGCTTACTTGTGAAATAGAATGGAAAGTATATAATTTTGGTAAACATGAGCAATTTATGAAAGATGGCCAATTTTTAACGAGTTTGTGTTTTTTGTAAAATTATATTTAAAAATAAATTTTAACTAAAATCAAGGCAAACAATTCTATAATCCAAAATGTCCTACTGTTAAATGGGAATTATGTCTTTACACAACTAATTCTCGCGTGGAAGGATATGGTCCTCATTGTTATACTACTTACTATGCAAGCAATTCTGTTTCTCTTGTTCTAGTAGGGCTCAAAGACATGAATGATTCGTTGAAAGCTAAATTTAATATTTATATATTGGGTGATAATGGAAATAAATCATCTCTTTGTGGGAGGTATGTTCATTTTTAGTTTGTAAATTAATGGGTTTGTTCGGCGTATATCACCCTTTCCAAGGCACTAAAACAGGGCATAGCAACTCAACAATAAGGAAAAATATAGGGGAATAATTTTAAAACAAAAGAATAGTTAAAATTTCAAATAAAATGCTTTATATTTTTCACTAGTACATATAACTAAAATAAGCAAAACGTGATAAAAATAAATTAATAATAAAGTCCGTTAAGAAAGTATAAGACCCCCCTATTTTTTGCTGTTACTCATATATCCAACAGGCTAAATGAAGCAAAATTTGGCTCTGGTCTAGTTTATGAGTCCAATGACATTTTATGAGTCCAATGAAAGTTTATGAGTCCCATGACAGTTTATGAGTCCGATCAAAAGTTTATGAGTCCAATGAAAAATACAAATTATAAAATATAAAAATACAAATGTATTTTTATTAGTGTTTCAACGGAACGGAAAAAACAAATCCGATTTAAGTTCCGGATCCCGGACTTTCTCTTGGTTCCCAAATACCCTAATACACGTTCAAATTTCAAAACTCGAATATTAATTCCCCACCCTCTATTAATTCCCCATGCCACGGATGGTTTGAAAAAATAATTCCTCGGGGGAATTAATCGAGCAAATACGGTACTTAAGGCATTTACAAAGGTTCAGTGATTACTAAATCACCTTACGACAAGCATTAAATACTAAAGAAAATTGACCATTACGAGATGGTCTCAGGAAGTAGGAAAAATATGATCCGGGCACTCCTTCAAAAATATGATCCGAGCACTCCCCAAAATTTTCATTGGACTCATAAAATTTCATTGGACTCATAAAATGTCATTGGACTCATAAGCTAGACCAGAGCCCAAAATTTTTATACATGGTAGATATCAGGTAAATATAAGGATAGAGAAAGTTTCAAAAAGATTACTTTTGTTTTAAATTTTTTTTTTCAAAAAATTGAGTGTTAAGAAATTATAAGACCCCCATGAATTCTCATACTAGAAATATTAGAAAAATTTTACAAAAATCCCTGTGAGCATTTCCATCAATATCAAGTAGAAAAGCATAAAGAACGAAGTCTGTAAATATCTCCTTCGTTGATTATCTCAAAACCCGAAAATCAACGGAAAACGGGGTTACAGTATTCAAAAAATATTTTGACCCCCTTAGGGGTTGTATAACAATTTTATTTTTAGCCCAACAGAAAGAGCAGAAAATTTGCTACAAAATACAATTGCTCATATCCAGGGGAAAAATCTTACCATAGAGGACTCGTCGGTTAAATTTAAAAATTTGAAAATATAACAATTTATGGGGTAATTTGAGTGAATTTATTTTTCTATTCCTTTAACCCATGGTTCCTCAATGGGAGAATTTTTCCCCTGGATATGAGCAATTGTATTTTGTAGCAAATTTTCTGCTCTTTCTGTTGGGCTAAAAATAAAATTGTTATACAACCCCTAAGGGGGTCAAAATATTTTTTGAATACTGTAACCCCGTTTTCCGTTGATTTTCGGGTTTTGAGATAATCAACGAAGGAGATATTTACAGACTTCGTTCTTTATGCTTTTCTACTTGATATTGATGGAAATGCTCACAGGGATTTTTGTAAAATTTTTCTAATATTTCTAGTATGAGAATTCATGGGGGTCTTATAATTTCTTAACACTCAATTTTTTGAAAAAAAAAATTTAAAACAAAAGTAATCTTTTTGAAACTTTCTCTATCCTTATATTTACCTGATATCTACCATGTATAAAAATTTTGGGCTCTGGTCTAGCTTATGAGTCCAATGACATTTTATGAGTCCAATGAAATTTTATGAGTCCAATGAAAATTTTGGGGAGTGCTCGGATCATATTTTTGAAGGAGTGCCCGGATCATATTTTTCCTACTTCCTGAGACCATCTCGTAATGGTCAATTTTCTTTAGTATTTAATGCTTGTCGTAAGGTGATTTAGTAATCACTGAACCTTTGTAAATGCCTTAAGTACCGTATTTGCTCGATTAATTCCCCCGAGGAATTATTTTTTCAAACCATCCGTGGCATGGGGAATTAATAGAGGGTGGGGAATTAATATTCGAGTTTTGAAATTTGAACGTGTATTAGGGTATTTGGGAACCAAGAGAAAGTCCGGGATCCGGAACTTAAATCGGATTTGTTTTTTCCGTTCCGTTGAAACACTAATAAAAATACATTTGTATTTTTATATTTTATAATTTGTATTTTTCATTGGACTCATAAACTTTTGATCGGACTCATAAACTGTCATGGGACTCATAAACTTTCATTGGACTCATAAAATGTCATTGGACTCATAAACTAGACCAGAGCCAAATTTTGCTTCATTTAGCCTGTTGGATATATGAGTAACAGCAAAAAATAGGGGGGTCTTATACTTTCTTAACGGACTTTATGCCTGGGCACTATTAAAATTAAATTGAGAATTAGCGCTGCAGGCGGTCCAAGATAAAGAAAGAATAATTAAGGATAATCAAATGAAGGTTGATAAAAATAACATTAAATAATTAAAGATATCATTTAAATTTGTAGGAAAATTGCATTAGATTTTAAAAATGAATTAGAATCAGATAAATATTCATTTACCAAACCAAAAACGGCTAACAGTATGTTAAATTAATAATTTTTTGAATAATTTTGATTTTTAGATCCCTTAACAATTTTTTGCGAGGTTGAATTTGTGCCTTATAACTTAAAATTAGAAGATGAATTTGACGATTCTTTAACAACAAAGAATTCATTTATAGATATTTTTAAGAAAGGAATACTTACTGACTGTGTTTTTGAGATAAGTTGTTTACATATTACACCCTTTAATTTGATTGTCGGCCTATTAACTCCGAACCAGAGATGCGTCGAAATAAAAATATCTTCGAAATTCGGAAATCGAAAATCGAAAGAAATCCAAAAATATCGAAATCGAAAATCGAAATTTTATTTAAAAATTCGAAAATCGGAAATCGAAAATCGAAAGAAAAAAACGTCGAAAATCGAAAATCGGAAATCGAAAATCGAAATTTTTTAAAATAACTAAAAGTGTATTAAACAATCCGCAATATGGAGATATAAGGGTTAATCTTGAGATATAAGGGGATTCCATGGATTAAGGATAGTCTTAAGGGATATCAGTGATCGGAGGGATATGTATACAAGATTAGGGGATTGATATTCTACATACCCCTTGATACCCGTGATATCCCATCCACCTATATCTCTCTTATTAGTATAAGGCAAATGGATTAATTGAGAGGCTCGGGTGAAAAATCAATGATAATATTATTTAGGTGGATTTGGGAAGATTAAGGGGGATATTATATGATATCAGGCGAATAAGAGGGATATCAAGTGATTACGAGAGATTCGGGCGGATTATCGTGGGATTTGGGTGGCTTAAAGGGAAATCGTTTTATTTACATAATATATATGTGATTCTCGTGATCCTCCTATCCATTATTCTTATTCCTCCATACTTTTAACCCTTTTTTAGCGCCGCAGGCGAAAATTTTGAGAATTTTGGAAGATCCTTAAGCCAAAAACTTCCATTTTCAGCGCCGCAGGCGAAAATTTTGAGAATTTTGGAAGGCCAAGTAGCCGAAAATCTTAAAAGAAAAGATAATGCAATTTTGCAAAAAAATCGAAAATCGAACGAAAATCGAAAAAACTAAAATTATCGAAATCGAAAATCGAAATTTCATGAAAAAATTCGAAAATCGGAAATCGAAAATCGAAAGAAAAAAACGTCGAAAATCGAAAATCGAAAGTCGAAAATCGAAATTTCGACGCATCTCTGCTCCGAACCAGACGTGCACGAAACGTTTCGTTTCGTTTCGTTGTTTCGTTAGTTTCGTTATGTTTTTTCCTGTTTCGTCTCGTTTCGTGACGAAACAGTTTTTAATTCGTTTCGTTTCGTTTTGTTAACGAAACACCTGTGTTTCGTTAACGAAACTTTGACGATTATTTTTTGATTTTTTTTCAGAAAAATGGCTAGCAATAGCAAATACAATAATTATTTTAAATTTGAAAAAAATAAAATTTCTTGCCAACAAGAACACTGTGACTATTTTTATGCACCAAAAAATCAATATGGGTTTCCAACAACTTCTTTGCGTAAACATTTAGAGCGTAGGCATCCATCAGTGTTTTCCGAGCTCCTCCAATCCGAAAAATCAGAAAAAGAGATGGATGAACGAGCAGAAAAACTTAAACAAACAAGTTTGAAGAGGATATTTTCTGTTTCTGCCGGTTCGGCTTCAACTTCCCAAGCAATGACATCAACAAAACAACCAAAAATTGAAGATGTATTTAGTAAGAATTTATCCGTTTTTAATATTTATAAATTTTTATCTAAGAACAATGGGCAGCCGACGGCGAAATGACTTTAAAAGTTAATAGAGCAGTGATTTCTTTGATATGTACTGCAGGTCTTCCATTCTCTTTCGTTGAAGAGCCGGGCTTCAAAAATTTACTACATATTCTGCAACCACAATATAAAATCAGGTTTTAATTAAAGGCTTTATGTAACTTGCATTTAAGATCAAGAAACTTTTTCGCATACGAAGAATTGCCAAGAATGTATGAAAACATGGTGGATGTTGTGAAAAAAGATGTTTTTTCTGCCCCTTTTGTTTCTTTATGTATTGATTCGTGGTCATCAGAGGAAAGCACGCATTCCTTACTTGGCGTGACTTGTCATTTTCTTAAAGAAAATTTTGAACCTAAACATGTTTTACTTGCTGCATCGCCTATTAAAGGAAGTTCTATTGCTGATGCAAAAGTTCTATTGCTGATGCCTTCTATTGCTGATGCAAAGGCTCAGGCAGCTGGGGTTAGTTAATATAATTGATAATCAAATATTTTTAATTTATATTGTTAAAGCAAGTGACCGAGTATTTGAACACACCTAGATTTGAAGGACGTTCTGCTGATTTCTGGAAAAATTCTATAAATGTTGCAAAGTTTCCTCTTCTCCTACCGCTTGTTCGCAAATACCATTCAGCACCAATGTCTTCTTCAGAGTGCGAACGAGTTTTTTCAGTTGTAAAATATATTCTGGATGATCGCAGAAAAACCCTTACTATGGAAAATCTCGAAAAACAATTGTTTTTGCATGAAAATTTATTAATTTACGGATTTAATATCGAATAACTGAGAAAATAAACATGCTTTTAGAAAATTAAAATGTTTCGTTTTGTTTCGTTTCGTTTCGTTAAATTCTCGTCGTTTCGTCTCGTTTCGTTAACGAAACGATTTTTAAAAAATTTTGTTTCGTTTCGTTTCGTCCGAAAAAATTTTGGGGTTTCGTGCACGTCTGCTCCGAACTGGTTTATTGGATAAAGAATAGAAATGGCTCCCCGACTTTTTGTCAACGGACTTTCCGTCAATGGACTTTACGTCAATACTTTTCGTCGGCGCGCTGCTAAAATGTCCTACCCCCAAAATGTCCTATTGAACAAAAACCCCCAAAATGTCCTTATGAATAAAAACCCCCAAAATGTCCTCCCCCAAAATGTCCTACCCTGAAAATGTCCTAATGAATAAAAACCCCCAAAATGTCCTAATGAACAAAAACCCCTAAAATGTCCTCCCTCAAAAATGTCCATCTCAAAATGTCAAATATATTAAAATATTCAATTTGTCGAACTCAAAATTAAAAACAAATAGGTCACGTTTTTCTGAACATGAAGTTGGTTCGAGAAAAGATATAGAAATTTTTCCGGAAAATGATTTCCGGAAATTATCGAAAAATAACTTACTGAAAATTCCGGAAAATGGCTTCCGGAATAGTACAGATTTTTCGGAAAACATTTTCCGGAAAACATTTTCCGGATTTTCCGGAAAACATTTTCCGGGTTTTCCGGAAAACATTCTCCGGGTTTTCCGGAAAACATTTTCCGGGTTTTCCTGAAACCTTTTTTCCGGATTTTAAATTAAAATTACCCGAATTTAAAGAAGGGATGGGGTAGGACATTTTCTGGGTAGGACATTTTAGGGGAGGACATTTTGGGGGTTTTTGTTCATTAGGACATTTTGGGGGTTTTTATTCACTAGGACATTTTGGGGGAGGACATTTTAGGGGAGGACATTTTGGGGGTAGGACATTTTGGGGCGCAGCCCTTTTCGTCAATGGACGGACTTTTCATCAATAAATGATCGCTTTTAAAAAATTTAGGAAATTAATCGGCCTGTTCAAAGCCACAAATAACTAAATTATGTGCCCAATTTTGTATAAGATTCCTTATTTCTTCAAATACTCTCAAATAACCTATGCGGCGTCGGCGAGGCGCTTGTGCAAAACCCCGCGCTTCGCGCGGGGTTCAAAGGGCACAAATTCAGTAAAAAATATATATGTGCCACTTACATGCAGTGAATGTAACCCATTTAATATATATGTATGAGGAAATTAAGACACTTTTAGTAATATATAAATGTATTATTTATTTCCTTGGCTTTTAATAAGTGATTTTTAAGTAACCTCAGGGAGATCATTTATATAGACAAGAAAAAGAAGTGAGCCGAGGACTGACCCCTGGGGTACACCTGATTTGATTTCGTATGAAGGGGAGAAACTTTCCCCAATTTTTACCCGAAAGGTCCTATTAGTGAGAAAGTCTTCAATCCAACTTAAAAGTTTTCCACTAATACCTAGATTTTCTAACTTATCATTTTGTTAAATTAATTATTTTCGAATTGAGTAATAAATAAATTACTTAATATATTTATATTTTAAATCGGAGATGTAAAAATAAATGCACATAAATGTATTTTGGCTAACTACAGTATTGTATTCCAAACAATGTTTGAACAAAAAAATATGGAAGAGGCTCGAAGTGTAAATAGAATAAATTATTCTAATTTTTAATCAAAAATTTTAAGGGTAAAATAAAAATTGTTGATTCTTCTCCAGAATGTTTTAGAGCAATGCTGGAATATTTCTATAGTGGAGAAATTGATAAAAGTATTTTTTATTAAGTCGTACCTAACTTATAGATAAGAATGTGGAGTTGAAAAAGTATTTGAATAAGTATTTGAAAATTAGGAGTATCCAGCGTTGGGGGGGGGGCAGTGGTAGGCGCAGGCGGGAGAGAATTTTTAAAGCAACACAAATCCAAAATTGAGCTTAATCCGACCACCCTTGTTTGGAGGTATGTATTTCTTAGTTAGTCCCACACACAGTGGCCAACCAAACCAACCAAATTTTTAAAAGCTTATCTTAAATAACGATGTAATTACTATAAAAGTTATATTTTCAATTAAAAAATTAAATTTTTAAAGAAACAATTGAAAAACATTCCGAAGATTTATTTTCTGTTGCACATAAATACGAAGTAAAACAATTAATGCAAGTTTGTGAAAATTATATGGCTGCAAATATTGGTAGAAAAAAATAAATTTTATCTCTAATTTTTATTCCCAAAAAAGATGCTGCAAACTTTAGCAAACGATGCAGTTATGCTGAACTTTATCGTCTTCCAAAACTTGAAAAGGTTATTTGTGTATTTAGACTTGAAAATTGGGCTTTTTAAAATTATTTTTTAAAATTAATTTTAGGCTTGTTTCAATTATTTTTCTTCAAAAAGAGGAACATTTATCCTCAGCAAAGAATGGAATAATTTCAAAACTAATAATAAAGATTTTGCTTTTCGTTTATTAGAAGATAAACAAATTTTTGGAGAAAAAATTGGTAAATGAGTGGACTTCAAGACTTATGAATTTTCTCATTTAAGTCTTGTAAAATATTTAATCAAATTGATTTTAAGCTCATTCTTAATTTTTATTATCATTTTACATTCGATTATATGTATTATCGGTCCAGACCAATTTTTTTATTAACCAATACGTCGATGTAAACAGAAAATAAATTATATATTTTTTTTTTAATTTCGAGTAAAATTTTCCTTTTCTTAAACCTTGTCTTCACAAAAATTATAAATTTTTGAAAATTTAACCCACCCAATTTATATTTTAAATTTATAAAAATTTATTTTCTTAAAAATTCATTATTAAGAGGAATGAGAAATTAAAAGTGTTTTCTTTGTTTTTGGTCTGCATTGGAGAAGAACAAACATAATTAGAGCGAATGTTGCCGATATTGAAATTAAAACAGAAATTAAAACAACAAAAATAAGAAATGTTAGAGACCAACGAGAGTTTATTTCCATCGTTCTAAAATTTAAGAAAAAAATATTTAAAATTATAAATTTTCACAATCCCTGTATAAGCGATTCAATTAAATAATGAGATAGGTAATCTTTGAGATTTTTTTGGGAAGTAGGGTCTCTAATCTTAACCGGTAAAATCTTTCAAGACTTTCTATTTTTTCAAGCTAGTCCTCATTCCTAGTTATCTCAGATACAGTTAGCTCTCTATATAACGAATCCGAAGAAACGAAAAAGGTTGATTACATAAAGAGGTCATTACATCAAGAGTTGAATCCTATTCCAAGAGGTGTAAATGAGAAAAAAGAGAGCTTAAAAGTGTCTTCTTTGATTTAATAAAAGTCGCTTATAGAGAGAGTTTACTAAAAAAGATACTCACTTTGACCGCTGTACTTCTTCATAAAGTTGTCTATCCCTGATAATGTCAATATAAGCAGGGGTTGTAGTAGAGGTAATTTGGTTATTGTTATTATTTCCATCTAAAGGCCAAGAAGGTGTTTGTAGAGGTGGGGGGAACATTCTTCTCGATTGTTTTGAATTTTTACTTTTTTGAACGTAATGATCTGCACTTAGATAACTTTGTGCTGCTTTTGTGCTTCTTCTAGGTAATTTACTTCGAGTTCTCTTATATGGACCTTTTGTTGGATAATTTAGATTTAATTCTTCCTCTTCAGGTTCATTTAATAATATAGAATTACTGAAAATATCAACAGGAAGAGGAGGTTGTTTTGTTGTTGTTGTTGATAAGGTGGTTGTGGTGGGTGTTGTTTGTATAGGATGTGGGGTTGTTGAAGGAAGTGAAAAACGACCTTAAATTGAAATTTATTTTGAAAAGACAATAATATAATTTTTATTTATGTTTGTGGGTGTGTTGGGTAAAAGCCCTCTCATGTTGGGAATATCTCAGATTTTATTTTATTTTTGCACCTACTTCATTCTATCAAGAATAATTAACAAAATTAGAGATATACAAAATAGATAAAAGATATCTATTATAGGTTAGTAGTTCCACCAAAAGTAGGGTTGCCGTTTTCGAGTCGGGCCGACGGTCGAGGCACTTTTTTTCGGGCTTGTTTTTATCGAGTCGGGCCGGTTCGAGTCTTTTTCGGGCCAAACATATAGGCCCGACTCGATCTTTCGGTCCGAGTCATATTGGCAACACTAATCAAAAGCACAAAGAAGCCTCTTCAAAAAAGACACTAAAAAGAGGTGCCCATTATATAGAGCTTTAATATTTTGCTTCAAAAATATATTTAAAACCAACTAGTCTCTTTATATTCCAACTCCGATTTAAGTTGGCAAACATTTTCTTCCTTTTCCTTCGAAACATTTTTATTATTGCCATACAAAATCCGAACAAAGAACACACGTAATTCTGCGGAATCCAACAGCGCCTCAGGCAAAACGTATTTTTCTGCATTTTTAGCACGTAAGTAAAGGAAAAATTGTGACAATTCAACCTTTAAATAACAAAAGGAAATGAATGAATGAAATTTTGGGAAAAAAAAGAAGTAATTCAGGGGATTCTGGAAATCTTCGGATACCCGGATCAGAGTGGGTCGGAATTCCGATCCGACGTTTTTAATAATTTTGCTTAAATAATTTTGCTCCTAAAATAATTTTGCTTTCCGATTTCCGAGTTCCGAATTTTGAGCCAATTCCGACTTCTGGCTTTTCCGATTTCCGACACCTCTGACTGTTCCGACCCACCTCTGATCCAGATCAGTCATCGAATAAAAAATTACGAATGCCGTAAATATCCTAATAGAAGCCCATCCCTAATAGAAGCCCATCCCTAATAAAAGCCCATACCCTATTGTAAGCCCACCCGAGAGGGGGGTATTGAAAAATAAAAGCCCAGGACTTATATTAGGATATTTTAAATATTTCGGGACAGTATCCGTCAAGAAATTGATATAATTCTCGCCCATATTCTTCGATAATTAAATAAAATTTAAACATACCTCAATTTGTATATTTTCTTCCAATTTATTATCAATTAAGCAAGGAGGCATATTTTCAGAATTAATTAAATTATTTTCAATTTTATCTCCTTTAGTTATATTTAATAATGTAATAAATGGAATTTTTTGGTTTTTATTTTGCCCAAATAATTGGATAGCCATTTGCCAATTTTTTGGTTTTTCATTATTTAAATTTTCAAAAACTGCCAAAATTCTAAAAAATATTTTTTTCAGAGCTTTACATAAAAATAAATCCAGAGTACCTAATATTTTGATCAGTTAACCATTCCTGTTGGATTTGGACTGTAAAATGGAGAAAGCGAGGTGAAATAGGTAAAAGTGAGAAGGAATAATTCTATGAAATATGTACATTAATTTATTTAAGAATAAAAAATTAAAGTTAAAATAAAATGTATATTTTAACCGACTATTAGAGATCGGTCTGGATATGGATATCCAGTCTGGATTTTTCCTGGATCCAGAGTCCTGATCCAGGCATTTTTTGATCGTCCTTTCTACCCACCTTAGCGCGGAAAATTCAAAATTTAATGGAAAAATTAATTTGATTTATAATCTGAAAAATTGTAATTCCTACCGAAAACAGTAACAAATAAATAAATGTGGATTTAAAAAATCTTGTTGTGTAGATGAATATTACAAAATTAATCCCCTTCAACATTATTTTATTTTTCAAATCAGATCTGAAAAAAACTTAATTCAAATAATATTTCAAAAAAATAAGTAAGTATTTTTTAAAGCCTTAATGTCTCTAGACATTATCTTATTTTCAAAAACAATTTTTTAAAACAAAAGAATCATGTTTCAATATAATAATTGTTTTGTTATTTTATTGCTACATTTTTATAAAATAACATATTTTATTTAAAAAATGAAAGGAGAATTACGGGGAATATACTTCACCGCAGTCCAATTTATCTCGGGGCCCTTAACTAACTCTGTAAATATCGGCTCTAAAACAATTTTGGTTTGTCTAGACGTATCTCGTCGAGCTGCATTGAATGGTAGTCTAATCAGAGAGGTAGTATAACGTTAACCCTAGTAAAATGCTTCGCGGCGGAGTAAGCTAGCGATAGAAAGGTCTTTTGAAAGGGGATTGATTTAATGTTTTATATATTTTTTATATTTTTTTTATTTATCCGTCAATCATGTCTATATACTAAATAACATTTTTTTTAAAATATGCTTGTTCTTTTACATATAACACCTCTCTTTTTATTTTTTTCAAATCGGCTGTACTCCCACAAAATCAAACAAAAAAAGAGAGAAGGGTTTTTTTAAACAGTTGCTCATTCATTTTTAATGCAAAAATTTTTATTTTTAGAATATTTTGAAAAAGAAAAAAAAAGATTTATATATTTATTAAAAAAATTAATGGGTTTGTTTTTATAAATATTTTTGGGTTAGTAAATACTTTTGTTTAGAAAATAAAATAAGAATCATGTAAAAAATGTTAGACAAAAGAATCAAGATAAATATTATAAAAAAGATTTTTAGGGATAATTTTTCTTTTTCGAGATTTATAAAAATTTTTAGCAAAAAATTTGGTAATTGTGTAGTTTCCATCCCATAAGCCCCACCCTTTTTATCGCTTCCTTTTCTTACATATAGTATAAGAAAATAGGACCAACTATTCACTCTCAAACCTATCTTATCTACTTTATTAATTAAACTGGATAATCATTGTTCTAATCTCTTGCTGAAAAGGTTAATTAATAGAGGCGGGTAATTATTTTAGAGAGGGTAATTAATACATACGGTATCAATAATACGGTATTTATAAATTAGAATAAGTTTAAGAGAACTGTATCTGTTCAAATTAGTGTTTGTTAGCAGGGATCTAGCTAAAATAAAAAATAAATTTCCGATTTTCGGGAATCGGGCTTTAATAAGCAGATAAAAAATATTTTTGTAAACAGAACTATGTTACTAATTTATTAGAATATAGGGGCACTTGCCTTGGAATACCTTTTTTATTACGAACATTGTTTTATACCGTATTTCCTCTAAAATAGCCCCTCCCTCTAAAATAGCCCCACCCTCCAAAATAGCCCCCCTCTAGAGGTTGATCGAAAAAAATAACCCCATGGGGCTATTTTAGAGGAAATACGGTATATACTTTACATCTTGTTGAATATTTTTATTGTCTAAGGAAATAAACAGGGTTGGGGCTCGATCCGGCCCGGCCCGAAAAAATGTCTCGAACGTCGGTCCGCTCGAAAACCCCAACCCTAGAAATAATTATTAAAAAAAGTAACAAAAAAATTTTTACTTTTTTAAACAAAATGTAACAAAAGTACTTTAATAATTTTCTTTTTTTTTCAAAAGAATGAAAAAAAGGACTAAAAAGTTAAAAGAATATTTTAGATTAAAAAAAGGACAAAAAATTGAAAGAGAACGGCATTTTAGGCAAAATAAAAATTTAATGGAAAAAAAAACTCATTTATTTCCCCCTAACTTTTACGGTCGATGAATTTATATATTCATAAAAGTTGAATGAAAAAAGACAAGTAAAAGAGGCAAAATGCCAATATATTTTCTCTTTATTTTTGTTTTTTAAGTATATTGGCACAAAATTTTAGGAAAAAAAGAAAGGAAATGAGGGAATTTTGGGTACAGGAATGTTACGAGAGCTGATAAATAAGCAACTAGCGATGTGAAATCTTGCAAAATGTTTTTAATAGTATGTACTAACAAATAATATAATAATAATTCGCCATGCCAGGGATGAGTTGAAAAAATAATTCCCCAGGGGAATTAATCGAGTAAATACGGGAGGAGGAAATCTTCGGATATCCGAACTGAAAATTTCTGGATATCCTACCTTTTTTCGGATAAGGATATCCGGATCCGCAAACCTTACTAAGTATGCTAAAAATTTCTAAGAGTTTTGGTTATGTTTTGGAAAGTTCTGGTTGGAAAGGTCGTAGAGGATTTCCGAGAATACTTATTTTCTTTTTTATGTTTTTGACAACAATTTGTGAAAAAATTGACAAAAATATCAAAATGCTATACTTTTACATTTTGAGATTTTCGTTTTGCTATTTAAAATCCCACACCATTGCCCATTCCTTTTTTTAATCCTTTTTACCTCAAAATAGGGCCAATAAACAAGTAAGCGATGCAAAACAATTTTCGATGAATGAGAGAATGCAATTGCTTAAAATTGAAAACCCACAAAGCGACATAAAATAAATTGAGCGAAACAATTGGGGAAAGAATTTAAAGGAAATGTAAAGCACTAGAATTAACTAAATGATTTGACAATATTCACGTTCTCGAGTAGTTTAATGATCGAGGTCTGGAAATTTTTTAAGGTTAGCAGTCCCTTATGTAACCATCACCAAGAAGTTATGGAAAAATCCTTTATGTAAGTACTGGTAATGGAAAGTAAACCATAAATGTAGTGAAGTTATTAAATCGAATAAGAATTTTGAAGATTTGGGAGGATAAGATTTTTCAACGCTTCCAAGAATTATTCCTAAATACATTCCTGGTTCATGTAGAGACAGAAACCCTTAAGGCGAGAATTTCAAACTTTAATATTTAGTTAAAAACAAATTCAAAAGTTAATTTCTCTGATATAGCTTTTTAAAAATATTAGTCATTAATACATATTAGTCATATGTATGTATGAATTCATAATTTGTGAAAAATTAAATTACTAAAATTAAACAGAACTATTTAATTTTCATTTAAAAAAATTAAATAAAAATGAAATTAATTAAAATAATATTTTTAATAATTATGTTTGGAATATTTCTTCATAATTGTAAAGGAAAATTAAATGAGGAAAATCCGTTGGTTAAAAATATTCTTTTAATTTCTAATTAATTAATTTAGTATTTTACTCACTGGTACAAGAAATGGATTACACAAAATAAAACTTTCTTCACTTTCTAATAAATGTACTAAAAAGGATGTTCAAAATGATAGTGGTTATAGATTACTTTTTCAAATGAATGAAGGATTTTGTCATTCTGAAGCGTAAATTTTAACAAGGAAATTTGACAGGATCCTGAACTCTAAAAATAATAGATAAAAAATTTTCTTTAATTCTGAGTGGAAGAAAGACCCTAAGGCTTTAAACCAAATTTTCTGAATCGTGAAAATATAACGACACCCTAGAAGAGGGTTGAGAAATAAAACGACATGTCGTTATATTAGAATAAATACGGTAAGCGGGTAAAGAAGGCTAGAGTAAGAAAGTTATATCTAAATCAAAATAATATTTAAATAATTTCAGCTTATTAATCTGTTACAAAAGTCAATTTAATACCAGTTTTGCAAGAAATTCAAAATTTTCAAATAAATTTAAAATTCTAAAAAAATATGAAAATGATATTGGAAAAAGATGTGAGGAGGAAATAAATAAAGAAAAAAATAAAAATTTAAATTTATTTGAATGGCACGGGATTTTAGTTGCAAAAGATGGAATAATGGGAAGTAATCTTTCTTTACAAACTACAATTTCAAATAATATGTTGGATTTATCTATTAAAAATTAAAATAAAGTGAAAGAAATGGCATTATAATTAAATAGAATTAATTTAAATTAAATTAATTCATTTAAATTAATTTTCTAAATTAATTCAACCAGAGTTCGGGATTAGACAAAAAACGGAATCGGAATTTTGGAATGGTGATAGCGATCCCAGATTACGACACGGGATCTGTTGATCGAAATCGGGATTGTGATTCAAAAAACTCGGGATAATCCGCCCGATCCCGACCTGGATCCCAATACCGCTAAACTCTAGCCTTAACATGATTTTCTTCTCTTTTGAGTTAATATCTAAGTCAAATTTAGGATAATTTCTAAGGGAAAAGGAGTATAATTATGAGGATAAATTCTTAAAAAATTCCTTTTAAACTTCATTTTGTCCTTTCATTAAAATTTTGATTTGATAGAAAATTTTGGAAGGTATTTGTAAAAAAATAACTTTTCTACTTAAACTTTTAAATATTTATTTTAATAAAGATATAAATTAATTAATGTCGAAGAATTTATTATTAATTTGGGAGATTCAAGTACAATTGGTTTAAATAAAATTATAGAAAGTAAAGGTGTTTAAAATATAGGTAATTTAATTTAAAATATATTTATTTAAGGAGTAAATGAAGCAATTACTGGAATTTCGAAAATAAACAAAATTGAATCGAACCTTAGAAATAATTTTAAAACCCAATTAGATGCTTATTTAGACGATTATTTTGGATTATGGGCTATTGGTAATGATATATTACCACCAATTTATTTAGAAAATAAAGAATTGAATCTTTATATTTATCGGTCTTGTAATTGTTCGATGAAATTTTGGGTAAATTAATTTTTAAAATATATTTAATTAAAAATTCAGAAAATAATTAAGGGAATAATTGAGTTTAGAGACATGACTGGGAGTGTCTTACAAGAATGGAGAGGAGATCTCGAAAAATTCTCGATCTTGCTAACCGAGTTTTCGATGGAGATCTAGTCTCTGTTCGGGCTCTAATAGAGATAATTAATAGATTTCTCCAAACAAAATTAAATTTATTTAAGAATTAGTAACTAAAAATTTAACGGGGGATGAAGAAACTCATCGATAATCACCTAAAGACTTCTGAATATTGACTTTATAAGGAAATACTATTATTTAGTTAAGTCAAAGTCTGCGTCAAGATAACCGAAACGTTTAGCCATAAGCAAAATAAACATGAATATTTAATCTAAAGCTTTTGCCTCCATCTGTCCGAGAAATGCCAAAATGGACAAAAATGGATTATGGAACGCCTTTATGCCCAAAAATGAACAGAATATTTTTCCTATTTAAAAAACAAATTGAGGCAGGAAATAAATTAAAAATGAAATTGGAATTAATGGAAAATATAACTAAAAATCCAACAATTTATTTACTTCATGTTTGGGATGTAAATGATTGGGCAGATCATGGTAAGTTAATTAAAATATTCAATTTTTTTAGAATTTTTAATAAATTTTTAGTTCAAAATATAATTAATGAAGAGTTGAAAATTATACTTAATAAACCAACAAAATTTACTGAAAAATATTGTTTGTTTTGTTAAATATGTAGATAAATAATTTTAATATTTTTTAGCTAATGGATTTCTTTATAATTTTACTTTGTTTTTAAATCAAAGTAAATTACAAATACAAGGTGTAGGACAGCATGAAGTAATTTTTTTTGTAAATATGTAATTTAATAAGTAAAAGGTGTTTTTATGTCCGAAGCCCGTCTTCACTTTGTTAGGTCTATATCATTGTAAAAGGATTGGGATCGGGCAATGTTCCCCGCTCCCTTTTAGAATGCAGTGTTATAGAAAATAATCGGCTTTCCGGTACTATGTAGTACAGGCCAAATAATTTTCAAACCTCTCGTTGTTATCGAGATTAAAACTCAACTCCTAAATATTAATCTCGATCGGTCCTTATATTTGTTCGTTGATTTATTAAAAAATTCTTATGATAATTAATATTTTTTAATTACCTTATCAAATTAAAAAATTTAAGCCGAATGAAGTAAATATACCCCTTTCTGAAGAAACAATTAAATATTTAATGATTGATAAAGTATTTGAATTGGAAATATATCAACATGAAAATTATATAGAAATTCGGTTGAATAATAAGCAAATTTTTGAGGAATTTTGGGGTTTTAATTGGTGGAAACAAACTAGAATTAATGGAATTGATGTAAAATAATTATATAATTTTTAATTATTATATAATTAAAAAATACTTTTTTTTATTCTTGTAACAGAAATTAATTTTTAATATTTATTTAGTTAAAAGAACTTCAAATTCGTAGAATAGATGAACCCTCACCTTACAATTTAAACAATACGGTTTAAATTACTTGATTAAATAATATACATATTTATTTTTAATTTAGAAGTTACCTAAAAATCACATTTCGAGATTTGAAAAAGAATTAGAAGGAAATGAAGTAATAATTATTAGAGGGATTATAACAAAAATTCCAAAAAATATGATAATTTCGTTTCTTTCAAATTCTGAAGCAATAGGAGATATTAATCGAAAAAATGGGGAATTAGGTTTATTTTATTGGTAATACTTTGGAAGTCGCCACCCCCTTTTCCCCTATATTCCTAACCATTATGAGATTTTTTGCTTAATATAATTTATTATATATCATCCGAAAGAGCACTTCGAATGATACCATTATCTGTTAGATTTGATAATCTTGCACAAAATAATTAAGCCAAATCTTTGATAGGAGGGCTTTTCATGCCGCTGCAAGGGATTAAATTAAGTAGTCATAACTTTGTTCACTTAAGTCAGATTTCGTTGATTTTAGTGTCAATGATCTACAATTTACCATTAAATGAGAAAAATTAAAACAAATAGAAATTTGGGGGAAAAAGGGGGAGGGCGACTTCCAAAGTATTACCATTTTATTTTTAAATAAAAAAATCTTTTAGAAATTGGAGAAATTTTTTTTGAAATCTACGTAGATTTTGGGTGGAATAAAGAAAGTAAAATAAAATTTAGAACAATTAAAGATGGCGACTTTAATTTTGAAACAAAACAATCTGAAGAAACAAAAGAAAAAATAAAAATAAATGAAACTTTTGAATTTAGAATAAAAGTGCCGACATGTAAATTTGAAGATAAATATTTTGAAATTGAATTTAATTTTGAAAGTATCATGAATTTAAAAATTCCGAAAGAATATTCTAAATTAAATCGAATAACGGTAAATTTTTAAATTATTTTTTTAGAAAAAAGAATTTATTTTTCAAGTTTAATGATGTTCATCTCATTGAGGAACCGAGAATAATTAGCAGTGAAGAGTGCCCTGTTAGTTTTATTAAAAATTAATTTTAAATAAATATAAATTTTGATTTTTTATCTTTAATACATAAACAGTGATGGAAAAGTTTTAGTTCCGGAACTGAAACCGTGGAAATGCTAAAGGTCTGGAACTGGAACTGTGGTATTTATCAAAAAAAATTTTTTTTGATTAAAAAAGCTAAAAAATTTTTGTAACTGGAACAGGTTTGGAACCGGTTCAAGAACTCGAACTGAAGAAATCCAAAAAGCAGTTCCAAAACTGGAACCAGTTCCAGAAAATTTTGGAACATTTCCATCACTGATCATAACTTTATAGCTATACAAGAAATTAATTTTTTTTCAAAATGTTTTCAAAAATTTCTTAGCCAAATAATGAAAACGATTATTCAATTCCAATTAAATATTTAAATTACATTGATGCAGAAACCAACAAAAGTATTAAAATTTATGGAGGAGCGGGGTTACTTTCTCCTGGAGATCATTTAATCTTTAAAGGAAATGTCCCTATTAATGCTAAAGAATTTCATATAAATTTTTGCTATTTACAAAAGAATTGTATTCCACAAAATAACAAAATTAATCAAAAAAGTAATTGTTTATTTACTCAATTAATTGCCCCCCTCTCCCTCGGAGTTCTAGTTTTAATTAGCATTTATAAAATAACATTAAATAATTACATCCTCCTAGTATTAAGTACCCCTTCGAGCAACCAAGATTTTTGTGAAGGCTGGTTACCAAACATTTGTAATTTTCGCCATGAATCTTCTTGAACGTCTTAATTAAATGAATGATTAACTAGGTTACTAAACACAAATTTTTGTGCTTTCCGAAAGAACTTAGTAATCAAATTTCCGGGACGTATAGCTATATTTTAGGTCTTTAAAAATTACAAGTAACCAGATCTTTCAGAGGTGTTGGGTTAATATCAGGGGTGGAGCTCGTCTCGTATCTCGTGGTTAATATGTATATACTACATATTATTGCTTTGGCAATAAACTTTCCTTGTCTCTTTAAAAAATTAAAATTATTTTAGTTGGAGAAAACATTTTGAATATTCGTTTTGTATTTGACTCCAAAAATATTGAATTAAAGAATAAATTAATTTTAAAATATTGTAAAAACAAATATGAGGCAGACTGCAAAAAGGAATTAACAAAAGTTGAAAAAAATCCCCTTAGCCCTGACAGTGATTTTACATTAACAGTTGATATTAATTACGAAAATTTTATTATTAATGTTGATAATGGAGAGGAAAATAATACAATAAAATTTATATCTGAACGTAGACCCTCATTTACTGATTATGTTCAGGTGGAATTTATTAAAGAAAATCTTTCATATTTTTAAAATTTTGATAGAAAGTCATGTTTCTAATTCTAGTTAGCCATCTAAAGTTTAACTAAATGAAATGAGAGTGAAGGTGTGGGTCCGAGGTCTTGGAATTAAGATGAATAGACGCCAAGGGGGTTTTAGGTTCGCTGGGAGCGAATCAGCATCTTCATGAGCCGGACTTGTGTGTGTTTTGTTTAAAATTTTTTTAAATATTTTAAAAATTAATAAAAAATATAATAATATAATATTCGGGATTAAATTTTACAAAAATTTAAGAGAGTATTCTTTTGAGAAATTCTGATAATGTTTTATTATTATTCTAATTTTTAGAGCAAGTATCAAAAAAGTTTTTAGAGGTGTTGGGTTTGAGATGAGATATGAAATTTTAGGATTAGGAGCACAAATTTGGGAGAAAAATAGCAAAAATGATTGAGAATTTTGTATAGACATATTTTTTTAATTTTCTTTTCAATATTTATTAAATTAATTTGTATGTAGGTATTTGGAGATGTATCAATTTCTAGACAAGATGGAATTATTCGTGAATGGAAATATCGTGACAATTATTTAAAACAATTAAAAATTCCTTATGCAAAAAAATTTAACAAAAAAATAGATGAAGGGGATTTAATTAAAATTAAAGCTAATATATTAAAAAATATTCAATCTTCCAATAAAGATGTTCGTTTAATTTCTCTTGAAATTCTATATAATTTAATTGGAGATGAAAAAAGTAAAAGAATTATTTTTAAAAATTTATTTTTTAATAATTAATTTATAAATTTAGAAATACTTCTTAAAATTGAACTTGAAAGGGAAAAAAGTGAAACAGGGAAATTACTTGGTTCTTTCACATCAGATCATGTAAATTTCAATATTTTAATAATAAATAGCCTTTAAATATGAGGGAATATTAATTAGAGGTATTAAATTGACTTATTCTGGGCCCGTACAATAAAATTGGGGTTATTTGTACGGGTTAAATAATACCTCTCAGGTAGGGGTTAAGGGGTCATCTTGGATATATACTTGAATATAAAATTATGAAAAGTGTTTGGAATCTTTACGGGTACAAAACGATTATTTTGATAAAATATTCCAAACAACTGTCAAATTCTTATTAAAGTTAAAATAAAAGGAAAATACTAATTCCGATCAAAAAATTTTCCCAAAAAATTCACAAGATTTACCTTCATTATTTATTATTTAAAAGGTGGAAAAGTCTACGGAACATTTTCCTGGTTTAAAAGAAAAATTAGAAATTGAAATATATGTTGGGGAAAAATATGAAATTAAAATTAATGGAAAAAAATGTGAATATCCAACAAAATTTTTATATACAGCTGAATATTTATATGTTTGTTATTTTAGTTAAAATATTTTTAAAATTTAAAAATTTTTTTAAAGATAACAGGAGATGAAACAATTAAATTAACAAAAGTAGAAGCACCTTAAATAATTAAATTTTAAATAAAAATGTATTTTCGAATATATAATTTTTATTAATTATTCATAAAAATGTTTAAATTTAAAAATTGTTTGTGTATTGATAAAGTGATAGGCCAAGTGAATCGTCTTTGTAAACCACAACCAATCTAAAGCAAAAAAACGTATACTTTGAAAACTTCGTTACTTTACTAAAGATCGGTGCAAGAAAAGACAGGAACGGCCAAAAAGTGAAGACTGATAAAGAGACTGATAAAATTCGGAGGCTATATAGGGGTGGGGCTGTTGTGCTCCGCCAACGTTGCGTCTCCGGTAAAAGGTATCGAATTGATAAAATATCGAATTTGGTTAAAATGTTGACTTATCTTAAAAAAGGTTAGATGAGTGCCATCCGTTGAGTTTCAAGTGCGGGAATGCCCAATTTCTTCAAACGCCATCATGAATTAGTAAGAATTTTATTTTTAGTCTTCAATCTTTATTTTATTCTTCAGTACAAGTAGTCTTTTCTGCCCAAGCTCATTGTATTTTACCGAGTGAAACACTGGACCGAATTAATCAAGAAAAATCGACCGGATTTAGGTATTCTAAATGTTAATTACCATCATATATTGAAAAATATTTATTCTCTGAATTTAAATATTTACAGGTGAAAATGTTGATATTAGACGCTTTTTCAGTTTAAATAAATTTCTAAAAATTTCGACAAAAATTTTTTTATGAAAAAATGTTGTCAGATATAAACTCCATCCAAAAGTATTAGCCACATAATTTTTTTCTAAATCTCCAGCTAATTAGATTTTTAAATGGGTTATGATTAATTTGAAATATTTTTTAGACCCATTTTAAAGATATGATGATGTTATTTAAACTATACGAATAGAAATTAGGGGATATTTTAGTTTACACAAAATTAATGCGTTCCAAAAGAAAAATATTTTGAAATCATTTTCTATTGAAAAAAATTTTCTGTCTTTTAAATTAGGGTAGGTCCCCGGAGTGCCGGAATTTTCGTCTCTGGAAAATTCGTCTCCAAGGTTTTTCGGAACTTTCGTCTCCAACATTTTCGGAATTTTCGTCTCCAGCGGAATATTCGTCTCCAAGGAAAAAAACGGAATATTCGTCTCCGCAATTTTCGTCTCCGCTAGGAATTTTCGTCTCCAGCTTGTCAACGGTGGAAGTTGTTCCGTCAACGGGGGTGTTGGTTCTTCAACGGGGGAAGTTGCCCCGTCAACGGGGGTGTTGGTTCTTCAACGGGGGAAGTTGCCCCGTCAACGGGGGTGTTGGTTCTTCAACGGTGGAAGTTGTTCCGTCAACGGGGGTGTTGGTTCTTCAACGGGGGAAGTTGCCCCGTCAACGGGGGTGTTGGTTCTTCAACGGGGGAAGTTGCCCCGTCAACGGGGGTGTTGGTTCTTCAACGGGGGAAGTTGCCCCGTCAACGGGGGATGTTGTTCCGTCAACGGGGGTGTTGGTTCTTCAACGGGGGAAGTTGCCCCGTCAACGGGGGTGTTGGTTCTTCAACGGGGGAAGTTGCCCCGTCAACGGGGGTGTTGGTTCTTCAACGGGGGAAGTTGCCCCGTCAACGGGGGATGTTGTTCCGTCAACGGGGGTGTTGGTTCTTCAACGGGGGAAGTTGCCCCGTCAACGGGGGATGTTGTTCCGTCAACGGGGGTGTTGGTTCTTCAACGGGGGAAGTTGCCCCGTCAACGGGGGATGTTGTTCCGTCAACGGGGGTGTTGTTCCGTCAACGGGGACTGGAGACGAAAATTCCTAGCGGAGACGAAAATTGCGGAGACGAATATTCCGTTTTTTTCCTTGGAGACGAATATTCCGCTGGAGACGAAAATTCCGAAAATGTTGGAGACGAAAGTTCCGAAAAGTCTTGGAGACGAATTTTCCAGAGACGAAAATTCCGTACACCAGGTCCCCGAGCCTTCGGCGCCGGAAGTCCGAACCCTTCGGGGTTCGGGTATGGGTTTTTGCCAAAATCGTCAGGGTACGTGGGACGAGGAGCTTCCCTATTTTAAATAAATACAGGTGAAAGTATTGAAATTAGACGGTAGTTTTTTTTTAAATCTCGAATGGTTTTTTGTAGAATTTTGCCAAATACTAGCTAAGCGATCGGTTGTATCTTGGCCCTACAATTTTGAATATCCTTCCTCCCATAGCCTAGTTGGGTCGTGAAACGCACGAAAAACATATTTTTAGCATATGGTGATAAGGCCGTTTTTGAGTTATCAATCCATATTTTCCATATTTTTCCATATTTAGGCGTTCCGTCCATATTTCCATATTTTATCCATATTTCGCCATTTTTTGTAAAATTTTGCCAAAAATTGGTTAAAATTTTCAAATTTATGGAATTTTCGGTCAAAAATTTTTATAAAAAAATTTTTTGAAAAAATTTTTTTGAAAAATTTTTGAAAAATTTTTGTATAAAAATTTTGACAAAAATTTTCAAAAAATTTTCGACACAAATATTAGTCAGAATATTTTTAGAAACAAAATAATTGCTATTAATTGTTTTATTTGTAATATTTTGCATCTAAATTAACTTATTTAACATTTTCTGGTTAAAAATGGAATTTTTCCGTTCGAAATTTTCAGTTTTCGACCCATATTTGATCCATATTTTGGATTTTAGTCCATATTTTAGTCCATATTTTGAGATTTTTAGTCCATATTATATGTCCGTATTTTTCGATTGATAGTCCATATAAATCCCATCCCTAGTTATGATTAATTTGAAATATTTTTTAGACCCATTTTAAAGATATGATGATGTTATTTTACGCGTTATGAAACTATACGAATAGAAATTAGGGGATATTTTAGTTTACACAAAATTAATGCGTTCCAAAAGAAAAATATTTTGAAATCATTTTCTATTGAAAAAATTTTCTGTCTTTTAAATTAGGGTAGGTCCCCGAGCCTTCGGCGCCGGAAGTCCGAACCCTTCGGGGTTCGGGTATGGGTTTTTGCCAAAATCGTCAGGGTACATGGGACGAGGAGCTTCCCTATTTTTAATAAATACAGGTGAAAGTATTGAAATTAGACGGTAGTTTTCTATTAAATATTTAAAAATTTAGACAAAAATTTTCTACTAAAAACTTGAAAAAATGTCCTTGGATATACTTGATATTTTATTTAAATTAGATTATTTTGTTTGTTTATTAATTGGTTTTCCTTTAAATATTCTTCTGATTATTTTAATTATTTTTAAAACACCAAAAGAAATGAAAACACACAGTCGAATTCTGATACAAAATTGTGTTTTGGATATTTTAATGTTGACTGTTCAATTGTTTCTTCAAGTGGTACTTCTTCCATTTTTGTCCACAGATTACATACTATAGTTGTATGTACTTCTGTATTTTTTGTGTTAAATTAAAAATAACGACAGCTTTTTTACTTTTTCCCCTATATTTTCAATTCAACCATCCAGCCGGGTACACCCCAAGGTACCGGACGCCCTGTGTCTGGTTTCCAAAACTTAAAAATTTTTGCCTGCCTGAATCTGTGTTTAAAACCTAAGGCCCTGATCAGCCTTTGCTCAATTGGAGCTAATTTAATCATTTTTTATTGAAAAGAAACCAAAAATTAAGAGGAATTTTAGAAAAATAAAAAAAGGAGAAGATAAATTAAACTATTAAATAAATAAATTTTATAATTATTTATAGTATTATATACTTGATACAGAAGGGAATTCAATTGCTATTTTAACTAATGGAATTTTGATCTGGTTTATGAAAGAAAAGTTTAATCCATTTATATGCAATATTGTTTTTATATTTTGGCAATTCATTATAAATGTAAATTTAAATGGATTGTGTGTTCAATTTATTTATAGATATTTAATTTTAAATAGGTAAATAGATTTTAAAAAATAAATAAAAACTTTAGTATAATGTTTGAGATTCCCAACAGGGCGAGCGCATTGCACTTCACGTTATTTGTGTTAAATTTTGGCCATGAGTTGCGTTGTGCGTTATTTTGACGAAATTAACGCAAAAATATAGGCCTTCCTTCTTAGACACTTAAAATAAAAGATAGGTCGGTAATAGTGTCGTTTCCCAGCCCCATTTTTTCCTCCCAATTTTCTACCCTATATTTGTACCGAATGGTCAAATTTTCCCCTTTCTTTCATCAAACTTGCCTTTCCATATTTTGCCTAAAAACAATCAAAAAGATTAATTTTTTATTCATTTCTTTCACAAGGATAAAAAAGTGAGACATGATGCCAAATATTATAAAAAACATTTTCAATATTGCCAAATCGTTTTCGCCAAAGAAATTCCGGGAGATAACTTTTATAGGTTCCAGTGTTGTTGCCAGCTTGATGTCTGAATTTTCGCTTATAAGTTGACCACAATGATTCAATGTTCTGTGTATGGACATTAGGATCTTCGCTATCAACGTATTCTTTTGAATGATTAACAGTGGCGTGGATATATTGTTCTGGAAGCTTTGGAATAGACCCATATGCGCGCCAAAGGTCATTACTCTAATACTTCTCATTACTCTAATACTTTTTTAAATATCACAAATTAATCTTTTTGATTGTTTTTAGGCAAAATATGGAAAGGCAAATTTGATGAAAGAAAGGGGAAAATTTGACCCTTCCGTACAAATATAGGGTAGAAAATTGGGGAGGAAAAAATGGGGCTGGGAAACGACACTATTACCGATAGGTCCACTTAATCGCTCTGATCCTCTTAATTCCCACAATTTGTCGGATATTTTAACCCCTGGAATCCCATATACGCACCCATAATTTCCTTGTCCATGTGTCTAAAAGATAAGTTAAATTGTTGGAAATTTCTATTGGATTTTTAAAATGGTGAGGGAAATTTTATTGTTAGAAATATTTAATTTTGGTTGTTTTTGGCTATTTTTAATAAATTCTTTTTTAGTAAAAAAATTTTTTACCGAATTCTCGAATGGTTTTTTGTAGAATTTTGCCAAATATTAGCTAAGCGATCGGGTAAAATTGAAGAGTATGGCCCCCCTTTTTTCCTCCCCAATTTTCCCCCTATATTTTTACAAAATGGTCAGACTTTTTCCTTCCATCTAATTTGCCTTTCTAATTTTTGCCTACAATCAGACAAAAAGGATTATTTTCCCCTAATTTTTTCCTATATTTTTTATACAGATTAAAAGGAATTATTCTTTATTCAGTTCTTTCGCAAGGATAAAAAAGCGAAACATGATGCCAAAAATTATAAAAAATATTTTCAATATCACCAAAACGTTTTCGCCAAAGAAATTCTGGGAGATAACTTTTATACGTTCCAGTGTTGTTGCCAGCTTGATGTCTGAATTTTCGTTTATAAGTTGACCACAATGATTCAATGTTCTGAGTATGGATATTGGACTTTTTCCATGAAGAAGTCCAAGCTCTTCGAGCCATGCATCGAAATCATTATCGCTCAAACGTAATTTATCATGTAAATCAAAAGGTTTAAAATTTTTTAAGTTGTTCCATTTTTTAATTGAGAAAGTGAGTCTTCTTAAAACTTATACTTGTTAAATACCAAAAAATAATCCTCCTTTTTACTTGTTTTTTGCATGTACTTTCACTTATATAGAATTCAATAATCCTTTTTGTCTGATTGTAGGCAAAAATTAGAAAGGCAAATTAGATGGAAGGAAAAAGTCTGACCATTTTGTAAAAATATAGGGGGAAAATTGGGGAGGAAAAAAGGGGGGCCATACTCTTCAATTTTACCCCGATCGGTTGTATCTTGGCCCTACAAATTTTGAATATCCTTCCTCCCATTAATCTCGACAGTTCTAACAAAAAATGTTAACATGAAAATGATTGTTTTTCCAATATGTATTTTCTAAATTATACCGTGGCATCGATGCTTTCTTTTTGGCCTTTTTAGATCGTTTAAACCCGCCTAATCGTTTTAAATGTTGCTAGGTGAGTGTTGCTTAAGAATAAGAATTGGGAAATTGAGAGAAAATTTTTTTTTATTTTTTTTTAATTTCAATAATTTTCTCAGTCAAAATTCAATCTTGTAATAAAATCTCATGATTTATTTATCAAATAAAAATAAAATAAGTTTCTCACAAATATTTTTTGTATTTTTATAGACATAATAAATAACATTTTTAAAATTGATAAACACCTTTTTGTACTTTATAATTAAAGAAACTATTTAATAATAAATTATTACTTTTATTATACAACTTTTAAAATTAAGAAATTTTTTTTTTAATATTTATCCAGCAATCACAGGTACAAATAAAAGTACACTGACATGATTGCAAATTAAAATAAAATAAAATGTGTGTAAATTGTGAATACAATAAATGAAAAAAATATAGTTTTAAATGTTCAAAATGAATATTTTGTATAGGTATATATAAAAAAAATTTTTTTTTAAACACTAGGTACCAGACAGACTAAGTAAATCAATTCTTTTGGTATATTCCCTGAATTTTTTTAAATCTCTAATCTCAACAATTTCCCTTGGTAATTTGTTCCATAAGGAGACTATGCGAGCAAAGAAGTTATTTTTTGACTTGCTAGTGAATCTTTTATTTTGTAAAAGATGAATTCTTCTTTTGGCCCTTTTAGTTAGAGTAAAGTATTTTTCTTGTTCCAAATGTGTGAAATTATTAAGTATTTTATAAGTCATACAAAGATCGGCAAGTACTCTTCTTTCCTCTAATTTTTTTAATTTACAAATTTGTAGTCTCTCCAAATTTCAGTCGCATACTCTAAGAGAGGACGCAAATATGTTTTAAATACAAAAACTAAATTATCAAGATCCTTGGATTTAAGTATTCTAAATATTTGATACATCATTGAATAGGCTTGTTTTGTAATTTTAGTTATATGTGCAGAAAAGGATAGATCTGTGTCTATTAATATTCCAAGATCGCGAACACAATTCTCTTTCTTGATTGGTAGTACTTTGGCATCGATGCTTTCTTTTTTCCCTTTTAAAAAGTTTAAACCCACCTAAATGTTTTAAATGTTGCTAGGTGAATTATCCTTACATTAATACAAAAATAAAATTGCCCATTTTTATGTAAAGTTCACTTCTTAAGAATTTAAATTCTAAGAATTGGGAAATTGAGAGAAAATTTTTTATTATTTATTTTTTAATTTCAACAATTTTCTCAGACAAAATTCAATCTTGTAATAAAATCTCATTTTTTTAAATAAAAATAAAAAAAAATTTTCTCACAAATATTTTTAAATTAAAGATTGTTAGTTTGAGACTTTTTAATAAAAATATTTACTTAAATTAATTAACAATTTTATTCTGTTGAGAAATATAATTTAGAGAAAGATTCAAAAAAATGTCCTTGGATATACTCGATATTTTATTTAAATTAGATTATTTTGTTTGTTTATTAATTGGTTTTCCTTTAAATATTCTTCTGATTATTTTAATTATTTTTAAAACACCAAAAGAAATGAAAACACACAGTCGAATTCTGATACAAAATTGTGTTTTGGATATTTTAATGTTGATTAATCAAATGTTTTTACAAGTGGTAATTTTAAATTTCAAAAAATTGTTATGTAAACAACATTAGCCCTCCATACACCCAGGCAATAATTTTAAAAATCTCGGATGACCAAGAAGCCAGAATTCATCCCTTTTGCTCGGGCGTAAAAAGGAAAATGTTTGAATATTATGCCAAAATTCAATCCCCCAATATCCCCCTTCTTTAATACAACCCCCCTTTCTGGGATGGTTGAAAAATAGAGTCCCCTAGGTCTCTATTACAGAAAATACAGTAAATTAAAATTAACCTTCATTTGTTTCAAATAATGAGAAATGTGAATACGTTTTGGATTGAATATAGAAAGATTTTACAAAGTTAATATTTAACTCTGAAACATGAATTAATTTAAAACAATTTTATAATTATTTGTAGTATTATATACTTGATGGGGAAGGGAATGCCATTCATATTATACCAAATGGAATTTTGCTTAGTTTTATGAAGGAAGATTATAATCCGTTTATATGCAATATTGTTTTACTTGTTTGGCTATTTATTGCTTATTCAAGTTCACATGGATTGTGTGTTCAATTTATTTATAGATATTTAGTTTTGAATAGGTAAATGTGTAAAACTAATCTCTCCTAACATAAATATTTATAAGGAATAAAAAAATAAAATTCCGTTTTTATCTATTTATGCTGTCCATATCTTTATTTGTAACATTAATCTTTATTTTGGATATGTTTTTATTTATTATCCCATTTTCCTATGGAGGTATTAAACATTTTGATAATTTCAACAAAACATGGCCGTTTATTCAATATAAAATGGATAAGGTAATTTTTAAATTAAATTTTAATTTGAATAAAAATTAGGTCCATGTTTTGTCCCAATTACCTTTAGCTTTAATTGAAATATCTGCATATTTAATAATATTTATTTGTGGATTCAAAATGGTTAGATTTGTCAATTTAAACACTAATTTAGATGGAAATTTAAAAAGATTGAATAAACTTTTAACTAAAGTTTTGATTATTTTGGTAAGATTTAAAACCTCTCTTTTAATTTATTAATTTTTAAAATTTACTTTTTAGGCTCTTGTACCATTTGTTAACCAAGCTGGATTTTTATTTAATATGATTTATTCAGAAACTAACAATAATACAACAAATATTATTCGAATATTTATTTTCATTAATTATCATTTACTCCCAGTATTTAACCCAATTATTTGTATTTTAACAAATACCCCATATCGAAATGCTATTTTTAATCGTTCACAAGTAAATCCACAATAAATTTAAAAATTCCTAGATATTTTTCATTCAATATTTTGTATAGTTTGATTCTTGAAAATTATATAATATTACCAGGCTTGGTAATGGATACGGATAATATCCGGATATTCGCGGAGATATCAGGATACGGAGAGCCCGAAAATTTTGAAAATATTGAATGGCCAAGAAGTAAAAATTCTTCCTTTCTTGGCGCTCAGCAAAAATTTCCTAAGAGCCGTGTTGGAAAATTAAATAAATTACCGATTCGATTGATTTTGAAACCGACAACCTTAGAAACAAACCATCAACTCCCAAAAACTCCTTTGCTTATGTAAGCCCGGAGAAGTACCATTAAAGGCACGAGTTAAGTTGGTGGTCGAGCAGCTAAAAGCCTTGAGCAAGCAATAAATTATTAAAACAAAGAATAAATTATTAGAATATACACTTGTTATTTTATCTTTTAAGAATGCTTCCATATAATGTAGAATCATTAATTCAATTCCTAGCTCAGCGATTCTTTCTTAGCTCCGCGACACAAAATTAAAGGCGGCGCATCTTTTTAAATTGTAAAGCTTTTTCTTTCATTAAAAAATGCACTTTAATAGTTTAACTTTTTTCACAGTCATATGGCAATTCCTCTCTTAAATTCGATTAAGCTTTAAACAAACTACAAAATATTTAATAATTGCCCTTTTAAAAATATTTTTAAAGGCTAAAAAGAGGCAAAAACCACGAGAAAAAAATCACGAGAATAAATGCCTTATGAAATACAGTGCTGTGTTTTGGTCATCTGCTGGCTCCGGCTCCGGCCTTTTTCAAATTCTTGGCTCCGGCTTCGGGCTTTTAAAATCTTGGCTCCGGCTCAGGAGCCGGCGATTTCTTGAGCCGCTCCATGTTGGATCGGGCTCCGGGTTGAAAATCAATAAATTACTTTTCATTGAGAGATTTGGGTGTATTATGGGGGATATCGAGTGGTATCAGAAGATTAAGAAGGATTAATGGATTAAGCGGGATTTGGTGAATTTGGCTGGAATTCTTTAAATTTTACTCAACTCACATAAAGAATTTTAACTTTTGCATTTTATGCCTTTGACCATGTCAGAATATTATGCAGTATCTTTAGTTCAATCCTTAGCTCAGCAAATTTCTCCCTAAGCTCAAATCCCAAAAATCCCCTCAGCTCAAATCCCCAAACAAGTTGTAAGGCATTTTCTTCAATAAGTAAACATGCACTTTAATATTTAAAATTTCTTCATAGTCATATGGCAATCCCTCTCTTAAATTCGATAAACAAACTACAAAATAATTAATAATTTCCCTTTTAAAAATATTTTTTAAAGGCTAAAAAGAGGCGAAAACCACGAGAAAAATTTTAATAAATGCCCTTTATAAAAAATTTTAATAATGGGAGGGGAAGTGAGAAGGGCGGGCAAGGCAATACATAAAATTTAAGCATTTTGAATGTTTAATTTTTTTCGATAAAATGGCTTTGAATTAGCCTTGAATTAATTATTTTTAATTTTATTTAAATTTTATAGCCTTTAATATTTATTAAAATTCAGATTAGAAAAGTCTAATTTTTTCAAATCGCTAGAAAAAGTAGAAAAAGCTTCAAAATGCATTGGCTCATTGTGGCTGCCTTACTCCTATTAGATGGAGAGGCAAAGGATAACAAAATTTTGGAAGAAATTCCAAGATTGCCACAAGACATTTATTTGCCTCCAAACGATCCTAAAGATTGTACTGGAGAATTCTACAAACCGGAATATCAACTTCCATTGCCTCAACCATACAAGAGTGTATATGATCCAGTAAAGTTGATGATAAATGGAAAAGAAGAAATATGTTAGTTTATTTATTTGGAAGGTTTTTAAAAGCGCTAAATAAATATAACTTCTTTTAATCCACTCGATTTGAAATAAAACTTGGAATTTTATTTAAAAATGAGTGTTATCTTAAATCATTTGAATCGCTCATTAGATTCCCAACCTAGCAGCTACACGAATTAAAAAACCTATCTAAAATCAAGGTCATCTGTATTTTTTTAATTCAGGCTCATTTATGGCTCTTAGAATATGAAAAATTCAAAAGCCGTTATCCTTAATTAAATTTTCTTCCCTTTTATGTATACACAAACAAATAATTAATGTAACTAAAACAAAAGATTAATAATTTAAAATATAAATATAAATAATTAATTTAGCGTCATTCTTCGTGAAAGACACAATAAAAGTTAAAGATTTTAAAAAAGTATATGCTAAACAAGAGGAATGGCTAAAGGATTTAATGTTTCGAGAATTAATTTTGCAAAAATTAATATTAAAAAAATTGAAAGAAAATAAAATGTTTGAAGGAATAAATGAAGAAAATATTGAAATGAAGGAAATTGAAGGAAAAATTTTGGAAGTAAAGGAAAATGAAATTGAAAAGTTAATGGAGGAAATAGGAATGGATAAAATTGAAGAGTTAATGAAGGAGAGGAAGAAAATGGAAGTAGATAAGAAGGAAGAAAGGAAAATTGAGAAAGAGAAGAAGGAAGAAAAGATGGAAGTAAATGATGAAATTAAAAAGGTAATTAAAGAAATTGTTGAAATGGTGAAGCTGGTTACAAAGGAAGAAAATAAAGAAGATAAAATGGAAGAGGATAAAAAGGAGGAAAATAAAACAGAAAAAGGGAAACATAAAGAGAATGAAATTGAACAAAAGAAAATTAAATTGGAGAAAAAAATTAAACAAATAAAAAATTTGCTGAAAAATATTGAAGAAAATGAAAAAGAAGGCAAATATGAAATTAAAAAAATGCTAGAAATTATGGAGGAAATTAGATGGACAAAATTGAAGAAAAATACGGAGAAATGGTGGAAATTAATGAAAAAATTATAAGGATTGAAATTAAAGAAATGAAAGAAAAGTTAATGGGAGGGATTGAATTTATGCTGAAAAATACGGAGTTGGAAGAAATTGAATATAAAATAAAAGGGATAGAGGCTAAAGAAGTAAATTTGTCATATTCTATCTTTCTATCAAAATATACATTCGCATATTTTTTGCAAAATTTTTATAAAAAAATTTTTCTGAAAATCCGGATTTTGATCCGGAAAATCCGGGTTAGATTGAAAATTTTTTTTATAAAATCCGGAAACCGGATCCGGCATTTTATAAATGTCGACCTCTAATAATACATAATTTTATCATATTTATATTTTATCAGATATTAATCTATTCTAGAAACTAAAAAACCTAATTGGTCAAAATTACAGGTTTTAGAAAAGGAGTCAATTATAGAAGAAATTAAAAAAGTGAAGAAAGCTGAAGTTAAAAAGAAAATTCATGAATTTATTAAAATTATTAAAGAATTAAAAGATAATGGAATTGAAGAAATAATTAAATATTTAGGAGTTACAGATGTTGAAAGAATGGAAATGAGAGAAAAAGTTGAGGAATATGATAATTTGGATAGTTTTCATAAAATTTTAGTTCAAAAAAGAAATCAAGAATTTTTATATTCAATGACTAAAGACAAAAGGAATTTGTCATTTAAACTTGAAAATTTTGAAATGGAAAGAAGAAATGAGCGTTTTTGTTTTAAATTTGATAAAGTTAGAGGCTGCAAGATAGATTTGTGTATGTTTTGTTGTTCGTAATCGTACTTCACCCACAACCTTTTACAAGTTCCTAGCATAATCTCAATAAGAATTTTATTAAGAATATGAATTTTTCGAGCGTCCAAAGCTTCTACAAGCTTATTCTTCTTCTTGAGACCAAATTCTTATTAAAAACCTATAATATTGAAGCCTATATTTATGTTTATTAAATTTCCTTTTCGATTTACTCAAATCCTTTAATTAAAAATTAAAAATTTATTTACTTTAATTTAGCCGAACTTTACGTAAAATACAAAGCAACTGAAGTATTTGGATTAAATTTAGCACGAAGCTATTTGCCATCAAGTCATTGGATTAAACCTGATTTAGAGGATGTTAATCTATATAAAGACCTTTGGCATTCTGATAACAAATTGGATATACTTCCTGACCATGAGAAAGGAAATGATAAAAATCGAGTAGTAAATCGTTGCTCATTTTATGGGTAAAATTTATTCAAAGGTTAAAATAGAATTAAGTATATTCACTCCCAACCGAGTAATTGGAAGCTCGAGTAATCCGAGTATTATGATCCCGTGTTCCGAGCCCGAGTAATGACGCAAAACCCCGAGCGATCGAGTCGAGCTCGACTCGGACGTACAAATTATGCCCCTAGGCGCTTATAGAAGGTGATTTTGCAAGATAAATGAATTCTATTTAGTGTGTAGTATTTATTTAATTTTAGATTAGTATTCTAACATTAAAAATTATTTTAGTAAATATCCTGTGCATAATGGTTACCCACTCAATCCAGTAGCTCGAACAGGTTTTAAAGGCCGTGGATCGTTTGGTCAGTGGGGGCCTACTAACGGAGTTGGTGCGATTTTACATGTGACTGATAAAGAAGATTTTAATAAATTTGAGTTTCTTGGTGTTGAAAATGGCAAATATGAGAAAAGATCGTGTAAGAAATAAATTTTTTAATAAATTTTCCTATTGAAAATATTTTGTTTAAGAAATAATTTAAATTAAAGATATCGTCACCCCAGGTGGATTTGTAGACATGGGAGAGGAATTTGAATATTCCGCAAAGAGAGAATTAATAGAAGAAGCTTTTGGTTTAAAGAAAAAAAGAAACAAAGAAGAATTTGAAAAAATGGAAAAAATTATTGGTAAAGGAGAATTGGTTAAATTTGGTGGAGCTGAGCTAAGTCAGGTAGTAGAAAAATTAATTAGTGTATATCAAATAAATTTTTTTAAATTTTCAGTTAAGTACAGACAATGCATGGACTGAGTCCATTACATTCGCATTTGGAGTTGATTCGACTATTAAAAAAGAATTAAAATTAAAAAAGGGTAGTGATGCACAACAGGTTATGTGGATACAAATAGAGCCTGTTGATAAGGAAATTGATGTTAAAAGTGAATTAGAAAAATTATTTAGTTTGGAGGAACGTATAGATTATATTCTTGAAAATTTTGAGGTTAAGAAAATTCTTTATAGTTTTAAACGATCTTAATATACATACATCTGGGTACGAGAAAAAGTAATTCTTGTAAAAATAATTCAATTTTTAACTTTCGACAAATTTAATCGTTTACCTTCTTTTTAGAATCTTAGTTATATCTAAGATTCTACTTAAATATATCCCTCCAGAAACTTAATCATTTTAATTATATCGAGCACAATTGAATTTAAAAAATTGTTCAGGCTTGCTGGACACCACCTAAAGAAGAGGAAACATCTCATAAAGAGCACAAAAATCCACCTAAAGAGGAGGATAAAACTGGAAAAGACTTGCAAGATAATACTCAAACTATAGATGAAAAAGAAGAAAATATCTGTCATAAACTTAATTCTGATAAAATGCAATTTATGCAAAATGTAGCTTATTTATATTTAATTAAAAAATATAATGAGAAAACGTTTTTGGAAATACTTGCAAATAAAAAAGTGAAAAACGTCGAACAAGGACAGATTTTGAATGAGAAGGAGATTGAAGAAAATCTGAAGGAGAAGGAAGAAAGTTTAAATGAAGAGGAAGCTGGAGAGGATGATGAGAACAAGTATAATCCTCGTAAAAATTTAAAATTTTAGTTAATAAATAAAATAAAAGTAGATTACTGGGGGGTAGATATTTAAAATTAGGCGGCAAAAATCACCAATTAGGTCCGAAAATCATCTATTATTTGGTCCAAAAGTACATATAGCCTTTATCGATAAAAATCCTGAAACGAAATTTTTTGACGGACAGGCATCGAACCTTAATTACTATAGGGATTCTTCTTTTCCGGTCCCTTAACCACGAAAATTGAGAAATTTTGGAGGAAGGTAAGAAAAAATTTAATTAATAATTAATAAAACTAAATTTGTATTTAAATGAAGATAATATCAATTAAAAGGTAAACGCAAACATGACGGAATTACGGATGATGTTGTGGAATCCAAAAAAGTTTGAAGAAAATACCTTGAGGAAAGGTGAAACAAACATTATTGGAAAGCAAAAGATTATTTTATCTAAAATGTAGTTTATATGCGTAAATCCTCTATTTAAATGATAGTATTCAATTTATGCCCTCTCCTCTTAGGAATTTTCCTTTTCCAAGTAATCAAACGACTCCACAGATGAAAAGCTCTTGAAATTAAGATAGCACTGTTAATAATGTAGGATAGGTGAAGAGATTTTCATAGATATAGTAATTTTGCTGAGGAATTTACAAAGGGCCTGTTAAGAATCAATTAAAATTCCAGTCATTAAATTAGAGGATATACGTTTGTAGTAAGCTTTTCATAGCTGGATAATCTGAAGATTTTTTGCGTATAAACAGATTTCCATATTCTTTTATTTTTTAACTATTAGATTTTTTGAAATCAAAAATTAGAAATCACGAGATTAAGTAAGAGGAAGCATTGCTTCACTTAACTACTTTAAACACGTATATAAAGCCACAACACTTCCTTCCGCACGTGAGTGATTTAAAGGTGGTTCGCTGCCTGTTAATCCGTTGGTGATTATATTGTTTTTGGAGATTGCTTATTTTTCAATATGCTAACCATCTATCACTAACAAAATCCAGGCTCAATATTATCTACTATATGTATTTGCTGTACTATGAGAAAAATGAAAAAAGGCTGTAATATTAGAAACATTTTTTCTCCTTTATTACATTCCAAAAACATGGGTATACCGACCCGATTCCCGAAATTAGGAATTAAAATTTTATCGAAATTCCTTATTCGCGAAATTGTGAGCTTATCTTATGACATTGTTTCAATAAATACTTTATGGTTTTTAAATTATGTTATACGTAAATTTGCACTTTATCAAAAAATTTCATTTTTTGCCATATTTCAACATAAAATTAAACAAATTTTCACCTGCAAATTAAAAGAATAAGATAAACATTATTTAAAAATTATACAGAATTTTTAAATTAAGTTTACCCCAAAGTAAAAAGGCAGAGGCGTTAATAAATTATCTGTTTATGATATAATATCGGCACTTTTGTTTACTTCAAAAAATTTCATTAAAAATTTTTTTCATTTTCAATATAAAATTAAACAATTTTCACCTGTTAATTAAAAGAAAAAGGTAAACATTATTTAAAAATTGTACAGAATTTTTAAATTAGTTTTTCTCGAGATAAAAAGTTAAGGCATTTTCGCTAATTTTTAATTAAAATTTAAAGTAAACTTTAAAATAAAAGAAACTCAACATATTATTACTTTTTCTTCCTTTAATAATTATTAGGGATCGGATTTATATTGAAATAAAATCGGAAAATATGGCCATAAAGTATTGAAATAAACTGCCAAAATATTGACAAAAAATGCCAAAAAGTAACTAAATATTGAAATAAATTATCGTTTATTCACTAGCAAAACTTCAAAAAAAAAAGTCTAGAAATTTTTTGATTTGATTTCAATAAGGGCTGAGACACATTCTAGGGAATAATTAATGGGAAGGCAACGGCACTGTAGTGAATAATAGGCCATAATCCCCTCTTTTCAGAGCCGCAGGCGAAAAACTTGAAAATTTCGGTTGTCAAGTAGCCAGAATTTCTTTATTTTTCCCTAAAATTTATAAAAAATCCCAAAATTTTAGTAAAAATATGCAAAAATATTGAAATAATTTGAAAAAAGTGAAAAATATTGATATAACTGGAAAATTGGCAAAATATTGAAATATATTGAAATATAACTTTGTTGAAAATCATAATATCGATAAACTAAGTGCATATTTGGGCTTTTTCTCGGAATAATATATTCAGGAAAAAAAATATATTTCAATAAAATCCGATCCCTAATAATTATATATTGAAAAATATTTATTCGCTGAATTTAAATATTTACAGGTGAAAATGTTGATATTAGACGCTTTTTCAATTTTAAATAAATATTTAAAAATTTAGACAAAAATTCTCTACTAAAAACCTCAAAAAATGTCCTTGGATATACTTGATATTTTATTTAAATTAGATTATTTTGTTTGTTTATTAATTGGTTTTCCTTTAAATATTCTTCTGATTATTTTAATTATTTTTAAAACACCAAAAGAAATGAAAACACACAGTCGAATTCTGATACAAAATTGTGTTTTGGATATTTTAATGTTGATTAATCAAATGTTTATTCAAGTGGTAATTTTATATTTCAAAAAAATTGTTATGTAAACAACATTAGCCCTCCATACACCCAGGCAATAATTTTAAAAATCTCGGATGACCAAGAAACCAGAATTCATCCCTTTTTGCTCGGGCGTAAAAAGGAAAATGTTTGAATATTATGCCAAAATTCAATCCCCCAATATCCCCCTTCTTTAATACAACCCCCCTTTCTGGGATGGTTGAAAAATAGAGTCCCCTAGGTCTCTATTACAGAAAATACAGTAAATTAAAATTAACCTTCATTTGTTTCAAATAATGAGAAATGTGAATACGTTTTGGATTGATTATCTTTATAGATTTGCATGAATTTTAGTATTAAGAAAGGAGACATCCTGTTAAAGATATGTATGTAGGATGCCAGAATATTTAACTTTGAAACACTAATTAATTTAAAACAGGTTTATAATTATTTATAGTATTATATACATGATGGGGAAGGGAATACAGTTAATATTTTACCTAATGGAATTTTGCTTGATTTTATGAAAGAAAATTTTAATCCATTTATATGTTATATTGTTTTTATATTTTGGATGTTCATTATAAATGTAAATATGCATGGATTGTGTGTTCAATTTATTTATAGATATTTAATTTTGGTTAGGTAAATAAATAAATGCTTAAAATAAATATGTATGTATTTATTAGGAATATAAAAATTAATTTTCGTCGTTATCTATTTATGGTTTCCATTCTTTTGTTTGTCGAATTATTCGTTATTTTGGAAATAATTTTCTTTTTACTTTCATATTCTAATGGAGGTATTAAATATTTTGATAATTTCAACAAAACATTGCCGTTTATTGAATATAAAATGGAAACGGTAATTTTAAAATAAATTTACTTTTTAAATTAAAAACAAAAAAAGATGAATGTTCTGTCACTATTACCTACAGCCTTAATTGAAATATTAGCATATTTAATAATATTTATTTGTGGATTTAAAATGGTTAGATATGTCGATTTAAACACTAATCTTGATGGAAATTTAAAAAGATTGAATAAACTTTTAACAAAAGTTTTGATTATTTTGGTAAGATTCATTCACATTTTCATAATTTATAAATCACTAGCGGGGCATCAAAACCTTATATAACAACAAATCCAAACCCTAAACTTAATCAAACCTAAGAAGACAAAATTAATTAAAAATCCCGTCAAATCGCATTAATATTTCAAATCCTTTTATCCCTTCAAATCCTACAATACCTTCAATATTAGGTATACTAAAGGAAATACGGTATACTAAAATCACTCGAAATCTACCACAATATCCCTATAGACCCACCGATATATATCCCTCTCGATCTTCTCTCTTGATCCATCGATCCCACACCAACACCTTATAATCCTTTGCCAACTCCATATATTAACAAAAAATCACATCCCAAATCATTCATTATATTTAAATATTCTAAAAAAGTATTGTAGAAGAGAGAGATAGATAAAATATATTTTATTCATTTTTAGGCTATTGTACCATTTATCAACCAAGCTGGCCCCTAAATTATATTAAATTTTTTTTATCAACCAAGCTGGCATTTATCAACCAAGCTGGCCCCTAAATTATATTAAATTTTTTGGATTTAAATTTAGACAATATAATTTCCTATTTCCAAAACGGGTTTCCGATTTCCGGCCTTCCGATTTCCGATTTCCGGCGTTTTTTTCCTTCCGATTTCCGATTTCCGAAAAAAATCTTGATTTCCGATTTCCGAGTTCCGACTTTTGAGCCATTTCCGATTTCCGACAGTTCCGATTTCCGACACCTCTGACTGTTCCGACCCACCTCTGATGTGGAGGACGAGCTGGACATTTTCTGTTTCAAAGTTTATTCTGTATTTAATCCGTTGGTGATTATTGTTGAGATTGTCTATCACTAACGAAAGTTGATCCAGGCTCAATATTATCGGCTACTATTTGAATTAATGTATCCGCTATACTATGAGAAACATGAAAGAAGGGTGCTTAATTCTTGCTCGGTTTTTACATTCCAAAAAAATGGGTATTCCGACTCGATTCCCGAAATTAGGAATTAAAATTTTATCGAAATTCCTTATTCGCGAAATTGTGAGCTTATTTTATGACATTGTTTCAATAAATACTTTATAGTTTTTAAAGTATGTTATACGTAAATTTGTACTTTATCAAAAAATTTCATTATATAAAATTAAACAAATTTTCACCTGCAAATTAAAATTAACTAAAAGAATAAGATAAACATTATTTAAGAATTATACAGAATTTTTAAATTAAGTTACCCCGAAGTAAAAAGGCAGACGTTAATTAATTATGTGTTTATGATATAATATCGGCACTTTTGTTTACTTCAAAAAGTGTCATAAAAATTTTTTTGCCATATTTTAATATAAAATTAAACAATTTTCACCTGTAAATTAAAAGAAAAAGGTAAACATTATTTAAAAATTATACAGAATTTTTAAATTAGTTTTTCTCGAGGTGAAAAGTTAAGGCATTTTCGTTAATTTTTAATTAAAATTTAAAGTAAACATTAAAAGAAAAGGAACTTAACATACATACTATTAATTTAATTTTTCTAATAATTATATACATATTGAAAAATATTTATTCTCTGAATTTAAATATTTTCAGGTGAAATGTTGATATTAGACGCTTTTTCAATTTAAATTAGAGTTTTAAAAATCTAGATAAAAATTCTTTACTAAAAAATTCAAAAAAATGTCCTTGGATATACTTGATATTTTATTTAAATTAGATTATTTTGTTTGTTTATTAATTGGTTTTCCTTTAAATATTCTTCTGATTATTTTAATTATTTTTAAAACACCAAAAGAAATGAAAACACACAGTCGAATTCTGATACAAAATTGTGTTTTGGATATTTTAATGTTGATTAATCAAATGTTTATTCAAGTGGTAATTTTATATTTCAAAAAAATTGTTATGTAAACAAAATTAGCCCTCCATACACCCAGGCAATAATTTTAAAAATCTCGGATGACCAAGAAACCAGAATTCATCCCTTTTTGCTCGGGCGTAAAAAGGAAAATGTTTGAATATTATGCCAAAATTCAATCCCCCAATATCCCCCTTCTTTAATACAACCCCCCTTTCTGGGATGGTTGAAAAATAGAGTCCCCTAGGTCTCTATTACAGAAAATACAGTAAATTAAAATTAACCTTCATTTGTTTCAAATAATGAGAAATGTGAATACGTTTTGGATTGATTATCTTTATAGATTTGCATGAATTTTAGTATTAAGAAAGGAGACATCCTGTTAAAGATATGTATGTAGGATGCCAGAATATTTAACTTTGAAACACTAATTAATTTAAAACAGGTTTATAATTATTTATAGTATTATATACATGATGGGGAAGGGAATACAGTTAATATTTTACCTAATGGAATTTTGCTTGATTTTATGAAAGAAAATTTTAATCCATTTATATGTTATATTGTTTTTATATTTTGGATGTTCATTATAAATGTAAATATGCATGGATTGTGTGTTCAATTTATTTATAGATATTTAATTTTGGTTAGGTAAATAAATAAATGCTTAAAATAAATATGTATGTATTTATTAGGAATATAAAAATTAATTTTCGTCGTTATCTATTTATGGTTTCCATTCTTTTGTTTGTCGAATTATTCGTTATTTTGGAAATAATTTTCTTTTTACTTTCATATTCTAATGGAGGTATTAAATATTTTGATAATTTCAACAAAACATTGCCGTTTATTGAATATAAAATGGAAACGGTAATTTTAAAATAAATTTACTTTTTAAATTAAAAACAAAAAAAGATGAATGTTCTGTCACTATTACCTACAGCCTTAATTGAAATATTAGCATATTTAATAATATTTATTTGTGGATTTAAAATGGTTAGATATGTCGATTTAAACACTAATCTTGATGGAAATTTAAAAAGATTGAATAAACTTTTAACAAAAGTTTTGATTATTTTGGTAAGATTCATTCACATTTTCATAATTTATAAATCACTAGCGGGGCATCAAAACCTTATATAACAACAAATCCAAACCCTAAACTTAATCAAACCTAAGAAGACAAAATTAATTAAAAATCCCGTCAAATCGCATTAATATTTCAAATCCTTTTATCCCTTCAAATCCTACAATACCTTCAATATTAGGTATACTAAAGGAAATACGGTATACTAAAATCACTCGAAATCTACCACAATATCCCTATAGACCCACCGATATATATCCCTCTCGATCTTCTCTCTTGATCCATCGATCCCACACCAACACCTTATAATCCTTTGCCAACTCCATATATTAACAAAAAATCACATCCCAAATCATTCATTATATTTAAATATTCTAAAAAAGTATTGTAGAAGAGAGAGATAGATAAAATATATTTTATTCATTTTTAGGCTATTGTACCATTTATCAACCAAGCTGGCCCCTAAATTATATTAAATTTTTTTTATCAACCAAGCTGGCATTTATCAACCAAGCTGGCCCCTAAATTATATTAAATTTTTTGGATTTAAATTTAGACAATATAATTTCCTATTTCCAAAACGGGTTTCCGATTTCCGGCCTTCCGATTTCCGATTTCCGGCGTTTTTTTCCTTCCGATTTCCGATTTCCGAAAAAAATCTTGATTTCCGATTTCCGAGTTCCGACTTTTGAGCCATTTCCGATTTCCGACAGTTCCGATTTCCGACACCTCTGACTGTTCCGACCCACCTCTGATGTGGAGGACGAGCTGGACATTTTCTGTTTCAAAGTTTATTCTGTATTTAATCCGTTGGTGATTATTGTTGAGATTGTCTATCACTAACGAAAGTTGATCCAGGCTCAATATTATCGGCTACTATTTGAATTAATGTATCCGCTATACTATGAGAAACATGAAAGAAGGGTGCTTAATTCTTGCTCGGTTTTTACATTCCAAAAAAATGGGTATTCCGACTCGATTCCCGAAATTAGGAATTAAAATTTTATCGAAATTCCTTATTCGCGAAATTGTGAGCTTATTTTATGACATTGTTTCAATAAATACTTTATAGTTTTTAAAGTATGTTATACGTAAATTTGTACTTTATCAAAAAATTTCATTATATAAAATTAAACAAATTTTCACCTGCAAATTAAAATTAACTAAAAGAATAAGATAAACATTATTTAAGAATTATACAGAATTTTTAAATTAAGTTACCCCGAAGTAAAAAGGCAGACGTTAATTAATTATGTGTTTATGATATAATATCGGCACTTTTGTTTACTTCAAAAAGTGTCATAAAAATTTTTTGCCATATTTTAATATAAAATTAAACAATTTTCACCTGTAAATTAAAAGAAAAAGGTAAACATTATTTAAAAATTATACAGAATTTTTAAATTAGTTTTTCTCGAGGTGAAAAGTTAAGGCATTTTCGTTAATTTTTAATTAAAATTTAAAGTAAACATTAAAAGAAAAGGAACTTAACATACATACTATTAATTTAATTTTTCTAATAATTATATACATATTGAAAAATATTTATTCTCTGAATTTAAATATTTTCAGGTGAAATGTTGATATTAGACGCTTTTTCAATTTAAATTAGAGTTTTAAAAATCTAGATAAAAATTCTTTACTAAAAAATTCAAAAAAATGTCCTTGGATATACTTGATATTTTATTTAAATTAGATTATTTTGTTTGTTTATTAATTGGTTTTCCTTTAAATATTCTTCTGATTATTTTAATTATTTTTAAAACACCAAAAGAAATGAAAACACACAGTCGAATTCTGATACAAAATTGTGTTTTGGATATTTTAATGTTGATTAATCAAATGTTTTTACAAGTGGTAATTTTAAATTTCAAAAAATTGTTATGTAAACAACATTAGCCCTCCATACACCCAGGCAATAATTTTAAAAATCTCGGATGACCAAGAAGCCAGAATTCATCCCTTTTTGCTCGGGCGTAAAAAGGAAAATGTTTGAATATTATGCCAAAATTCAATCCCCCAATATCCCCCTTCTTTAATACAACCCCCCTTTCTGGGATGGTTGAAAAATAGAGTCCCCTAGGTCTCTATTACAGAAAATACAGTAAATTAAAATTAACCTTCATTTGTTTCAAATAATGAGAAATGTGAATACGTTTTGGATTGAATATAGAAAGATTTTACAAAGTTAATATTTAACTCTGAAACATGAATTAATTTAAAACAATTTTATAATTATTTGTAGTATTATATACTTGATGGGGAAGGGAATGCCATTCATATTATACCAAATGGAATTTTGCTTAGTTTTATGAAGGAAGATTATAATCCGTTTATATGCAATATTGTTTTACTTGTTTGGCTATTTATTGCTTATTCAAGTTCACATGGATTGTGTGTTCAATTTATTTATAGATATTTAGTTTTGAATAGGTAAATGTGTAAAACTAATCTCTCCTAACATAAATATTTATAAGGAATAAAAAAATAAAATTCCGTTTTTATCTATTTATGCTGTCCATATCTTTATTTGTAACATTAATCTTTATTTTGGATATGTTTTTATTTATTATCCCATTTTCCTATGGAGGTATTAAACATTTTGATAATTTCAACAAAACATGGCCGTTTATTCAATATAAAATGGATAAGGTAATTTTTAAATTAAATTTTAATTTGAATAAAAATTAGGTCCATGTTTTGTCCCAATTACCTTTAGCTTTAATTGAAATATCTGCATATTTAATAATATTTATTTGTGGATTCAAAATGGTTAGATTTGTCAATTTAAACACTAATTTAGATGGAAATTTAAAAAGATTGAATAAACTTTTAACTAAAGTTTTGATTATTTTGGTAAGATTTAAAACCTCTCTTTTAATTTATTAATTTTTAAAATTTACTTTTTAGGCTCTTGTACCATTTGTTAACCAAGCTGGATTTTTATTTAATATGATTTATTCAGAAACTAACAATAATACAACAAATATTATTCGAATATTTATTTTCATTAATTATCATTTACTCCCAGTATTTAACCCAATTATTTGTATTTTAACAAATACCCCATATCGAAATGCTATTTTTAATCGTTCACAAGTAAATCCACAATAAATTTAAAAATTCCTAGATATTTTTCATTCAATATTTTGTATAGTTTGATTCTTGAAAATTATATAATATTACCAGGCTTGGTAATGGATACGGATAATATCCGGATATTCGCGGAGATATCAGGATACGGAGAGCCCGAAAATTTTGAAAATATTGAATGGCCAAGAAGTAAAAATTCTTCCTTTCTTGGCGCTCAGCAAAAATTTCCTAAGAGCCGTGTTGGAAAATTAAATAAATTACCGATTCGATTGATTTTGAAACCGACAACCTTAGAAACAAACCATCAACTCCCAAAAACTCCTTTGCTTATGTAAGCCCGGAGAAGTACCATTAAAGGCACGAGTTAAGTTGGTGGTCGAGCAGCTAAAAGCCTTGAGCAAGCAATAAATTATTAAAACAAAGAATAAATTATTAGAATATACACTTGTTATTTTATCTTTTAAGAATGCTTCCATATAATGTAGAATCATTAATTCAATTCCTAGCTCAGCGATTCTTTCTTAGCTCCGCGACACAAAATTAAAGGCGGCGCATCTTTTTAAATTGTAAAGCTTTTTCTTTCATTAAAAAATGCACTTTAATAGTTTAACTTTTTTCACAGTCATATGGCAATTCCTCTCTTAAATTCGATTAAGCTTTAAACAAACTACAAAATATTTAATAATTGCCCTTTTAAAAATATTTTTTAAAGGCTAAAAAGAGGCAAAAACCACGAGAAAAAAATCACGAGAATAAATGCCTTATGAAATACAGTGCTGTGTTTTGGTCATCTGCTGGCTCCGGCTCCGGCCTTTTTCAAATTCTTGGCTCCGGCTTCGGGCTTTTAAAATCTTGGCTCCGGCTCAGGAGCCGGCGATTTCTTGAGCCGCTCCATGTTGGATCGGGCTCCGGGTTGAAAATCAATAAATTACTTTTCATTGAGAGATTTGGGTGTATTATGGGGGATATCGAGTGGTATCAGAAGATTAAGAAGGATTAATGGATTAAGCGGGATTTGGTGAATTTGGCTGGAATTCTTTAAATTTTACTCAACTCACATAAAGAATTTTAACTTTTGCATTTTATGCCTTTGACCATGTCAGAATATTATGCAGTATCTTTAGTTCAATCCTTAGCTCAGCAAATTTCTCCCTAAGCTCAAATCCCAAAAATCCCCTCAGCTCAAATCCCCAAACAAGTTGTAAGGCATTTTCTTCAATAAGTAAACATGCACTTTAATATTTAAAATTTCTTCATAGTCATATGGCAATCCCTCTCTTAAATTCGATAAACAAACTACAAAATAATTAATAATTTCCCTTTTAAAAATATTTTTTAAAGGCTAAAAAGAGGCGAAAACCACGAGAAAAATTTTAATAAATGCCCTTTATAAAAAATTTTAATAATGGGAGGGGAAGTGAGAAGGGCGGGCAAGGCAATACATAAAATTTAAGCATTTTGAATGTTTAATTTTTTTCGATAAAATGGCTTTGAATTAGCCTTGAATTAATTATTTTTAATTTTATTTAAATTTTATAGCCTTTAATATTTATTAAAATTCAGATTAGAAAAGTCTAATTTTTTCAAATCGCTAGAAAAAGTAGAAAAAGCTTCAAAATGCATTGGCTCATTGTGGCTGCCTTACTCCTATTAGATGGAGAGGCAAAGGATAACAAAATTTTGGAAGAAATTCCAAGATTGCCACAAGACATTTATTTGCCTCCAAACGATCCTAAAGATTGTACTGGAGAATTCTACAAACCGGAATATCAACTTCCATTGCCTCAACCATACAAGAGTGTATATGATCCAGTAAAGTTGATGATAAATGGAAAAGAAGAAATATGTTAGTTTATTTATTTGGAAGGTTTTTAAAAGCGCTAAATAAATATAACTTCTTTTAATCCACTCGATTTGAAATAAAACTTGGAATTTTATTTAAAAATGAGTGTTATCTTAAATCATTTGAATCGCTCATTAGATTCCCAACCTAGCAGCTACACGAATTAAAAAACCTATCTAAAATCAAGGTCATCTGTATTTTTTTAATTCAGGCTCATTTATGGCTCTTAGAATATGAAAAATTCAAAAGCCGTTATCCTTAATTAAATTTTCTTCCCTTTTATGTATACACAAACAAATAATTAATGTAACTAAAACAAAAGATTAATAATTTAAAATATAAATATAAATAATTAATTTAGCGTCATTCTTCGTGAAAGACACAATAAAAGTTAAAGATTTTAAAAAAGTATATGCTAAACAAGAGGAATGGCTAAAGGATTTAATGTTTCGAGAATTAATTTTGCAAAAATTAATATTAAAAAAATTGAAAGAAAATAAAATGTTTGAAGGAATAAATGAAGAAAATATTGAAATGAAGGAAATTGAAGGAAAAATTTTGGAAGTAAAGGAAAATGAAATTGAAAAGTTAATGGAGGAAATAGGAATGGATAAAATTGAAGAGTTAATGAAGGAGAGGAAGAAAATGGAAGTAGATAAGAAGGAAGAAAGGAAAATTGAGAAAGAGAAGAAGGAAGAAAAGATGGAAGTAAATGATGAAATTAAAAAGGTAATTAAAGAAATTGTTGAAATGGTGAAGCTGGTTACAAAGGAAGAAAATAAAGAAGATAAAATGGAAGAGGATAAAAAGGAGGAAAATAAAACAGAAAAAGGGAAACATAAAGAGAATGAAATTGAACAAAAGAAAATTAAATTGGAGAAAAAAATTAAACAAATAAAAAATTTGCTGAAAAATATTGAAGAAAATGAAAAAGAAGGCAAATATGAAATTAAAAAAATGCTAGAAATTATGGAGGAAATTAGATGGACAAAATTGAAGAAAAATACGGAGAAATGGTGGAAATTAATGAAAAAAATTATAAGGATTGAAATTAAAGAAATGAAAGAAAAGTTAATGGGAGGGATTGAATTTATGCTGAAAAATACGGAGTTGGAAGAAATTGAATATAAAATAAAAGGGATAGAGGCTAAAGAAGTAAATTTGTCATATTCTATCTTTCTATCAAAATATACATTCGCATATTTTTTGCAAAATTTTTATAAAAAAATTTTTCTGAAAATCCGGATTTTGATCCGGAAAATCCGGGTTAGATTGAAAATTTTTTTTATAAAATCCGGAAACCGGATCCGGCATTTTATAAATGTCGACCTCTAATAATACATAATTTTATCATATTTATATTTTATCAGATATTAATCTATTCTAGAAACTAAAAAACCTAATTGGTCAAAATTACAGGTTTTAGAAAAGGAGTCAATTATAGAAGAAATTAAAAAAGTGAAGAAAGCTGAAGTTAAAAAGAAAATTCATGAATTTATTAAAATTATTAAAGAATTAAAAGATAATGGAATTGAAGAAATAATTAAATATTTAGGAGTTACAGATGTTGAAAGAATGGAAATGAGAGAAAAAGTTGAGGAATATGATAATTTGGATAGTTTTCATAAAATTTTAGTTCAAAAAAGAAATCAAGAATTTTTATATTCAATGACTAAAGACAAAAGGAATTTGTCATTTAAACTTGAAAATTTTGAAATGGAAAGAAGAAATGAGCGTTTTTGTTTTAAATTTGATAAAGTTAGAGGCTGCAAGATAGATTTGTGTATGTTTTGTTGTTCGTAATCGTACTTCACCCACAACCTTTTACAAGTTCCTAGCATAATCTCAATAAGAATTTTATTAAGAATATGAATTTTTCGAGCGTCCAAAGCTTCTACAAGCTTATTCTTCTTCTTGAGACCAAATTCTTATTAAAAACCTATAATATTGAAGCCTATATTTATGTTTATTAAATTTCCTTTTCGATTTACTCAAATCCTTTAATTAAAAATTAAAAATTTATTTACTTTAATTTAGCCGAACTTTACGTAAAATACAAAGCAACTGAAGTATTTGGATTAAATTTAGCACGAAGCTATTTGCCATCAAGTCATTGGATTAAACCTGATTTAGAGGATGTTAATCTATATAAAGACCTTTGGCATTCTGATAACAAATTGGATATACTTCCTGACCATGAGAAAGGAAATGATAAAAATCGAGTAGTAAATCGTTGCTCATTTTATGGGTAAAATTTATTCAAAGGTTAAAATAGAATTAAGTATATTCACTCCCAACCGAGTAATTGGAAGCTCGAGTAATCCGAGTATTATGATCCCGTGTTCCGAGCCCGAGTAATGACGCAAAACCCCGAGCGATCGAGTCGAGCTCGACTCGGACGTACAAATTATGCCCCTAGGCGCTTATAGAAGGTGATTTTGCAAGATAAATGAATTCTATTTAGTGTGTAGTATTTATTTAATTTTAGATTAGTATTCTAACATTAAAAATTATTTTAGTAAATATCCTGTGCATAATGGTTACCCACTCAATCCAGTAGCTCGAACAGGTTTTAAAGGCCGTGGATCGTTTGGTCAGTGGGGGCCTACTAACGGAGTTGGTGCGATTTTACATGTGACTGATAAAGAAGATTTTAATAAATTTGAGTTTCTTGGTGTTGAAAATGGCAAATATGAGAAAAGATCGTGTAAGAAATAAATTTTTTAATAAATTTTCCTATTGAAAATATTTTGTTTAAGAAATAATTTAAATTAAAGATATCGTCACCCCAGGTGGATTTGTAGACATGGGAGAGGAATTTGAATATTCCGCAAAGAGAGAATTAATAGAAGAAGCTTTTGGTTTAAAGAAAAAAAGAAACAAAGAAGAATTTGAAAAAATGGAAAAAATTATTGGTAAAGGAGAATTGGTTAAATTTGGTGGAGCTGAGCTAAGTCAGGTAGTAGAAAAATTAATTAGTGTATATCAAATAAATTTTTTTAAATTTTCAGTTAAGTACAGACAATGCATGGACTGAGTCCATTACATTCGCATTTGGAGTTGATTCGACTATTAAAAAAGAATTAAAATTAAAAAAGGGTAGTGATGCACAACAGGTTATGTGGATACAAATAGAGCCTGTTGATAAGGAAATTGATGTTAAAAGTGAATTAGAAAAATTATTTAGTTTGGAGGAACGTATAGATTATATTCTTGAAAATTTTGAGGTTAAGAAAATTCTTTATAGTTTTAAACGATCTTAATATACATACATCTGGGTACGAGAAAAAGTAATTCTTGTAAAAATAATTCAATTTTTAACTTTCGACAAATTTAATCGTTTACCTTCTTTTTAGAATCTTAGTTATATCTAAGATTCTACTTAAATATATCCCTCCAGAAACTTAATCATTTTAATTATATCGAGCACAATTGAATTTAAAAAATTGTTCAGGCTTGCTGGACACCACCTAAAGAAGAGGAAACATCTCATAAAGAGCACAAAAATCCACCTAAAGAGGAGGATAAAACTGGAAAAGACTTGCAAGATAATACTCAAACTATAGATGAAAAAGAAGAAAATATCTGTCATAAACTTAATTCTGATAAAATGCAATTTATGCAAAATGTAGCTTATTTATATTTAATTAAAAAATATAATGAGAAAACGTTTTTGGAAATACTTGCAAATAAAAAAGTGAAAAACGTCGAACAAGGACAGATTTTGAATGAGAAGGAGATTGAAGAAAATCTGAAGGAGAAGGAAGAAAGTTTAAATGAAGAGGAAGCTGGAGAGGATGATGAGAACAAGTATAATCCTCGTAAAAATTTAAAATTTTAGTTAATAAATAAAATAAAAGTAGATTACTGGGGGGTAGATATTTAAAATTAGGCGGCAAAAATCACCAATTAGGTCCGAAAATCATCTATTATTTGGTCCAAAAGTACATATAGCCTTTATCGATAAAAATCCTGAAACGAAATTTTTTGACGGACAGGCATCGAACCTTAATTACTATAGGGATTCTTCTTTTCCGGTCCCTTAACCACGAAAATTGAGAAATTTTGGAGGAAGGTAAGAAAAAATTTAATTAATAATTAATAAAACTAAATTTGTATTTAAATGAAGATAATATCAATTAAAAGGTAAACGCAAACATGACGGAATTACGGATGATGTTGTGGAATCCAAAAAAGTTTGAAGAAAATACCTTGAGGAAAGGTGAAACAAACATTATTGGAAAGCAAAAGATTATTTTATCTAAAATGTAGTTTATATGCGTAAATCCTCTATTTAAATGATAGTATTCAATTTATGCCCTCTCCTCTTAGGAATTTTCCTTTTCCAAGTAATCAAACGACTCCACAGATGAAAAGCTCTTGAAATTAAGATAGCACTGTTAATAATGTAGGATAGGTGAAGAGATTTTCATAGATATAGTAATTTTGCTGAGGAATTTACAAAGGGCCTGTTAAGAATCAATTAAAATTCCAGTCATTAAATTAGAGGATATACGTTTGTAGTAAGCTTTTCATAGCTGGATAATCTGAAGATTTTTTGCGTATAAACAGATTTCCATATTCTTTTATTTTTTAACTATTAGATTTTTTGAAATCAAAAATTAGAAATCACGAGATTAAGTAAGAGGAAGCATTGCTTCACTTAACTACTTTAAACACGTATATAAAGCCACAACACTTCCTTCCGCATGTGAGTGATTTAAAGGTGGTTCGCTGCCTGTTAATCCGTTGGTGATTATATTGTTTTTGGAGATTGCTTATTTTTCAATATGCTAACCATCTATCACTAACAAAATCCAGGCTCAATATTATCTACTATATGTATTTGCTGTACTATGAGAAAAATGAAAAAAGGCTGTAATATTAGAAACATTTTTTCTCCTTTATTACATTCCAAAAACATGGGTATACCGACCCGATTCCCGAAATTAGGAATTAAAATTTTATCGAAATTCCTTATTCGCGAAATTGTGAGCTTATCTTATGACATTGTTTCAATAAATACTTTATGGTTTTTAAATTATGTTATACGTAAATTTGCACTTTATCAAAAAATTTCATTTTTTGCCATATTTCAACATAAAATTAAACAAATTTTCACCTGCAAATTAAAAGAATAAGATAAACATTATTTAAAAATTATACAGAATTTTTAAATTAAGTTTACCCCAAAGTAAAAAGGCAGAGGCGTTAATAAATTATCTGTTTATGATATAATATCGGCACTTTTGTTTACTTCAAAAAATTTCATTAAAAATTTTTTTCATTTTCAATATAAAATTAAACAATTTTCACCTGTTAATTAAAAGAAAAAGGTAAACATTATTTAAAAATTGTACAGAATTTTTAAATTAGTTTTTCTCGAGATAAAAAGTTAAGGCATTTTCGCTAATTTTTAATTAAAATTTAAAGTAAACTTTAAAATAAAAGAAACTCAACATATTATTACTTTTTCTTCCTTTAATAATTATTAGGGATCGGATTTATATTGAAATAAAATCGGAAAATATGGCCATAAAGTATTGAAATAAACTGCCAAAATATTGACAAAAAATGCCAAAAAGTAACTAAATATTGAAATAAATTATCGTTTATTCACTAGCAAAACTTCAAAAAAAAAAGTCTAGAAATTTTTTGATTTGATTTCAATAAGGGCTGAGACACATTCTAGGGAATAATTAATGGGAAGGCAACGGCACTGTAGTGAATAATAGGCCATAATCCCCTCTTTTCAGAGCCGCAGGCGAAAAACTTGAAAATTTCGGTTGTCAAGTAGCCAGAATTTCTTTATTTTTCCCTAAAATTTATAAAAAATCCCAAAATTTTAGTAAAAATATGCAAAAATATTGAAATAATTTGAAAAAAGTGAAAAATATTGATATAACTGGAAAATTGGCAAAATATTGAAATATATTGAAATATAACTTTGTTGAAAATCATAATATCGAAAAACTAAGTGCATATTTGGGCTTTTTCTCGGAATAATATATTCAGGAAAAAAAATATATTTCAATAAAATCCGATCCCTAATAATTATATATTGAAAAATATTTATTCGCTGAATTTAAATATTTACAGGTGAAAATGTTGATATTAGACGCTTTTTCAATTTAAATTAGAGTTTTAAAAATCTAGATAAAAATTCTTTACTAAAAAATTCGAAAAAATGTCCTTGGATATACTCGATATTTTATTTAAATTAGATTATTTTGTTTGTTTATTAATTGGTTTTCCTTTAAATATTCTTCTGATTATTTTAATTATTTTTAAAACACCAAAAGAAATGAAAACACACAGTCGAATTCTGATACAAAATTGTGTTTTGGATATTTTAATGTTGATTAATCAAATGTTTTTACAAGTGGTAATTTTAAATTTCAAAAAATTGTTATGTAAACAACATTAGCCCTCCATACACCCAGGCAATAATTTTAAAAATCTCGGATGACCAAGAAGCCAGAATTCATCCCTTTTTGCTCGGGCGTAAAAAGGAAAATGTTTGAATATTATGCCAAAATTCAACCCCCCAACATCCCCCTCTTTAATACAGACCCCCCCCCCTTTGCGGGATGGTTGAAAAATAGAGCCTCATGGGTCTCTATCACAGAAAATACGGTAAATTAAATTTAGCTTTCATTTTGTTTCAAAAAATAAGAAATGTGAATAGAACCCTTTTTGGATTGATTATCTTTATAGATTTGCATGAATTTTAGTATTAAGAAAGGAGACATCCTGTTAGAGATATGTATGTAAGATACCACAATATCTAACTTTGAAACACTAATTAATTTAAAATTGTTTTTTAATTATTTATAGTATTATATACTTGATGGGGAAGGGAATACAGTTAATATTTTACCTAATGGAATTTTGCTTGATTTTATGAAAGAAAATTTTAATCCATTTATATGTTATATTGTTTTTATATTTTGGATGTTCATTATAAATGTAAATATGCATGGATTGTGTGTTCAATTTATTTATAGATATTTAATTTTGAATAGGTAAATAAATAAATGCTTAAAATAAATATGTATGTATTTATTAGGAATATAAAAATTAATTTTCGTCGTTATCTATTTATGGTTTCCATTCTTTTGTTTGTACAATTATTCGTTATTTTGGAAATAATTTTCTTCTTACTTTCATATTCTAATGGAGGTATTAAATATTTTGATAATTTCAACAAAACATTGCCGTTTATTGAATATAAAATGGAAACGGTAATTTTAAAATAAATTTACTTTTTAAATTAAAAACAAAAAAAGATGAATGTTCTGTCACTATTACCTACAGCCTTAATTGAAATATTAGCATATTTAATAATATTTATTTGTGGATTTAAAATGGTTAGATATGTCGATTTAAACACTAATCTTGATGGAAATTTAAAAAGATTGAATAAACTTTTGACAAAAGTTTTGATTATTTTGGTAAGATTCATTCACATTTTCATAATTTATAAATCACTAGCGGGGCACCAAAACCTTATATAACAACAAATCCAAACCCTAAACTTAATCAAACCTAAGAAGACAAAATTAATTAAAAATCCCGTCAAATCGCATTAATATTTCAAATCCTTTTATCCCTTAAAATCCTACAATACCTTCAATATTAGGTATACTAAAGGAAATACGGTATACTAAAATCACTCGAAATCTACCACAATATCCCTATAGACCCACCGATATATATCCCTCTCGATCTTCTCTCTTGATCCATCGATACCACACCAACACCTTATAATCCTTTGCCAACTCTATATATTAACAAAAAATCAAATCCCAAATCATTCATTATATTTAAATATTCTAAAAAAGTATTGTAGAAGAGAGAGATAGATAAAATATATTTTATTCATTTTTAGGCTATTGTACCATTTATCAACCAAGCTGGAGTTTTATTTTTTGTAATTTTTTCAAAAACAACCAACAATACAACAAATATTATTCGAATATTATTTACGATTTCCTTTCATTTACTCCCAGTATTTAACCCAATTATTTGTATTTTAACAAACACACCATATCGAAATGCTATTTTTAATCGTTCACAAGTAAATCCACAATAATTGAATAATGGACGTTACTTTTTTGTTTAATTTTCTATTTGATGGACACTCTATTTTTAAAGTGCTCCACATAACTATACGGTCACTTGTATTTTCGACCTTAGGGGTGGTCCGAAAAATCTACTAAAAGCCCTGTAAACATATCTATTGATATCTATAGAAAATACAAAAGAAACGATGTTCCGATATAATTCCTTCATTGAGATCTGAAAAACCGAAAGCAACGGAAAACCGGGGTAGATGTCTTTAAAAATTATTCAACCCCTTATAAGGTATTTTAAATTTTTATTATATACTTTTCTGAAAGCCCATTAAATTTGCTACAGGAAACTCTTAATGTTATTAGATCGAAAATTATACACTGGAGATGTTAAGGGTTAAATTCAGTGGGCGTGAATTTTTTTAAATAATGTTGTTTTTCCTTTTTCCTCAAAAACATAATTCTAAATTCAAACCCCATTCCCTTAAAACATTCATTATCTAAAACAATCAAATCTTAAATAACTTATACAACTAGTATCTTCCGCCCTTTTAATGTCATATAAATACTCGATAGTTTTTCATTAATTTTTACATTCATTAAACTAATTGTAAACCTAAACTATATATTATTGTAAATAAAAGTTTCTTACACTTTTGTTTGTATTTGAGTAAACTATAGTAGGTTAAAAAATAAATTAAAAGAAACCTCAACTATAAGTTGAGAGAAATATCAGTTACCTAGCTAATTTAAATTGAAACCAGGATATAATACTTTTGTTTCGTTTGGTGTCGCATTGAATCACTCCTTGTGTAAGACGCCGACGCAACACTACCGTAATCTAGGATTAAATAAAAATTCTATCCTAGTCAGAACTTTAAATAAAACTTCCGACAGAACACAAATATTGCCAAAAAAAGATCTTATTTACAAAAAATAACGGGCATCCTCTAAAGTATTAAATATTATCATTAGACCTCTGCTAAAATATGCTTGTTGAAGTAAATTTTGGGAAATGTAAGAAAATCTAAAGAATATCCTAATAAGAAGTGATATGTACATATGTATTATAAAAATAATAATTTTGTAATTTTATATAAAATTTTATAGTAAATGTAAATAAATTAAAATTTGTGGCTTAAAATAGAAAAAATATTAACTTAAATCTTTCGAATCATTTAATATTTTGATTAATTTAATTAAATAAATGGGCATCCATTACTAATTATTTTATGCAATTTTTTAGCACTTTTTTCTTCAAAAATAATATTCTCTCCATCGATTGTGAATTGTTGAACACACCCAAAAAGTGAACGAATACCCAATGATAAAGATTTTGCTGCTAAAAAATTTTTTTAGTTATTATCTAAAAATGCTATTTTTTTAGAAATCTTCCAAAAATCTTATTAAAATTTTTGTATATTTATGGGTAGGAGAACTCTAAATTCCACCCCAGCAATTCATAGAATTGTTGATTTTATACTTTAAAAAATCTCGCCAAAATAAAAATATTTAACTAGAAACCGAAAACAATTTTTTAATTCGACTAACCGAAAAATTAGGAACCGAAAAGGGATAAAGGCTCTAGACCGTTTCAGTCCCTTTTCCGGTATATTTAGAACAAAAAATGTGGTTTTCTCGGAGTCCTATCCCTCCCAATCGATCTGAACTTGTTTGTAGTTAAAACATTTCTAAAAAATATAATTAAAAAACTCTCCAAGCTTGTAAAATTTCATTTTGTTTTTAACTAAAATTTTTAAAATTCTTTATTATTTACCATTAGTCCCACCAACATAAACTGGCAAAGAACGTAATTGAATAATTAAAGATAATGGAAGACGTTGCTCTCCAAATTTAATTATTTGGTCATTTAATTCAATTTTTATTCCCTTTGTCGATAAAAATAAGCGAAAGTGATGCCATTCACCCGGGCAGATTAAAAATGAATTTTTTGAATTATTTTGAATGTTAAAAGTATCAATGTGGATATTGTGTTCAAAATGTGGAGAAGAATGAAGAGAAAATCCAAACTGAAAAGTGAAAAAATTAATGGATTTTTGAATGTGAATAATAAAAGAGTAATTGAGACATGAAAAACTTGGAGTGATACAAGTCAGAGAATGATAAAGCCAGAAATTTGTATGGATTAATTAATATTGCTTATGAAATCTAAACTCATAGCTAAGCAACAATTTTTTATGCTTGTCAAGATCCACTTTAATTTACTACTTTAGTTCCACAATTTTTTAGTTTTCTCATAAATAGAGTTACTATAACATTGACCTCAAGATTGTATTAGGAATTGGGTTACTGCTGACTAGAGATAGAATCGAGAATCATAAGTTTCGAAAATATACAAGTTTCGAAAATATACAAGTAACGAAACTGGTGGCTTAAACCCTAATCAGTCAACTTTAGTTATTCTTTAGGGGCAGTCCTTTCAAAGATTTCAATTACTCTCTTTCTAATTTAATTGTTAACCATTCCATTATCGTCAATCCACAAAACAAATCTCGGTTTTAATTGCCAATCATCTCCAGATGCCAAAAATGCAAATAATAATCTCCCTTTAGTTTTTGAATTATTTTCTTTTAAATATTCATTTTTAATTAAATTTTCTGGCAAAAGACGAAATTTAATTGATAATTCTATTGTTTTGGCTTCCTTTGGCTTTTTCCCTTTTGTTGTAGTTAGAGATTTCAACTGATCCAAAGATGCTATAAAATTTAAAAATAATAGATAACTCTCCCCCAATTTGCTAAATTTAAGAAACTATATGAAAAGAAGAGACTTTTATCTCCAAAATTTTTTTGTTTATTCATGGTACACAGCAACTTAAAATAGGCAGAGGGTGCAACCAGGTTTTCAGTGCTGTTTCAGTACTATGGTTTCAGTGCCAGGATTTCAGTGCTAAAGTTTCAGTGTGTGAACTCTTTCAGTGTATATGAGTTGTATAAACTCTTATCTCCATATTATTCCTATAGATTCAAAACAAAAATGTTAAAAAAAACTCACAAAAAGCAGCAAAACCATTATTGTGAATATATCCAATTCCTGGTGAGTGTGCACAGGGAATTATATCTTTGCTGTTTAAATTCAAATCCCACTCATGGCCATTCACAATAAAATGTTTAATACACCCCTAAATTATATTAAATTTTTTGGGTCTAAATTTAGACAATATAATTTTCTATTTCCAAAACGGGAGCCCAACTTTAAAACACACAATTTAATGACAAGTGATACCCAAACGGGACTAATTTTCTGTTTGATTTCCTCCCAGTTCCACACAATTCTAAAAACCGACTAAACCTCCCAATCTTTAATTCGTATTTTTTATAAATTAATTCAGAAAAAAAATTTAAATTTATTTTACATCAAAACTTGGTGGCAATCGGTTTCTTGGTAAATGAAACATTCTTCTGTGTTTATTAATTACTCCCCCAATATACATTCGACGACGCATAACTTTTGGGGAAGGAGCATCCAAAAGCTTTTCTGTTTTAAAATCATCAACCTAAAATTATAAGGGAATCTTTTAATTCGAAAAACAATTTCCATTACTTTTAACCCAATTTCTCTTCCTTTTTTAATTATTTCCAATTTATGCCACTTCCCATCATCAAAACGTTTTTCTCGGTAATTTAATTTTTTTATTTGGTGATGACCTTTAATTACTAATTTTAATATTCCTCTATCCATATGTAAAACAAAATAGCGGCTGTAGTTGCGATAGCTTGCCCATACCCACAAAAGTCCTTTCTTTTGTTCAGTTCGAAATTCAAATGAAATTGAAAAGCTAAAAAATAAATTTTTAAAAAATTATTTTATGTCTTTCCGGTTATAAGGGCATCATAGGGACATAGACCCTTATATTCAATGACCTTATAATCGGAGTTTTCGAAAAAATCTGGAAGAACCCTTAAATTTGGAACGAAAATGCTCTTATATTTGTGTTATTATATAAGACAGATGAGCTATCCCTATTTTCTTTATAAGCTTACTTTGTATAGCTTGGATAAGGTTTTTCATTAAAATTAATTTTTGAATGGCTAGATTCAGACAATCCGAAACGATATTCATTTAGTCCATTATTATTAATTTCTTCATTGTTACATTGTTTTTTAATTAATGATTCTTCTTCTTTTTCAGCATTTTCTATTAAAATTTTAAAGAAATACAAGTAAATTAATTCAAGAAAATAATATTTCAATTTAGGCAAAAAAATGTTAAGAAATTTTTGGAAAATTTTGTTAAAATTACAGGAAAATTAAAAGAAAAATTAAAAAAATTTTTTGTCGACTAGGACCGAAGTTACCATTCGTGTTATCCAGAGAATTTAAAAATCATTTTTGATGTTTAACTAAAAAAGGGATTTTAAAATGGGGTTAGGTGAAATCCAGGCTAAAATTAGAGATCAGACCGAGACGATAGCTCAAATAAAAAATGGATGATTTCAAGAAATCCATCTCGATCAAGGCTGGACGCAATTGCGGATTGCGTATTGCGGATTGCGTGAAATTGCGTGTTTTTTGCGTGTCTGGTGATTTGGGTGGTGAATCGGGCAGTGAGTTAAATGGGCAGTGAGTGATTTGGGCAGTAAACGTTTTCTAAAAAATAATTTTACACGCAAAAACAATTTGAGTAACATTATAGAAATAATTTTGAGTGATTTGGGCAGTAACTTAAATTTTTTAAACAGATAAAAAAAATAAAAATTTTTAACTTAAAGTAAATCCAACATATTTTTCAAAAGAAACATGTTTTGGCTTTTTCAGATTTTTTGACCCTATCTTAAGACGTAAGAAAGCTAAAGTAGGGGCCTATTTCTCGATTATTCGTACTTAAATCTACTTATTGCTTAGGGAAACGTCAAAAAAGCAATGCCAAGACTTAATCCCACAAAAGGTGAGTTATTCTTAGAACGGAAAGGATAGTCAAAATGAAAAATTTTTAACATTGTACCTTGGGGTGTCAATAATTTTAGAAAATTAAAGTTACTGCCCAAATCACTCAAAATTATTTTTATAATGTTACTCAAATTGTTTTTGCGTGTAAAATTATTTTTTAAAAAACGTTTACTGCCCAAATCCCTCACTGCCCATTTAACTCACTGCCCAATTCACCACTGCTCAAATCACACGGCACCGTTTTTTGACTTGCGGAAAATTTTATTCAATTGCGTCCACCCCTGATCTCGACTCTTGTACACATTTCCAATTTGGTCTTTAGCAAAAAACCCCTCATATAATTTTAAAAGTAAAAGTTTACCCCCAATATTTTTATTATCGTTTAAAAGTCCCCCAACAGTTGTAGGTGCTAATTGTTCTAATGATTGTTTGGATTTTTTTCTATATAATTGTTGTTGTTGTAAAGAATATTTATCTTCCTCCTCTTCTTCCCCAATATTTATTAAAGGTTCATCTTTTGCTGCATTTTTGTTTTCATAAATTATTTCTGATAGAAAATTGTTAGAAAAATAAAAGGACAGAATAGGGAAAGTTTTTGAAAAATAATTCTCGATATAAGTGCACTCGGATAACACCATCCTCCCTCCAATGGGCAATAAACATTCGACTCCAGTTTTCGTGCTCAGAAAAGGGATAGGCTAATAAGAGGTCTTATATCCGGAGGGACATCATAACAGAATTAAATGTATGTCCACTCTCAACAATTATCCGGCTCTAAGTTGTCCCAAAAAATTTCAAAAAAAATTAAACTATTAAGAACCATTACATTAAAGTGCATTTCTAACAAAGTCAAAAGTAATAGCTTTCTACTTATATTTAAAATTTTATTTGGTAATATATAGTATTTATTAGTAAAGTAAAAATGTTAATTATTTAAAAGGAAATTGTTTATTGGAAAATAATTTTTTTGAAAATTTTAGATTAGGAATTATGAAATTTAATTTACCATTTATTCCGTCTTCAAGAGAGCAAGAACCGAGAATTGTGCCATAATGCTCTTCCAAAATTATTGGTAAACGTCTAAAATTTGAAAATAAAGGAATTTTGAAAGATTTTTTCAACAACATACTCATAATCCAACTGAAAATCAGAAAGACACCCGGCCAATGATTCTACAGTTCCCAATTCAGAATCTTGAATTAAACTTTGCAATCTTGAAGGTACTCCACCCAATAACATATTCCATCGGTCTCCTCCAATAGAACGTTCATCATCTAGGATTGTGGCTAGAACTTCTCTGTCATTTATACGAACTTGGATTCTGTTGAAATAAAAGAATTTTTGAGTAAATAGATAAAATTATTTTCTCAGAAAGTGCACAGAAATTCACCTATAAGCTATTAGCTTTGAGTGAGCTATTACCAAGGTACCGCGATGCCTAGCTATATTATCTAATCCGGGATTCCCTGGTATTGTACGATTCAGCTCGTCGAGATGCATCGAATCATACAGGGCGTCCCAGATACGATAACTTTAAACTATCTTATAGCTCAGCGGTACCTTCGTTTCGCGGTACCTTGTGGTATACCCGGAGAGAGGGGTTTAAAGGAAAATCCTTGGAAATTTTGCGAGGTAAAGACTGAGAAGTTAAAAATCTCAATATCACCGAATTTTTTAAACCTATAAATTTAAAAAATTTAAAAGATTTCTTGAAATTTGTTTGATTTTACAAAATAAAAAACAAAACTCTTTCCCCATACGAGAGAGAAACACAGAATGAAGCAATCCATCAGAATAAGTTTGCGTTGAGCTGATAACTGGGCGTTTTACACGTTCCTCAGAGTCTGTCCCCAAATGTATAGTTAAACGTCCATCAATTAGGTAAAAGGCCAAAAATGACTTAAAGAAAATGAATTAAAAGAGATTTTTGAATTACAAATAGGTAGGTAATTTTATAATTTTTAAGGATTCTTTAAAGAGAAAATACATTCTACAGTAAGAGCACTCATATGCTCTTAAACAAAAATTATAAATTCATCTAATTTTAGACTAGAGCAATTCAAAGTCCAAAATACCGATCATTTACATACACCCTGGTCGACTATTTTCTTAAATTTCCCAAATTTCCTCACTTGATCATTCGGATTTGTAAGAACACCCCTTCTTTCTCTCCAACCAATTTCTCCTAATTTTTCTTTTTCTTCCATTGTCCTCCTCCTTCTTTTAGCTCTTCGTTGTTGTTCCAATTTTTGTAAATCTGCTGATTGGTAGAGCAAAATTGCATTCAGACTTTTTGTGCGAAAATTGAAAGAGAAGGTTGAATCTGAATCTAATAAAATTCCACGGGTTTTGAGGAAGCCGCCATCAATTCCCTTTGAAAAATAAATTAATTTTAGGACTCAAAATTTTACTTGAAATCCAATAATACGTTCAGAAGTGCTAAGCCTCTCCTCTTGATATCTACAACCCGCTTCTTTTCGTTGTGCTCTCAAAGGATTATCCAAATCAAGTTCCGAAAGTTGATTTGGCCGAACTGAGTGAATACAACCAAAGAAGCCTTCAAAGTTTAAGTCATGGTCTTGAAGGAAATGAGCCGTTGGGAAGTCGGGGGGTACTCCCCCAACAAAATGGTCGGATTCTGTAATGTCAAGTAAAGCTTTGCTGTCATCTAAGGCTATAGAGATGTGGTCCGCTTCTGGATCGGCCTTTAAAATTGATAAAAAAATAAAAAAGAACTATATATAAAATATAGTAAGGCCTCAATATTAGATACATTCCCTGAGGCTGGAGGTGTATCTTAAATAGAGGAAGCTCTCTCCAACCAGTGGTAACCAAATTTAAAAACCGCATTTTAACTGAGAACTATCAATTTTCGGTTATTTGAAAATGGGGTTCAGCAAACACACCTGTAAATGTACTTCTCCATCTCTTCGGATTACTCTAACTTTATGTGCCCTCCCATCTGCATAGTTTGTCCCATTCAATTGAAGAGCTATTTTTGCTTGTGGCCCAAAATCTGCTTTTAGAGAAATTGCACCTTCGTGCAATTCAAGTCCAATAAATTCTCCACTTGTTGGACTTCCTCTAAAGTATAGAAGACCGTTAGGAGAGTAAGCACTGAATTGAACGGCAAGCATGGAACTGCTCCTTTCGGCTACTGGAAAACGTATTTGGGCAAAGCCATTGCTTTAAATAAAGAACATTAAAGTTGATAACTCTATTGTTAAATAGAAAAATAGGGGTTCTGGAATACTATTTAGGTTGTTCACATAATAGAAGAGCCATTTAAATAAGAGGTTCCTACAAAAGAGAGATTAAAAAAGTGATTAATAGAGGGAGGGGGCAAACTTGAACATAAAAATATTTTAAAAATCACCGGAAGAAATGCCCAGTGGCTGTTTTCATTGGTAGCCCAGTCGCCCCCTCACATATTCCTTCAGTTTTGGAAAACACCCAAAGAGGTACATTAACTCCATCCACATTCAACTCCCCTACAGTTCCAAGGAATTTATTTGTAGAAAAGCCTAATTCCTCAGCAAGAGGTTTGTCTCTTAAACCCAAGGATAGACGTGTTTGGCCTGGAATGACATTGAAAATCTGAAAAGAAAATTGTTGGATCTTCAAGCAAATTTTAGTTTATTTGGGAACATACAACGTCAGAATTAACATCCGGTTTTCCAACAACAACTTGTGTAGGTTCATCAATATCTCGAGAACTATCACCTCCCACAGAGAGGCGTTGAACTACACTGACTTGTACTGTATTAGCAATTCTTTAAAAAATAATAAATAAAAATGTTAGGAATAAAAATAGTCAATCCTCCACCTTTTCACTTCAATATGGTACCACGTATAACGAGAAGATGCGGGTATATAAACAATATTACGTTTAATTATTGCTGCCTAAAATTTAAAAAAATTAAAGAAGTAAATTTCCAAAATAAAAGAAAAGCTTCAGATAGTGCAGCCAGCAAGGATATTATCATTAGAATCAACCGGTAATTCCACTTGATCATCATTAGCTTTTCTGTAAAGAAAATAACAAAATGGAGTCGAACCAACCCCAAAGTGGGGAGACTAGGTTACGAGAAGAGGAATTGACCCACTACACCACAAACACACATTGTAGGTTTCCCTCCATTTCTTCTTTTTAAGATAAAAATAAAATAAATAGACTAGCCTCTCTACGGCCATCTCCAATGTCCCATTTTACATGAATTTTCTTTTGCTTCAATTCAATGGCTAAATATTCACGACTTTGTGTTCTAGTGGCTGGTACTTGTGTAAATAATAATAAAGAATCGGGAGAATCCATTACAGGGCGATATTTTAAAGAAATTGTGTTGGAAGTTGTTGGGCGCCTATAGAAATTAGAGAGGATTTTATTATAGAGGAAACTCGGGGTAAAATTTTTCCAAAATGTAATAAATTTATTACTGGGAATTTTTTAAATATGTATTTATTTCTTATACTGTCAAAATATTCTTCATAAATTTTAGAATTTTTGGTTATTTAATTTAAAAGTTATACATAACAGAAAGAACTGCACAAAGTAACACTTTCTGCAAAGTTCCACTACATTTTCGATCATAACTTTAAATAAACTGAACCAAAAATTCTGAAATTTTTAGTCAATTTAGCTAAGACTACTAAGGATATCTCTTCAAAATTTCATAAAAATCGGTGCTTATTTGACAAAGTTACAAAATTTAATCTGTCCAATGTCCTCCACTTACATTTGAGAGAGAAATTCCCTAATACATCCACTCCCAACATCAGAACGAACTCCAATCCTTATTTTTGCTGCTTTTTCTCTTGCTTCATCAATCTTCTCTTTTAAAACACCCAAATCTTTTCTTAATAATTTAATTTGTTTTGAATGTTCTTCTGTTTTTTCTTCCAATTGACTAAAATCTTTATCTAATAAATCAACTTCTTTTGCATTTTCAGTCAAATTTCTAATACTTTCTTTAATACTTGAAGAAGTAAAATGCTGTATTGAATTTACACGTTGTTTAATTCCTTCAACGTCTTCATTAAATTCTATTATGGTTTCTTCTATTAAATCTAAGCCTTCACGTGCATCGTCTACTGCTGTAAATACTGTGCTGATACGGCTTTAAATAAATAAATTTTTGTTGAAAAATTAAATATTAACTGGATTTTAAATTTTAAAATTAGAAATAGGCAAGATTCTTGATCTTCAGCAACTCCACTTATTTTAGTCAGACTTAGTAATGGACATGGATGTTGGTATCCGTATCCGCAGGTATTTTGAAAGACCTGCGGATAAGACCTGCGGATTGCAGATGCTCTAAGACTTTGGGCTGTTCAGAACAGCTCATATACGGACGACTGTCTATTTTCCCTTAAGGATCAGCCCAAATAAAGCCTTAAATCTTTAACTAAAAAAACTCACTCATGATGGTCCTCCAATAATTGTTGAACATCTTTAAAAGAAATTTAAAAATATATTTTTTAAGAAAATTCCTTTTTTAGAAATTACCCCTCACTAAACTAATATTCTTCTGTGCAGCCAAAACAACACTTCCCAAATTATCCAAATTATTCCAAAGTCTATTACTTTGTTCTTTAACACCCAAATCTTGTAAAATCAAATCTACTTTATTATTTAACTCTAAAGATTTAGTTGCTGATATATTTGATAATAAAAATAAAGAATTATCTTCTTTAGGGTCAATTAAATTTATTGCTGTATCTGTTGTGTATCTGGCAGAAGCTGTGGACATTGTGGCATTTTGTAATAAATTAATAATTAATTCGTAAACGTTGGAAGCTGCTAAAGCATCCATTGAGAATATCTATTGTAAAAAATTTTGAAAGTTTTGGGGGTATGATAAAATTTTTGAACAAAATTAATAAAAAAAATTCTGGACTTCGTGATAATTTAAAATTTTAGAAGCTTTTTAATGGAAATTCTGAAATTTTGAAATATTTTAGAGCTCCTGAAGTGTTTTTCTGATAAAAAATATTTTTCGAAAAAATTTTAAAATTTTTTCGAGAAAAATTCCTTTAAAAAATTACCTGTGTATCGGAAAATTGTCCCTTCAGTTTCAAAGCCTGTTTTTCCAATTCCAAAGCATGTTTTTCAGCTAAAGGCATTCTTGTCTGTTTAAGTTCATTTATAACGACAAAATCTCCCTCCAAATTTTGTAATTCTTCTTCTCTCAAATTTTTAATTTTCAAAATTAATTTATTTTTAATTTCTTTTCCAATCTCTTCATTTTCCTTTATCTTTTCGTCAATTTTAAAAATATTTAAATTTCCATTATTTATTTCTTCTTCAACCAATTTTATATATTTTTCTATTTCCTCTATTATTTTTTGTAAATTTTCCAATTCCCCCTCTGCTACAAGACTTGTATTTTTAGCTGCTAAACTCCCCGTTCTAGCCTCGTCCCATAAAATATTTCGAAATTCTTTAATTAATAATTGATATTCACGATGTTTTTCTGCTAAATGTTCGTAGGATGTTGTATTTAATTTTCGGGCTGTTATCTCCTGAAATTAAAACTAAATTTATATTGAATTATATACTCTATTTTAATTAAAGTTTTAATAGAATTCGGCTTACGGTCTCGGTTTTAGGAATTTTACAGTTTTTTCACTACTCTCCCTCCCTCTTTTCCCGTTGAAATTATAAAATATTTTTTTGTTTTTTCTGAAAAATTTTCTTATACTATTCTTGTCCTTCTACAGAGGACAAGTACTACCCTTTGTCCTTCTGCAGAAAATAATTTTAGAAAATTTGCGATAAAGAATTAAGAGATTTTATTTTGATCTTGCATCCTACTCTAGCCAGATAACCAAGAGGAGCAATACCCGTCACAGCTCCCTCAGACAAGTAAATATAGAAAAGAAATTTTTTGAAGAGTTTAAAATGTATTAGTAGTCTATTAAATAGTAGTTTATTTTACTTAAAAATTTTAAACATTTTACATTTAAAAGACGTTCAGCTTCTTCAGCATTTTTCTTTGCATAATTATATTTCTTTTCAATTATTGCCATTCTTTCCCTTGAAGTATTTAATAAAGATTCTGCTTGATCTAACCAATATTGTAATTGACTAGAGGATGTTGACTGGCCCGAACGATGAACAAATTGAGATAATTGGTTTACAATATCTAAAATGATTTGTAAAAAAGAAGCTAATAATCATGGTTGCTTTCCCTCTTTCTTGACTTTACAGAGATTCATCTAAATAGCTTATACTTATCTCTAGTTATTTTTCAAAGTCTAAAGTATTAAGAGTATTACATTAACAGTACTAACCATCAAGCTATTTAAAATTGGTTACCAAAAATCACTTAAATTTGATGTCCCCAAATCTGTTTTATGTTATCTGTTATTTTTTTCCCGATAACTGAGGTTGACTCTCTATCCAGTCGTTATTCTTATTTAAAATCCCGTAACAAATCTCCCTTCTAAAATTTCCTCTAAAAAACTTACCAATAACACGTTTATTCTCTTCCTTTACTTTTACACGTAGTTTCATCAAATTATTTTCTAAATTGTTAAGTTTAATTAAAGATTCATTATTTCTCTCTTGTAGCAATCGAAATTCTTCTGCAAGAATGTGAGCATGACGGAAAGAACGGCTAGTAGGATCATCACTTCCTTCAAATCCTTTTTCTTCAGTTAATGGGATGGCCCAAGATAATTCAGGCTTTATTAAATAATTTATTTAGAGAAATCTCTGATTTATCCCACTCGTAAGTTGTGCGTTGAGGAGGGATGACTTAGAAATGACCTTCCACCCCTATAAATAGTTTAAAGGAGGGACAGTTTTGAATTTAATTAAGCACAACTCGCCTACATGTGAATAGGCCTAAATACTATTAAATATACATACAGTGATCTCCATTAAAAATGAAATATAAAATTCTTATTTGAAGGGAGAGATATATTTTTATTTTGTTATTACCTTAGAGATCACAGAATTAAATCCTTCTCCACCAATACTATCCAATAAAGAAGAATATGTAGTGACTGAGGTTCGAATTCTAGCTAGTCGTTTGTGTGGAATTGGTCGAGATTTGGACAATAATCCATGTAGAGGAAGTAATTGTTTTTCCATTTCATCTTCTATAAGCATCAATTCACGATAACATCCTTGATCGCAAGCTGTTTTTAAGAGAAAATTTTTACGACTTGTATTCTTAAGAAAATTTTCGAGAAAAAAAAGAATCTAATAAAAATATCAAAAATCATTTTGTAAACACGAAGAAGGCCTGCCAGATATTTCTTTAAAAATCTCTACAAAAAACTCACAAGTACAGACTCCATTAAGAAACGCATGTCTAGGACTACAAATAGAGCAAGCACGTCCTTCAACGCCTTCTCTACATTGGCACTGGCCTGTTATATTATGACAAACAGTACTCAGACTTCCATGCGGATGGCAAGCACAAGGAATACAACGACCACCTGGTTGTAATGGATTGCCATAATAGCCTACTTCACAGCTGGAAAGTAGTATTTTTTAGAAAATATTCTCTTCAGACTACCTTTCACAATACATTCCAACATGCCCAGGATTACATTCAGTACAATAATATCCTCTATCACTAGATTCACTTGCTATACATTTAGAACTTAGTGAATTATCCTCCAACGGACATAGACAACGATGACAAGCATCTGGAAGTCCACTTAGTGCATTCCCATAATAACCATCTTTGCAACGTTCACAACGTGTGCCAATAGTGTTGTGAAGGCATTCCTGTAAAATGTATAAAGTATGTGAAAGTGATTAACCAAGGCTAATGAAATTCGTTATAATCCATCACAATGAAAAAAATAGTTTTGTGGAATTTCTAATATCAAAAAAGTTGTTGCCCGAATAATTTTAATTTGTCCGGAGCAAGGTACGGCAGTAAAATCACGAAAAAATCGTTCTAAAATGAGGTTTGGGTTGTGATCTAATCACGATATTCACTCCCGTTAATAAAGTATTTTATTTGATGTAACTTTGGGAAGACTCTCTTAGGTATAAGAATCAGTAAAAATCAGCTAACAGTGCATTCTCCAGTTTTGGGATCACAAAGTTGGGAATGGCTGTGACAATCACACGGCATAGCCATTCCGGAAAGAACAATTGGATTTGGTTGATTTAAATAATCAGTAATATATGCAATAAAGAATCCAGGTGCAGCCTGTTGACAAGAACGGCCAGTATAACCTTTAGCACAGTTAAAGCATTGCTCTACGCCCATAGCTGGTTCGCCTTCCATTTCTGTAAATTTATTTTCTTTAATTTAAATTATTGAAGAACGTGGGAATTTTTGGGAATTTTTTTTAAATCCAAGTTTCGGCATTTTTGTCGATACTTCCGCTGCCCGCACCTTCTGATTTTGTTTTTCTCCTTAACTTAACATTCTGTAACTAACGTTCCCTCAAATGCCCCTTCGTTAAAATATTTTTAAATTTTTGTAGAAAATATAAAATCTATGCACCTTCAGTAGCCACATCCAATGAAATTTCTGATATTGAAATACTATCACCTCGATACATATCGTTATAAGTTGCACGAATAAAAATATGTTGAACATCCAAGAGAGCAATCTAATGAAAAAAAATTATGAAAATAAATGGAATTTAAAAAGTACCATCATTTCTTTGCGCGTCACGAGAACTTGAGGGCTTATTCTGTTACGCCAATGGCTCTCATGAAGGCGAACCTAAAAATATAATTAAAAATATAACTAACTTGAGAGTAAATTTGATTTAGGCTATAAGAGAATTGATATATCATAAAGGCCTAACTAGGCATAGTTTCGCTTATTTTTAGGAGTATATCGGACCCTCTTCTACTTACTTTAAACTTTAACTTTAAAAAGCATGGAATGCCTAAACAATACCCTCGATTTAAGATAACCTTTTTTTAAGATATGATTTTTAGTCCTATAGACTTTTATTCATTTGCCGCAGATTCTATCTCGAGAGCCGGGCTTATATTAGAGCATTTACGGTAGCTCCATTAAAACTTAAGTAATCCCTCTTACTTTATAAATTCCATCATCTATTATATTATTCGAATGTGGAGGTACATGTTCCAATTCAATACGAGTACTTCCAATGAGAACAACTTGAGGAAAAAGACGAAATATATGAATATTTGGTTGGAGAAAAGATCCTTTATAGTTATGGTCTTCATTTCGAATCCGAAAACGTAAAAATCCGTTATAAGAACCAGTTCGATCATTTTTGAAACTTTCAGGCATTGGCCAATAGAGTGGGGTGTGGTTGGTTGGGTAAGAATTATAGTCGTTTGGCCATTCTCTTAAAAAAATAAAAATTTTTAATTCGGAACGGTCTAGTGTAATCTAGATGAGCCGAATCCTACGTGGGAAAATTTCTAAAATTTGAACATACTTAACTTCTCGCTATGGTCTTAATAGTTTAATTAAATAAAAAATGTCTCATACAACTCCTATCCCCACAAAAAATTCTTACTTCAAAACATGCAAATTGTGTTTTCTCTCAAACATTTCAAACGGCGATTCAAACACAACTTTTCTATCTGGTGCATATTGTTGTCTCCAATAAAGTCTTTCTGATTGTTGACATTCTGTCGATCGTTCAAAACAAAAACACTTTGTACATCCCAAAGGATGCCAATTTTCTAGGCTAAAAGCTCCTTCAACGCATTTATCACATTTTAAGCCAGAAACGTGTTTTTTACATTTACATTGGCCTTCTTTAGAAGAACATAAGCAAGTACTTCCTCGACATTCAGAAGGTTCTGTTCCAGCTAACGAGCATTGACATGATTTACATTCGGGGAAGGAATGATATCCAGGTTCGCATAAATCACAGCGATGGCCAACATAACCTGGTTTACATTTGCATTGACCACTGAAAGTAAATGGGAATAAATATATAGAATGATAAATTTGAATATATGAAATAGAAATCAGAAACATCATTATAAGCGACATAATAACGAGATCTTAATCAAAAACATCACACACTCTATAAAGAGTGCTGTAATTATATCAAGATATCGGCCTCAAAGCTCAATCTGTACTAAGTTTGGTCTCTAGTTTGATTAGAAATCAGATTTGGTGGATATCGTACGAAAATCGCGTTTGATTTCCCGAAAATTCTCGATCTCATTAATTTCAATAACAAATTTTTATGACAAGAGAGAATTATAATATTTCAAAATTCTAAATTTTAAGATATCTCTCACGTTCGTTGATCACATATTTGTGAATCAGCTCCAATTCCATCACACTGACAAAGCTGACAACCACGATATTGATGATAATTCCAAGCATTGCTCGTGCAACGTTCACACATTTCTCCAAGAGTATTTGGTGGACAAACACAGTCACCTGTTACAGAATCACATACTTGACCTACACTTGGACATACTCGGCAACCTTTTTAAAATAAAAAAATTATATACGCCCAAACATTTGGGGTTTGAAAAACCGTACATAAAATCGAGGTGTATCCATTATTTTTTGGGCAGCTCACCTACCCATTAGCCAATCAAATATCTAAAAATGTATCTCAAATCGTATCTCAATTGTATCTCAATTGGGGGATCCTATAATCCGGTCCAAATGTAATAAAATCCTTTTAATTACGTTTGCAGCCATTTGGGCCAATTCCGTAATAATTAGGTTCGCATTTGTCACATTTTAAACCAGTAACACCCGCTTTACAACGACACTGTCCCGTTCGTTCATCACATATGGTTCCCTCAGAACTCATTTGAGCACAACTACAAGGCTAAAAAATAAAAATATAAAAAATTTCAAGCCCTAATAAACTTAATTCGGCCAAATAATATGTTTAATACCTAAACGTCGTTAACTATCCTTTAGTTCAGGATCAATCCCATCCAAACATTTTTGTTTTTTGTGCTACTTTCGGTCATTTTATTACAACCTAATACAATATCTAAAAGCCTCTCTCTCCTACCTGACATCCAATTCCAGCTGTCATATTAAAAAAGCCGGGAGCACAACTTTCACATTTAGATCCAACAACATTTGGAAGGCATTGACATTCACCCGTTATATTATGACATTCTTTGCCTGCAACAGCTCCTAATTCATTACAATGGCAAAATTGACATCCTTCTGGTCCAAAATTGTAATAAGAAGGAACGCATAAATCACATCTTTAAAAGTTAAACAATTAAATAAAGCTAAATTTTTTTAGATTTTCTTTGATATTCAAGAAATTTTATATGTATAAATTTTAAAATTAATAAGTGTTTGTTGGAAATTTCTGAAGGGTTTTTGAAAATCCGTCACTTAATAAATTAAATAAAAGTCAACGTTAGAGAGCACAGAGTAAGTTACTCTTCTCATGTCTTTGTTTTTGATATTTAGGTGTATGACCTTTAAGTACATTTGAGTCTTGATTCTAAACTCTACATGTTACATAATACATTTTGTGCTTAAAATAAAGTACTTAAAATAACTCTATTTTTATAAATAAAATACTACACAACGCCCAATCTACTCTTAAAATAACGTGTTCTAAATTGAGCTGCAACTGATTTTGGAATATTTAAAAATGATATGTTCGATTGCATTTTAGAAAAAAAATTCCTTACCTTTTTCCATATATTCCTCTTTTGCAAACACATTGGCCACTAACTTCATCACATAAAGTTCCCAATGAACCAGTAATATTACATTTACATTCCGGACATCCATTACCAACATCTCCATGTCCAGGAAGGCAACGATCACATCTATCACTTGTATAGCCTTCTCTGCATTGGCATTGACCTGTTTGGTTGGAACATTGAGGGGAAAGAGAGCCAAATGAATGACAACGACATGGACGACAAGTATGGGCTAATGCAGATCCCCAATGATTTGGAAGACACTCTTCACATTTCGGACCAGTTGTGTATCCTTAAATTGAATTAAAAATTGTTGTGTTGTTGTTTAAAGCAATGTAATGAAGTTATCTATAGATATTTCCCGATAAAGCACGACAAGAGTTTTTGGGAAATCACTAAACCTCTAAGTTAAACAGATCTGTATTTGATCTGCACAAAAACATATTTATGTCCTTCTACTAAGACTCGGAGATAAAGCAGGATGTAGATATGTGTGAGGAGAAATTAGATGCAGGTTGTGGCTAAATAGGAACGAAAATTTAGAAGGATGAATAATTAAAGAATAGAGAGAACTTCAAAGAACCAAAAAATAATTCTAAAAATTATTCAATACCTATACATCTGAGACATTCTCCTGTTGATCTATCACAATTCCCGATAGCAGCATTATCTATATTTCCATTACACTCACAAGGACGACATGACTTTTGGGGATCAGAGGCAAATGGGTCACCAAAATAGCCATCAGCACAACTAAACAATGGAAGTTTCAAAAGATTTTTGAGATGTTTAAGTAACCCTGGATTTTTTGGAAAAATTTGAAATTTTATAAAAATTCATTAAAATCATTTTTTTATGTTCATCCATTTTCTGATATTTTAATTAAACCCCCTATTACATTTCACATTTATTCCCATCATAACCAGCTTCACATGCAGTACAGACATATTCGTCTTGATTAACTGCAGCCGCTCCTTCGAGTACTAATTGACTTAGAGTGCATTGTTTTGATCTCGGATTCTCCACTGTTGGACAGGCACAAGGTTTGCATTGACCCAAAACTCCCCCGAGTGAAGGATTTCCATAAAAACCGGGAAGGCATTGTTCACAACGAGGTCCTGTTGTGTTGTGCTAAGAATAGCAAAAATTCTAAATAAATTACCTATACTTATTGTAACAAGAAATAAATAAAATGTTCATTTTTAATTATTTTAAAAATTTGCACGATTGAAAAATTAAATTTTGGATTTTTGGCAAAAAGCTTAAAAATTTTTACTTGGCAATTAAGGCATTTCCCACTAAAAGTATCACATTCTTGAGAATGACCTTGGCATTCACATTTTTTACAAATTCCATCAAAAAGTTGATTATTAACTCTTCTATAGCCAAGTTGGCAACGTTCACAGCTATTCCCCTCAAAATGTTCAGGACAAACACAAACCTTTATTTATTAAAATTAAAACGATAAATGGTCGGGCCTAACCATTCCTTAGGACTGGAAAAGCTTACTTTATGAGGTGTATATTAAATATAGGGTACAGTTTAGGCTGATCCCCACCTCCTAAGGGATAATAAATAAAACTATTTTAAATTTGGGGTGCATTTTATAGTGGGGCCTAAATAAAATAATCTATTTGAGAGTACACAGAAATATTTATTAAGAAAATCTTATTACAAATCATAATTTCAAATAAAGTTCAGAAAAGTTATGCTCAAAAATCATAACTTTTCTGCCCAATCTTTCGAAATACTTGCCCAAAAATATTGACATTTTAAGAAACAGTAGATAAGACTATTAAGAATGTCTAAAAAATTTAAAGCTGCGAGGACATCTAACAATTTTATGATTTTTCATAAAAGGTTTGTTAGGGTGGCGTGCTTAGTATAAAAGGCGAAGCCTTTTAGTAGTCGGGGAGTTAGTTACCGAGTCAGCCAGTTAGTCAAGCCAACACATAGTCTCGTCATTTCTATTGTATTGTTGCTTTGTGATAAACCTTGTTAGTTAGTCTTTCTGTTAGTATCGGACACACCGCAAGTCGATACATAACAGTGGCGCGGTCGAACAGCTAAACTCGTATAAAATCGAGTAGTCAACCACCAAGTCAAAATGAGTTTTGTAAAGACAATTCATGAGTGGTACAAGTCCAAATTCGAAAAGGAAGAAACAGTAGAAATCCTATCAGTCGGAACAGTCCAGAAATTCGATTGGCTAAAAAAAGTCGTTGTATTAAACGGAGTGAATGTTGAGTTTATTCTTGATTCGGGGGCACAAATTAGTTGTATCACAGAAGATACATGGAAATTAGTCGGAAGCCCAGCCTTGTCAGAAGTCGAATTTTCTGGAAAAAGTTATACAGGTCATGAGTTTACAATTCTTGGGAATTTTGAATGCACAGTTAGACTTAACGAAGTCGAAGAAAAGATGGTAGTTTATGTAACGAAGGCAAAGATGAATCTCTTTGGTCTGCCATGGATAGTCGCATTCGAAAATAAATTAGGATTCCCGATAGTTACAAGTCTAAACAAAGCTGAACCTACAGACATAGTCGGAAAAGAAAATGAAGTATTTATGGTCCATGACAGTAAAAAAAGTATAGAGGAGGAATTGAAAGCGAAATTTAGTCAAGTATTCGGACCAGGGCTAGGCAATTGCAGTAAAATAAAAGCACATCTCCATTTGAAAAAAGGAGTAAAACCAGTCTTTATTAGAGCAAGACCAGTCCCCCTCGGAGTCAAAAAGTCAGTTGAGGAAGAAATAGATAGATTGTTGAATATTGGTGCAATTAAACCAATCGAATTCGCGGATTGGGCTGCTCCTATTCTGGCAGTCAGGAAACAAAACGGAAAGATCAGAGTCTGTATTGACTATTCAACAGGCTTAAATGAAGCATTAGAGTTAAACAAATACCCATTGCCAACGCCGCAAGAAATCTGGTCAGAAATTCACGGTAGCAAAGTCTTTTCGCAATTGGATTTGCGAGATGCCTATCTTCAAGTCGAATTAGATGAGGCATCTAAGAAACTAACGAATATTAATACCCATCGAGGGTTATTCGAAGTCCAACGATTACCATTCGGAGTAAAGTCAGCGCCAGCGATATTCCAAAAGTTAATGGATGAACTAATTAGTGGTTTGGAAGGAGTATTCGCATATTTAGACGATTTGATAATAGTCTCAAAGAATGAAAAGGAGCATAAAAGGACATTGTTAGAGTTATTCGAAAGAATTCAAAATTATAACCTAAAAATTCAGTTAGAGAAATGTAATTTCTTCAAGTCGGAATTGAAATTCCTGGGTCATATAGTCTCAGAGGAAGGAATAAAACCTGACCCAGAAAAGAAAGCAATAATTCAGAAGTTACCGAGACCCACAGATGTTAAAGAGCTAAAGTCAGTTATGGGCTCGATAAATTATTATTCAAAGTTTGTAAAGGAATTACACCAAATAAGAGGACCATTAGATGAGTTACTCCAAAAGGGTAAAGAATGGAAATGGCAAGATAAACAAGAAGAAGCATTCAACCGAGTAAAGTCAATTCTAAGTTCGGAGCTTATGCTAACGCATTTTGACCCTCAATATGAAATCATAGTCACGGCAGATGCCTCAAATTATGGAGTAGGAGCAATGATTGCCCATAAATTCCCAGACGGACCAGAAAGAGCAATTGAGTATGCAAGTAAGTCATTGACTCAGTCAGAGAAAAATTATGGACAAATTGAGAAAGAAGGTCTTGCACTAGTATTTGCAGTCCAAAAATTCCACAAAATGTTATTTGGACGCAAATTCAGGCTTAGAACAGACCATAAACCGTTAGTCGCCATATTTGGGAGTAAAAAAGGCATAAAAGTCCAAACTGCCTCTAGATTACAAAGATGGGCGTTAATTCTGACGAATTACGATTTCAATATTGAGTTTGTAAGTACAGATAAAATGGGGATGGCAGATAGTCTTTCAAGACTAATAAAGAAAAATAACGACACAGAAGATAAAGTAATTGCCATAGTCGAAGAATTTAACGAAACAGATTCGGGACCTCCCCAAGAAATTAGTCAAGTAGAGGAAACAGTTAAAGAAGTCTTGCATGTTATGTTGGAGGAAATTCCGATAGATAGTAGTCGAGTCAAATTCGAAACAGGAAAAGACCAAGTACTGAGCGAAGTCATGAAGAATATTAGTAAGGGCTGGCCAAAGAAAGTCGATAATTCTGAATTGAAATTTTGGTCAGAGAGAAGACAAAATCTACAAATAGTTGAAGGTTGCTTAATGTTTGCAAACAAAGTAGTCATTCCGAAGTCATTGAGAAAAGAAATTCTAGGGACACTACATGAAACCCATTCAGGGATAGTCAGAATGAAAAATTTGGCAAGAGAATATATTTATTGGCCAGGAATAAGTCAAGATATCGAAGCAATGGCAGTAAATTGCCAGGCATGCCAAGAAGCAGCAAAAATGCCAGTCAAGGTTGAGTTAAGTCCGTGGCCAGTACCAAGTAAAGTTTGGGAGAGAATTCACCTTGATTTTGCAGGCCCATGTAAGGACGGAAAAACATATTTAATTCTGATTGACGCGTATTCAAAGTGGCCTGAAATATTCGGTAACACCACAACCAGCGCAAAGAATGCTTTAAAGCATTTAGATTGGACTTTTACCCGTTATGGATTCCCGAAAACCATAGTCTCAGATAACGGAAGCCCATTCCAATCATATGAATTTAAGAGTTATTGTAGAAGTAAAGGAATAAGTCAAAAATTCAGTCCACCTTATCACCCACAGTCAAACGGACAAGTCGAGAGATTCGTTGATTATTTTAAAAGAATGATGATGAAAAATTGGGGAAAACCCAACTGGGTTGAAGAAGTCTTATTCAATTATAGAGCCTCGCCTCATGAGTCATTAATGGGCAAATCACCTGCAGAAGAATTCTTAGGTAGAAAGTTAAGAACAAAATTGGCATTAGTCTACCCAGAAAGACCAAATGCAAATGATTCTGAAAGGGAGCGCATTCGAAGTAAAATGAAGACATGGTTTGATAAACATCACGGAGCCCGAGTCAGGAAATTCAAAATAGGAGATAAAGTCCAGTTCGCAAATTATAGCAAAAATAAAAACAAAGATTGGTTAGTCGGAACTATAGTAGCCCAAAAAGGTGTCGTAATTAAGATTCAGTCTGAAAGATTAAGGGCTATAGTCACTAGACATATTAATCAGATAAGAACTGTAAGTCCAATAAAGTTAAATCAAGGCGAAGCACAACAGTCTGTAAACACTTGGGTGAGAAATTCGGAGCAAAATATTATTCAGAATCCACCACAAGTTAGTCCAATAAGGAATGTAGTTAGCCCAATAAGGAATATTCAAATGCGACAAAGAAATATGTCAAGTCCGAGAGAATTAGGTAAAAGAATAATTAGGCCAACAAAAAGATTAGTAGTGGAGAACACAAAGTCGAAGCATTACAGAGAAGAACCTATTCGAATTGGCATAAATTATATAGCGCAGTCAGATAACAGCAAAGGAAGCCAACAGATGAGCCAATGCACGCGAGCACGAAGACGGGAGATGAGCGGAAATAGATGGGATGTAAATAGGAAGTAAATAAATTTGTGATAATATTGTTTTGTAAATTTTGTTTTTTGTAATTATTGTATCTCCCCCTTTTGTTGCTCACTTTGTATTTTGGCCCTTTGTATTTTCAATGTTTTGTTTGTGTTGGCTAGTAGTAGTTTAAGTCCACCAAGTCTAGTTGGAAAAGTCGGCACATAATCCCGACTTAATTAAAGAAGGGAGGTGTTAGGGTGGCGTGCTTAGTATAAAAGGCGAAGCCTTTTAGTAGTCGGGGAGTTAGTTACCGAGTCAGCCAGTTAGTCAAGCCAACACATAGTCTCGTCATTTCTATTGTATTGTTGCTTTGTGATAAACCTTGTTAGTTAGTCTTTCTGTTAGTATCGGACACACCGCAAGTCGATACATAACAAGGTTACTCACTTCAACAGGCAAAACATGTTTTCGAGTACTTTTCCCCAAAGATATAGGCAAAATATTTGAATTAATAATTGCTAAATTATTTTGTTCATAGGCAGTTTCCATTCGAAATCTTAATTTTTTAAGATTTTTAATTAAAAAATAACCCATTCTCTAAAATTTACCCATAAATACTAGATTGTAGTTGGTCTTGATGGTAACGGGCACGTACCAAAAGTGAATTAATATCTGATAAAACTCGCATCTAAAGGTGATAAATTTTTTAAAGAAATGATAAGTAATACCATCATAGCTTTATCAATTGGTCTTCTAGTTCTTCCATCTAACCAATTTTGGGTTGGTTTTAGAGGAATACTTTTTAAAAAAGGAAAAATAAATTTAAAAAACTTCAAAAAATATTCTTACGTTACACTAATGTTTTCTCGTGGAAAAAAGTTTATTCGACTATAATATTCCAACTTGACACCATTTCCCTTAAAAATTATTGAAGAATCATAATTTAGAAATATTTTTAATAATTTTAAAAATTATCTCAAGTCTTTTTATAATTGTTGAGGTAACCAGTTGTGAAGTACATAATTGTCTAACTAGTAATTGTCTAAAAAAAGTTCCGGATATCCGAACTTTTTTCGGATCGGAATATCCGGAATCGCCACCCCTAGTCCTAATATCACAGACAAATTAAATATTAAGGGAGGTGTTGAATAAAGTGAATTTCTTATAAAAAATAGTGACATCTCGAGTCAATTAATTAAAAAATAATTCCAAAATTAATTCACTTCAATGACAACATCAGCCACGGGTATTTGTTGCCCTCTATCAAATTCTCTAGGCACATAATAAACAAAATAATACAAATTTGACCCAAAAGAATTTAAATGGTTTCCAAGAAAATTTTTAGGAGCGCTCCAATAATAAAATTGAGGTAAGGGACGTTTTGAATTTCTCAAGTCTTCAATATTAAATATCAATTGTTGATCAATTATTCCATTATTTATTAATGTTTCTGGTTGCGGAATTGAGGAATGACCGAGTAAATCGGTTAAATTCCAGCCGTTATTGTGTGTAATCTGTTTTTAAAAAATATAGAAAATTATTTTCTATTAGTTTTAATATTTATACAGTTGAAGCTAGTATTAGGCAAGTTCGGTACTACCTTCAGTACAGAATCGGTACTGAGAATTTGCCCGAAAATTTGAAAATTGAAAAAAATTTAAACCAAAATTCTGATGGAATATGGAATCGGATCTTATTTTCCTATTTTTGACCAGAATCGTTGATCAAGAAGCATCTAACCCACGTTTTCTAATTTTTAAAAATTCCCTCTGCACACCTGTCCAATATTCCAAAAATTCTCCCTACATTCCCTACTTTTCCCAAAACAAAAACATGGCTGACATCCCAAAGGATTTTCATTATCTAAATAAATAGTGCCAGGACGGCAACGATCACAGCGTTCTCCCTCCACATTTTGTTTGCAAATACAATGTTCTTCTTCACATGTTTCGAAATTTAAGGAGCCAGATTGATGACATTTCTAATAGAAAACCAATTATTTTTAGCCATTAAAACAAAAGAATACACAAGGTTCACAAAGTGGATATTTGCGAAAACCAAGAGCACAACGTTCACAACGACGGCCTCCAAAGCCTGGTTTGCAACGGCAATCTCCGGGTCGCTAAATCGAAACAAAAAATTTGAAATTAATCCCTTGCGATTAGACACTTTCCCCAGGTGCAAGTGTTTTACTGAAAGTGCTACCGTGCAGACGCATATAAAATTGTAACAAAAACTGTCCGCTCTTAATCGAAAATTTAGCGTAAATACGATGCATTTTAAAAGATTTCCAACACAAAAAAAAATAAAATCCTGCCCCCCTTCTCCCAGGCAAATACTAATAGCTTATTAAGGGATACTGTACATAAATGAGAGAAATATTCCATTTTCAATCTCTTGGTTATTTCTTTTTTTTAAATTCTCACCATTTCATTAAAAGCTTCAGTTTCATCCCTAATACAAACATTACTTTCAGAACCTGTCAAATCACAATCACAAGGTCTACAAGCATCGTGTCGATAATGTGAAATATTTGCTGGACGAAAATATTCTTTTTTGCATTTTTCACAATTTATTCCCTCAGTGTTGTGCTAATTTGGGATAAAATGTCTCAAAAAATTTTTTTGAATTTTAAATACCTGACAGTCTAAACATCTACCCCCACCCTCGTAAATGCCCTCAGGGGTTACACTGAGTCTTTGGCGTTCTACCTCTGCGTCATATACACACTGAGATGCGTGGTTGAAGCATTGACAAGCTTTAAAGAAGGTTAAAATTTGAATTTTATTTTTTAGTAAAATAAAAAGAGGAAAAGAAGTAGACCTTACTAAAGCTAATAAATGCATTAAAAATATTAAAAATTGTAGTTAAGGGAAGGAGAATCAGAACTAATCTTTGGGTCAGACCAAGTAAAAATGGAGGCCAAGATTATATTAACACTAGAGCTCGAACCTCCTAATTGATAGATTAGGTTAATGGATACATCGTTGATTAATTCTGTGGATGAACTTTTTAATTTTTGAAACAATATAAGGATAAAGTTTTAATTCTTTCAATAAAAATACTCTACATTGACATATATTTGGATGTTCATGTGTTCCAACCTGCCAAGGCAATTGGTTAAAAAGAGGGCAACATTGAGAACAAGATTCTCCACAAGTATTGTGACGACATTCACAACGAAATTGCTTAAAATTTTTTTCGCTTTTTTCAGAATTTTCAAAAAAAAAATCCCCACTCCATGTACAACATCCGGTGTACATCTTTCTGCATGACCATAACAAATACATTGTCCACCTATACTTATATCTGAGATTGTATAGAAATAGCGACGAGTGACTGAATGGTCAAGCGTTTTATCGCGGTGGTTGATTACCTAAGGAAAAATAATTTTCAAAAAAATTTTTTTACAAAAATCCAAAACACCATTAAGTCAGCATGTAGTGTTTTTAGGCTTAAAAGTCTCAGACGCACAAATCTTGTTTTGGTAAATTCATGAAGTGATTGACTGGACTTTTCTACTCCAGGACGTCCATTGACAAGAGAAATGTGTATCTAATTAAATTTAAAATTTGAAAAAATGAGAAAATTTTAATTAAAATTATTTTTCAATTAATTTTCCACCTCTCCATGCTCCAAAGGATTCAATTTCGAAAAATAGGAAGTACAAATAACTTGATCATCCCTTTCAAATCTCGGCACACCCGTAGATGCCGGCATTCCAAACAGTCGCATACAGTCAGAATCTGAGGCGGCAAAATATTGCCAAGGTTGGAAATTTGTTCCATCTTTAAATAAAATAAAAATATTTAAAAAGCTTTTAAAAGAAATAAAATCTTGCCTAAAGATTTTTCCAACACCCAATTGCCGGGTCGAGGGGAAATTGCAGATTTTACGATGATATAGGCTACTTGATATATCTAAGAGGGAAAAAAGAATGTAGTCTAAAAAAGGTATAAGTAAATTAATTTTAATAAATTTTCTTGAAAAAATCTTATTTAGACAAATTCGGATTTGGAAATAATCAGCAACGTTCAAACATATCTCATTGAATTTTATAAATGATATGACGAAAGACTTAGAATGATAAAAAGTTTTTTTATGTTTTTGCCTGATAAGGTTTGACTACACTTACAGATTCGCCCAATTATAGGTACAACTTACTTTAAGGTACTCTTTATTAATTTAGTTTCCCCACAACTTTTCACCCTAAGGTGTATTATTTACAAAGAGGTTTGACTTAGGTTTTGTGTTAAAAATTATTCTTTAAATTCAATCTCATTGCCTGTCTCAAATCCAAAGTAATATTAACACGTTCATAATTCAATCCATTTGACAACGTTGGACTTTGCCACCATCTCTTAGTCCCATCGATGGCATAATCAATTGGATGATTTTTGTGATGATTATTAGCGTCACAAATGTCACATTGAGGTTGGCGAAGGAATACATGCTCTACTAATTTACAATAATAATCTGGACCGTTTTGACCACAGGTTGAACTTGCACGGATTTCTGCATGTGTTGCCAAATTGAAAATTGAAGGGAAGAGGCCTTTTTCTGGAAAAAGTACTACTATAAAATACACTCTTGAAGCTGAAAAATTTTATTTTACATATACTTAATTATAATAAGCAATCTAATACTAGAGGAATTGCTTAAGAAACTCACACACAGTAGCTTACTAAATTAAAAAAATGTTCCTTTAATTGAGATTTTGAGTGTATCTTATAAATAGTGAGATCCGAATGTAATAAACTGGCGTTATTTACTTTAATTTTCAGATATTCCCAAGAAGAAATTGGAATCCCAGAAGATAATGGGGAAGAAAAGGAAATCCGAAAATATTGCAACTAAAGGCCTAGGGGATCAAATATGAGATCTTTGTGTCTCTCTGAGAAACCCCTATAATATTAACCAATAAATTCCTTCAAAGTTAGTTTTGTACAAACTCTATAATTCCCCAACAATCAACATTTAAATATAAACTTAAACTGTTAATAAATTTTTAATAATTACATAAAAACCTTTGTTTTTCAAGTTTAGATTTATTTTTAAATTTATTTCATTTAAAAAAATAACCATCCTTTCCAATGGAAAATTCAGAAAATTGGGGTGATTGCCCATTATCAGAATAACCATTATTTAAAGTCAATTCATTATTTGTTGTTGGGTAAATTTGAACTAATTCATTCGTTTTCACAATTTTTAACAACCAGAAAAACACCAATAAAATACATTTTGGTTGTTGCCAATTTGGCAAAGCCATTTTTTAAAACTTTTTATTTTGTTATTTTTTTCGAGGAAATTCTAAAAAACTAAAAAAACATCAAAATATATTTTTAAATTTTTATTTTCTAATATTAGTGTTCACTCTATATTTATTTGTTTTAATAGCTAAAGATATGTATTTTATTTGTTTAAAAGCACTTGAAAGTTAAAAATGCTTCTCGCGGACATAAACAAATTTTAAAAAAGATCGGACATATAATAAATATTGCGGTCAAGTATTTTAGGTAATTTACAAAGTAATTTGATATTTATTGAAGTTTTTATGGTTTAAAAAATAATTACAAATTGCCCGATATTGGAAAAAAATAGAACAGAGAGGTCCTAAATCGAGGAAGTTTACTGTTCTAACCTTGTTTCCAAGTTTCAGACAAAAAATTATTAAAATATTGGTTCGGCACCGTTATCGAATTTTAGTTTTGCTAGGATAGCAACCCGACCCTTCAGGAGCGGGTGTGTCGGGGATCGGAGTTTGCCGGGGAAGGCATGTCGGTGTTCGGGGTCGGATTGTTACCTAGTTTTTACTATTCGAGTTAAGAGAAACTTTAAGCAAAAATTTATTAAAGAAAAGATTAAAAAGAAGATCAAATACAAAAGAAAGTCGAAAAACAGAAAATAATTCTAAAATTTTAGAATAAATTAAACACTTTCTGTAAAATAATGTCTAATTATTTTATGTTAATTAAAGAGTAAATTCTGTACAAAAGTAAGTTTTTCTCTTTTTTATTTGTTTTTGGTTTGGTAAAAAGGAAAATGTGTTTGTTGTTGGCCGAAAATATTTAAATATTTTTTTTTGTTTGTTTTAAACCTTCATTTATTAGCTTTTGGGAATGAGCCAATAATGGACGGAAAATATGGGGAGAAGAAGGGGGTGAGTGAGTAGATGTTGGGGAGAAAAAGTTGAAGAATAAAAAAAAGAAAGTAAAATAAATAATATGTAAAAATTTCTCCAAAAAGAATATTTTAGAATCAGAAACTGTCCAAAATAAAAAAATTTAGTTACAATTCTAATTAAAATTTGAATTTTAAAATCAGACTTGGTAATGGATAAAAATACAAGTAAAAATACTTGGTAAAAATACAGCTACAGATAGTTTTAAAATGTCTGCGGATATCCGCCTGTATCCTGCGTAAATATCCGGATATGGATACCAAAATTTATGTCCATTCATTTATTTATTTATTTATAACGAACACCAAAAGGTACATACAAACATGTACACTTACAATGGATAAAAAAAAAAAAACAATACAAATAAATGCCTTGGTAAAATTAAAAAAACTTAAAAAAAAATAAATGATATTTGAAAAAATAAATGTGATTAAAAAAATATATGTGATTAAAAATATATGTATGTGATTATATTTGATGAAAAAAAAATTTGATGAAAAATAATGTTAAGAACCCTTAAAGACCAAAATCTACACAATTAGCTAATACTCTAAATTTTTTATAATTTGCACACTCAATGACTTCTCTAGGCAATTTATTCCAAATGTTTATGACCCTAATAAAGAAATTATTTTTTGTCTTAAATGAGTACCCCTTATTTTGAATTAGATATTTCCTGCGTAAATTTCTTTTCGCAAATATAAAGAATTTATCTGGTCTTAGATGTGTATGTCCAGTTATAAACTTGTATGTCATACATAAATCTGAAATACAGCGTCGCTCAGCTAGCTTCTTAAGCTTACATAATTTTAATCTTTCTTCATAGTTCCTAGGTGTAATGGAGCAAATTTTAAGGGCAATTCGTGTAAAGAATTTCTGGACTCTCTCTATTTGGTGGGAGGTTTCCAGTTTTGATGGATTCCATACTTCTGTTGCGTATTCTAGACAGGGCCTTACATATGTTTTGTAGCAAAATACAAGTTTATTTATGTCTTTAGTTTTAATTACTCTAAATATCTGGTGTGTGAGGAAATAAGCATTTTTAATAATTTTTTCATAATGCTGGGAAAATGATAAACTAGAATCAATTATAATACCAAGATCCCGAACACTATCTACTTCATTCATTTGTTTTCCTAGTAACTTATATGTTCTTTTATTATTATTTTTCCCTATGTAGAGAACAACGCATTTTTCTAGCGAAATATATAGACCATTAAGGATAGACCATTGTTCAATACATGATAGAGCTTCGGATAGAACTTCAGTTCTTAAATTATTGTTATGTTCAATATATAGTTTCACGTCGTCGGCATAAATTTTTATATGTATACCTTCAGGTAAATATTTTGGTAAATCATTAATGAATATTAGAAAAAGTAGAGGTCCAAGGACACTACCTTGTGGTACACCAGATAAAGTTGGATAGCTATCAGAGAGGGTATTCTCAATCTTAACTCTAAAGGTCCTGTTTTCTAGGAAATTCTTAATAAACGTATATATCTTCCCAGCTATACCGATTGATTTCAATTTATAGAGTATTCTGTTAATAGGTACTGAATCAAATGCTCTAGCAAAGTCAATATAGACAATATCAATAGACTTATTTTCTTGAATAGCTCTGTAGAAATCATTTAACATTACTAATAATTGAGTAGAGGTTGATCTGTTAGTTAGGAATGCATATTGGTCATCAGAGAAATAAGATTTTTTATTCAAAAATTTTATTATCTCGATACAAATTAGTCTCTCTAGTACTCTACAAAGTGTGCATGTTAGTGATATAGGTCTATAGTTATTAGGATCTGATTTGTCACCTTTTTTGTGGATAGGTATAATTATAGATGTTCTCCATATTTTCGGAATACTTCCACTATCTAATATTATTCTAAATATTTCAGTTAGTACAGGGGCTAATTCTTCAGCTGAATGTTTCAGTAATATATAAGGAATTCCATCCGGGGATGTAGAATTTTTGTTAGGAAGTTTCCTTAATAGGTCTCTAATCTGAATTACATCTAGGTCTAGATCTTGCATTGAGAGCTCATTATTTTCAGTTATAACTTCATCTTGTAACTCCTTATGGCTAAAATTAGTTAAGAATGTCTTAGCTAGTATATTGGACTTTTCTAAGTTATCTTTGTATATTCGATCATTAGAATCTGTAAGAAATGTTATATACCCATTATCACCTATTTTTCTCTTGATAAACTTATGAATTGAATTATAGCCTTTCGATATGGCAAGTTGCTCGTTTTTAAGATGATGTGATTGAATTTTTGTTTTTAATTGTTTTGAGATTATTTTATATTTCAATTTAATATCCATATTCGATGGGGTTTTCTTTAATTCATTGTAAGTTAAAAGTTTTCTGTTATAAAGGTCTGTAATATCTCTAGAATACTTTTCTTTGATTATTTTGTTAATAGGTCTTAGTGGCATAACTTTATCATATACGCCTAATAGACATGTTGTCAATTTAGAATATTTTTCTTCAATGCTAAAGTAGTAGGGTAATATGTAATCCCAATTTATACTAGACAGGTTTTTACTACATTCGTTCAGATTTTTCTTATTAATATTTCTTACTAAAACTTTGCTTTGTTTTATTCTCTTGCATCTTTCATTAATACATACTTTGAACTTAACCATATTATGATCTGATGTAGAAAAATTCTCGATAACATTAGTGCTAACTAATTTATCAGGGAATGATAAAACTAAATCAAGTATAGATTTCTCTCTTGTGGGCTTATTAACTTTCTGTATTGCATTAGTTTGGTTAATAAATTCAAGTAAAACCTTTCCAATCTTATCAGAAGCAGTTAAAATATTCCAATCAACATTAGGGCTATTAAAGTCTCCCAGAATTATATATCTCTTAGTAGTGCTTAATAGATTATAGATATATTTTAATAATTTCCTTGTATTTTTAACTGTGCAATCAGGTGGCCTATATATACAAATAATTAAAATTGGTTGAACTATTAGTAATTTAATACAGATAAGTTCACATTGAAATTTACTACCTTGGAAAATACACTTAAATGTTAAATCATTCCTTAATAAGATAGCGCAGCCTCCTCCCTTGCGTTTTTCTCGATGAGCAAATAAGGGTTGAAATTGATTATTAAAGCAGAAATCATTATAGATGGTATTATTTTTATTGAGCCAGGTTTCAGTAATACAAGCTATGCCTATTTTGTGTTTATCTAGAATGAGTTTCAATTCATTGGTTTTATTAGTCATTGAGCGTGCATTGATTAATATCCCACTAATTTCATTTTTTATTATTTTTTTACCTCTGGTGTTCGCGAGTCCCTATTGTGTAGTTTTGTTCTTTAGGGGACGGGGATTTTTAAGTTCTCTGATATGCAAATCAGATATAACATATTTATAAAGACCACACGAATTATTTAGTGAGTAGGCATGCCTGCGTAATTGATATAAAAATTGTAGCTCAGGAGGACTAAGGTCACGGCGAGCAAATACATTGTTAGGAATTGTGGAAATGTTACGAGTAATGCTATGAAATTGTTGAATAAAATAGTTACGAGAAACATTATCTATAAAGGGTATTTTTATGAGCTGAGGCCTAGAAGAATTTGTTTGAGAAAATTTAGTTTTATGCCGAAAAGGTGGGGTATTTTTGTCAAGTTTATCACCAAGATTACATTTACTTACAATTTCTTCAATAATTCGCTTGTCGTCTTCTTCACTCATAAAAGGCATCTTTTCCACAACGGCTATTTTCGATTTTTTGTTGATTGTGTCGGGATTTTCTGCAGCATAGGCCGCCATTTTCGAAAATAAATTGTTGTCTGTAATAAATGATGGAGGTTGGCCCCAACGTGTGTTGTTTTGATTAGAAGTGCTTGTCAGATTAATATTTTCATTGTTTAAGTTATTAGAATTTTGCTTAAAAATTTCACTAACAGTTGTCCGAATTATTGTCTCGATTGAAGGTTTTAATAATTCCGAAACCATAACAGCTATCTGCGATAGCTGTTCTTGTGATAAATTTGACACAATTGTATCTGGCACAATTGTATTTTCAGAGGATGAGCTCTCCATTGAGTTTGAACGAATACGTTTTTTATTATTAGATTTGGTAGGCATTATTGATTTTTTTTATTTTTGAAAAAAGGTTGGGCAATCCCGGAGAATTGGGGTCCCTGCGAAAAAAATCTAAAAATAACAAAAGGAGTTTTCTAGGGTAAAAAAATATGCTGATTACGAATCTGAGATCAGATTTTGGAAAATTCGAATGCCAACCCGGATTTAGAATATGCAAATGATAGCTCGTTGGACAGCTCGTCAAGCTGCATCGATTGACACCAAAATCAATGAAATCCGACCTGACGAACCAAGATACAGACCCCTGAATCGTAATCAGCATATTTTTTACCATAGAAATTCCTTTTTCTTATTTTTAGAATTTTTTTCGCAGGGACCCCAATTCTCCGGGATTGCCCATTAATGTTTAAAATAAATTTTCTCCCCATCTCTTTAATTAGGATCCCTACTTGCTAAAAAATTTTTTGTAAAATAACGAATATCACAACTTTATAGAAACAGCATTAACAAAAGAAAAAAAAACATATATTTAACAAAAAAACTTTATAAAATATTAAAAAATTCTTTCTGATCTAATCTAGAAAAAAATAAATAAAATGTTTTTAAGCATTCAAAATAGAAAGAAAAGAATGAATCAGGCATACAAAAAGGCAAGAACGATCAATTTTGGAGGGTTTTTCGTAAATAAATATATTGTGTTTTGTGTTGTTATATTCTTTTTTTATTTTTATTTTTGATACAAAAATTATTAAAATTGATAATAAATTGAAAAAAAATTAAAATAAACAAGTCTAAAGGACAGAGAACTGAATTCATATATGAAGGAAATCGTCAGAAAAAAATTAATGTAAAATCTAAACAAATGTTTTAAAAATTATTCGACATTTTTTAGAAATGTAAGAAGCTAACATTAATTCGAGAATACACTCAATATTAGATACACTATTCAAAAAGTGGTTGGCCACTGGGTTGGGAAGAACCCCCGCCCCTATTTAAGTTACCAATCATTAGGGATCCTGCCGACATAAAAATAAAGTTCCGATTTTCGGGAATAGGACCCCTGCTCACATTATAAGAAAAAAATTTTTCCCGTCCTAAGGGTAGATCTTAACTAAGGTTCGACTAATATAAGGAAATACAGAAGGATTTCACAAAAAAATTATTTAAAATTTTGCGATTTTAATAAAATAAAGAAAAATATTTAAACGTTTTATTTTCCAGTTTATCTCAAGAAAAAGAAAATATTAATGTGAATATAATAATCATTAGTTTTGATTAACCATCATTAAAAATAAAAAGGTTTTTGCTATTTGGGAATGTTGGAAAATCAGACTTGACGGAAAAGGTCAACGACTAAACGTTAAAGGAAGAAAGAAATTCATCACCGGCAGCAGTCCTTCCCCTTCCCTTCCTTCTCCTTTCCTTTTTTTGCCACTCTTTGGCATTTTTTTTGCTTTACCCTTCTTAAACAATTCCCCCGTCAGCGATAACCATTCATCCATTTATTTTTACTATCTTTGATTTTTCCCAGCATTTCTTCTCTTCTTTTCCTCCTCCCTGCAAATTATTACATAGTAGCCATAATTTATTATGCCCAATTGCGGCTATAAAGAGAAGATCGACCCTATGATTATTTTCTCTTTAAAGAGAACGTTTCAAGGTAATAAATATTATTTTTTGCTTTTTATTTGAGTCTAACTAAAATTATTTTATTATTTTTGAATATATTGAGTTAATTAATGGGGGTTATTATAATTGAAAAAGCAAAAAAAGAAATGATATTCAAAAATGCTTGTAAATATCATAACGAAAAGGCTTTGTCTCAAGATCATTCCCAAAATTAATTTCCACTGAACAAGATTTAAGTTTAATAAACGGTTTCAACATATCATCATCCTCTTCGATTAAAATTTCTTCCCCTTTAGAATAAAAGGTAATACATATAGGTACTTAAATTTAAAAAAACCAAAAACAAACTCACCAATCTCTGTGCCATTTTTAGTAAAGATTCATAAGCTTGATTTTCAGATTTATTTTTTGGCGGAACAACAAGTCCACAACCATAAACCTTCCATTTTCCCAAGAAGAATCATGACTGTTTATAGAGTTATCTAAAAGCAAATTTATATCCGTATCAAATGGACCAGGACCAGCAGTATTAACTAAACCGATGCTTACACTAAAAATTAATTTTTAATTTTAAATAAAAGGAAAAAACATTTTATTGGTATCATTTGCTTCTTTTATTATTGTAACTTTAAAATAAAATGGAGAAGAGCAATGGTAAAGAATTGTTGATTTTTTGAATGTACATATGTTGCGCATATACACGAATTAAATTGTTCTTTTCTAAATTTTTTAGAATTAAACAACACAAATTTTCAATTATCCTTATTATGTAAAGTTCTATGGTCTACTTTCGTTTTCCGCCATAAAGTACTAACTACTTCACTTTTCCATCATCTTGAACACTAACAAATCCACTCTAATTAATAGGTGGACAAATAAGAATTATCAATACATTTACTTTCACAACAAGTAAATTGACTGCTTTTGACATCTTCCTATTTTGTTTTCAATTTTTATAAAATGCTGAAAAATTCTTTGTTATTTAATAACAATATTTTAAAAAAAACGGACCATTCTTTTCTTTTCAATATCAGATGTTAACTTTGAGATTTTGGTGTTCTCTTGTTCTCTTGAAAGAATTTTGAAATTTGAAACTCCTGAAAAGAATTTTTTAAATCGGAAATGTTCTGATTCTCGGTCAAGACAAGTCCGATGACTAATAAATAAAAGAAATTTTGGTACTTGTGTAGTTTATGTACCATGAGTTTTAAATGATATAAACACACCATAATAATCTCAACTGTTTTTGGTACCATTAGAAGGACACAACCGAGATCGACATGCAACAATTGACATGATATCGAGATCCATATTCGATATTAACCATATTTTTTTAAAAAATTTTATTGCCTCTCAAATCCAGAAAATTCATTGAAATTCCCTCTATATATATTTATTAGTAGGGTTATCGGTTCCTGTAAATTCTTCGGATATCCGAGACCGAAACGAACCGAAAATTATTGGATATCCGGGACCAAACCGAAAATTTGTAGGGATGAGCAGTGTATCGAAATTTCGTTTACTAACCAAAGAGGAGTTCCTCGACTGGCACTCGCTTCATAACTGAAGAACTGATAAAACTCGTGAGGAGCTTTTATTCAGAATGAATTTATATTCTCAATACTCAAACTTGACTGGGCAATTTTGCAAAAAATTTAAATTAAGATTACTGTCAAAAGTAATTTTCTACTTTTTGCTAAATTAACAAAAATATTTAGGCAACAAAGTTTATTTAATAATTAATTTCTTTTATTTAAATAAATTTACAAAGTTTAGATTAACGTTAAGAAATTCTTTTTAAGTTAATAGAGCAACAAATTGTAAAACATTTTCAATCCTCAGCGAAAAAACTTAGAGAAACTTTTCTTAGAGAACAAAGACTTTTTCTTTTTTGAAGAACTTCCTTCATTTCCACCATCTTTTTCCTTTTCATTCTTAAAAAATATTAATTTTATTTGGATTTATTAAAAATTAGTTTTAAATTATTTTCCGGTCTCAACTAGTTTTAAACAATGGAGAAAAATTTTCACCCCAGGATTCCCTTCGAGAAAATGTCCAAATGTTAAAATAACCAAGAAAATATAAAATTATTTGTTCACGAATTAGTTCAATTTAAAAAAAATCCAAAATATTTCAAAACAATAATTGTTAAAACTTTTTTGTGAAGGAAATTTTTGGACACTTTCCCAATTCAGGGTACAGCCCGTTAAAGTGTACTTAGGCTTAGATCGATCGAAGGTAGGTAGATCACTCGATTGATCGCTCTTTCACTTTGCAAAGTTTTGAGTTTGCGCCGGTTTGGCCCGCGCCTTTTCGGGTGTGTCCCTCTAAATAATTTTTCAGAAAACATTCTAAAATTTAATTCTAAATCAATTTCTGAAAAGACAAAAAAATATGGAAAGCAACTACCTATTTATTTAAATGAAGAAAAATAATTCAGAATGTTATCCCGGAAAATAACTGGCTAAATCTAATTTATATTTTTTTGATTAAAATTTAACAATTAATCCATCTGGAGAAGAATCCACAAATGCTGAACCACAACATTCATTTTCATTTTTATTGTCAATCTTTAAACTACAAACTTCATTTGACAAGTTTGAAATTGTGTCGTTATTGTCATTAGGCACAATACACTTTAAACGAATATTTTCCTTCTCTAATACCTCAATTCGTTTAAGTAATTCTGAATCTGTTGTCTCCAAAGTGGAAATTCTTTCAAATAATTTTTTGATGTCCGTTTTGTATTTCTAAAATAAAATTAAATTTAAAAGAATATTAAGCAAAAGTTAAGAATTATCTTATTATGATAATCAGTAGGGTTTAAATAATTACAACAGAATTAGTGGCAAATTAATTCCTCGGGCTTGTTTTGGATAAATTAAAGAACTTAGAAAAAACGGTTGGGGTCAGTTGAGCGTGGCGGTTGAGCGTGAGCCGACCTTTGAACGGCTATAACTTTTTGCTGCTTGATCCAATATGAATCAATCATATATCATTCGAAAGCCCTCGATGAGTACAATCTTTGGAACTTATGCAGTTTGGGTATGCTTTTTTTAGCCACGCCCCCTTTTCTCTTTCCAACATCAATCAACCTTGTTTTGTACACAATGTTCAGCCTTTCCTTCTCATTTTTTCTTCTCCACATCAATCAATTTAGCCGAGTCGTAATTTTTATTTTTAAAATAAGGTTTAGGGTTGCCGTTTTCGAGTCGGGCCGACGTTCAAGTCATTTTTCTCGGGCCAGCCCGACCGAGTCTTATTCAGGCCTCATTTTCATTGAGTCGGGCATAGGTTCTTTTTCAGGCCAAAATTACATTGAAAATATTTAACAAAAATCAATAGAAATGAATAAAAATTACGACTCGGCTAAATTGATTGATGTGAAAAAGAAAAAGGGAGAAGGAAAGGCTGACCATTGTGTACAAAACAAGGTTGATTGATGGTGGAAAGAGAAAAGGGCGTGGCTAAAAAAAGCATACCCAAACTGCATAAGTTCCCAATCTTTATCCCAACTGGATGGATCAAGTCTGATCCCGGTTAAAAAGTTATAAATCGATAAGTGCAGATAAGTCTAATCAGATATAATCGATAAGTCTAATCGATAAGTCTATAAATCGATAAGTCTAATCAGAGAGTTTAAATAATTACAACAGAATTAGTGGCAAATTAATTCCTCGGGCTTGTTTTGGATAAATTAAAGAACTTAGAAAAAAAGATCTTTAAAAAATATTAAATTAAATTTGCATTTATTAACAAATTAATTTTAAATTATTTTCTGAAAAAACTTTGACTGAATTGGTTCTAAATAATTGAGCAAGAATATTTAACCCAGAATTCCCTTCCAGAAAATGTCCAAATGTTAAAATCTCAACCTATTCCTCCCCTCCACAGAATCTGCGTTCTGTAACTAAAATTTTATCCGCAGAATCTGTGGTAGAAAGAAATAGGCCACAGAACGAAAAAAGTCCAAATTTCAAAACAAAAAATTGTCAAAACTTTTTTTGTAAAAGAAATTTTTGGACACTTCTCTTCGGAATGACATTCTAACTTTTTAATTCTAAATTAATTCTTGAAACAGAGACAAAAATATGGAAAAATAAATATTCCTCATTAATCTGATAAATATTTAAATGAAAAAGAAATAACTCAGAATGTTATCCCGGAAAATAATTTATCGAAAAGAATTTTAAACTTTTAAATTACTTGCTAAATCTAAGTTTTATATTTTTCAATTAAAAATTTAACCATAAATTCAACTGAAGAAACATCCATATCCGCTGAAGTACTACCCTCAGGTTTATTTTTGTTGTCGATCTCCAAACTACAAATTTCACTTCCCAAATTTGCAATTCCACCGTTATCTTCTTTGTGTGTAGAACACTTTAAACGTTTAATTTCCTCTTCAAATTCACGAATTTTTACGCGATATTCTGAATTCATCTTCTCCAGAAGGGTATTTTTGTCTTTCAATTTTTTGATTTCTCTTTGGTAATACTAAATGGAGCCGTGTGATTTCGCCAGTATATGATTTAGGGCAGTGAGTGATTTAGACAGTAAACGTTTTTAAAAAATAGTTTAAAAAAATAATTGTGAATTAAGAAAGATTAGGAGGATTTTGAGGAAATATCGATAGATTTAGGAGGCTTAAGAAGAATTTTTAATCCTTCCTGGTTAGAAAAACAAAACCACTATGGTTGATAACTACGATAAATTGATACTGAAATTACTACATAAATTACTTATTGACCAAATCACTCAGAATTATTTTTTATTGCTACTCTAATTAGTTACTGCCTAAATCGAATACTGGCGAAATCACCAGACACATTCCAAATTAGAAATAAATTTAACAGAATATTAAGCGGAATTTTTCGATGGGATAAACTGGGAAGGTTTAAAAACATGGTTAGTGTTTTAATGGACTTTTTCCAAGGGCTGTTTTTTAGATTAATAAACGAAAAAATTTAGAAAACTTAAAAGTAATTCAAAATATTTAAATAAAAATAACCTCTTGAATTTCAATATTTTTTTTCTCGAACTGTTGACGTTTAAATTCAGAAGAAGAAACACGCTCCTTTAAAAGTATAATTTCATATTCCTTGTCCAATTCCTATATTAAATTTTTTGAAATTATAAAAATCACACAAAAACTTTTTATTTGGGTAACCCAGGAAATTTTGTATTATTTACATATATTTTTCTTTCCTTCCAAAAATATTTTACGGTGAAAAGGCCTGTAGCATGACTTGTATTATATTTTTTGTAAACTTTTCTTTTAATATTTTTAAATCTAAACAGAGGGCAAGTCTAATACTAGAGACAAAAATATTTAAAAAATTGGAAAAACTTTTTAAAAATTTTGCTAGTGAAAATTTTAAAGTTTTTTGAAAAAATTTGGATGAGTGCCTGATCCGAACTATATTAAATTATATACCACATCTTGCGTTCGGGGCCATTCTCTAGGGAAAAATGTTTCAGATCAAAATACAGGTCTTTAATATCGTAACGAAAATCAGATAGTCCCCATGGTTTAATAACTTCAAAGACTTTTATTGATATCATAAAAGGGCCTAGTTGTTTTTGGAAAATTTATATGTATTCAAAAGAGCTCGTCGAGTTTAGCTGTCAATTCAAGTCAGATTTCGTTGATTTCGGTGTCATTCGACTTAGGTTGAGCTCTTTCAATGACATAAAGTCCAAATATAAAATCACCCTGTAAAGTACAATGCACCTAGTCTTGACTTAGATTGTGGCTTATCTTGAAGAGACGAATCTAATGGTATATAATTTAAAATAATTCGGACCATGCCATCATATTACGAAAAAAACCTTGAAACCATCTGAAGTACCCTCACTGAGCCCTGCAGACGTTTTCCCAGCTTTCTTCAAATAATCCATTCCAACTGACAAATCAATTATTCCTCTCATCAAGTCTTTATTTTTAGTTTGCTGTTGATCAATTTTAATTTTTTGTTGTTCAATTATATTTTTTTGATTAGAAAGGGCTTTAGAATAGTCGTTATTGTTTATTTTGAAATTTTCATTCATAGCCTTAAGCGATGATACACTCTCTTCAAGCGATAATATTCTCTCCTCAAGAGAAGATATTCTCTCGGAAAGTTTTGTTATAATTTGGTCTTTTTGATTAATAATCTTAAACAACAATTGTTTGTCTAGTTCAAGTTCATGTTTTTCTTGTTGAAGTTGTTTAATTATTTTGTCTTGACCTTCAATTATTTTGTCTTGATCTTCAATTGTTTCGTCTTGATCTTCAATTATTCCTACTAATTTTCTGTTGCTCATTTGTTCTATCTTTGTTAGAAATTTTTAAATAATATTTTTAACTGAAAACAAACAAAAAATTTATCAGTTATAATTCAGGAAATTTACTTTGGAAATTAAAAGGAATTAACTAAGTGATTGCATAACGAAATATATCGGAACAGGATCATTGAGTCCCGCCGTTTGAGTCCCGCCGTTTGAGTCCCGCCGGTTGAGTCCCGCCGGTTGAGTCCCTGGCCGGTTGAGTCCCGGCCGATTGAGTCCCGCCGGTTGAGTCCCCACCCAAAGGGGGACGTTTGAGTCCCAGTGTTTATTTTTAGAATTTTTCATTATTTTGTTCATTTTATTTAGGTTTTCCCTAGTTTTTGTCAACTAATTTTGTTAATTAGTAGTTGACCGATAACTTTTACATTCCATCTGGGCACTGAACTTTCTCAAGGAGGACGAAAATCTTGTGTAAGTAAAAATTTAAATTTTATTTTTTAATTTTAGATTTTCTTTTTTAAAGATGGCCTAACTTTGCTCGCCACGTGCTGGACTTCATCCCACGGCTACAACGATGGAAAATTTAAAAAGGTTTGGAATTTTTATTTTGTTTTTCAAGTTTTTATTTTTTAAATTTTTTAGTTGATTTCCGTCAGTTTCTAACTGGCGATTTTCAAGCACGTGATCGTCGAAGGAACGAAGGTGGTAAAATTAGAAGAACGTCGACGACAAAAACGAACCCAAACGGCCCTCATTAGGGCCACAAATTTAATAAGTGAAGCGAGACAAGACAATGGTTTTTTAAGATTTTTTTTGATAAAATTTTTAAAAAATATTTTTTTTTCACATTTTGATTTTTTCCCTTATCCGGGTAAATTCTGCCGGAGTCGGGTATTAGGTAATAGCAGTTTTTTACTGGAGTAGTAGTACAAAAAGTTTTCCCAGAGAAGATTCAGTTGGTCGCAATTTTTTCAGAATCATCAATTCGTGATGATCTTGGTGTCATTCGACTCACCTCATCGAGTCCTTTCGAATGAACTATCATTTGTATATTAAGAATTTTTTTACCCAAAATTGAATTTGACCCCTTTTTTGGATTTTCAGGGGTCTGTAACTCGGTCCCAGAATGTCGTATTGACTCAGTATCACGCCAGAATCTCTCGATCATCTCCCTTAATTACTCTAGATGAAACTATATCCTCTTTAATCCCTCCAAATCCTAAAAATAACTGCGGGGACTCAAACGTCCCCCTTTGGGTGGGGACTCAACCGGCGGGACTCAATCGGCCGGGACTCAACCGGCCAGGGACTCAACCGGCGGGACTCAACCGGCGGGACTCAATCGGCGGGACTCAAACGGCGGGACTCAATGATCCCCCGCCCGAAATATATTTTACCAAAATCGTGCCAAAAAGCACCTATTTAAATTACTTCAATATGGTACACGACTAATAGGCGCGAACTAATACGGTTGGGGTCAGTTGAGCGTGGCCGGTTGAGCGTGAGCCGACCTTTGAACGGCTATAACTTTTTGTTGCTTGATCTAATACGAATGAAACATATATCATTCGGAAGCCCTCGATAAACGCTGTCTTTTTTCTAATTTGATGGATCAAGTCTGATTGAGATATTGATTTGATGGATCAATATCTCGTAATATATTAAAGTTATTTTTTAGAAATTTTTTTATGTTTATCGCTTCAGATGCTAAAATGGATATAATCGATAAAAATTTCATAAATATTTTTTTAAATTTTTATCTCGAATTTTTCGAAAAGCAGGTGTTTTCCGTTTTTGAAAAATTTTCGAAAAATTCGACATAAAAATTTTTTTTTAAAAATTTATGAAATTTTTATTGATTATATCCATCTTAGCATCTGAAGAGATAATATATCACGAGATATGACAGAAGCGTCTATCATTTTCTGACACAGTGTATTTGTAATTATTTCAATTATTTATTTCTTACATGTCTTTTTTTGAAGGTTTCTCGTTCAAGAATGAAAATTATTGCCGAAGAGCTTAGCCAATTTGTAATACATTTACTCCATTTTTTAAATGGTTCTTGATTTTTATTTTTTGTTGTAATATTGTGTTGTTTTATCAGTTCATCTTCATTATCTGTTAAAATGTTGTCGCTCATATAAAAGGGGTAAAATATGTTCCAGAATTCCTTAAATTAATTACATAAGGCCATGGTGGGGTATCATTCATTGTGGCTTTAATTAGGGCGGACTATATTTTTCAACCTAACTTGTTTTTTAATATTTATGAAATTTTAATTTCTTCCATTCTTAGTATATGTATAATCATGTAAGAGACCAAAATGATTAATTTTCAATTAAATTTTTTGACAGAAATGGTTGAATTTTAATAAAAAGCATATCTTATATTTGAATTGGTACTAGTAATTAAAAAATAAAAAGTGTAAATGTGTAAAGTTCTAACTTGTACTGAATAACCAAGCAAATAATTATTTTGCATTTGCAAAATAAATTATTATCATCTTATTTTTTATTAAAAAAAGTAGGCAATATTTTTTAAATAAATGGATCTCTTACTCATACAAAATTCAAAAAAAAATTTTTAATTTCTCCTGCGTTGCAAGAATTAAGTACTCGATATATCGAAAAAATATATCGAAAAATATCGAAAAAGCACTTCTAGTTTTTTTTCTAAATAGGAAGATGGAAAAATGAGAAAAAAAGGGGGGCACAAAACTGACCTTTTCCTTACAGTTTTCAAATTATAAAGGGCTGGGAAGAACATGCAAATGCATGTTTTGTATAAGGATATGCCTTGATGAGAGATGTTCAAAAATGTTATTTTTACATTGGCCCGAGCACTCTGGGACCCGGTCCTTAATGCATATTTAGGTACTTCCGTGCATATTTGCATATTTTGGTCCATATTTCGTCATTTTTTGGTAAATTTTAGTAAAAATTGGTGAAAATTTTCATAATTTTAGAATTTTTTTGGTCAAAAAAATTTTTTCGAAAAATTTTATTTCAAAAAATTTTTATGCAGAAATTTTAATTCTATAAAATCTTTTAGAAATGCTCTTAAATTCTGATTTTGAGGCTAATTTAGTGGTTTTGACTTAAAATATTGATTTTTAAAGCACATTTTCACTATTTTTTGCTGCATATTTAGTGCATATTTTAGGAAATTTTTGCATATTTTGGGCCTTTTTCGGTGCATATATGTGCGCATACTATTTTGCGATTTTGCGTGCTTTTTTCCCGGTTTTCCCGTTTCCCAGTTCCTTTCCCGGTTTTTTGAAGCAACCGGATGAAAAAAAACGGGAATTCCCGGTTATCCCGATCCGGGTACCTCCCGGTCAGCTTTCAGAACCCCTTTCACTGTTCACTAACCCGGTTTTTTTTAATTCCGATCTTGAATAATATACATACCAGGGGGTGCCGAAACAGATTTTAAAAAGCGAAACATGAAAGATGAAAGGCGAAAGTCCAAAAAAGGCGAAAATATGGCGAAAGATGAAAGGCGAAACGGCACACCCCTGATATACATATACATACATACCTAATTTTAATTGTAATTTTATTTAAAAAAATTTCTACCTCAGTCGTTATTGAATCGAATATATCTACTAGTAATTCATTAGGTAATTTTTTAGTAATTATGGTAATTCTTCGGTTCGTATACCCCCTCCTTTTTCTGATCATTTTTTTGGCACTACCTAAAAAGATTTTTTATTTTTGTTATTAATTTCCTTTAAAAACTTCTTAAACCTGGTACCGGAATTTTCGTCTCCGGAATTTTTAGGCGCAAGGAATTGAGGGCGTCGGAGTCAATTTTTTAACTTATTAGAAAAATACCAAAAAATCAACCACCATAAACCTAGAATCCCGCGCTTCGCGCGGGATTCTAGGTTTATAAATCCCCCGCTTCGCGCGGGATTCTAGGTTTTTTGCAGAATCCCGCGCTTCGCGCGGGATTTAGCGGCACGCGCCTTGCTGGAGTCAACGGCCGCTGGGTTCTACAACAGTAACATAACCCTATCGCTTTTTACTGATTTTCAGCTGTGAAATGCCGGCCTATCCCCCAAGTATCAGCACATAAACAGTTATTCCAGCGAGATTCAATTAATCATAATTTTGTTCGTAATGATTAAATCGGGATGATTTTGTGTCGTTTGACCTAGTTCGACGAGCTCTTTCGAATGACATATTTTGTCCAGATTCATTTTTATTCTATAGTTCTATAGGGTTAGGGAGTTTGATTTTGTGTTATTTTTCGAATAAATAAAAAATCCACTCCGACGCCCTAAATTCCATGCGCCTAAAAATTTCGGAGACGAAAATTCCGTTTTTTGACTTGGTGACGAATATTTCGCTGGAGACGAAAATTCCGAAAATTTGGAGACGAAAGTTCCAGAGTCGAAAATTCCGTAACCCTTAAACCATACCAACTAGCTGAATTGCAGAAATTTCGAAGAACTTTAATGAAAAATTGGGGAAATATTGCAGATTTAATAAATTATTATCAAAATTTATTAAAATTTATTAAATCATAATTAATAAAAAATACAAAAAAAATTATGAAAAATGATACATAACTTCTTTATATTTGGGGAAATACCATAATTTTTATCTAATAAAGTAGAAATGAATACATATGTAGGTGTGGCACAGAATTGTAAGTTAAGGAAAGCCGCCCTTTAATAAAATTTTATAAGAGCATTAAATGTTGTAAATATATACATATTCTTTCCCAACGTCCTTAATCAGCTATTTATACAATCAACGGTAAATGGCAAAAAATGATTAGGTCTGTAAAAAAGAAAGATTTATTTAAATAAAACAAAAAAAAATGTTGTAGGACGGAGAATATTGCTATGTAGTAGCAAAAAATGTTTAGATATACATACTAGTGATGTTCGGGTATCCCGATCCCGACTCCCGACTCGGGAAAATTTCCCGAGTTTTTGGCCTCCCGATCCCGATCCCGACTCCCGATAGCAATTCCCGACTAAGTCGGGAAATTTTTACACCCCTAAGAATGGCTTTTTTTGGCAAAATTTCATTTTTCAAAGGAAAAAATTAAAGGGAAAAAATAAAAAAGGGAAAGTGAAAATAAAAAAAAAATAAAATATTTAATTTTTTTCCCATACAACTATTGTTGAGCGATGGTTCAGTGGTTAGGTTGAGTGACTTCACTCACTTTGAATATCATGGAGACGGGTTCGAATCCCAGGTTGAAAATATGATTAAATGATTTTTCCTTCCAAAAATAAATGTTTTTTAACTTTGATTCTGATTTTAAAATTTTACAGTTATTATATTTTAATATTAGTAAACGTGAAAAAACTCTAGAAAAATTAATTTAGTCATGAATTTTCAAAAATTTTCGCCTGCGGCGCATAAAATGAAGAATATTTGGTTTCTTAGCCTTCAAACTTAAAAAAATTTTCGCCTGCGGCGCTGAGGGAGGAAAATTGTGACTTCTTGGTATTCCAAATTTAAAAAATTTTTGCTAATTGGCTTTCCAATTCTCAAAATTTTCGCCTCCGGCGGTAGATAAAGTAAGAAGTCGGGTTCTTAACCATCCAAACTTAAAAAAAATTTTCGCCTGCGGCGCAGATAGAGGATTTGAGATTAAGAGGGTTGTCAAAAGATTAAAAGTTAAAAAGTTCGATGGAATAGGTCAAGGGCGTATCGAGAAGGCTAGAGCCCACCCTCCCCTAGCCACGAAATTGGGGAAAGGGGGATGGGGACAAATATGGAGATCGAAAAAGTGAATTTTTTCGCCTACGACCTTCAAAAATTCTCAAAATTTTCGCCTGCGGCACTGAAAAAGAAGAGATCTGGTGGCTTATTTTTCCAAAATTTTCACCTGCGGCGCAAAAAATCGGAATTTTGGCGCCGAAGGCGCCAAAAACTTTTTTATTGTAAATTCCCGACTCCCGATCCCGACTCCCGAGGTCATTTCCCGACCCGACTCCCGTTTCCCGATTCCCGAGTTTTTTCTTCTCCCGAACATCACTAATACATACTTATACTCCATAATCTACTACTAAACATCTCTCATTCCCCTATCAGAAACAATCCAAATTTTCAGTAAATTTTTAGAATTTTCGTAAGTTTTAATAAAAAATATTCTTGTTCTGTTAATTTTCGTTTTTTATTATGTGTATAATTTTCAATTTTATTTTTTCAAATCCCTTTATTTTTTATACCTAATTAATTTTTAAAATATTCACACATTTCCTGACATAACTTCTTTATGTTGGCTAAATCCCTGATATATACATATCAGGGTTGCCGCCCGAACCCCGGCATTTTTTTATACCCGAAACGCGATACCCGAAAAGAAAATTTTTTAACCCGAAACCCGTGCCCCGAGATTGGTTAAAACCCGAAATTTCTACCCGAAATCTTAGCCTTACCCGATTTTTTAAAATAAATTTAAAAAATTATAGAAAAGAAAATATAGAAAGAGAACATTATAGAGAAAAGGGTAATTCTTCGGTTTACCCCCCCCCCCTCCTTTTTCTGACCATTTTTTCATTTTTCCTTCCCTTTTTTTCTTCTCCCTTTTCTTCCCCTTTTTCCTAATTTTTCATGAGGCAAAGTATACTAAAAAGGATTAAATATGTATGTATAAAACTGAGAAATTTCGGGTAAAAATCATTTTCATCATCCTTTAACAAAAATGGAGCAACTAAAAAAGTTTAATATGATCGATTTGGGTATAAAATTGCAATTGGACGATAAAGATTTCGTTGCTTGGCTCGAAGAACTTGGACTTCTTCATGGGAAAAGAACGTGTGAAGCATGTGGTGGCAGAACAACTATACATAAAGGCAAAAATGAACGATATGGAACATGGCGTTGCACAACAAAAAATTGTCGAAAAGAACGAGGGTATCTATGTGGTACATTTTTTGAAGGTTTTTTATGGATTTTTACAACATCTAAATTTATTATCATAAAGGCACACATTTGGAGTTAAAGAAGATATTCCATTTATCCTTTATGTGGACAACATATTTTCCTGAATTTCTATGGAGAAAAAAATTTGGTGATATTTCACATGTTTTTTATAACTTTTGGTATCATGTTTCTCTTTTTTATCCTTGTGAAAGAAATTAAAAGAAAATAAATTTTCTCATTCTTAAATTTCTCTTTTTAGTATACTTTGCCTCATGAAAAATTAGGAAAAAGGGGAAGAAAAGGGAGAAGAAAAAAAGGGAAGGAAAAATGAAAAAATGGTCAGAAAAAGGAGGGGGGGGGGGTAAACCGAAGAATTACCGAGAAAAGTGAAAAATATTGCGGCATCAGTTAAGAAAAAAAATCGCGACTCGGGATCCCGGACATTTTTTTATAATTTTCTGGATTTTTAGATTACATAGTGTTAAACATTTCTTATAATTCTCAAAATTTTCACCTGCGGCGCTGAAAACACTGAAATTTGGAGGTATTATTGGAGGTAAAGTGGATTTGGAGGGATTAAAGGGAATTAAGGGAGGGATATAGGCGATATAAAAAGATTTGAGGATTTAAACAACAAATTTAATTGTATTTACATATAAATTGCAGTATTTTGATACACTTTATTTATAAAAAGTTTAAATTTTTTATTTTGAAAAAAATCCCGAATCCCGGGCGGGATCCCGGATAATTATTTTTGGGATTTTTGAAAGTCGTGATTTATCTCTCGGGATCCCGTCCCGGCATCGGTAACTTTTGTTAAATTTTGAATACTGCTTAATGTTTCAATAAGGTTTGAAAACTGAAAAACCCGAAACCCAGCCCGAAACCCGTGACCCGAAACTAAAACGCTCCAACCCGATACCCGAAACTAGTACCCGAAGATTTTTTGTACCCGCGGCAACACTGCTACATATTAATTATTTCCCATCATTTTTTCTTTCCCAAAAATATTTTAATATTTTTAGAATTAGAAATAATAATCCTCAAATATTTAAAAATTCTTTGCTTTATTCGTTCCGCCAAAAAGAAGTTTGAGAATTTAATAGGTAAATAATTTTAAATAAGATTATATTGAGTGGGGTGAGTAATTCGCTCACCTATCGAGTGAATGATTGAAAATATTATTCAAAATTTTCCAAATCGAAACCGAGTGAGTGATCAATTGGGAGAAAAAACGAGAGTGATATCGATCACGTTAATGATTTAATTTAATTAATGATTTAGTCCCTAAGAGTTTAATTGATCAATGGATCATTCTCTTAGTTAATCAGTTGAAAAGATGACCAAAATAAACTTTCACGTTCTTGGAACAACCTATCCTAGTTGTATAACAAAATTTAAAAAATTTAGTGTTTACTCCAGATGGTTTTTACTTCAGATGGTTTCAAGGTTTTTTTCGTAATATGATGGCATGGTCCGAATTATTTTAAATTATATACCATTAGATTCGTCTCTTCAAGATAAGCCACAATCTAAGTCAAGCCTAGGTGCATTGTACTTTACCGGGTGATTTTATATTTGGACTTTATGTCATTGAAAGAGCTCAACCTAAGTCGAATGACACCGAAATCAACGAAATCTGACTTGAATTGACAGCTAAACTCGACGAGCTCTTTTGAATACATATAAATTTTCCAAAAACAACTAGGCCCTTTTATGATATCAATAAAAGTCTTTGAAGTTATTAAACCATGGGGACTATCTGATTTTCGTTACGATATTAAAGACCTGTATTTTGATCTGAAACATTTTTCCCTAGAGAATGGCCCCGAACGCAAGATGTGGTATATAATTTAATATAGTTCGGATCAGGCACTCATCCAAATTTTTTCAAAAAACTTTAAAATTTTCACTAGCAAAATTTTTAAAAAGTTTTTCCAATTTTTTAAATATTTTTGTCTCTAGTATTAGACTTGCCCTCTGTTTAGATTTAAAAATATTAAAAGAAAAGTTTACAAAAAATATAATACAAGTCATGCTACAGGCCTTTTCACCGTAAAATATTTTTGGAAGGAAAGAAAAATATATGTAAATAATACAAAATTTCCTGGGTTACCCAAATAAAAAGTTTTTGTGTGATTTTTATAATTTCAAAAAATTTAATATAGGAATTGGACAAGGAATATGAAATTATACTTTTAAAGGAGCGTGTTTCTTCTTCTGAATTTAAACGTCAACAGTTCGAGAAAAAAAATATTGAAATTCAAGAGGTTATTTTTATTTAAATATTTTGAATTACTTTTAAGTTTTCTAAATTTTTTCGTTTATTAATCTAAAAAACAGCCCTTGGAAAAAGTCCATTAAAACACTAACCATGTTTTTAAACCTTCCCAGTTTATCCCATCGAAAAATTCCGCTTAATATTCTGTTAAATTTATTTCTAATTTGGAATGTGTCTGGTGATTTCGCCAGTATTCGATTTAGGCAGTAACTAATTAGAGTAGCAATAAAAAATAATTCTGAGTGATTTGGTCAATAAGTAATTTATGTAGTAATTTCAGTATCAATTTATCGTAGTTATCAACCATAGTGGTTTTGTTTTTCTAACCAGGAAGGATTAAAAATTCTTCTTAAGCCTCCTAAATCTATCGATATTTCCTCAAAATCCTCCTAATCTTTCTTAATTCACAATTATTTTTTTAAACTATTTTTTAAAAACGTTTACTGTCTAAATCACTCACTGCCCTAAATCATATACTGGCGAAATCACACGGCTCCATTTAGAACTACCAAAGACAAATCAAAAAATTGAAAGACAAAAATACCCTTCTGGAGAAGATGAATTCAGAATATCGCGTAAAAATTCGTGAATTTGAAGAGGAAATTAAACGTTTAAAGTGTTCTACACACAAAGAAGATAACGGTGGAATTGCAAATTTGGGAAGTGAAATTTGTAGTTTGGAGATCGACAACAAAAATAAACCTGAGGGTAGTACTTCAGCGGATATGGATGTTTCTTCAGTTGAATTTATGGTTAAATTTTTAATTGAAAAATATAAAACTTAGATTTAGCAAGTAATTTAAAATTTAAAATTATTTTCCCGGGATAACACTCTGAGTTATTTTTTTTCATTTAAATTTACTAGATTAATGAGGAATATGTTTTTTCATATCTAGTATTTTTGTCTTTTTCAAAAATTAATTTAGAATTAAAAGTCCTTCCGAAAAATGATTTGGAGAAGTGTCTAAAAATTTTTTTTACAAAAAAAGTTTTTGACAATTTTTTGTTTTGAAATTTGGACTTTTTTCGTTCTGGTTGTTGATCTAATTCGAGGACACGTATTTTTATATTTTCTGAGATTTTAACATTTTCTGGAAGGAAATTTTGGCCTTAGGGATTAATTTGCCACAAATTAATTCTTAACTCCTGCTTAATATTCTTTTAAATTTAATTTTATTTTAGAAATACAAAACGGACATCAAAAAATTATTTGAAAGAATTTCCACTTTGGAGACAACAGATTCAGAATTACTTAAACGAATTGGGGAATTAGAGAAGGAAAATATTCGTTTAAAGTGTATTGTGCCTAATGACAATAACGACACAATTTCAAACTTGTCAAATGAAGTTTGTAGTTTAAAGATTGACAACAAAAATGAAAATGAATGTTGTAGTTCAGCATTTGTGGATTCTTCTCCAGATGGATTAATGGTTAAATTTTAATCAAAAAAATATAAATTAGATTTAGCCAGTTATTTTCTAGGATAACATTCTGAGTTATTTTTCTTCATTTAAATAAATAGTTGTTCCATATTTTTTGCCTGTTTCAGAAATTGATTTAGAATTAAATTTAGAATTCTGAAAAATTATTTAGAGGGACAGCCCAAAAATTTCCTTCACAAAAAAGTTTTAACAATTATTGTTTTGAAATATTTTGGATTTTTTTTAAATTGAACTAATTCGTGAACAAATAATTTTATATTTTCTTGGTTATTTTAACATTTGGACATTTTCTCGAAGGGAATCCTGGGGTGAAAATTTTTCTCCTTTGTTTAAAACTAGTTGAGACCGGAAAATAATTTAAAATTAATTTTTAATAAATCCAAATAAAATTAATATTTTTTAAGAATGAAAAGAAAAAAGATGGTGGAAATGAAGGAAGTTTTTCAAAAAAGAAAAAGTCGTTTCTGTCTAAGTTTTTTTGTAAGGGTTGAGATTGTTTTACAATTTGTTGCTCTGTTAATTTTTAAAAGAATTTCTTAACTTTAATCTAAACTTTGTAAATTTATTGAAAAAAACGAAATTAATTATTAAACTTTGTTGCCTATTGATTTAGCAAAAAGTAGAAAATTATTTTTACAACATCATAATCTTTATTTCAAATTTTTGCAAAAATGCTCACTCAAGTTTGAATATTCAGAATAAATTCATTATGAATAAAAAAACTTGTATAACATTTATAAAATAAAGAATATTTTAAACAAATAAGAAGACTGTCTGATATTATTTTCGGTAAAAGTCCAAATCTACCCACCAAGTTTCTAGACTAATTTTCTCATAAAAGTTTAACTGAGTTAATAAAATAAATATTCAAATAAAATTTTCTCACAAATATTTTTTGTATTCAAAAATTATTAGTATGAAATTAAGAATATTTAAATTAATTTTATTTTCTTGAAACTTTTAAAGTTTACAAACAATTTTTTACACTCAAATAAAAAAAAGGAAATTTTTGTCTTTCTGACTTGTCTGTTTGAGCTGAGTCGAATGTTATTTAAATTATTATATTTTCGACAAATTTAAACAGTTATAGTGCCAAGTAGAAGATTACCGACAGTTCAGACGAAGTTATAGTGTGTGTTTTTCTATACGAGTATATACAGACGTTTAATTGATCATAACTTCGTTTAGACTGTCGAAACGTAATAATTTTGATGTCATTCGACTCAACTCGAAGAGAAAGATAAAAGTTAACCACGCTTACTAATTTTTGTGACGATATCTTTGATGGGACGCTTATATAACATGGGATGCATTTAATACTTTTGGAACGCATTTAATATCATGGGAAGCATTAAAGTTTATGGAACGTACTATGTCCTAAAGTAGAGCCAATATTTTTTGCATTTCTAAATTATTATGGTGAAACTTTTTAATGAAATATTTGAATATATTACGTATTTATTTGTAAATTAATTAAATTAACAAACAAAAGGTCATTAAATAATAAAATTTTAAAATTTATTTGTCATGTTATGATAAACAAAAATTTCTCACAAATATTTTTTGTATTTTTTAAAAGATAAACAACATTTTCACACATTTAAGAAACTTTACATAATTTTTTGCTTCGTAATTGTACACTGCCCCACATAACTATAACCTCACATTAAATTTTTGAATTTCTTAACTTATACCGAATCAATCAGGCTGATTTTATTTTATATCAATTAAAGCAGCTAATTACTAAAACTTCAAAAAATGTCTTTGGATATACTTGATATTTTATTTAAATTAGATTATTTTGTTTGTTTATTAATTGGTTTTCCTTTAAATATTCTTCTGATTATTTTAATTATTTTTAAAACACCAAAAGAAATGAAAACACACAGTCGAATTCTGATACAAAATTGTGTTTTGGATATTTTAATGTTGATTTGTCAATTGTTTGTTCAAGTGGTACTTCTTCCATTTTTGTCCACAGATTACATACTATAGTTGTATGTACTTCTGTATTTTTTGTGTTAAATTAAAAATAACGACAGCTTTTTTACTTTTTCCCCTATATTTTCAATTCAACCATCCAGCCGGGTACACCCCAAGGTACCGGACGCCCTGTTTCTGGTTTCCAAAACTTCAAAATTTTTGCCTGCCTGAATCTGTGTTTAAAACCTAAGGCCCTGATCAGCCTTTGCTCAATTGGAGCTAATTTAATCATTTTTTATTGAAAAGAAACCAAAAATTAAGAGGAATTTTAGAAAAATAAAAAAAGGAGAAGATAAATTAAACTATTAAATAAATAAATTTTATAATTATTTATAGTATTATATACTTGATACAGAAGGGAATTCAATTGCTATTTTAACTAATGGAATTTTGATCTGGTTTATGAAAGAAAAGTTTAATCCATTTATATGCAATATTGTTTTTATATTTTGGCAATTCATTATAAATGTAAATTTAAATGGGTTGTGTGTTCAATTTATTTATAGATATTTAATTTTAAATAGGTAAATACCGTATTTTCTCTAATAGAATGACAGTCATTCTATTTTTCATATACCCCAAAAAAGTGTCATTCAATTAGAGATGTCATTCAAATGGAGACTGTCATTTTATTTTTCATAGGTCAGAAATACAGATTGGATGAATAGAATATCCTATCTAATATTCCTGAATTCGAAATTTTACCTATTTTTTGGTTTTCTATAGTTTGGTTTTCGAAATTTTCGGTTTCAGGTTTTCAAAATTTTACCGACATTTGGGTTTCTATATTTGTGCCATTGAGGAATTTGGTCATGATATAGAGTGATCAGCCATTTAGAGTTATTTTGAAGGATTATATTAGGTTATGATGGACATCAGGAAATTTGTTGGGATTCGGAGGGATATTGAAGGAGTTGGAGAATATCAAGTGATTAAGAAGGTATAGTATTTGTGGGGCTGTGGATATTTGTTGGACTTAATGGGATATCAGTAAGGATATCAGTCAGGAGAATATCAAGTGATTAAGGATTAGTATACTAAATGAGATTAGTATACTAAAAAGGATTAGTATACTAAATGAAATTTTCCTAACTCTTCTGAAAACCTAAATTTTTCTAAAATTGAAATTTTTTTTTTTGAGTTTAGAAGGTTAGGAGCCAAAAACACATGGAAAACACATGCCTGCGGCGCTGAAAATTTAGGAATTTGGATATTTGGCCTTCCAAAATTTTCGCCTTCCGCACATGGAATCATCTTTATTTCATCAAAACAAAATTGCCCAAATTGTTTTATCACGATGATTGATCCCATGTGTTTCAGCTCAAGCTATTCTAATTCGTATACTTGAATTTTCCTACAAATATGTATGAGCTTGCCCTTTATGATTTTTGATAATTGGGGTCCCGCAAAAATTTTTAATTTTTGTCCCGCAAATTTTTTTTTTTTTTAATTTTTGTCCCTCCTCTAATCATTTCAATCTCTCGATATTTTCCCCAAATCCTTTAATCTCTTGATATATCTCTTTTTCCTCCCAAATCCCCTGATATCCCTCTTAATCCGCTTAATATCCCTCTTAATCCCTTCAAAAATATCACATTTATCCATACTAAAAAGGAATATAAACTAGTTAATAAAGGGGATAGAGATATAAGAGTTAGATAGTTATATTTAAAAAATGTCATTCAATTAGAGATGTCATTCAACTGGAGACTGTCATTCTATTTTTCATATACCCCAAAAAAGTGTCATTCAATTAGAGATGTCATTCAATTAGAGATGTCATTTAATTAGAGTAAATACGGTAGATTTTAAAAAATAAATAAAAACTTTAGTATAATGTTGGAGATTCCCAACAGGGCGAGCGCATTGCACTTCACGTTATTTGTGTTAAATTTTGACCATGAGTTGCGTTGTGCGTTATTTTGACGAAATTAACGCAAAAATATAGGCCTTCCTTCTTGGCCTTCCAAAATTCCTAAAATTTCCGCCTGCTACACTTAAAATAAAAGATAGGTCCACTTAATCGCTCTGATCCTCTTAATTCCCACAATTTGTCGGATATTTTAACCCCTGGAATCCCATATACAACACCCATAATTTCCTTGTCCATGTGTCTAAAAGATAAGCTAAATTGTTGGAAATTTCTATTGGATTTTTAAAATGGTGAGGGAAATTTTATTGTTAGAAATATTTAATTTTAGTTGTTTTTGGCTATTTTTAATAAATTCTTTTTTAGTAAAAAAATTTTTTACCGAATTCTCGAATGGTTTTTTGTAGAATTTTGCCAAATATTAGCTAAGCGATCGGGGTAAAATTGAAGAGTATGGCCCCCCTTTTTTCCTCCCCAATTTTCCCCCTATATTTTTACAAAATGGTCAGACTTTTTCCTTCCATCTAATTTGCCTTTCTAATTTTTGCCTACAATCAGACAAAAAGGATTATTTTTCCCCTAATTTTTTCCTATATTTTTTATACAAATTAAAAGGAATTATTCTTTATTCAGTTCTTTCGCAAGGATAAAAAAGCGAAACATGATGCCAAAAATTATAAAAAATATTTTCAATATCACCAAAACGTTTTCGCCAAAGAAATTCTGGGAGATAACTTTTATACGTTCCAGTGTTGTTGCCAGCTTGATGTCTGAATTTTCGTTTATAAGTTGACCACAATGATTCAATGTTCTGAGTATGGATATTGGACTTTTTCCATGGAGAAGTCCAAGCTCTTCGAGCCATGCATAGAAATCATTATCGCTCAAACGTAATTTATCATGTAAATCAAAAGGTTTAAAATTTTTTAAGTTGTTCCATTTTTTAATTGAGAAAGTGAGTCTTCTTAAAACTTATACTTGTTAAATACCAAAAAATAATCCTCCTTTTTACTTGTTTTTTGCATGTACTTTCACTTATATAGAATTCAATAATCCTTTTTGTCTGATTGTAGGCAAAAATTAGAAAGGCAAATTAGATGGAAGGAAAAAGTCTGACCATTTTGTAAAAATATAGGGGGGAAATTGGGGAGGAAAAAAGGGGGCCATACTCTTCAATTTTACCCCGATCGGTTGTATCTTGGCCCTACAAATTTTGAATATCCTTCCTCCCATTAATCTCGACAGTTCTAACAAAAAATGTTAACATGAAAATGATTGTTTTTCCAATATGTATTTTCTAAATTATACCGTGGCATCGATGCTTTCTTTTTGGCCTTTTTAGATCGTTTAAACCCGCCTAATCGTTTTAAATGTTGCTAGGTGAGTGTTGCTTAAGAATAAGAATTGGGAAATTGAGAGAAAATTTTTTTTATTTTTTTTAATTTCAATAATTTTCTCAGTCAAAATTTAATCTTGTAATAAAATCTCATGATTTATTTATCAAATAAAAATTCTTCTTGGCCATTCAATATTTTCAAAATTTTCGGGCTCTCCGTATCCTGATATCTCCGCTAATATCCGGATATTATCCGTATCCATTACCAAGCCTGGTAATATTATATAATTTTCAAGAATCAAACTATACAAAATATTGAATGAAAAATATCTAGGAATTTTTAAATTTATTGTGGATTTACTTGTGAACGATTAAAAATAGCATTTCGATATGGGGTATTTGTTAAAATACAAATAATTGGGTTAAATACTGGGAGTAAATGATAATTATGAAAATAAATATTCGAATAATATTTGTTGTATTATTGTTAGTTTCTGAATAAATCATAAGAAATAAAAATCCAGCTTGGTTAACAAATGGTACAAGAGCCTAAAAAGTAAATTTTAAAAATTAATAAATTAAAAGAGAGGTTTTAAATCTTACCAAAATAATCAAAACTTTTGTCAAAAGTTTATTCAATCTTTTTAAATTTCCATCTAAATTAGTGTTTAAATTGACATATCTAACCATTTTGAATCCACAAACAAATATTATTAAATATGAAGATATTTCAATTAAAGCTAAAGGTAATTGGGACAAACCATTGACCTAATTTTTATTCAAATTAAAATTTAATTTAAAAATTACCTTATCCATTTTATATTGAATAAACGGCCATGTTTTGTTGAAATTATCAAAATGTTTAATACCTCCATAGGAAAATGGGATAATAAATAAAAACATATCCAAAATAAAGATTAATGTTACAAATAAAGATATGGACAGCATAAATAGATAAAAACGGAATTTTATTTTTTTATTCCTTATAAATATTTATTTTAATATATTTATTTTTACACATTTACCTATTCAAAACTAAATATCTATAAATAAATTGAACACACAATCCATGTGAACTTGAATAAGCAATAAATAGCCAAACAAGTAAAACAATATTGCATATAAACGGATTATAATCTTCCTTCATAAAACTAAGCAAAATTCCATTTGGTATAATATGAATGGCATTCCCTTCCCCATCAAGTATATAATACTACAAATAATTATAAAATTGTTTTAAATTAATTAGTGTTTCAGAGTTAAATATTAACTTTGTAAAATCTTTCTATATTCAATCCAAAACGTATTCACATTTCTCATTATTTGAAACAAATGAAGGTTAATTTTAATTTACTGTATTTTCTGTAATAGAGACCTATGGGGCTCTATTTTTCAACCATCCCAGAAAGGGGGGGGGTCTGTATTAAAGAAGGGGGATATTGGGGGATTGAATTTTGGCATAATATTCAAACATTTTCCTTTTTACGCCCGAGCAAAAAGGGATGAATTCTGGTTTCTTGGTCATCCGAGATTTTTAAAATTATTGCCTGGGTGTATGGAGGGCTAATGTTGTTTACATAACAATTTTTTTAAAATATAAAATTACCACTTGAACAAACAATTGACAAATCAACATTAAAATATCCAAAACACAATTTTGTATCAGAATTCGACTGTGTGTTTTCATTTCTTTTGGTGTTTTAAAAATAATTAAAATAATCAGAAGAATATTTAAAGGAAAACCAATTAATAAACAAACAAAATAATCTAATTTAAATAAAATATCAAGTATATCCAAGGACATTTTTTGAATTGCTTAATTTTAAAAGTTGTATAATAAAAGTAATAATTTATTATTAAATAGTTTCTTTAATTATAAAGTACAAAAAGGTGTTTATCAATTTTAAAAATGTTATTTATTATGTCTATAAAAATACAAAAAATATTTGTGAGAAACTTATTTTATTTTTATTTGATAAATAAATCATGAGATTTTATTACAAGATTAAATTTTGACTGAGAAAATTATTGAAATTAAAAAAAATAAAAAAAATTTTCTCTCAATTTCCCAATTCTTATTCTTAAGCAACACTCACCTAGCAACATTTAAAACGATTAGGCGGGTTTAAACGATCTAAAAAGGCCAAAAAGAAAGCATCGATGCCACGGTATAATTTAGAAAATACATATTGGAAAAACAATCATTTTCATGTTAACATTTTTTGTTAGAACTGTCGAGATTAATGGGAGGAAGGATATTCAAAATTTGTAGGGCCAAGATACAACCGATCGGGGTAAAATTGAAGAGTATGGCCCCCTTTTTTCCTCCCCAATTTCCCCCCTATATTTTTACAAAATGGTCAGACTTTTTCCTTCCATCTAATTTGCCTTTCTAATTTTTGCCTACAATCAGACAAAAAGGATTATTGAATTCTATATAAGTGAAAGTACATGCAAAAAACAAGTAAAAAGGAGGATTATTTTTTGGTATTTAACAAGTATAAGTTTTAAGAAGACTCACTTTCTCAATTAAAAAATGGAACAACTTAAAAAATTTTAAACCTTTTGATTTACATGATAAATTACGTTTGAGCGATAATGATTTCTATGCATGGCTCGAAGAGCTTGGACTTCTCCATGGAAAAAGTCCAATATCCATACTCAGAACATTGAATCATTGTGGTCAACTTATAAACGAAAATTCAGACATCAAGCTGGCAACAACACTGGAACGTATAAAAGTTATCTCCCAGAATTTCTTTGGCGAAAACGTTTTGGTGATATTGAAAATATTTTTTATAATTTTTGGCATCATGTTTCGCTTTTTTATCCTTGCGAAAGAACTGAATAAAGAATAATTCCTTTTAATTTGTATAAAAAATATAGGAAAAAATTAGGGGAAAAATAATCCTTTTTGTCTGATTGTAGGCAAAAATTAGAAAGGCAAATTAGATGGAAGGAAAAAGTCTGACCATTTTGTAAAAATATAGGGGGGAAATTGGGGAGGAAAAAAGGGGGCCATACTCTTCAATTTTACCCCGATCGGTTGTATCTTGGCCCTACAAATTTTGAATATCCTTCCTCCCATTAATCTCGACAGTTCTAACAAAAAATGTTAACATGAAAATGATTGTTTTTCCAATATGTATTTTCTAAATTATACCGTGGCATCGATGCTTTCTTTTTGGCCTTTTTAGATCGTTTAAACCCGCCTAATCGTTTTAAATGTTGCTAGGTGAGTGTTGCTTAAGAATAAGAATTGGGAAATTGAGAGAAAATTTTTTTTATTTTTTTTAATTTCAATAATTTTCTCAGTCAAAATTTAATCTTGTAATAAAATCTCATGATTTATTTATCAAATAAAAATAAAATAAGTTTCTCACAAATATTTTTTGTATTTTTATAGACATAATAAATAACATTTTTAAAATTGATAAACACCTTTTTGTACTTTATAATTAAAGAAAATATTTAATAATAAATTATTATTTTTATTATACAACTTTTAAAATTAAAAAATTCAAAAAAATGTCCTTGGATATACTTGATATTTTATTTAAATTAGATTATTTTGTTTGTTTATTAATTGGTTTTCCTTTAAATATTCTTCTGATTATTTTAATTATTTTTAAAACACCAAAAGAAATGAAAACACACAGTCGAATTCTGATACAAAATTGTGTTTTGGATATTTTAATGTTGACTGTTCAATTGTTTCTACAAGTGGTAATTTTAAATTTCAAAAAATTCGCTAAATATTTCGAATTAGACCCTTCATACACCCAGGCAATAATTTTAGAAATCTCAGAAGACCAAGAAGCCAGAATTCATCCCTTTTTTGCTCAAGTGTAAAAAGGAATATGCTCGAATATTTCGCCAAAATTAAATCCAACAACATCCCCCCTCTTTAATACAGCCCCCTTTGCGGGATGGTTTAAAAATAGAGCCCCCATGGGTCTCTACTACAGAAAATACGCTAAATTAAAATTAACTTTCATTTTGTTTCAAAAATTAAGAAATGTGAATAGAACCCATTTTGGATCCATTATCTTTTTAGATTTGGAAAAATTTTAGTATTAAAAAAGGTGGCATCCTGTTAGAGATATATAGGATGCCACAATATTTAACTTTGAAACACAAATTAATTTAAAACACGTTTATAATTATTTATAGTATTATATACTTGATGTGGAAGGGAATACCATTCATATTTTACCTAATGGAATTTTGCTTGATTTTATGAAAGAAAATTTTAATCCATTTATATGTTATATTGTTTTTATATTTTGGATGTTCATTATATACGTAAATATGCATGGATTGTGTGTTCAATTTATTTATAGATATTTAATTTTGGTTAGGTAAATAAATAAATTTATTGAAAAGTACCTAAAATAAACATTATTAGGAATAAAAAAATTAATTTTCGACGTTATCTATTTATGGTGTCAATAGCTTCATTTGTATCATTATTTTATATTTTGGATGTAATTTTCTTTTTAATCCCATATTCTTATGGAGGTATTAAATATTTTGATAATTTCAACAAAACATGGCCATTTATTCAATATAAAATGGAAACGGTTAATTTTAAATTAAATTTAATTTTTTTAATTAAAAACAAAAAAAGATGAATGATTTGTCACTATTACCTACAGCCTTAATTGAAATATCTGCATATTTAATAATAATTATTTGTGGATTTAAAATGGTTAGATATGTCAATGTAAACACTAATTTAGATGGAAATTTAAAGAGATTGAATAAACTTTTAACAAAAGTTTTGATTATTTTGGTAAGAATATTTTGGGCTGTATTATATATGTAGTATACGGGTAGTTTATTTATATTTAATTTTAGGCTGTTCTGCCATTTATAAATCAAGCTGGAGGCTTATTTATTATGATTTTTTCACAAACAAACAACTATACAACAAACATTATTAGAATATTAATTTTCAGTTCTTATCATTTAATACCCGTATTTAACCCAATTGTTTGTATTTTAACAAACACACCATATCGAAATGCTATTTTTAATCGTGCACAAGTAATTAACTCCTCAGTAATTAACTACTTATAATTTGCTGCTAATTCATCTGAATAAGCTACTTATTGAATAATAAATATGAAAAAAACAAAAAAATTTAAATTTTTTAATCATTTTTTAAAAAACCATTGGAGATTTTTAAATGTTATAAAATTAAATGTAAAAATATTAAATACGATTATCCAATTTCCCAACATTATCATTATTATATTTTTTAAACTAGCTGTGGGTTACGTATGCGATGGCGGCGTTGTGCGTATGCAATTCCTATTAGGATACTCTGGCTGTTTAGTTTGAGGCGCCCGTTGGAAAGCCTATCGGCTTTTTGGCGCGCGTCGCGCGCTGCTAGAAACAGGTACAATTTTTATAATTTAAACCATCCCGTTTTTTCCGTGCTTAGCCATTGTTGTATAACATTTTATTATTATACAACAATGCCCAGGGTACACCACGTGGAGGTGCACGGAGGTAAACGGGCAAACCCTGTACCCCATTTTGGGGGGGGGGGGGAGGGGGGGTTGGATTTTAGAAAAATAAATCGAAAAATGAGAGATAAAGGGAGCCGAAAATTATTTCGGGGAGCCTGAAATATTTGTAAAAATTTTTTGATAAGGGAATATGTGTTAGATTTGTGTTAGTGGGATTAGTAATAGTAAAAAATAAAAAATATTGTTGATTTAACCTGTAAAAAGTAATAATTTTTATTATAAATTTTATTAAAAACTTAATAAATGTAATTAATTTGTTTAATTAAAACTTAAATTAAAAAACAATCTTAATCAGAAAAATTTTTCCGTCCTAAAAATTAAAACAGTTTAAAATAATTCAACAAAAATATTTCATTAAATATTTGTATACCCTAAAGTTATAATAATTTCTACAATTCAACAACCAACAATCATTATTAAAAAATTTTAATAATAATATTTAAATAAAAACATTTTTAATAATGATTGTTGACTATTGAATTATAAAAATTATCAACAATCATTATTAAAAATATTTTTATTTAAATATTATTATTAAAATATTTTAATAATGATTGTTGATTGTTGAATTGTAGAAATTATTAATAACTTGTGGGTACAAAGAAAATTTTTTTTCATTTTTACCAACATCTTCCTTATTTTTCTCAATAACACTTTTATTTTCTTCCGTAATAATTTTATTTTCTTTATTTATAATTGGAGGCGGAGGTGGCGGCGAAGGCACAGCTACTGGAGGTGGAAACGGGAACACATGGCGAACATTATTAACAGAAACAGGAGATAGAAATCCCTAAATGCGTTAAATCAACAATATAAAAACTACAATAACATAAAACTTAAGCTAAAGTGTAATTAGATTAAAAAAGATTATTGAAGGAAGAGTGAGTGAATGAATGTGTTTATAGATAAATTTTATAATTTATGAAAGGAATACCTCCTCCCCCTATAAAGTATGAAAGGAAGACCCATAAATATCTAATTACAATCAAACTAAGTTAAAATACCTAAAAATATAAATTAAACCGTACAATTCTAACCGTCGGGACTCTATTTACAATATTCGAATTTATATATAATTTCGAATATTGAAAAAAAAAACTCAGATTTTATAATATAATCATTTAATACCTTTATTTAACCCAATTATTTGTATTCTAACAAACACACCATATCGAAATGCTATTTTTAATCGTTCACAAGTTAATCCACAATGAACGTAAAGAAGTATTTCATCATTCAAGATTTTCAATATCTTAATAATGGAAGATATGACAAACACTTAGTGTTTATGACAAACACTTAGTCACACTTACATATGACAAACACTTAGTGTATACCAATTAAATATTAATCACATATTAAATATAAAGATTAACTAATTAAATTTTTTTATATTTTCTGAATCTATGATTCGGTCCAGAATCAATTCATAAAGTAGGGAACGAAACCGTTCGACTCAGCTCGTCAAGACGAATCGAATGACATGTTAAAACCAAAACTTTTACTACACTATATCCAAATTTTATAAATCTATTAAAACTCAGATTTATAATTTTTATTAGCTGGTTACTTATGAATGAATTTGTGTTTAATGAAATAGATAGGTAGACCATGGATATTTAATAGAGCTAAACTAGTTTTCTGGAGGATTTTATTTTGGGATAAACCATAGCTCATTTAGAAAAGCTAGTCGAGCACCCAAAAATTAACGCAATATTATGACCAAGGTAATTAGAGGAAAGTCTGACTATTTCTGTTTCAACCATTCCATCTGAAAATTTTTGCCACCCCGGCAAAAACGATACCACAAATTTTATGTACAGCTCAGTTTTATGTAGCCTATTTAGCTTCAAGTGTATAAGTACAATTGGAATCCAACTATATTTTGACTAGTTTCAAAAAAATAATAACATAAAGATATGTATTTTTAACAAATTATTTTCCTATACAAAATTGACTAAAAATGCTGTCCAAAACTTGTTCCGGCACAATAAAACCAGCAATTTCCCCAACAGATTCAAAACATTTATCAATAAAAAAAGCAGCCATTGCTGGGTCATTCCATTTAATTAAAGCATTCCTTGCACCCTAAACAATTCAAATTAAAATTTTTTTAAATACTTATTCACCTCCAAATTTTCTAAAGCCATTTCTAGACACTGAATGTGACGTTCACGAGAAAGAAAAGGTTCGTTTCCTTCAAGATCATTGTTGCCCAATTTTGTTAAAATTGAGGAAATTGTTTGTAAAAGAGAATCTAGACCATTTTCTTGGATACAACAGGTCCAAACTAGTTTTAAATTTCCATCAGGATTAAGACCTGAAAAAAGACAATTATACAATAATTCTGATTTTAGCCGAAACCCATGTCCGCTGGTAACCTAAAAAAGCTGGTAACTTATAACTTTCAACTTCAAATATGATAGTCATTTTGAAATTTTAATTCAATTCTATAGAACTATAACTTTGGAAGTCTACAATTATTTAATTTACGAATCTGGGAAAAAAGCCAAAAATTACCGTATTTGCTCTAATTAAATGACATATCTAATTGAATGACTTTTTTGGGGTATATGAAAAATAGAATGACTGTCATTCTATTAGAGCAAATACGGTAAGTGTTTTAGGCGATTCTTCACACAATAAAATAAAGAATTTTAATTTAAGTTCGTGAGTAAGACAGGCATAATTTCAATATGCCAAATTTTTTAATTCTAAAAGGCATAGAAACCAAAAAACTCTCCCAAAAATTTTATATCATTTAATTTCTCTAAAAAATAATTTAAAAAATTTTACATTGTTCCAACCATCTTCTTCTTTCCATATCCTCTTTCAACAAATCAGTCTTATTCAAACAAACAATTAAAAACTGTTCTTCAGGTTTATAAGAAAATTCTTCAAGTAAAGATTCCATTTCCTTTTTTATATTTTTTTCTTCTTTCAATTTTTTCATTTGATAAACATCCAAAACCAAAATAATTAAATGTGCTTCAGAAGCTCTTCTCAACGTTCTCCGAATTCCTTCAACTTCCAAAGGGTCGTTTGAATCTGTTCGAATACCAGCAGTGTCTATAACAGTGACCAACTGTTTTCCAAGGTGAAGACGTGCCTCTAAACAGTCACGAGTTGTTCCACTAATATTTGAGGTAATAGCTATGTCTCTCTCTGCTAAATTATTTTTTGATAGATTTATGTTTAAAAGTATATAGAAATTTTAATTTAACTCAAAAAGTAGTATACAAACTTAATCCGCAAATTATTTTCTTTCTGAAAATACCTTAGTACCAAAGAATTTCCCAAATTAATCTAACTCAGTTATTTCAAAAAAGTATATTAAAATTTAGGAAAACGTTTGTGGAAATAAGCCTCTTTAGTTTAATAATTTAGAAAAGGACGTAGTCAGTCAAAAACAATTAAAAAACAAATAAAATAAACGCTTCCTATTTATAACGCCAAATTAAGCCAACAATATTATCTAAAATACCCATTAGAAATAAATAAGAGAAATATTTCCCAAAATAAATTAAAAATTTTTGTGTATTGGTAATTTGGACTGGGCATCGGTTATCCACAATTACAATAATAGTTATTTAAAAAATATACCCAGTCTATTCATTAAACTGCTTTTGCCAACATTAGGTCTTCCTATTAAAGCTACACTCATTCCTGAACGAATTAGTTGGCCTCTATTAGCAGATCTAATAAAATGTCGAAGTTCGGCAGAAAGAGTATCCAAATCATTTTTAAATTCTTCATCTAATGTGTGTTCAATATCCCCCAAATCTTCAGCAAAATCGATTCTTTAAAATTAAATTTTAAAAAATATTTCTAATAAGAAACCTCGCTTCCATTTTTGCACGAAATTCGACAAGTTTTTCTCTTAATGGAAGCAAATACTCTCCAACTTTGGATTGGGCATGGCTTAGTCTCAACTAAATTAAATGAAACTATTAGTAAATAAAGTATTATAATTTAATTAGGGTTGCCGTTTTCGAGTCGGGCCGACGATCGAGTCGTTTTTTCGGGCCAAATATACTATGCCCGACTCGATCTTTCGGTCCGAGCCGGTCCATTTTGGACCCTGAATTTAATGTTCATGTCGGCGTCCAAAACCAATTTCAGTCCAAATTCAATGTCTTGGTTTCAAACGTTTCGCTTTCCGTACTTTGTTTTTTGGGGGTTATGACTAAAATGACTTGGACCACTAGTTAATTTAAATGAATCTTAGCTATTTAGTTATATAATTAAATTTGGGTGCGGACATAAACTTATAGATGGGTGAAACTTTCGTGGAGTTTATTAGATTTTATTTCACATAACATCTGAGAGCTTCAAAAATTAGTAAAAATTACTTGAGCTTCTGATTGTGCATTTATTATATCACCAAGAGCCTCAACTTCTGCTGCATTCATTTTTCCATTGTAAAAGGCTCTAAGGGAACGAAAGTTTCAAAAACAATTTAAAAAAACCTTCGAGTAAATTCCCCAGCTCTAGCCGGTTCAAGTCCTTCTAAATTAACCAATGTTGCACAAACAGCATCAATAACAGCACGACTACCGTGAACGTAAAGCTCGGCACTATCTTCACCGGTAAAAGTTTTGGGGCCTTAAATAAATTAAATACATAGAATACTTTTATAAGGGAGGAAACCAAAGAACAGTTAATTACCTAAAAATTTTTCCTGGTAATTTTTCCGAACTTAGCTAGTAGTTTGTAATCCTAACTAAATACTAAAATGAAACAGAAGGAAAAAGATAAAAGTCAACAGGAAAATCCCCTCAATAGAAAAAAAACCTTTCATAAAACAAGCCATCGCTTTGTCCAACAAACGTCCTTCCTTATCAAAAATTGGAGTGTAAAATAACCGAAAGGGTTTAAATCGCTCAGAATGTTTTTGAGTAAGTTGACGCAAAGCAGATTCACTTTCAGTTCCTAAATTAAAAAAAATTATTTTCAATAATTTATGGACAAAAAAAACCAGAAATTCTGAGCACAGCAATTGCAGAAGGCGGTGAACCCGAGCTGAGGGCAAAAATTGTGCTAGCCATTCGTCTAAGAGAAAATGATGTACTCGGACAGTGGTGGCAGAAACAAAATAGTGATTGGGAAAACATTTAAGTGAAATTTCTTCTAAAAATTTTAAAATTTTTGAACTAAAAATTTTATTATTTTTTTAACTATCAAGGAAAAATTTAGGAGTATATTAAAAAGTAATTTAATGATTTAACAAAAAGAATGTAAATTTTATTACTCATAATAAAAATTTTATCTAAATTTGAGAAAAATATTAAAGAGAAATGTTTAGCGCAAAAAGGTAAAAAATAAAACTAAGTAAGCAAACTTCAGTTTACTTAAAAACCAAAAATTTATTAAAAATTTAACATAAATTTAAAATAAAAATTAATTTACATCTTATTGTTAATATATTGTGATTTTCTTTTTTCTCGTTCATACATATTTATCATATTATTCAAAGATCTCTTTTTTTCTTTTTTCCGTATAATTAACTTTAATAATCCTCTGAAATGATCCTTGAGCGCTAGAAGACTACAGATGTGAAAACACGATAAACCATGGACAAGAATAATATCTTACTTTAATTTCCATCTTTTCGAGCTCACAAGGGACTATATGTTACTGTGAGTACGAATTCGGAATTTTTTTTGGCACCATTCGATAGAGGACCCCCGACTTACTATTGCAAAGTGCTATCCGTTTTCTTGCAAAAAATTTTTAAAAAAAGTTATGGCCAGTCAAAGTTTCAGTCCTTGGGAGTGGTTGAGTTAAGCAAAAGAGGGAAAAGAAGCGAGCTATTACTTTTTTTTCACTCTCTCTGCTTTCTTCACATTGTTTTAAAAGAGGAAAAAAGAATGCAAGCGGCGCGAGGAAAAAAAAAAGGAAAGAAAAATGTCAGACACGATAAACAAAGAAAAAAGGGGCGGGTGGGTTTTTTGAGGAGGAAAAAGAAGAGAGAAATTGTTTACTTACCCTATAACTCCAGACTCTAGCGGTTCAACTTTGACTGGCCATAACTTTTTTTAAAAATTTTTTGCAAGAAAACGGATAGCACTTTGCAATAGTAAATCGGGGGTTTTCTATCGAATGGTGCCAAAAAAAATTCCGAATTCGTACTCACAATAACATATAGTCCCTTGTCAGAAAATTTATACTAAAAATTTTTGGAAACCAAAGATGATTTGTCAAAGACTTATTAAAGTTAGAATAATTATACGGAAAAAAGAAGCTAGACCATTTTTATATAATATGATAAAAATGTAGATTAATTTCTATCTTAAATTTGTGTTAAAGCTTTAAAGAAATTTCGTTTGTTCATAAACTGAAATAAATTCAAAAATTAAAAAAAGCTTATCCTAAACTAAATAAACCTTTTTGCATAAATATACAAATCAGGAGAAACAAATAAAATAATCACATGACATCAAATATCGCTTTAATTTTTTTGGTAATGGCAATTGCTGAATTTTTGAAGTGTCCGTTATTTGTTTTCTTAAATTTAAATTAACGAGATTAAAATTAACTAAAATTAAAAAAACCGAATTGAGAAGCGGCAAGCACCTTTAAGTGAAGGAACGAATTGATCTCTACGTAGAGGATAACTGAAATAATAAAATTGATAAAACAAAAGAAATGATTTCAAGAATTTAAATTAAAAAAGAATATGATCTAGACTTAATATGATCTGGAGATCGTAACTTAAAAATTCTGAAAAATTTGGAAGGTCACTGGTAAAAAAATTCACTTTTTTGCCCAATCCCATCGCCAAATTTTTTCCTTTTCACAATTTCGGGGGAGGGGGGGGGAATTCCTCCCTGGCCACGGGCCTGATCCAGACGTAAAAAATTTTAAAATAAAGCCAGCAACTGAAATTCACGTTAAAAAAGAAAACTTCTTGAAGATAAAATAATAAAAATAAATAAAAAAGAAATTAAACTAGTAAAATAATTAAAAATTCAAACCGAATATCAACTTGTTGAGAAACTGGATTTGTATGCAAAGGTGGATGCATTAAAACTCTCAAAGGCCTACTATTCAATTCATTTTCGTCCCCAACTTCAGAAATTGATAAAAATTCAGAAACGTCTTTAACAGCAGGAGAACAATTTGCAATTATATCATTGATAAATTGAGGTAGAGATTCAGTTCCAATTAAAGAACGAGGGCCTCCAAGACAAAAACGGCCATTGAAACAGTTGATTCTTGTATGATAAATTCCGTTGTTTGTTGAATAGGAAAAAGAAAAAATTGAATTGTCAGAGCGAGAATCTCGAACTAGAAATGTTCCAGGTTGATAGCCTTTAAGTAATTTTGTGGCAGTTGATGGTGAAATTGATCCCCAATACCATTGACACTTAAAAAAATGAGCAGATTAGGTTATGAAAGAGCAAAGATACGGCACATGGCTAATTGTAAGAAAATAAATGGGAGGAAGAGAGAGGGGAAGGAGCATTTCTAAAACTCAACTTTATATTTTTGCATCAGTACGACAAAAACATTGAATTTTAGCGCCGAAGGCAAAAATTTTGAGTATTTTTGGAAGGTAATATTCGCATACCCTTTTTTCGTTAAAATTATCCCAAAACAAACCTCTTTCAATTCCTCCAACATTTTTGTAAAACTCCTGGGATCTGGTTGTTTCTTTTGTCCATTTTTAGTATTTATTGAAGATAAAGTTGCAATTGCCATTCAAGTTTAACAAGGACGGAGCATCAAAAACTCCAAAAAATCGAAATTATTTTTCTGATACTCTAATAGAAATTAATAAAAAAATTTTAAAAATTGGCATTCTGTTTATTTTTATTTAAATATTTTTGAATTTTTTTTAAATTTGAAATTTAATTTTCTAATTAAAGTGTATTTAATTGTTGCAGTTTATCTATGAGACGTTTAAATTAGGGTAGTTCACTACCGGTTATTAACCGGTACCCCCGGTTTTCGGTTATCGCCGGTTTTCGACCCCCGGTTTTCGGTTCCGGTTTTTGATTTAACCCCGGTTTTTGGTTAACCGGGACCGGTTTTTGGACAAATTTTCATCCAGAATATCCCATTAAGATGTTGTCAAATTCTAACGCTTTTAAATAGATATTCTATACACTAGGAGCTGAATAATATACAAATTTCAACAATTCGAGGAATTAAAGAGTATATGGCTAGATAGAGTTGGCTGATTTAGAATATTAGGATAATTGAGGGATTAGAGGATATCGATGATCGGTGGATTAATATCAATGATCGGAGAATAGAAAAATAAGAAGTTATCGAGGGCGTTGGGGTGAATAATACAATAAATTACTAAGAACTACAATAAATTAAAAATCCGATGTCCATTCGATGACCTTAAATCTCCTGATATCATCGATATCCAACAAATCTCCATATATCCCTCTAATAACCCCGATTTCAATTTTCAGCGCCGCAGGCAAAACTTTTGGAAATTTAAGAAGGCCAAGAGGCCAGATTTCTTTCATTTTTCAGCGCCGCATGCCTCCATTTTCCCAATTTTATTTACAAAGTATTCTAAGAACTACAATAAATTAAAAAATTCGCATTTTTAAAAATAATTCTCATCAACCTGTCAAAAAACCACAAAGTGAGGAAAAAACCACAAATTATCGCCTTTGATAATATTTAAAAATAAAATTAAAATTTTAAACTTATTTATTCATGTAAGGAATAAATAATACGACTTTCTGCCATGCTGGGATTAGTGCTTTAAAAATCCTCGGTCTTCAAGTAAAGTTGAAGACTCATCTTAACCACTTAACCACACTCCTCTCATAGTGAAACTGGAATTATACAATTTATCAAGAAAGAAAAGTAGAAAAATATTTTGCGATGTATTTTGGGAATTCAAATGTCCGAAAAAATCCCCAAATATTCCTGCCATTAGGGGTGTATTTTTAAAACCGAAACCGGGCGGTTTTGGTCACCGGTTTTCGGTTATCGCCGGTTTTCGACCCCCGGTTTTCGGTTCCGGTTAATTCGCCAAAAACACCGGTTAACGGTTCCGGTTTCGGTTCGGTTAACCGACCGTGAACTACCCTAGTTTAAATCAACAAAATAGAAAGTGACATTTAAGGGTGGAGGCTAACTCGAGGAATTCCAACTCACGAAACAGACAGGTCGCGGAACGACCTCTGGGAATGATCAGAACACGGAATATTTTGAAAATTAGAATACATATTTTTAGAAATCAGAATTTTTCAGACTTTTTTTCAATTGTTTTTTAAAATATTCTAATTTTTTCAAAAATATTCAGATTCTTCAAAAAATACTGTTTTTAAATTATTTCGTGTTTTGGTCATTCCGTGAGTTGGTAATTCCGTTACTTGTCGTTCCGTGAATTGTATGTTTCGTGAGTTAGCCCGACACGAGGGTTAATACATATAAATATTTAATTTATTTAAAATATCTTTAATTAAATCAACCATTGATAAATTTTTAAAGTCTCTCTTACGTAATTTTATTTTTTTTTCAATTAAAGAAAGGAGTATTTAAAAATATTTTCTCTCAATTAATTTTCCCATTAATAAAAAATAAGTAAATTTGCACGATCAGTCGCGCGTACTTTTGAAAATCTGTTGTTTTAAGAAATTAAATTCTCAGTCACGACTCGTTTTTTCTTTAAAATCTGACTTTTACGCATGAGGGCGTTAGTAATAGACTTTCTTCTCGGCCAGATACTAATTGTTTCATAGTGAAAAACACTAAATTATGAGTCTCCAGACTTGAAAAGTTTTTAAAATCGTAAACGTCCATGTTTCTATTTTAATAAATTCATTTAAACTATGTCAGACTTTATAAGTGTATGTTTGATATTTTCAGATTTCTTTATTTCTGGAAAATAGAGAATTAAATTTGCCTTAAAGTTTATTTAGATCAAAATTTTTGGTTAACTAACAGAAAAAGTTTGGGTCAAAAACCTCAGAAATTAGCTTAAAATTAGAGACCGGATATCCTTCAAATGTCGCCTTCTAAATGTCTCAATAAAAACTTTTAAGTTGGTTGAACAACTAAAAATACTACAGCTGCTATTTTGTAGCTGTATATACATAGTCTGACCTCACTACATATATTTACCTCCTATTTGTACTTTAGGGTATATTTTTCAAAATTTGTTTGGCCACGGAGGGGGGGGGCTGCATAAGCGATACTTTCTATTTCTGATATCTTTCATTATAGAATATATTTTTTAGCCCCAAGAGTCAAATCCCTTCAGCCCCAAAGGTTTGACTGTAGCAGAAAATTATACATTGATCGCTGCTCTATGAGTATTCTTGACAGTCCTTTCACTTATAGGCCAGCCGTTAAATAAAAAATGTTTAAAGGCTTTCTTTTTTCCTTTTCATTTTCTTTTCAATTTTTTTATTTTTACCCCCTTCCCCTTTTGTTTCCCCCTTCCGCCGCTCGCACCACGTTTTGTGTTAACCACACCCAAAAATTTTTTCTGTGTTTCCTCCTTTTCTTCGTACACCTCCCCCCCCAAACCTCCCCAAAGCAACTGATTGCGAACAATTCATCAGTTTTCCTCTCTCATTTTCTCAATTTTTATTATTTTCTTTTATTTTCCCCCTTATCGCATGATAATCAAGCCAAAAAATAATTTTTTTTTCCCAAAATTTACCACTCCCTTTTTTAATTAATAAAATTAACAAAACTAGTAATTAAATTGAAAAACGAGAAGAATAAAAATTGTTTTAATTTCACACGCCTTTTTAAAAGTATATTTTTTTAATTAAAGTTGCGAGCAAAGAGAACATTTAAAATTAAATTTTCATTTTTTTCTAATTTTATTTTTTTTCTAATTTAAAAAGAAAAGTTTATTTATTTTTCTGTTTATATTTTTAAAAACTTTTTATTAAATTTTAAAAAATATCAAATAGACATTGATTGTCTTATCCGGTTTTATCTTTCTTCTGCAATTGTAATTCTTTCACATTTTGTCTAGACAAAATCTAGAAATTGTAAAAATATCAGAATTTTCTGAATTTTTGGTAAATATGTATAATGCAGTAGAATTCCTAGGTTAACATAAGAGACAAAATTAAGAAAACCACCTTGTTCTCTTCACATTACTAGTAATGCGAAGGGGACATTACACCGTAGTTTTTTTTCTTTTTTACGAGCTTTACCCAAAACGAAAAATGTTGTCTTTTATTTTTAAATAAAATTTTAATTTAATTTTGGAATTTTTTATTAGAAATATTTTTCGAAAATAACTTAACAATACCGTATATACTCGATTAATTCCCCTCCCTCAAATAATCCCCCTCTCTCGATTAATTCCCCCTGCTACGGATGAGTTGAAACAATAATCCCCCTCCCCCAAATATCCTACTACATGTTCAAATTTCAAAACTTGAATAATTCCCCTTCCTTGAATAATTCCCCATGTCACGGATGGGTTGAAAAAATAATTCCGCAGGGGAATTAATAGAGTAAATACGGTAAGTAAACCTAAAATAATTACCAATCTCACAATTTGATCAAAATTCTTTTTCTTCTGTTTAAAACTTTTAACAAATATTTTTTTTTCTTAAGCTTTACAAAAAATAAATTTATTTTTTATTAATTAATATGGTTTTGGAATGTTGTATAGCCGTTGTAAGAATAAGACCAGAAGCTTTATCTCAACTAGAAAAAATAAAATCTCAGAGACAAAAACAACAAAATTTTGAGGGAAACGAATTTTTTGGCCCGGCTGATTTTGATATTTTAATGGCCGTCCCTCCTCCCCCGTTATTTGAATGCGGACCTTGTTCCTCATCTCAAGTACAAATTGAACAACAAACAGTTGAATTACCTCGTTGTTGGCCTCTGCCTGGGGAAAGGGCGGCAGATGCTGCTTTGAGATTTGTTGGGGATTTAGATATGTTGGTAATTTGTTTTTATTTTCTTATGAAAATATAAGTAAATAATCCAAAATAAATAATCCAAAGGACTCGTTCTTGTGATACAGCAGATTCTGTCCATTTTTTATTTGAGTGTTGTCCCGATACTTAAGTTGTCCCGACACTCCCAAAATTTTCCCCTAAATCTTGACTTCTGTGTAATTCTTATAAAGTTTACGTAAATTTCAGTCAATTCCTCACCAAAGCCGTCCACATCCCACCATCACGTTCAGACAACTTGGAAAGGCCGGAATCTTCAATTTCACGTCCTTCACCACCTCTAACCCCTCTACAACAACAACTTCCTCCCCTTCTTTTTATTCCAATAATTCCTTCCACGAAAAGTCCTTTTCCCATTGTTAGCTCAGGACTTGAATTTTGTCCCTTTGCCACTGTTTTACATGCAGCAATGAATTATGATTCTTCTTTGGTAGAACCTTCATCACAGAATTTACTTATTAGAATTGGAGAATGGCTAAGTTCAGGGCAATGTAAATCTGGCTCTGGATTTTTACATTCATTGTTCCTTATGCCCAGTAGTAGTGCGAAGAGAACATTACTTCATAGTGCTCTTTCTAATGAAACTAATGAGAGGTCTTCTTTGAGACTTGCTAGTTGTCAAAGGTAGGAGAATTTTTAATTTTGAAAAAATGGACACCCATCACGCTCTCTCCTCCGCTAAGATTTAGTCTTTATTGGAGAGGCGGGAGGAGAGATCATCCAATAAACTATTGGATGAATCCAGTAACCCATAGAACCCCACTCTTAAATCAACTCTCTCCCATCTCTCCAATAGAAGTCGAATTCCTCACATAAATTAGGATAAAAAGATATATTTTATAATCCCATCTTTCCAGAACAATAAGTCTAGAAAAAGAAAATGAAGGCGAGGAAGTATTACAAAACCAAAAAATAGAACAAATATCTTCAATTACTAATATTGAATTAAAAGTAGAAACATTTCATAATAAAATAATAAAACAACATGAAAGATTGAATAATAATGAACAACTCTTTGTTAATCCTCTCTTTGGAATTGATATACTAACAAAGAGGAAAGCAACGGTAAGGATGAAAGTTTGAATAGATGAAATCCCCCCACTCTTTGGCGGATCCTGGGAAATCTTTGAATTTTTCAAAAAATTTTGAAAAATTCTAACTTAACAAAACCTGTAAAATAATTTAGGCGCCCGAATATTTTGTAAGAGGAAAACGGCGCGATATTGCTCCAAAAAGACAACGTCGAAGTACAGATTACGGTATATCTAATAAAGGGATTAAGCAACAACGCTCACCAACAGCGTTTTGGGAACAACAACATCCTTTACATAAATATGCTTTTGATGGAAATGCAGAGAAAATTAGGTTTGAAAATTTCGAAATTGGTAGGGGAAAATTTAGGAAAGAACGGGGATGATTGTGAGCCTCCTTCTTCCCTACTTGAAACAATTTTTAAATTTTTTTAGAGAATTGCTCAGACAAGGCTCAGATCCAAACGAATTAGACAATGATTTTTGGACACCTTTACATTATTGTGCTTTCTATAACAGACTAGAAGCTTGTCAAGTTCTCTTATTACATCCAGATATGGATGTTAATATAACTAATAGAACAGGTGCTACACCTTTACATTTTGCTGCACTTAATGGGCATGTCTATGTAGCTGAATTGATATTATCTCATCAATTTGCCGATATTGTGAGTCTAGAATAGAGGTTGATTATATCGCAATACAGGGATTCTTTAAATAGATTGGGGTTAAAAAGTTAAACAGGATAGAATGCTGCAGGCAGTATTCATTCTCAACTTGTGCAAATTTAACAATTTCAGAGTATTCGGGACTCTAACGGCAAAACACCTTTGGACCTTTGCGCACCTGTACCAAAACCTGATTGGCAAGGTGTTGCTTTTCTACTCCGTCAAAGCGACATCCTTCGCCCTACAAAAATGGAAGTCCAAATTGTTGGCGGATCTTCTTTACAAGTTGAGGTAGATGATATTGATAATGCAACAGCTGGAGAATTGAGAACTAAAGTGTTAGAAATGGAAGGATTAAAACATCCATTAGCAGCGAATGCCGAACAGATTTTCGCAATTTGGCTGGTTGACTCTAGACTTAGTAAGCGTTTCTTTAGATTATCATAAAGTTTGGGACAGTAATAGGGTGCCGGAAAATTGGGCTCTGGAAAATTGGGCTCCAAGATTTTTCGGAAATTTGGGCTCCAACTTTTCGGAAAATTGGGCTCCAGCGGTAATTTGGGCTCTGCGTGAAAAAATCGGAATATTGGGCTCTAAAATTTTGGGCTCCGGAGGAATTTTGGGCTCTGAGGAAAAAAGTCAAATTATGCAAACCTACGAAGCGAAGCCGAGTTCTGGGTTTGGAACCTACGGCCAGTTGGTCTGGGTGAGTACTTGGCCCTATTCCTTTAAAGTATACTCAAATTGGTTCAAATTGGTCGTCCGATTCAGTGGAATTTGATAAAGAAATCCTATTCCTTCCAAGAACAGTTGGGCGTACACGCAAAATCTCCCGATTTCGAAGACTCATCTCTAATTTTTGCATAATTTGACTTTTTTCCTCAGAGCCCAAAATTCCTCCGGAGCCCAAAATTTTAGAGCCCAATATTCCGATTTTTTCACGCAGAGCCCAAATTACTGCTGGAGCCCAATTTTCCGAAAAGTTGGAGCCCAATTATCTTGGAGAGTGTGATAAGTGGGAAAGAATTTATAAATTATCATAATCTGTTCTCCTATAAATAATTTTTGTCTATCATTTTTCCAAATTCATGACAATCCAGGAAGCATGTCTTAAATGAGGGAAGAATAAAGGAGGATTCAATTACATTCATACTGTATTTTCTCTAACAAAAAGGAAGACTAATTTCTAATTTTCTCAAAAAATCTTTTTTTCCTAAAAAGGTCTACAATTAAAAGCCGAACAAAAAGTTCAAATTCACCTTAATAAATGGGAAGAACACTTAAATAAATTTGGAAGTGAATTAAAAGAATATTTACCGAAAAGTTTTGAAAAAGAAAGAGTTCATGTTGTGTTAAAAAGGGATGCAAGGACACTTTTGGGTGCTGAACAGATGCTAGTGAGTTTTATTTCATAAATGTTGGTCTAATTAAAAATTCAAAAACTAAAAAAATTTATGTCAGTTTGTCTCTGCTGGGCACATCGAATTCTGTAATTTTACATGTTATCTCAAGGACCACTACATATGGGCTCAAGGTTACCCTCAGCTGTAACCTTGAGCCCATCATCGAGAATTTTCTGCCGGAGAAATTTTCCGATATAAATTTTTCGTATTAACAGGATCCGCACGATATCCGTTCCTGTCTTTTAAGTCCAACCTGTTTCGGGATCTCTAATAACCCAATCCATTACAACTCACTAATAGAAAGACACAAATTGGGTAAAAATCAAAAAAAATTTTTATGAGAAAATAGAAAAAATATAAAAATTATTTAAAATAATTAAAAATAAAACTTAAAGCAATTATAATTAATTAATAAAAGTAAAATCCCTTCTAAATTAATAATTCATTTTCTTCTCCTTTCCATAATCATCTCCTCCCCATTAAAATATCTCAAAATCAAAATTGTTAACAAAAATCCCAAAACTGTCCATTCCCCATATTTCTGTCTAATTCCACCAGAAACACATCCATCTTCCTGACATCCACTTGTGCAAACCTAAAAAGGACATTCTATCCTATTTTGTTCCCTTAATTTACCTCAACAACAAGGGGGCCAGTTTCTCTACGTCGATGGCTAGCAGGTGAATTCCCGACATTAATATCTGTTCCTGTGCCTCCAATAAAGTGCCGTTTTGCCCGTCTAAGTGATTTGTAAAGTGTACATCCACTGATCTCTTCTACAGTCCCACACCTTCTTTCAGTCACTGTTATCACTAAATATAAATGTTGATTATTATTTAGATTTTTGTAACTTTCTTAAAAGTGATTTAATTGAGTTATTTTTAATGGACAAATGAAGGTTTGAAAATAAAAATGGCTAATATTTAGTAATTAGGAAGCAAATTTAGTGGAATGAGTAGGGTTGTTGGCTCAGAACTTGACTGAGTATTTTTCGGCTGGTTTCTTATCCAAGAACCGACACCACTAGGAATGATAGGAACAGAAAAGGCTTTTAAATTTGAAAAAGGAAAGGTTTGAAATGTTGATGATCAAAGAAATGTAGGACTTCATCCTTAAGTCCCTCCTCAAACTCTCTGACTTATTACTTGCCCAATGTACATAGGTAATAAGAGGAATACTGTAATATGTTTCTCGATTCCAGGAACCTCAAAATTTAGAAACCGCCCAGAACCGTGGAACAGTTCAAATTTTTGGAATTGAGAATCACGAATACCTTAAAGGAAGATAAATCTATCGAGAGAATTTTAGGGTTAAAAGAATTCCCGAAAAATTCCTCACCTCCAGATTGTCTATAATAACTGAAAATGCAGTGTGTATGTGATGAATTCATACATTTAGTAGAAGGAATAAGCCCTTTCTGGCATCGGGAAATGTGCCTTTCATTTTCTTCGGGGGAATACCAAAGAGCTTGTCGATCGCATTGAATGCAATCCAAGGCTAATGCTAAAACAATTTTTATTTTTAATTATTTAATCTAAAATCTGACCATTTTCTGGTATTTTAACCAAAAATAAAATAAATAAAAATAGACTGTATTGTTGTAAATATTTTTGAATAAAAATATTAAAAATTTGTTGATTAATAAAAATTATTTTGGTCACCATTGGAATGAATTGAGGGAGAGAAAAGTTTTTTTTAGAAATTCTTCTTTTCCTCTTGGCCAGTGGGAAAAAGCCTTTGGGGGCTTTAAAAGTATATAAAAGTTCTGGCAATTTAAGTATTAGAAAATTAGAAAAGGATTAGCGGTGAGGAAATTGATAATCCGCCGAAATTCGCGCCTCTGGCGAAATTGAAGGAATGAAAAGGGGTTAAGGGAAGGACAGTTAATTTATGGAATGGGAAAAATGAAGGAAAATGAGGGGCGGGAATGAAGAAAAATGAAGGTGGAGGAATTTTGAAGGGTGAGGGAAATGAGAAAGGGTAAGGGAGAGAATACACGTTTGGGCGCAGGAAAGGGTTGGCGCAAACTTATAAAAGGATAGGCTGCCAAAGACTTGTATTCTTGAAATTTCCCAATAATAACCCTTATAATTCCATCTAGCCTCTTTATAAATTTCAGAATTTTTGGTCAAATATTTTCAAAGTTCTGATCAAAAAACTCAAAGAAAATTGAAATTTCTTCTAAAAATTTGACATTTTAGACAATAACTGTCCAAATATTCAACTAAAAATTCTGAAATTTTTAGAGACAGTAACTGACACAATTGAAGATAAATAAGCAAAATTTTGTGGCTCTAGGTTCTTATTTGGAAATTTTATAAGGATATGCCCCTTGCGCCCAATCGTCTCTCAGTCTTGGGTGAGGTAGAAGAAAATTAAAAAAAAGAAATTGGAGCACAAAAATGGACGACGGGTAACTAAAAATGGTCAAAAAAATAGGAGGATGAATGTAAACAAAATGAGAAAATGAAAAGAAATTAAAGCTTAAAGGTGCAAATAATAAAAGAATGAAAAATGGGTGACTGACTAAAATGTATGTATTAGTTGGTAGCTGTTCTTTTGGGGATAAAATTAAAATAAATAATAAATTCGTCTTTTTTTAATTGAAAAATTTGCAAGAAAATTTATTTTAAATTAAAAAATTAATTAATTAAAATTTAATTAAAAATAAAAAAATAGAGTATTCCTTCAATTACAGTATTCTTTGTCCCTTTAGGAGGATAGTCTTTTAACCCCTAGAAAAAAAACAGAGACTGGCTTTCCTTCAAAAACATTTTTTAATTTTTATTTTATGTAAATAAAAAATATATTTTTCAGGCTCGTAAAAGTCATTTCATTGTTTCTTTGTTATATGGAGAAGCAGAAGGCCAATTTCTGAAAGGTATGCTTCCCTGTCATGAGAAGCATTATATTCCAATGGCTGCTATTGTTTCACAAAGGTTATATGGTTCAGAATTGCCTCAAAATATTGAGTAAGTTTGGCTGGAATTTTTATCTTCATTTTATGGCTATGAGTCTTAGGCGATAAATAGGAATCTGTTTGGGATATTAATCTGAGTTTCCTTCTTTCCACACGTGAACCAATAAGGGATATGACATAAGTGACCCTTTTCGTGATTCCTTAACAGCTTGGAATATTAAAAGGGGATTTAGGATATGACAGGGATGTCGATAAAAATAATAAGAAAATAAAAAAAATATACTATTATTTCAAGAAAAAATAGGTTGTAAACCAAAAATCCGGCCTCTAGTAATTAGTCTAAAAATACTGCCAATATTGTTTTCTGAGTTTAGCTGCGCGGAAATTGGCAAAAGAAAATAAAGAAAGGAAAACACTCTCTTTATTTTAGGTTAGTAAGTATCCAAATGGATGAGATAATGGGCCTGGCATATAACAAAAAGAAGGAAATTGAGGGGAGGGAGGGAAGAGAGGAAGGAATGAGAGATTTGTTGAAAAGAATAAAAATGAGGGGGGAGGGAGGGAGGGAGGTTGTTTTGGAATTTAAATAAAAATAGAATAAAAATATACTTTCCTGACAACCGATTTTTAAAATATTCTTCTCGAATCTAAGAAGGAACAATTGTTGCAACAAAATAGGTTTTTGAGAATGTGCGCGGGTTAAGGAATGTAGGTATTTGAGGGATTTTAAAGAAAATATTGAGAAATGAAGAGAGTGGTTTATTGAAGAGTATTAAGGAGGTTTATTCGAATAAATTAGGATATGTTGAGATGAGTAAAATAAAAGTAAGTAAAATTTTATCCTTCTAGTGACACGTTTGCAAAAAATTCTCAATCCCATAATTTTCAATATCTACTAGAAAGTTCAATATGATTTAGTTCAAAGATATGTATATATTTTATTCACTTCCCTTCTTAAAAATTTTTTTTTATAAAATCCCTTTATACATAATTTCAGTATATCAGAAATTTTGATATACGGGATTTTTGAACTGTGGAGAGACCGTCTAGATTTAATTTCTATTCGGGGCCACCTTTCTCTAGTCCTATTGGGAATTTTGTTTTTTACTAAATACCTAAATAAATAAACAATTTTTCTACCAAAAAAGTCACCAAAAAACTTTCATATTAACATAAAAATATTCAAAAAATGCCAGAAGAAAGTAGTCGACTTTTGTATTTTTTTGAATTAAATAAATAGTTTTGTTGTGAATGACTGGGAAAAAGCTAAGTTAAATACAAATACTCTTTCGAACAATAAAAGAAGTATTAGACAAAGATGGGCAAAGAATTTTGGGGGAAAAGTAAGTAGAGATTTGTCTAAAAATGGGCAAATTTACAGAATAATCAACAAAAATTTTGATTTTTGAATAATTATTTTTTAACTGATTTTTGATTAGAGATTTTTGAGTTCTTTTAAGAATAAAGACCGAAGTTTATTTTTTTAGACTTTAAAAATGGTCAGATTCGAGAAATCTCGATTTTGATAACTAGAATTTTAGAACTAGATTTAATCCCTATTTTGAAGCGCCCTTAAAGCTAATAATAAATACAAATACCGTATTTCTCCTAATAATGCGACTCTCTCTATTAGACCGACACCTTCTAATAAACCGACCACCCTAGAGGAAGGGTGAAGAATAAACCGACCGGTTGCACTATTAGAAGAAATACGGTAAATGATTTTCTTACCCGCAACAAGTAAAGAAACTTTAAAAAAAATTCCAGGCATTTTTTGACAGAATTTCTTTGGTGAGCTAAACCTAGATTGAACTAGCACTGTCCAAAAATGCGGATTGCGCAATTTTGTGCGGATTTTGAAATTGGATAATTATATAGATAATGTTAGCTGGTCAAAAGAAAAAATAAAAATAATAAAAAAGGAAAAGTCTAAGGAATATCCTTAAAACGTCAATTTTCAGCATTTTTATTGCTTTTTTAAGCAATTTTAAGGCTATTTTAAACAAAATATAGGAAAGAAAAGGTTTAAAAAAGGAAAAATAAATAAATATAGGGAAGTTTCAGTAATTGCTTCTTTTCCGGAGTTGTTGAAAGTCAAAGAGTAGTAAGGAAAGGGGAAGAAGTTATGTAAGGGGGATTAGAGGAGGGAAAGAAGGGAGGGATTTTTTCATACAAAAATTATTAGTTATATATATTTTTAATACTTGTTTTTATGGATTTGGAAAAAAGGAAGGAGAAATAGGTATACCTCTCTTTTTTGGGTTTTATTCTGCCAAATCGCGCGTATCGCGTAAACCTAATGATCCTTGAAGGTGTTATTAAAAAATGCTAACTAACAAGTAAGGAAAATTGAGAAAGAAAAAACTCTTAAGAAATAATAGAATAAATTTAATAAATTAAAGTTTTTTTTTAATTTTAAATTATGACTAGATGATAATTTGGTGGAAAAAAGAATTTTGAAAATTACAAAGATTATTTTAACAGCTAACTTTTTTTTGGTCAAAAAGCTACAAAAACAAATAAAATAAATAAATATGTATATGGAGAGAATAGAATTAATTAATGAAGAGTCACAAAATTAATAATAATTAATTAATAATTGATGAAACTGCGGATTTTTGCTGTAAATTCTTAAAATTAAATTGCGGATTGTAGCTGCTTAAAAATTTTCTCGATTGAGGACAACCCTGATTAGAACCCTTTTCTTCACTAAAAGCTCGGTCTGAATCCAGTCTAATTATCATAAGTCATAAGAAGATTTTTAAAAATCCTCCTACTCCTTTATTTAGTCCCCAATCCCAAAATTTTCATTAATTTTTTTATTAAATTTATTTTTCTTTTTTTAGCACTCGTTTCCTGTCACGCATTTTACCCCCTTATTTAGTACCACAAACAACGGAAATTAAAACATTTTCTTCATTACTTTCAAAACTCAAACAAGCACGTAATTCTCTTACCAATCTAAGCCTAATACAACTACAATTACGTTTTCTTTCATTGTGTTGGTCACTCAATGTTTACGGCTGTACTTTCTTTCGTGCTTTTATGCTCATGGCCAAGGCAAGAAAATTTTTAATAAAAAATGGAATGAAATGTTATGAGGGGGATTTTATATTAGCTTGGCAAATTAATTATAGTAAGATTGAAGGGAATTAACATTTTAAATTTGGGCGTTTCGCAAAATTTTTAATAAATGGTAAATGTGGTAAAGGATTTGGTATAACCGAAATCGAGTCTTTTTCCAAGATCGAGCCTTTTTCCAAGGGAAACCTCCAATTGTGAGTGCCCGTTTACTATCATAAATTATCAGTATATATCACTGAGATTGTACCCAGAATGTGCTATCCCACCAGTGAGTAAGGGGATTAGGCTTATCCACCCATGGACAGTCCCAAATGTTTATTCTTCCAAAATAGTATTGGATATATTGCTAGTGTATTTTGGCATTTTGATATTTTTAAATTTATTCTGTTAATCCCGGGCTAAATTCAAGGAAATACCCAAATTTTTAGTTAAAATACAAGAGAAAAGTTTTGCCAATAAATTTAGAAAGAAAATGAAAAGGGGAGAATTTCCGGTCAGTCAGTCCTCTAAGGCAAATTCCCACGTTTGAGTGGTGAAAGGAAGTTTGGAAGAATGAAAATGAATTAATGAATGAGGGAAGTTTTGGAAGGGAAAAAGTACTCCTTTTTTGTTGTTATTTTTCTTTTTTTAATTCTATTCATTCCCTTTCATTGGGGCGTAGAAATCCTTGGCCTTTTTCCCTTTTTAAAGTGTTTTCCTTTTAAAGGATGAGGGAGGAAAGAGGTGAATTTTTCAGGAATAAGATAAAGGAGAAAATGTGAATTAGGGGTGAAATTTTAGGTTGCAATCTTTACGAAAATTTTTAGACAAAAGAAATTTTTAATAAAAAAGGAAAAAATTTTCTTGGGTCAGATTTTTGATAGAATCCGGTTTGAGAGAATTAACTGCTTTGAAGTGAGAGACTTAGATGCTTTTAACTACCAAAGGATAACTGCTGGAATATGGAATAGAATCATCGTAAAAGCTATACCAGAGCATAGCTGATTTCTATTCTTTGCAAGTACGTGCAAGACAGGGATATGTAGTATAGTATTCGAGTTTTTCTGTAGATATTTTAGGATTTATTTGGAGAATAGGCATGAATTTGGATTAATGATGAATAAATTAAAAAATAATAAACTATAAAATAGATCTCTTAAAAAGAAAATTTTTAAAATTATTTTTTTAGCCTATCCGTGGCAGCATTCAAGTACATGTTGGCCTAAATGATTGGGGAATGTCTGTATTAAATTCAAATAGCCATAGACAAATAGCAGCTATTGAACTAAACAAATTGGAAGTTAAATTTACTCCAAACACAAATTTTTTGGAAGTTCAAGGGGAAGGAGGTTGTAAATCTGCTGATTTTGTTGCTACAATTACTACACCTCAGGTGGTTAATTTTTTCTAGTACTAATTTTATTTTTTTTAGAGAATTTTAAAAAGCCCAGTTATTGTGAGCTTCTTGTAAAATTTTTTTTGGGTACACTTCAAGGTACCGCAGAGCTTTTTAACTTCGTTCAGAATTGTTGAATTCGGGACTCCCCGGTATGGTTCGATTCAGCTCGTTGAGGCGCATCGAACCAACCTAGGCATCCCGGATTCGACAGGTCTGAACGAAGTTATAGCTCTGCGGTACCTTAGGCATACGGACCTTGGCCTGCTACCGAAATTTTTTGTTAAGAGAGGATTTGAGAGAATTCCTTTACAGAGAGACTATTAGCCTCAAAAATGTATAATTTATTTCCCTATAATGACCTTGAAAGGGTTGATTGAGGTGAATTCGTTTATTTGTTTGTTTTTGTGTATCTGCTTGTTACCTTGATTTGTAAGATTAAAAAAGGGGAAGGAAAGAGTTTTGAGAAAAAAAAAGAAAAAATTGTTGTTGTTTCTTTCTGTTGCGGACGACCGAGTTTGGTAGCCAATTAGCCTAATGTATATACATAATATTAAATATATGAATAAAATCTTTTCAAAAAAATTAGGGGAAATATTTATAAAGAAAATGTGAAGAAAACTTGGGAAATAAGTTGAAAAGGAATTGGACAATGAAAAGGGGAAAGGGAGGGGGGAAGGGGACAGAGGAGGGGGGGGGATATATGCAGGGAGGGGAAAAGGCTTCTTTTTAGTTTAGGGAAGGGGGAAAACAATAATAATAATATTTTGACAATAAGAAGAAAAGGCATAATACATATATTTTTGGAGAACAATGAAGAGGAAAGAAACGAAAAGCTGAAAAAGGGGAAAGTTGTGGGAGGGTGTTTGAAAAAGTTCATTGTAAAAATATATTTTATTTTTAAAATTCTGCGCGGCGGGAGAGAAAATCACTGACGAAAATTATTTTTGACCATTGAAAAGTGAAAGGATATAGAATAGGGATAGTTGAGAATGCGAGAAGATATAGTACCTATTATCAAAACTCATATTGAATTAATAAAGCGATCTGGAATAAATGAAGATAAATGACTGAGGACATTCTATTTTGCCTTTATGGAGAGTTAATTGTTTCCGCTTATAAAATTTGCACTTGCCACCACAATGAGAGTCATAACGGACTCTTTATCAAAGTCTTTTATGATCCTCTATTTTAAAATAAGGATCAAATGTTCAAGAAGTGTATGATTTTTATGGGGCTAGGGCTCCAAATCCATTTTATGAATAAAATACTATAAAATAAAGAATTGAATATAATTTTCAAAATATTTTTGAAGATTTTAAAAATGACTAAAAAATGAAAGAAAAACAAGCAAAAAGTGTGTCAATGTTTTTACTGAACAGGTGATGGGAAGATATATTAAATTGCATTTGGGAAGAATTAGGGGAGGAAAATGAACAGAAATGAGTAAAAAAGGATTGGAGAACGGATAAAATAAAACCGGAAGGGAAGTGAAAGAAGAGGTAAAAAGGAGAGAAACAGCTGCCCCTCCCCCCTCTAGTGTGTACGGCACACTTACATCTTTCCAAAATTGGATGGCTCAATCTGCTGTAAAATTGGCTATGGAGACAGGGCATGAGCCTTTCCTTGTATTTATTTTTTCTTTTTTATTCGGATAGTTGACTGAACAGTGGTCATGAATGACAGGGAAATTATGGGGGAAAGGGTCACATATGGGGAAATTATGGAGTTGGGGGCAAAGCAATTACATAAGGTTTGACGAGGATTGGGAATCCTAGCTTAAAATTGGTGTTTTCATGAATTCAAATATTCAAAACTATGATTTTTGAAATTTTTTTGGAAAATATGTGGATGGAAAATTGAAGTTTTTTGCCCCTGAAGGGAAGAGAGATCCTCATAGTGTGAAAGGAACACTCACGTTTATTTTACTCTACCCTAGCTTATGGTTGTGGATCAAACCGAAACGAAAAATCTTAACTTTAAAATTTCATTTTACTGTATTTTTGATTAAAATAATAATTTTTTATTTTATTTTCAGGCCTTACTTATCAACAATTTATTCAAGCAATTAAAACTCAAAGTTTTAGCTGCCAAAAATGCAGAAAAAGTTGCCGAAACATCTTTATAAAAAATTCTCATCTTTAATATATTTTAATACCCATATTAATTTATTTCTTTATTATTTTATGTTTTTAAATTTTTAAATTATTATTTTTAAAATGCAAATTTATTTTTGTTAATTTTGTCAAATTTTGAGTGTTTTTCTCTTTTATTTTCTAAATAAAGGGAGATTTATTTTTATTTTTATTGCCACTTTATTTTGTGACCAAGTGCGTGACCAATTGAAAAATAAAAGGAAAAAAGCCAAACAATATTGCCAAAATGGAAGGGAAAGAAAAGGAAAGTGTAAAGGTTTATGGAAATTATTATGGGACTTATTTTGTAGTTAAAATTTGTTTTGGATTTAGAAGGATAAGACAGTCGAGAATATTGAAAATATTCGGAAAAGTCGTCTAAATAAGGAATAAAATTTGTCAGGAGATTGGTAAATATTTTTAGAATAAAAATAAAATTTTCTAATTAATCGAGACAATATTTTGAATAACAAAAATAGAAACTTTTATTTTTAGATACACTCAGTGAATAATTAAAAAGGTAAGAATTGACTGTAGTAGATATACAAAAGTGATACAGACCCGACTCGACCTTTTCTTAAACTGATAATGCCCCTTCTATACATATATGGAATGGGTGGCACAAATAAAAAAACAGAAAGGGGGAGATCTAAAAGAAGGACTCCCTTATCCCTTGGTGTACCCTTCACATTACCTTCTATGCGTAGCACATTAAAATATGGACATTATTTAAAAACATAAAAAGATAAAGTTTTTAAAATCATTTTTAAAATTATTAACATACAAAAACGGATTTTCAGATAAAATAATAAAATTCGCGAATTCACAAATATCCCCATATAAGGACAAATGAAAGGATGGATATGCAAATACCTTTATTATATCAAAAAAAGAACAGGATCAGTGAGGGGAAATTGAAAAAAGGGAAGGTCATTCAGTAGAGGAAAATGAAAAAGAAAAAATATAAATAAATAATTAGTTATTTTTCGGTATATTAGCAAAAACAAAGCCGGAAAACATACAAAAACGGATACGAAAAAAAAGAAAAATTATTACAAGGACAAAAAAGAAAGCCGCTAAAATATATACCGTATTTACTCTAATTAAATGACATCTCTAATTGAATGACATCTCTAATTGAATGACACTTTTTTGGGGTATATGAAAAATAGAATGACAGTCTCCAGTTGAATGACATCTCTAATTGAATGACATTTTTTAAATATAACTATCTAACTCTTATATCTCTATCCCCTTTATTAACTAGTTTATATTCCTTTTTAGTATGGATAAATGTGATATTTTTGAAGGGATTAAGAGGGATATTAAGCGGATTAAGAGGGATATCAGGGGATTTGGGAGGAAAAAGAGATATATCAAGAGATTAAAGGATTTGGGGAAAATATCGAGAGATTGAAATGATTAGAGGAGGGACAAAAATTAAAAAAAAAAAATTGCGGGACAAAAATTAAAGATTTTTGCGGGACCCCAATTATCAAAAATCATAAAGGGCAAGCTCATACATATTTGTAGGAAAATTCAAGTATACGAATTAGAATAGCTTGAGCTGAAACACATGGGATCAATCATCGTGATAAAACAATTTGGGCAATTTTGTTTTGATGAAATAGAGATGATTCCATGTGCGGAAGGCGAAAATTTTGGAAGGCCAAATATCCAAATTCCTAAATTTTCAGCGCCGCAGGCATGTGTTTTCCATGTGTTTTTGGCTCCTAACCTTCTAAACTCAAAAAAAAATTTCAATTTTAGAAAAATTTAGGTTTTCAGAAGAGTTAGGAAAATTTCATTTAGTATACTAATCCTTTTTAGTATACTAATCTCATTTAGTATACTAATCCTTTTTAGTATACTAATCTCATTTAGTATACTAATCCTTAATCACTTGATATTCTCCTGACTGATATCCTTACTGGTATCCCATTAAGTCGAACAAATATCTACAGCCCCACAAATACTATACCTTCTTAATCACTTGATATTCTCCAACTCCTTCAATATCCCTCCGAATCCCAACAAATTTCCTGATGTCCATCATAACCTAATATAATCCTTCAAAATAACTCTAAATGGCTGATCACTCTATATCATGACCAAATTCCTCAATGGCACAAATATAGAAACCCAAATGTCGGTAAAATTTTGAAAACCTGAAACCGAAAATTTCGAAAACCAAACTATAGAAAACCAAAAAATAGGTAAAATTTCGAATTCAGGAATATTAGATAGGATATTCTATTCATCCAATCTGTATTTCTGACCTATGAAAAATAAAATGACAGTCTCCATTTGAATGACATCTCTAATTGAATGACACTTTTTTGGGGTATATGAAAAATAGAATGACTGTCATTCTATTAGAGAAAATACGGTATACCTAAATAAAAGGATAAGGGAGACAATAGAGAAGGAAAAAGGGGGATTTTTATTTAATAAAGGGAAAAAAATAAAAAAAAGGAAAATTTGAAAGGTTTTTTCTCTTCAAAAAATATTTTTGAATAATTACAAGTAAATAAATTTATTCACGTTATAATTGAACTAACAATGGTTGCAGAAGTGAACAATGATATTCATGAGTAAACGGGAACGGCTACGAACCCTAGAGGCGACTCTGCTCATGACAGAATCCTGTGAATAATAGAAAGCTGATAAACATTAAAGATGTATGTGTGAATTTATTTGGCAAAATTCCACTTGATTAAATTTTTATGCCAAAAAGAGTGTGGGCAAGGACTTTCTACGCACCCTGTATAGGTATGTATCTATCACTGGTAGTACAACCAACTCTAGCCTAACTATTAAATACTCCAATAATTTTTTCTAATAATTTTTAGTAAAGTAAAAGCCTTAAAAAATTGTAGTTTTTATTTTAAAAAGTGTGGAAAGAAAAATAAATAAATAAAAAAATGTGTGGAAATGAGGAAATAAACAATAATAGAAAATGTAATGGAGGGCATTTTTTTGTTTATTTGTTAAAGCAAAAAATTTCTTTTACCTCGACCTTTTATCCTAATTCCCTGTAATCCCTCCACCTACTAATTAAGATAAAATCCAAAAAAAAGTCTTAAAGGAAAGAAGACTTTCAAGCCCTAAGTAAAGCTCCGGACCTCATGAAATAATATACCTGAACTTCACATCACTTATGTATCAATTGATGTTAAGAATGCTGTCCTAAGTAACAGGGATCTAGTTGACATAAAAATTAAATTCCCGATCTTTGGGAATTGGGAATTGGGTCGGCTAGATCCCTGCTAAGGAAGCAATTAATTTTTGGTGAATATATATTATATTTAAAATAAAAACTGAATTCGATCCAGAAAAGTCAGATCTTTGATAAACTTTGTGGGATCTCCTTGGCCTCGAGTGCGTAGACAAAACCTTTGGTTATTTTTTATTCTCAACAAAACTACCTAAATTAAAGCCTACTTCTATTCTTTACCTAAATAAGCACCTCTCAAAAATTCCCGTCACTCAGAAAATTCCAAACCGCGTCTTGAATTAAAAAATAAACCCCCCCTCCCCTCTCCCTTTTAAAAACCTTTCGTTGTTTTTTAATTTATAAAAATTGTCCCCATCGATTTATCTGTCAACGGCAAAAAACAAAAAAAAACGTTTTTAGTGGCAGTCTCCTCATTCCAATTAAGCCAAAAATGGCTATATAAAAGCTATTCTTCTTCCTTTTTTTTGTGAAGCCTTCAAACAGATGTGTGTGAGGATATACCGACTAAATACTAATTGGAATTTCCTCTTTTCTTTTAAATGTCCTCCCTCTTGTTTGTTGTTTTTTCTTTAAAGAGAAGGGCAATAAAAAAGGAAAAGTGAAAAAGATGGATGCCATTTAGTGTTTTTAATGGAAAAAAAGTTTTTTTTTGAATTTATGGCAAAAATTGAAAATAAAATGGTAAATAATTATTAGAGGTGGTTGGAAATGATGGAGATAGAAAGAAAAACTTTAGCAGGCGGTAAATGGACTTGATAACATTCAAACATTTGATTAGATCTTGATTTATGAAAAATATGGATGCACACGTTAAAATTAAAGCCCGGCTCGTGAACTAGAACTAATAGTTCGAGTGATTCAAGTCTTCTGTCCTTCTTGAACTTTAACAAACTCTCTGAGCTATCGGAAAGGAAAAAAGTTATGGGAAACATGGAAGAAGTTAGTGGTTTTTTGCTTTATTAACTAGAATGTCTTCGATATATAATTAAAAGTATCACTTCCTAGTATCCCTACAAGGAGAGATTGCGAGGTGTCCGACCTAAAAGATTGCGAGGTGTCCGACCTAAAATAGAGAAAGTGCCCTTCTAGCAAGGATTTTGAGCTGTTTTTGCCCGTTTTTTGATCTGGCCAAGATCCTAATATCTTTAAATGTACAATTAATTGGTTCCTCTGTTAAAAAAATATTAAAAATTACTGAATATTAAAAAATAACAAACAATTTTTAATTTTTTAATGTAGTAAAAATATATATTTAAAGAAATTTAAGTAAAAAATAGAAAAATTTCCATTCTAGAAGAAATAAAAATAAAGTAAAAATAAAAGGAAATAAATATGAAAACATTTTTCTGGCATCAAAAAAAGAAAGGTATGTTAATTGCCTATTTTTGCCATAGAAATTGTGTTAAAAGTAAAATAAAAAGGAGAGAATCGATGCCGAAATGCGCAGTAAAGTGAATATTAGTTTTAGAGTGTTTAAATGGTTGGAAAATTATTTAAGGGTTTTTATTTATTTTTAAAATTTTTTTATTAAGAGTAATAAAAAAAAATTAGGTACATTATAGACACCATTTTATTTTTCTTCAGCTCTTCTTTTCTCAGGAAAGCACAAATTGGTCAAACTAACATGACAGAAAAACCGACAGAAGAGGGAAAAATTAAAAAAAACATCTCGAAGTCGCGCTCTCTTGTAATTTTCTAGACCGACAGTATTCTCGTAATTTCGGATTAATCCCGCGGGATCTTTCCCTTTTAAAAAATTTTTTAGAGAATCAAGTTATGTGATACTTGCTATTTTACTATAAAATACCGTATTGTCTCTAATACAAATCCTGGGCGTCTATTTTCAATACCTTTCATTCAGTGGGCTTCTAATAGGGCATGGAGAGAGACAATACGGAACTTATGATTTTCCTTTTTATTTTTTTAAATTAATTTAATTAAAAATATTTTCTTTTTATTTTTTACCCCAAATAAAATTAATTTAAAAAATAATGTTTTCATGGAAGAATGGATTTTTAAAAAAATAATGGAAAATTGTAGTCGAGAATGTAATAAATATATTTGGAGATAATTAAACTAATGTATTTTTTTGGATTTAAAAATGTTATAAATAGGGAATGATGATTAATGGATATTATTTTATTTTTATATTATTTTGGAGAAAAAAAAAGAAAGAAAGGAAAATAAATTTTTGGGGGAAATAACGGATAATTTAATTTTTGACGTTTATTTATTTAAAAAATTAAAAATAAATACTTTTTAATGGAGATAATTGAACTAACATTTAATTATTTAAAAAATATCAAATAGGAATTTTTAAAAATTAAAAAAAAAGAAAACATTAGGAGGAATAAGTGAATGATCCGTAACTATCGGTTTATTAGAAGGGGGTATATCTTTTTTGTATTTTGATCCGGATTCAAGCAAAAAGGTAATAATCTGTATTTTAATAGAAACAATATTCATATTAATGCTTCGAATTCTTGAAGATTTCTGTACATATAATTACTACTAAATCAATCAAGTATATCCCTAAAATTTGCAAGATTGATTTATTTTGTTGCATGAAAGAATTCAGGCCCACACTATCAATACTACTTTCAATTAGAATTATTTAAACATGAAAATATTTTTTATATAAATTCATAAAGCTTATAAAACTTTTAAAAAATTCTAAAATAATTTTTTTTTAAATTTTTTAAATAAAATAATTTTATTAAAACAAACAAAAAATATATTCAAACAAAAAGTACATAATAAATAAAAATATTTATTATATGATGGCCATCTTCGTCCTTTTTCCTTTGTCCAAAAATTATTTTAAAAGAATTTCTTGTTTCCAGCCCTTCAGGGGATGTATTTACAAAGACATATTTTTAGCCTTTCACTTTTTTAGTAAAAATGAGGAAAGAAAATATTTTTTAAATGAAGAAAAAGAATTATTATTATTTAGTATACAATGTTGTAGTACAAAGAAAAGGATTAAAGGGGGGATGGGGTTTTTGCTGAAGAAATAATTTCTAAAAAAAATAAACAAAAAGACCTCAAAAGTTACTTTAATAAATGAATAAAAAATGTCTTTATTAGTGTGCGGCACGGGAGGGATCCCGGGCGGGATTTTACGGGATCCCGTCCCGGAATCCCGGGTTTTTAACGATGAGCGGGATTACCGGGATTCCGGGATTACCGGGATTAATCCCGCGGGATCCCTCCCGAATAAATTTTTGAAAAAAATCCCGTTACGGGATCCCGTGAATTTTTTTCCAATTTACGGGATTTTTAATTATTTACATTAATTGCCATCGGCACTGAAAATGGAAGGAATCTGGGTCTTAGGACTTCCAAAATTCTCAAAATTTTCGCCTGCGGCGCTGAAAATTGTAAAGGAGTTGAGGGGTATCGGTGGATTTGGAGTGAAAGAAGGATATTGGTAGATTTACAGGAGTTAAGGTGAGTGGATTTGGAGGGATTAAGAGGATTTGGAGAGATTTGGAGGGAAATTGGGGGATTAAGAGGGATATCAGTGGATTCGGAGGGATTAAGGGGGTTCGAAGAAAGGAGATCCCCTGATATTACTCTGAGGTGAATATGAGGAGATTTATAGGAATTAAGGAGATTTGAAGAGATATCGTATATCTCTTCTAATCCTCCGATATCCTTACTAATCCTCTGATATCCTTCCAAATTCTTCGATACCCCTCCAAATCCATTGATATCCCTGCAAATATCCCCGATATCTATTACGTAAAAATTTTTTTGTAAAAATCCCGAAATCCCGCGGGATCCCGCAAAATTTTAGAACGGGATTATCGGGATTCCGGGATTACCGGGATCCCCGAAGAAATTTAAAAAAAAATCCCATTACGGGATCCCGTGAATGCGATTTTGCCGCACCAAAATAATGACTCGAACGTCGGCCCAATTCGAAAGATCCAATCCCAGTCTTTATATTGAAAATTTCGAAAATAAACTATAGAGAGGATTATTATGCAAGTGAAAATGGCATGATGTGTGATGAACATAAAACACAGTTTCCGCTTGTTTTAAAATCTTTAGAGGGGGTTTCTATTTGCATATATTCCAAAAAATCTGATTAATTAATTAAAAATAAATCTTTATTATTTACTCAAAAAGTTTCTGACAAAATCGTTATTACAATCCTTGTCATTCCAAAATTTATTTAAATCAAGTATATTTTCTTTTTTTGTTTTAAATTGTTTAGTGGCATATTCACATATTTTGCATAATGGTGAATAATCTAAACCAAATTTTCTTTTTGTGTATGTTTTTGTCCATTCAAAGTGTCTAAATTTAAAATTTTGAAATTTATTATGATGTAAGGCTATGCAGTAGGCGGCGTGGTGTAATGGATAACACATCAGTCCGGTCTACTGAAGATGCTGGAATAAACCGCCGAATAACCTTTTGCACTAGCTAAAGAGAGAAATAGCTATAGCACAGCTGCTTTACTACAAAGATAAATACACAAATTCAGAATCTGATACCTATATTATAGCGGATCTTACGATACACCTAGTACTGGATCTTTATGAAACGGTTTATCATAGTGTTGATAATATTAATTACTTGCCTATTATCATGTAAATATTAGGTGTAAAATTATTCAAAATTCAAGAAAAATAATTTTTAAAAATTTACTTTAAATATTTTTCCGTATCATTTTGCAAAGCCTTTAAATGTGTAACCAATTCATTTACTGATTTAAAATCATCCAAAGCAATAAATGCATTAGAAGGAACATCCATTCCTTCAAAAACAGATCTGCTAAAAACTACAGGTACAGTAAGGGATCTTAATGAATTCCAAAATTTTTCTGTTACATAATTGTGACAAATATTATTCTCTAATGCCAAATAAAACATGTGGTTTTCTGAAAATTATTTAATTTATAATTTTAGATTTAAACATGATATTAAGGTTTATTCTTAAAAATTAGAGGTTATTGGAGACACGCACCATTTTAGGGGCTGATTAGCTGATAAATAGATGTCGGAACTCTTATGCATATGTCGGGAAGGGAAATGTGTTACAGTGGATCCATGTGTGTGTCCATGTGTCCATTGATTTTCCAGATTTGTTTGACAAACTCATGGAAATTGGGAAATTGTTGTTGTTGTGGGAAATCAAAATATCGGAAATCGGAACGAAATTCCGATGCACGTCTGTTACATACATTTGAGGTGCTATTTAGGCAGCTCCCCATAATGCCATATACCTTACATCATAATAAATTTCAAAATTTTAAATTTACTATTTTCTGGCTTTAACTTGTATACATACATACTTAAAATCCTGTTAATAAATCTCACCAATTTCACTCTCATATCTTTCTTTAGTATATTCTACACCAAAGCAATATCCAACAGCATCTATTTTTACCAATTCACCAATTTTTCTCGTTAAATTATCCCGCCCTGAATTAGCATTACAATGTGCTACAGCTTGGAACACAAATTTTGTTTTACTTTTTATTTTTGCCAAAACCTTTAAAATAAAACTGATTTGTGGTATTTAGAGATACGTTTATTTCAGATTGGACCGAGATGAAATCACGATCAAAAATCGCAGCAAGCGATCAAGATCTTATATAGATTATCAATAAAGAAATGCGAAGCTCTTGGTTATGCCATGAAACCAGGACTTTTTTTGGTTTTTTTCTTGGATTTTTGGGTATTTTTAAAATGCTTGTAAGGGTTGCAAGGAAAATGACAAGAGTCTTGGTGATATTTAAGAAAATTTCATCTCAAACGTCTCTAATCCCCTAGTTTGGTCTCAAAATTGACCTCCTTTTGATCCCAAATATATTCTTTTAGGGTATTTGGAGTAATTCTAGTTAAAGCATCATAAGGCATAAATACAGAACTATCTAAACGATAAGTTGCTGAACTATTGAAAAATTTGTCCGTCAATAATTTTCTGTCATAATATCTCAACGTTTCTGTAGGGCATTCAACTGTATACATCATATAATTTTGATCTACTCTACGATTCTGAGGCCATTCGTCTATTGGACAAAATCCATGTATAAAGAAAAGTATAGTTGAAACATTCATCTCACTTGAATAATAAAACATCTATGTATATAAGAGGAAGGGTGTTTGGTATAGTTCATAATAATTTACTTAATCGAGTCCAAATACTCGGAAATTGAGCTCATCAATTATTTCTGAAATGAGCCTAAGTTGTTCTCGAAATAATACAGGATGCAACACCTAATAGTTTGCGCATCCTAATAATTCGCCAGATTTTAGTTCAAATTTTAGTCGTTGTTGCTACCCCATATTGTGTGTTTTAATTACATATAGAAATTACTATATTTTATCATGCGTAAAAATGCAGTTGAACGGGCAGGAAGTATTCGGGTACAACAACGGATAATCTGGGTAACCGATTTCTTGAGAAAATTTATAATTACATTTATTCCAAATCAAAATTTCTGTCATTTGCTGTTTAGTCACATTCTTAAATTTATATTTTTGAAATTAAAATTTTAGATTTAAAAACCTTTATCGACATTTTGAATTTGTAAATTGATAAAAAAATAAGAAAAAAAATAATATAATAATATTTGTTGAATCCCATTAACGATAAATTATCTTGTATTAGCAATTGATATCATTGTATTATCATTTAAGAAGTTGTTAATTTAAAAAATCATCTTAAAAGATCACCTTTTTAAAAAAATCATCCCATGTTAATTTAAAAAATCATCTTAGAATAACACTGGAATTATAAGTACATAGATTTATTATTTTGTGCTAACTTCCGCAACTTTCATTTTCGATTTTTCCAACATGAAAGATCTTTCTTTAAGATAATAAAATGATTTTTTTCAATAAAAATTTTAATAGAAATATCTATTAATGAATATCAGAGTAAATAAGTTTAGAAAATGAGCAATTCTAAACAGACGATATTGAAATTAGATTAGCATGAGGTCAAGGTTTTTGAAAAAATCGAGAACGAGTATTACCGAGGCTGGAAAACCCGATATCAAGGTAGGGTTTTTTAAAAATTTTATTTAAAAACTTTTAAAAATTTTTATGACTTTTCAAAATCTACTTTAAGATTAATATGTTCGATATGAGTTAGATCCACTAGGTAGACCAATGAAGATAAATAACTCAAAGCTCTGGTCAAATAAGTTTAAAACTTTAATCAAAATTTTTAAATACTTTGGATTTGAAATTTGGGTAAATGACTAGAAAATGAAATTATTTGATAAGACATTATACACTTTTAAAATATTTGATCATTTGTTTCACGGAAATTATTAAATAAATTCTGAATATATGTATAATATGTGCATATAGCGAGAATAAACAGAATCTATAAGTTGATCATTTACATATTTCACAGGATCTAAACGGATATCTGAGGATAAAGGGTGACACACATGGATTTAGAAGGATTAAAGAAGGTATAAGAGGGCTTATTGTTAGACAGATTAATTCAAATTCGGGTAAAAGAAAAATGGGGGAGATAACCGAGAAGTACAATTTTTATTTTAATCTTTTTTTATTCATTCCCCAAAAATTCCCCAGCATTAAATTTATTACAATCCTCATCATTCCAAAATTTATTTAAATCAAGTATATTTTCTTTTTTTGTTTTAAATTGTTTAGTGGCATATTCACATATTTTGCATAATGGCGAATAATCTAAACCAAATTTTCTTTTTGTGTATGTTTTTGTCCATTCAAAATATCTAAAATAAATTTATAAAAATCTTTTTTTGAATAATCCCCTTCTAAAATAACCCTCACTCAAAAATAGACAAGCTCTCCTCTAGTTCAAACACTACTTGCATTATAACGAACAAAAGAACCGAGGATTTTTCGTTACAAAATTCAATTAAATCAATTCAGAAGATTGCAATAACGATATTGATTTGACTCGGTTCTTCTATTTAGATCGTCAAAAGCGGAGGTTTTATAAATAACCTCTTTCAACCATAGTCAACTCTTAAATTGAGCTGAATCGTTTGATCTCATCGGAAATTTTGAACCCCGCCCTCTCTCAAAGATTTTCGTTTTGTTTTCATATCCGAAGATATTCTAATCATAGCCATACAAACATAATCTTTAAAAATTTACTTTAAATATTTTTCCGTATCATTTTGCAAAGCCTTTAAATGTGTAACCAATTCATTTACTGATTTAAAATCATCCAAAGCAATAAATGCATTAGAAGGAATATCCATTCCTTCAAAAACAGATCTGCTAAAAACTACAGGTACAGTAAGGGATCTTAATGAATTCCAAAATTTTTCTGTTACATAATTGTGACAAATATTATTCTCTAATGCCAAATAAAACATGTGGTTTTCTGAAAATTATTTATAATTTTAGGCAAATAATATAGGTATTCACCCATATTACGAGTATAACATTCGGAACTACACAGGCCTCCATAACATTTACCGACTGTATCTAATTCTATCAACTTTTGCAATTTTTTTGTAATATGATCACGACCAGAAGTAGCTCCACAATTAGTCACTGCTTGGAAGGCTAATTTTGTTTTATTTTTAGCTTTCGCCAAAACCTTTAAAAACATAATTTTAGATAAATAGAAAAGTCTTTTGAGATCGAAAGACTGCATTCCAAGATGCAAGATCACGACAGACTTGGATCATAAGTTAACGTTACCAACATAATTGTTTCGAAAAGAAAAATCTTCAAAGGCAATCGAAAGGAAATAACCTCGAAAATCAGAATTTTGAAACAACACTCGTCGCTGTTAAATAACTATTTACTAGAGAGTGGAGTAAGGTCAATTGATATACGCGATTGATATCAAGTGAAAATCTATAGAAACAGGGTTTTGAACAAAACCATGTCTAAATCCGGTTTCTAAAATTAACCTCTTTTTGATCCCAAATATATTCTTTTAGGGTATTCGGAGTAATTCTAGTTAAAGCATCATAAGGCATAAATACAGAACTATCTAAACGATAAGTTGCTGAACTATTGAAAAATTTGTTTGTTAGAAATTTTCTGTCAAAATGTCTCAAGGTTTCTTTAGGACATTCAACTGTATACATCATATAATTTTGATCTTCTCTACGATTTTGAGGCCATTTGTCTACTGGACAAAATTTATGTAGCAAGAAAATAGTTGTTGATGCATTTGCCTCACAAAAATTATAAATAATGTAATAATAAGGAAGGTTATTAAATGAATTAGCAATTTTAATTTGATCAAGGGTGTTTCTGCGGGCATCAGGGATCAAGAAAATATCGTTGGATTTGGAGGGATATCGAGGGATATAAGGGGATTTTAAGCGATTAATGTGAATATCAGTGGATTAAGCTGGTATTATTTGTGAATTTACGATTGTGAATTTGGGGATTCAAGGGATTTCTGGGGATTAGGAGGTATATTAAGTGATATCCCTTTTAATCTCTCGTTCTCGACTCTCGGCTTTTTTAACTCTCGAACATCACTAGTAATATTGTTCTGATCAAGGAGCATCTCTACTAATTAGCCGTCAAATTAAACTCTTATCGCTGTCAATCGGATAAAATTTGGGTATAAACTTACAATTTTCTATCAAATGTGAATGTGCAATTAAATGGACATTTAACGCCGGAATCAATAACTGGATAATCTGGATATCCAATTGTTTGTTTTGTTTCACCAGAACATTTATTCCAAATCAAAATTGGGGGCATTCTCTGATTTTTAGTCTCTATCTTAATTATTTAATTTTTAAATTTAAAATTTGAATTCTAGTGGTAGAACGGCATCAAACCCGAAAATTAATATTTTATTGAAGATTGGATATTAAAAAGATAAACAATTAGACAAAGCTCAAAGACTTACAAAATTAAATTAATACCTTTTTAGATAATCTAGAAATATAAGATTGATTTTGTTGGTTATAATTTAAATAATATAATGAAGGTAATAATATTAAGATTATAAATATAAATAAAAAATAAACAAATTTTGAAAAATCCATTTAATTTTTAAATTATAATTTAATTAAATTTAATAAATTAGATTAATAACTGTGTAGCTCCAAAATTATATTTTTTATAAATAAATTTTTTGATGGTTTCTAGCAATTCAGAACCAATATTTTTAATTTAGTAATCGGCCTATCCTCTCACAGAAATTAAAAAATTGAATAAAAATGTTAACCGCGTGCCTATCCCAACACTTATTTTAAATCTATTTATTTGAGTTTTATTTGAGTAAAGTTTAACCAGATGGCAAGAATTGCTTGACTTTGCTTGGTTTTGTGTATGTTAATTTTTATGCTCGTTTTATTCACATTTTCTCTAATAGAATCTTTATCCGTTACCTTAACGTTTTATTCCTTAACGTTACCTTAACGTTTTTTTATAACTTATAGCTGGGAAGCCCATTTCAAAACTAAACACGCTGGCAAAAATTAACGTAATCTTCCATTTATGAATCTCGACACTTGGATTTTTAACTAATCTTTAACCTTTCCTTGTTTTAGGAGAGTTTCTTTGGTTTTAGGAGTCAAATTTCCGAATTTAAGGAATCGTAATACGGTATACTGACAAGTACCAAAAATACAGTCTGATCTCTATTACCAAGTAACCTCGGAATCCCAACTAGCTTTATGAGAATTTTTCTATTATACATTGTCATTCAAAAAATTTTATTTTTTATCCATATAAATTTATTAAAGGATTTTTTTGTAAATTAACTTTTTTTTTAATCTCTCTATATTTTACTCAATATCTCACATTTAAGGCTGTTCCAGATATCCTTAAATATAATTAAAATTTAATAAAATTATAAAAGTTACCAGGTCCATCATTTTTATTCCAAGACTTTATCTTGTTCAAATCCCAATTGTAAGCCGGAGGGTGAGCATGACTTTAATTAATGGCTTTTATTAAGTTGATAAAGCTTACTGGCTGTATTCACGACTTTCCAATGGGGAAGCGGAGGCAAATTTGATATTCTTAAATATTTGAATTAAAAAGGCCAAAATATCTTTGGTTTATTGTATTTTATTTAATAATTAAACAGTTCGATTTAAAAAATTTGAATGTGCAGGTGGGCATTTGAGCGAGGGTACTGAGATACCAGAGTTATCTTATATAAAGCTCTAATCCTCGTTTATCGAACTAGACAAGATAACGTTTGGATAAAATCGCCCGGATAGTGGGGAAAAGGATAGAACTAATTCTCGTGCGATTTTGTCACCTCATCGTTGGAATGCTATTTTCTGATTAAGAGGGAAATGCAAAATTTTGCATTCTCCAGGGAAATGCAAAATTCAGATTAATTTTTTATTAAGTAAAAACAAACGTCAAAAACCAAAACTATACACAAGAACAATGCCACAAATAAAAGAATTCGTTGCATTTTATTTTTGAAAAATTATTTTTTCTTAAAACTCTAATCGGGCCTCTCTATAAGAAACACCCTATATTAGATAAACCTATATTTAAATCTATTTTTTATTTTACTAGTTTATTTTATGGAAGGTAGCTGTCTAGGCGAAGCCCATTTTTAAAATACATAAACCTCATTTTAATATCCAAATTTTAAGCCTTTAGGGTGTAGCTTATTTAGAGATCCGATTGAATTATTTTAAAATGAAAAAGAATTAAAAAATAAATTTATAAAAAATTTAAAATTAAATAAATGCTTATTCATAAATTTTAAATGGCCTAATAAAATTCAGGAATGCTTTAAAAATATTTTTTTACGATCATCAAAAAATAATTTAAAAAACCTTGAATGAATATGGATTATTTTAAAATTAAATTTTGAAATAAAAAATGCTCGTCTTAAATTTAATTTTTAAAATTATTTTTATTCATTTTATTTTTCAGTCTATTTATGTACTATAAATATTTAAAAACTATGAAGCTTCATATATGGAAGGATTCTGGTATGGAGTGGGCTTCTATATCAAGTATTATTAATATGGAAAGACGCTCCAAAATAAAAAATGCTAAATATAGAATCGTACAACTAACATATCTATCGGGAATTCCTAAATATGGGAGCGTTTTTAGAAAATAATAGAGGTTCACCGGAAGTTCCGGTTCCAGTCAAAATATCGGTTTCGGTGAAACACTTGAAAATATGTATTTATCCAGGAATGCTTTCTACCCTAAGAAAGCATGCTTCATGAAAATAATTAAATTTTATTTTAAAAATAACCTGATTTATTAGTAAAAGTTTTTCAGAAAATGAATAAATTTAATATTAAATTATTATTTTTAATTTTGGTATTAATTAATTCCTTTGCAGGCTTCATAAGTAGTGTAAGTTTATACTTGATTAGGGCATTTTTATTAATTTTTTTTTAAATTTGCAGAAGAATTCCAAAGTAAATGCCCTCCCACTACAACATCCAAATGGAAATCATGACAGCTATTTAACGTTATTTTCCTTATAAATTACTTTTGTAAAAATATTAAAAATCTAATTCCGTCAAAGATTATCTGATTTTTGGTTACAAGAAAGAAAACACGAATAATAAAGGAAAATTATAAAGAAAAAAATTTCTTGTGAAAGTTATCTTATAGAAAAATATATTTTAAAAAATTTTTCCGCCAGCTAGACAAGTATACCTTCTCATATTGTCACAAAATTTATTAAAATATTAATTAATCTTTAATTATTTAATATTAAATTCAGATCCGAAAATCATCAACAAGCATCCGAAATAGACAAAGTGGACAAATATCTCCCTGAAGAACACGGAGAATGTCTGTTTAATTAATTACACATAAAAAATAACAAATTAAAATTTTCAATAAATTTCAGTGCTTAATGCGCCAAAAAGTTGAATGTTTCAAAATTATAGAGGGAATATGAAGTAAATAAAAAATTAAGTAAAACTAACGATATTTATAATTTTTCATTATATTTTTGAATAAATGGATTGATAAAAATATTGCTGCATTCCTTCGAAGGAATGCAGCAAATATATAAATAAATAAAATGTTTATTTAAAACTTAAATTAATTAATTTCGAGAACCAAGAGAAAATTGGTTCTGATTCTCTTACGTTAGCCTAACCTGCTCCTACCAGGAGCTGGATTAATGGAAGAGGGGGTCCGAATTTTTCGAATTTTAAAAATTTAACTCTTAAAATGCAAAAAAAACTTCACAATTTTTAAAGCTCCGCAATTGCAGATAGTCATGTAAATTAGATTAGTTTACTTTATTAAAATTATATTATAAATACTAGCATTAATCATAAAATTATTATTCTTTAATATTTCCTTTTTTCTCATCTTCCTTTTTCAAAATCCAGATCTATTTTAATCCCAAATTTTTACTAACATTTTCAGAAATAACTTGTTTAATCTCAGCACCGTCCTCATCTTCTTTTAAAGTATTTTCTTCATTTTTTACATGCTCGCCCTCATTTTCCTCTTCTAAAATGTTTTCTTCAATGTTCTTATTCTCATGCTCATCCTCTACAAGAACAGCCTTTCCTTTTTTATTTTCGTGTTCGTCTTCCAAAATTGTTTCTAAATTTCCCTTAGTTTCGTGTTTTTTCTTTTCTTCCAAAATAATTTTTTCTTTCTTCTTATCCTCGTCTTTATCCTTAGCCAAAATAATTTTCTTAATATTCCTTAGAGTTGGTCTAACTCCTTTACATGCTCCAATAAAAAAAGGCCTATATTCATTATCTTCATCGTAATAAACATTTAAATTTCTACACAATTCCTCCATATAAATATAGCGTAAATAACCCAATTTTATCGCAGAATTTATGTCGAGGATTTGCTGAGTTGCTCGCATCTTAATAAATTTTTGATCAATAAAGTATATTCTAAATAATATCTATTTATTTTAGGTAACAATAAAGTTAAGTAGAGTGGACGAAGCTATCGAGGATATCGGGAACATTTCTCGATGTTTCCCTCAAATCTTCTCATTCACTAGATAGCTTCTCACAAATCTTCTCATACACTCCATACAATTCCTTCGATATCTTCCCCAAATCCTTTAATTCCTTAATTTATATGATTATTCTTAAAATGTTTCATTATTAAAATTACCCCCTACATTAAAATAGTAAGAGTTTAGCAAAAGTCTAGCAACTGGGCAGGATTCAACCTACGGCCCCCTTGTAGTTATTGCTAGACGCTTCTACTAACCAAATTCTGAGCGAAAACTAATGCTCCCTCATTCATTCTTATGTTCGTTTAATGCTATCATCATTACTAGAAACCGGACCGAGATCTCGATCGAAAATCTCGATTATCGAGATAGAAAATTTTTCGATCAAATCTTACAATTTTTCTAATCCTCACAAATACAATTCTTCCCTTAATTGAGTTTTGAGTATGCTACATCTAGGACAGTAAACAAATAAATTAAAATATATATTTGGAAGTAAATTGAAAGTAAATAAACTAATTTCTCATGATATAAAAATTGGCTAAATAAATAAATAACATTAAAAGTAAAAGGAATCCCGACTCTATTTCTTATCTTTGTCCAATTTATGTCTCTTTTCTTGACCCCAAATAAATCCTTTATAAACCCAACCGTATTCTCATATTTTTAACTGTTGTTTAACTCATAACCTTAAAATTGTCCTTTTACTTTAACTTTAATAAATATTTTTGTGACTAAAACTCTCAGAAATTATATTTATACTACTGAACTATCAAGAATAGTTCAGAGTACAAATTAAAATTATTAAATTCTATAAAAACATAAATTAGTCATTTTAATTTGATAACTAAATTAACCTCATGTTCAATATCTTCCTCATATAAGCTTCCAGAATATTCAACAGAGCGTTCTTCAAACTTTTTCAATAATTTTAAAACATGATCTACTGTATACAATTCAAGAATTCTTTTGCCTTCCCCTTCCTTTATTTTTTTAACAATTTCGACTAAGTTATCGTAATTTTCTTTAATGTTAATAAATTGTATACAAGAATATAGTTGTTTAAAATTGTTAGAAGAGTTTGTTACAACAAACAAGGGGTCATTTTGCTTTTCGACTTCTATTTGAGGGTCAGGATAATAAATATGTGGAATGTCTAAAATATTTTTGAATTAGTTTTTGCAAAAAATTTTTTTTCCATAATTTGGTTAGCTAGTGGAGATGACTTACCGATCGGAGCAGGACGAATAGGCGCGGCCGAATAGGCGCGGACGAATAGGCGCCATTTTTTCGGCGCAGCCTATTTTCGGCGTTTAAGGCAAAAACGCATAAACACATCAATTTACGCGGAAAAAAGTTTTTGCCGCTGCGGAGGAAGCCGGGCATGTCGAGCCGAACGACGGCCGCCGCTTCGCTACGGTCTCCGCGAGCGAAGCGAGCACGACCGCAGCGAAGCACGGCCATCGTGTAGCGAAGACCATGCCCGGCCTACCCTCCGTAGCAGCACAAAAACAGTTTTTCCAGCGAAGATTCAGTTGGTCATAAGTTTGTGCATAATTAGTAATCAAGCTGGTGTCGGTATCATTCGACTTTGCTCGTCGAACTCATGCAAATGAGTTATTATTTGTATATTTAAAATTTTTTCCCTAAACGCCGAAAACATGCTGCGCCGAAAAAATGGCGCCTATTCGTCCGCGCCTATTCGGCCGCGCCTATTAGTCGTGTACCCCTTACCGATACTATCTATAAAACACTCGATTCTAGGCAAAATTTTTCAGCCTTGAGGTGATATAACTGAACCTTCCTCTACTGATTTTAGGAACCAAAGGCCATTAGACCGTGGATAATATCAAAATCTTGTGCATTTTAAGAACCGGTAAACGACGGGCGGAAGAAAATGAACAAGATAAAAACCGGAAGACGAATGTTGGTAAGGAGAAAAGATGGAATTCTGCAACGATAAAAGCGGAAAAGAATAAAATCCTAAACTGATTTTTATTTCTAACCTAGAATGTCCTAAAATTTTATTACGTTTCTTACCATCGTTAGTCAAATTGTCTTTAATAAATTTCGAAACAAATTCATCTAGTTCCTTTGATTTCTTTTCTAAAATTTTTTTATGATAATTAAAATTATAAGTTTACCAAGTTCTATGCTTTCATTTTTGCATCACTTAATTTTTCTTTGCCTTTTTTAGAAGATTCTTCAACTGTTTCATAAAAATTATATAAAAATATACTTTTTGTTTATTCATGGAGGAGTAATAATAAGGTAAATCATTTTGAGAATCCCTCGCCGCTAGATCTCTCTCGTGGCCAATACTAATGTATATTTCAGTTTTAGTGAACTCGTAAATTTTGAATCTTGGCTTTTACTAAATGATTTTCATAGGCAAAAGATCAAGATTGGGGAAAGTGAGAGACGAAATTAAGAGTCAAGAAAAAAAAATTAAGAAGTCAAGACAGAACAACCTCCGATCAAAACACCGTCGACACATTAGAAACAAGACCAAATAGATATAGGATCCAAAGATATTATGATAACATTAATCAAATTTATTATCCGTGGCAATGTTTAGTGTTCTCGGACTTGTTTTGCCCACACCTCGAGATTAAAAATCACTTTATATATTTACCTTTTAGAGCTCGTCCAATGAATCTTCCCACAAGTTTTAATTTACTCATAAATTTATGTTGTTTTTTATCCGGAGATGCTAATCTTGTCTCATCTAAGACTTGTATGAAATTAATAAATCTATAATAAAAATACCCGTAGAAGCTTGACTAGGCTCTTCTGAAATTTTTTCTTTTTTTGAATCACGATAAACATTTTTATTTTCCTCGGCAAATTTAACGTGTTTCTTTGTTTTATCTACATAGAATTAATTTATAAAGATAAAAATGGACTCTTTTTAAACACGAGAAAAATTCCATATTAATCATTGAAATGTGTTTACAGTATTTGCTCAAATAATTACCCTGGGTAATTATTGTTTCGATCTATCGCGGGAGGGAGTAATTATTTGAGGGAGGGCAATTATTATTTCGGCTTGTATATTTTATTTTATCATAAACTTGTGAACATGCAATATGTTACCAAATACTGAAATAAACAGTCTCCGATGGTTTTATTTCATCTCACTCTTTCGGAAGCATGAACACAAAAATATCTTAATTAAAATTATATATTATACTTGATTTGTCTGGAGAATTTCTGGCAGATGAACTTTGTGGATCAGCTGAAAATATTAAATTTTTACAGCCAGACTTAAATTTATATCCGAATGATGTGATTATCAAAAACAGAAAATAATTTTCGAATCCTATGGTGGGGGCTTTTTATTTTTGTGCAGAGGATTTAGTAAGGTTCTCCCCTACACTCTCACCATTTATTTGTTCACCCATAGCTGATGGACTAGGTCCGCCTGCAATACTTTGTATTCCTGAATTAATTACTGACAAAACAATGTTTGCAAACAATAAAATGTTTAAATAAAATAATATTGTTTTAGGCTGCATTGGGAAATCTCTTGTCTTTAAAATTAATAAAGTCGGCTAAAATAAAGAAAAATATTTTTTAAAATTTAGAGGAGAAATAAATAAATGATTGATAGACAAGGGCAAAATTTCCCCTAAAAATATTATGTAATATCGTCGGGGTTTTTCTTTGAAAAAATTGCGAAATAGTGTATGAAAAGTGCATTTATTCATATGAAGGGCATAGGCATGCCCATTGAGTGAAGGCTGCCTTGATGTCGAATTTAAATAGAGAATTACTTCTCGATTCCTCAGACAGATTCAGATTAAAGTTCCATTCAAAGCTGAGAAAATAATATTGCAAACAAAGTTTTTAAAAATATTGCATTTATCCTACTATAATATATAGAACCACAGCCCTATTAGAACTAATATGTCTAATATAACCACACCAAATAGAGAGGTGAAAAATAGGACAACCGATGGTTCTATTAGATTTAACAAGCAAAAAAACAATAAAAGTATTTAGTTTTTTATGTACTATCAAACATTTAAAATCTTTTTATTTTCCAAATTTTTTTCTTCCAATTTATTAATCGTCTTCAAAATTCATCAGAAAATTATTTTGTGGGTTATGTGGTCTCGGATTCAAATAATCAAGAGAAAATGATAGCAAAATTTTAATAAAAATAAGGTTAATAATAAAGCAAATAATTATATTAGAAGTAGTATTCATATTTTAAAATATTTTTATTTTAATAAATCTGGAAAAAATTAGAGTATTTAAATCTTTATATAAAGTAAATATATTTTAATATTTACTGTATAGAAGCCCATGTCTATTCGAAACTTACACAAAAAGTCCCACTGAAAAATATAAGCACAGGACTTCCATAAGTATGTCTATGGTATATTATTGTTCTATTTGGGAATTTTTAACTAATTTTCCATAGCTGGTAATATGTAAATATTTTTACGCAAACTAAAGCATTTAGTCACTTAATTGTGACCATGATATGGTTACAAATAAATATTAAATAAGAAAAACTAGGCTGTATTTTAAGTAGTTCCTTAACAGCATCTATGGCAACCAAAAAATATTAACATGTTTTAGACAAACTGATTAAGTTTAAAATTTAAACCAACTATTATAAATAATACTTATAAAATATTCTAAAAAATTCTTTAAAATAACCTTATAATAACAATCCACGTTTCGTTGAAATACTTTTTATTGCTTTCCAATAAAATTTTTTTTATAAAATTTTGGAGGGCAAAAACAAATAAAAAATTAAAATTATGGGCAAAGTACAAACATGATCGTGTTTTTTCAATTAATTTTTATAGATCATTAAATAAGTAGTTTGAACCAAAAATTAGGATATACAATTTTCTGTTCTGACATCGGTTCTCGTTTCCGGATATTCAAAATTTCCCGGGAACAGACAACCCTAAAAACTAAAAATTTTGGGGGACAAAAGCAATTTCCTCAATTAATTCTCTATTTCTCAATTAATTGCTCCGTACTAAAATAAAATAAAAACTCCTTTAATCTATTGTCTTTCAGATTTCCAACTCTCAAATAATTACTTTATTAAATAATTGTTATATTTAGTGATATTATAACAGGCATGCACATGGATACGGATTTTGCTATCCGTATCCGGATATATCCGTGGGGTCAATATACGTATCCGTTTGTATCCGTCCGACTTTTGAGTCATATCCATATCCGTTTTTTCTCAATATATCCGTTTTTTCTCAAAATGGTCAACTTGACTAAAATTTTCAAAATGGTCAAATTTATTTAAATTAAAAAAAGTTTAAAATAATGTATTATCTTAACTGCTTTGTAGTCAGTGATGCGGGAGTTCCAGTTCCGGTTCCGGAAGCGGTATCCATATCCGTCCGTATCCGCGGATACCCGCGGATATCCGGATATTATCCGTATCCATGTGCATGCCTGTATTATAATACCTATAATAAAATATGTAGTATTCACAATTTATTCCAAATTTTTTTCCAAAATTTATTCCAAAATTAAACACAAAAAAGGTACAGAAAATTTATTTTCTGATATTTGTTTGTCCAGTTTTTTAAAAAAAATTTATTTTACTAATAATAAAATCTTTTATTCGAAATTTTATTTGCTTTATATAATTTTCAAGTACATTTTTGGAAAATTTACAAGGTTTAAAAAATATTGATAGAATTTTCACAAACACTTAAAAATGTGGTACTTTTATAATTATTTTAATTAAAAATAAGCTTGAATGGAGAATATAAATAGAATCTAAAGATCTTTGAAAACCAAACAAATGATAACATACCATGTATAACTAGTCTATAATTACCTAAATTTATAAGAAAATTTTGAAGAAAATGTTTTTCTGTTTATTGAAGATTTTTAAAGGTATCGAAGCAAAATGTCTGTGAAATTTAATTATTTATGTTAAATTTAATTCAGATGTTTTTTGAAGTTTTTATTTCAACAATAATATATTGCGAAAGCTTTATCACAAAAGTGCTTGAGAAGCAGGTGACTATCATAGACTGCGCTCGCGCACGATAAAGGAGTGCATTTACAAAATCGAAAGAAATACAGCTTAAAGATAATTAACAGTCAAGGGCTTAACTTAGGCAAAATATCAACGGAGCTAAGCTTAAATAATAAAAATTTGTTTATCTACTTATTGTAACATTAAAATTTAATGTTTCCCCTTTTCGGAAACTGAAATTTAGGTTAAGCATTCTTATCTAATTTTGTTTATCTTTAATTATTTCTTTTTCCATTTTCTTTAAAATAAGCACATTCTAGAGTCCAGGGGCTTATTTTAGAGGAAATACGGTATATGTATCTGATACATAAAATATTCACTGGCTGGTTAGTTATTACATATTAGAGATATTCGGGAATAAGAAAAATAGACTAGTGAACCTATCTAGAGACAGGATCGGGAGTCACAAACATTATCTAACATGTTTATTACTTGAATAAAAAATTTTTCCTCTCTAATTTTTTAATTCTCTCTTAATTGAGATTTATTGAATTTAAAAATTTTTAGTCAATTTTCTTTACGATGTAGTCTGTGCGTTTAAATTTATCCATTGTTTATTAAATTGATTTTAAATTTAAAATCTTTCCTTATCGACGATGCTTGACTAACGTTAATAAATTTATTTATTAAATTATTATTAGGGATGGGATTTATATGGATTTCCATATTTTTTTCCTGACCTAGTTGGGTCGTGAAACGCACAAAAAACATAGTTTTAGCATATGTTGATAAGACCGATAATGAGTTATCAATCCATATTTTCCATATTTTTTCATATTTTGGCGTTCCGTCCATATTTCCATATTTTATCCATATTTCGTCATTTTTTGTAAAATTTTGCCAAAAATTGGTTAAAATTTTGAAATTCTTGAAATTTTTGGTCAAAAATTTTTGTAAAAAAATTTTTTGAAAAAAAAATTCGTAAAATTTTTGTCAAAAATCAAAAATTAAAATTTTATAAAAAATTTTCAAAAAATTTTCGGCCCAAATATTATACAAAGTATGTTTAGAAACAAAATAATTACTTTAAATTCATTTTTTTGTAATATTTTGCATTAAAATTAGCTTATTTATCATTTTCTGCTTTAAGATGAAAATTTTTGCGTTAAAAATTAGTAGTTTTTGGCCCATATTTGATCCATATTTTGGATAATAATCCATATTTCAGTCCATATTTTGAGATTTTTAGTCCATATTATATGTCCATATTTTTCGATTGATAGTCCATATAAATCCCATCCCTAATTATTATGTATATGTAAAGCTATTCACTTTTAAAAATTATTTGTTTATTTAATGTTTTAATTAAACATGCGGGGGGGGGGGGGGGGTGTGATAAACTTCTCTTAAACTCGATAAAAGATGGAAATTGATAAATTAAGTTTTAGTATTGCTCAAGTTGTTCTGATGGGCCTATCTTATCTATCTTATCTTATAAATGAAATAGATTTTTTGGCACTTCAAGTGCCAAAAACAAGATTTATTGTTCACGTGTTAATCATTTGTTTTTACGTTAATTTTAACAGCCATTTTCTTATTTGTATAAGTCTTTACCGTAGATTAGTTATAAGAGAACTTTGTGTTAGTTTGGAAAATTATAACAGTATTTAAATCTTATATATGTATCATAAAGTTTTAACTAATTACTTAATCATTTTTTGCATAAGATTTTGTTATTCCAATTTTTATTCACTTTTCTTCATATTAAAATTTAAATAAATAAAATTGAGATATAAATTACAGATAAACAAGTAAAACAACAAAATGTATTATTATAATTTTGTTATACTAAAATTATTATTGCTATACTATTTATTTTTTATTGACAATGGTGAAAGCATGGAAGAAGATCATCATCACTATGGGTCATCTTCCAAACGACCTAAAATTACCGATATATCTGAAGTCAGAAATTCAGGTATTTTATATCGAATGCTAGAAAATGAATTCCATAAGAAATGAAAGTGGCGAGAGACATTATTTTGCCCGCCACTTTCTCTCTGGACTTTTGGTCCCTGACTTTAATTAATAATTAAATTCCCGCTTCAACAACTAATATAGGCGATTTCTGTTGATGAATTCCAGAACAGGATACCGAAGTCTTCTGTTCGGTTATCGGTTCCGGTTCCAGATAACCAAAGATTTCCAAGTTTTAATGATTTAATTTGCCACAAAAGTCAATGGCACGACATCTGTTTGATGTTTAAAACTTTGTCAAATTTTTTCTATACAAAATAATTTCACGTTTTGAAAAGTTAATTAAATTATATATTAAGTTTTAACATTGGATGAAGCATCAAATATAGTCAAAACAATTTATAAAATAAGTGAATATACAAATTTCCAAGCATTAGTTAATTCCGAGTACATTATTGGGTATTACCAAAGAATGTATGAAAGAGGATTAAAGCATAAATTTAAAGAAGAGATAAATTTCGAAACACTTCAAATGGATGAAGAAAATATATTGCGCGAGTTGAGTATTTATTTTTATTAAATTAATATTGGACTAAATTAATATTGGAATATCTGGTTTTTTGACCTCCGAAATTCTCAAAATCTTTGCTCGAGGAAAGGCGCCAAAAAATTTTATTGTAAATTCCCGACTCCCGTTTCTCCCCTTGCCAGGGTTTTTCTTCTCCCGAGCATCACTACTAAATATATTCCTAACAAAAATATTTATTATTAAAAAGAATATTTGATTTCAGACCCAAACGAATAGAACATTCGATACCTTTGCATTTTTAAAATCCAAAGGTAAGTTTATACTTTCTTTTGTATCGAACAATGGAGAATTTCTAAACTCAGAAAAATTTTTGAGTGAATTAATTAACTCGATATTTAGTGGTGAAGTACTTAAAAATTTGGTTAGTCAATATTTTTCTTATTAAAATTATTTATTATTGTCCTGAAAATACAGAAAAATAAGACAATATTATCAAATTTGCCTCAATATATTCATAACCAATGCAAAGTGAATTTAGAAATAAAATCAAATTTAAACTTGTCATTGGGTGAAGGAGAACATGTTTTGTGTATTTTATCTCGTCTTTTTATTTTTGCATCGACTTTGGAGGACAAAATATTTGAGCATAAATTGAAGGTAAATTTATGAGTAAATAACGAAAAATAAATCTTTTCCACATATTTGTTGTCTAAAAAAACATAAATTTTCCAAAATTTTATTATTGCGCCTAATTTTAAGTGGCATTTTTAACTCAGGCATAATAACTTTCTTGACGAAAATTACAAATAAAAATCATCAAATTAAAAAAATTTATTGAATCTCTGAGAAAGTAAAGTAAAAATATTTTTCTCACGGGCAAATCAAATTTAAAATGTTACGACAATTGGGAAAAGATTTTCTACAATCTGTTCAAAATTACATACATATAACCGCACCCATATTTTTCTCAATATTTCAATTAAATTTTCTAATAAATCTTTTTGATAATTGTATAGGACCAAGGGGGAGGGGAGTGGGGAGGGGGCTCCCGGACAATGCGTCAGTGGACAATGCGTCAGTGAAAATGCGTCAGTGGACAATCGGTCAGTATTGACATAAAGTGATTAAAAGTGATGATATAAAGAGATAAAAATTGACTGATATCCCTTCAAATCGGCTGATCTCCATCTTAATCCAACTAAATAACTTAATATCTCTGTTAATCCTCCCAAACTCGAGATATAGTCTTTAATCCCAACAAATCCCTCTATATCTCTTTTAAACCCCAAAATCCTTTTTCGAATACTCCTAATCTGTTTATATCCCATCTTTAGTCTTCCTATATCATTTTTTATCTCTTTATATCATCACTTTTAATCACTTTATGTCAATACTGACCGATTGTCCACTGACGCATTTTCCACTGACGCATTGTCCACTGACGCATTGTCCGGACACGGGGGAGGGGGAGATATTAAATATTACAACAAAAATTTTATGAAAAAATTTATAAAAATAAATTTATAAAATTTAAAGGAAATTTCAAAATTAAAAACTCAGCATGAAGGGCAATCTGATAGAAAATCAATCATTTACGATTTTATAGAAAAGGTCCGAGGAGGATGGCTACATGAAGCTTGTGTTAATATTTTGGAGAATTTGGGTCCAAATAACGAAGTCACAATCTTTAAAACTAAAGCGATGAAAGAAAAGTATTCGGGGAAAGGATTGTTTTCGCCGGAAGCCGCCAAACAGAAAGCTGAGATTTTGAGTGTTGAATTAAATAGTTTATTTGATATTCGCTTTGAGAAATTTAATGTAGAGGATCAAATAGATTTGAATGATATTGAAATTATTTTTTAATAATGTGCCGGAAGGTAATTAATTTATTTAAATCCTACAGGACTCCAAGAATTAACCCTCAAAATATTTTTCATTAATTAAATGGCCAAAAAAATTTTCAATTAAATGGCAGAAAATTAAATTTATCTCATAATTTAGCGAAAATGGTCAGTCGTCAAAAATGTAAATGTACATGTTCTACAAAATATTTTGATATTTTACTCCAAAAATCATTACAAACAACATTTATTTACAGACATTTATTTTTTTTATTTATAAGAAAACACATTATTATTACTATTTCTTTTACTAAAAATTTTTTTATGTTTAAACATCTTGATAATTTTTTATTCAATTTTTTTAAATTTCGATAAAAATTTTAAATCCATTAAATTAAGAGTAATTAAAAAATATTATAAAAGTAAGAATTTAAATATTAATTTATTTTCTGCATTATAAAATACTAGTATAAATTTTAAAGGAAAAAATTTAATTTTTATTTTATTTTAATTTTATAATTTCAAAGAAAATATTTTACTTGTATATTAAAATAAGATTAGATAAAAATTAAATTATAGAGACATTTAAATATTCTTGAAACACTTATAATTAAATATTTGTTAAATTTTATTAGAATTGTGTATATAATTGAAGACATTAAAGATTGCCATTAATTAAAATTGTCCAAATTTATTTAAAAAATTGTTTGAATATTTATATAAAATAAAATATTTTATTAAATTTAATTATTAGATAAAAATTCAAATGGCTATTTTAAGCGTAAAAATTAGATTTAAAGGCAGAATTTTGGCTATATAATTTACACTTTGAGATTTAATTTAATTTATTCAATTAATTTAATTTAATTTTGTAATTTCTAAATATCTCTAAATTTTTATAGAATACACTGAAACCTGCCAATACGTCTCCTCGCAACGAGATGGAAGTATTCGTGGAATGTTAAGGTACTAGTATATATTTTTTAGTTAATTATATTAAGCTGCGAATTATTTCTGAAATCATTTAATTATGTAAATTTCAGCAAAATTCTTTTCCCCCACCCCATTAATATTTTATTCAATTTCGTTTATTTTAAATCTTGCGCCTGAAATTTTGATAAAATTAAAAACTAAAATTTGACTAAATGGAGCCCAATATTACTTCAAAACCTCCTGTCCCCATTTTCCCACCTGTAACTTATATAATATTTTCTGAGTATTTATTATCATTTATTTGTACAATTATTTCAATATTTAATATGACACGATTACTTTACACAGCAAAATTTAATAAATCGGCACTCAAAACTAAAGGGATTTCTGATAGTATGAAGCTTTACCTGACAGTGAATGTTTTTTATGGAGGTTAGTAAAAAATTTATAAATGAAAGGTCTCAAAATTAAATGTTATTAGTAGGGTTGTTGGTTCCTGGAATTTTTTCGTATATCCGAAACTGAACCGAAGAACCGAACCAAAAAATCCTCTGTTCTTCGGTTCTATTCGGTACGAACTAACAACCCTAGTTGTTAGTAACGATATACTGCCAAATTTTTTTTAATTTCAACAATTAAAAAAAATTATCTTAAAAAATTTGGGTGAATGAGGTTACATGGAACGGACTCTACACATAAATTGAAATAATTTAATAAAATCTACCTAAGTCCATTTATTTTTATAGCAACAGAATTGCCATATTTCGTTTACAAAGTTTTTTGGTGGCGTCCTCCATTTATTCGTGGAGACGAGCCATTATATGCTAATGTTCTTTATCATTTCATTTCGAGTACATTTAATGCCCTTCATTACGGAGTTTCAAGTATTTTGGTGTTTATTCTTTGTTTTGACCGTTGTTTGGCGCTAAAAATGGGAAATCAATTTACAAGCAAGAAACATAAAAAATTTATTATTGGAGGGATATTTGTTGTTGTCGCAGTTTATCTTTTATGTGGGGCAAGCTATGCTTTTGAATTCCCATTAAATTATGAAACTGGTAATTGAACTAAATAATAATCAGTGCTGGGTATTGGGAATTTGTCTGTATGATTAATAATAATACAGATGATGTAGCTTTTAATTAAAATTATAAAACTCTGAGTAATTATCTGAGATATTATTTCCTATAAAAATGTGTAATTATTTGAGGTGGGCTAATTATACATATTTGAACCTGTATTTTATAAAAGACATGAAAAGTCCTGATCCTTATCACTTTAATTACCAATCTCTTTATCTCAATAAGATGAATCGTTTAATATTAAATCACGTAAGATTCGGAAATCTTGAATCAAGTCATATTTGCTTCTTCTGGGCGTGTCCAATTTCTTGCTTATGCTGGTAAATTCTGGGACGCAATTATAAAATTTGCAATTTTTTAGAAGTATAGTTAGTATATCCTTTTGGATTCTTCAATAAATTAATCAAATAAAAATTTATTTAAAGACAAATATTGTGAAACCCAATCTTGTATGCAACCTCGATTAAAAAATTATCCAGTCCTTTTTGTCAAAACTTGCTTTGGTTTCGCTAATGTATTTTGTTGTATTTTATTTTTATATTTACTCGAAAAGGTTGGAGGGGAAGCTAAAAAGAAATTGGTAAAAATATTTTTAATTTTTAAATTAAAAATTTAAAAATAATTTAAGGACAATAGAATTATTAAAATTACTGTTATAATTGAAATATTTTTAAATGTTATTCCTGGTGAAGGCAATATTGTATATAAATTGGTAAATAATTAACTTAGATGTTAACCTCAAAATATTTTTTAAAAAATTATTATTTCAGATCACAGGAACAACACCCTCAGTATACACAGGAGAACTTGCTTTGCTAGGAGTATCATTGGAAACAGCAATCTGTGGGATATTTTATTGGAGAAAATTTAAAGATACTCAAACAACTACAGTTTCAGTAATTTCATCACTAAAGCGAGGATAGTTAAGCAAGTAAAAACTGTGAAAGGCGCCTAAAATAGACCCAAAAAGTCAAAAAAGGCACAAAAAAGGCATGTAAAAAAGGATTTCAGGCCTATAAAATTAAGAAAAAAGCAAGAAAATACCCATTTAGTCGTCATTTTTTGAATTATAAACTGTTTATTAAACTCTGCCATTTATTCGTCATTTCGAATCATTTTTTGAAAAAATGGTGTAAATTTTTTAAAAATGTCGATGATTGACAAAAGGGAAAACTCGCTCTTCCCACAAAACGTCCCACCGCCAAAACGTTTAATCTCAAAATGTCCAAAAGAGTAAAAATACTCAATTCGTCGAATTTTAGACCTCTAGCGATATAAGGAAGAATGGCAAAAAACTCTGATTTTTAATTCATTCCAAACATCGAAATCTTGATAACTAAAATCAACGGAAAATGGGTGTGATTTAATTCAAAAAATTATAATTTTTTATATTTAAAAATCTTGATAATTTTTTCATTGAATTTTTTTAATTTCGATAAAAATTTTAAATCCATTAAATTAACAGTAATATAAACAATATTCTAAAAGTAAGAATTTAAATATTAATATATGTAGGTATTTATTATGCCAGTAAAATTCTTTTAAGCAATTTTAATTTTATAAACTTTAAAGATAATTATATATATTAAATAAGAAAATTAAATTATAGAGACATTTAAATATTTTCGAAGCAGTCATAATTAAATAGCAATTTGTTAAATTTTATTAGAATTGTGTATATAATTAAAGACATTAAAGATTGCCATTATTTATAATTGTTTACATTTATTTAAAAAATTTTTTAATGCTTATTTAAAATAAAATATTTTATTAAATTTAATTATTAGATAAAAAAATCATATGACAATTTTAAGGGCAAAAAATTATTTTTAAAGGTACAATTAAGGCTTTATATTTTTACAATTTAAATTTTATAATTTACACTTTAAGAAATTTATCTTTATAATCATTTAAATGCGGAAATGTTTAACCTAGTAATTTTGGTTCTACTTGACTTTATGAGTCCAAGCAAAACTTTATGAGTCCAAATAAAATTTATAATTCCGAACATGTTTTATTACTAAAGTAAAATAGATGGGTAAATCCCATACATGGGTAAATCATAAACTATACTTTGTTGATCCATATGACAAACAAGTTCATACCCAAAGTATAGAGGGCACCTGGCGTTCCCTTAAGCAGTCGCTCCGCCATTTACATGGCACAAACCACGACATGCTCCCAAGCTATTTATACCAATACATGTTCCGCAGGTTTAACGGAAATCAAAAAATTTTTCAACATTTAATGGAAGAGATTAGAATCCAATTTCCTGTCACATGATATTGTATTATTTAACAATTGGACTATTTAATAAAATTTAATAAAGTTTTGTTTGGACTCATAAAGTTCGATTGGACTCATAAAGTTCGATTGAACTCATAAAGTCAAGTAGAACCGTAATTTTTAAATCTCTCTAAATTTTTATAGAATTCAATGAAACCTGCTTATACGTCTCCTCGCAACGGGAGTGAAGTATTCGCGAGCGTTTAAAGTACACTATATTTTTATTTAATTGTTATGTTGCGAATTATTTCAGAAATCTTTACTTAAATTTCATCAAAATTCTCTCCCCCACCTCATTACTATTTAATTCATTTTCGTTTATTTAAATCTTGCGTTATAAAATTTTATAAAATTAAAATTTGACTAAATGGAGTCCAATATTACTTCAAAACCCCCTGTACCTATCTTCCCACCAGTAACTTATATAATATTTTCTGAGTATTTATTATCATTTATTTGTACAATTATTTCAATATTTAATATGACACGATTACTTTACACAGCAAAATTCAATAAATCGGCACTCAAAACTAAAGGGATTTCTGATAGCATGAAGCTTTACTTGACAGTGAATGTTTTTTGTGGAGGTTAGTATTACTGTAGAATTTTTAAAAGGAAGGGTTCAAAATTAAATGTTGTTACCGAAAAAGTTCATCGTTGGCATATCATGTTGCCTAATGCTTTTTAACAAAAGTTAATATAAAGCCATTGAATTTCCTGACATCTAGTAGATGATAAGGCTTTCTAAGTCTCTCAATGCTGTTATTAAAATATCGTTATTTTTTTTTCGGATGGGTTCGCAGTTTAAAGTCTTTTCCAAATATACCGATACCGAGGCCGTTATCGGTATTGGGATTAGCGTCGGATACCGATGAATATCGGTATTTTTAACACCCCTAAGGATTGATTATGTTGCAACATTCTTCAATATTCCTCTAAATAATCGATATCACTAAAAATCACCCTTAATAGCTACAAATCCTCTTATATCCCCAGATATCCCCCTTTAATCCCTCCAAATCCTCCTTAATCACCTCAAGATCCATTTAATCACTCCAATTTCTCTTATTTCCCATCAATCCCACCTTATTCTCATTAATTCCTGAATAAATTGACGAAAATAAACCGAAAACGGCTTATATTTAGAGCATTTTTTCTTTGAAAAAATTTTCCCCTAAACCCCCGTACCCCGACCATATTTTGCTCCCCGAGCGTTCGGGGTTCAACCCTATTTATAATTTTAACAACTTAAAAAAGTTTTACTCAAAAAATACGGATGGATGAGGTGATTTGAAACGGACTTTACACAGAATCGACATAAACATTTATTTTTATAGCAACAACATTGCCATTTTTCATTTACAAAGTATTTTGGTGGCGTCCTCCATTTATTCGTGGAGACGAGCCATTATATTCTAATGTTCTTTATCATTTCATATCGAGTATATTTAATGCTCTTCATTATGGAGTTTCAAGTATTTTGGTGTTTATTCTTTGTTTGGAACGTTGTTTGGTGTTAAAAATGGGAAATCAATTGACTGGCAAGAAAAATGGAATATTTATTATTGGAGGGATATTTGTTGTTGTGGGAGTTTATCTTTTATGTGGGGCAAGCTATGCTTTTGAATTTCCATTAAATTATGAAACTGGTAATTGAATTTCTTGTGGCTATAACCCAAAAGTGAACTATAACAGCACAAAGACATAAATTGATTGAAAATTCCTGGTCCTTATCAATTTAAGTACCAATCTCTTTAGCTCTTTGAGAGGAATCGTTTTATGGTAAATTTTGAGAGATTAGGAAATCTCGAAGCCTACTTTCGCGTATCCCATTTCTTGCGTATGTTTTTAAATTCTAAGACGAAAGTATAATACAATTTGCTATTTTTTAGAAGTATAGTATATCCTTTTGGATTCTTCAATAAATTAATCAAATAAAAATTAAAATTTATTTAAAGACAAATATTGTGAAACCCAATCTTGTATGCAACCTCGATTAAAAAATTATCCAGTCCTTTTTGTCAAAACTTGCTTTGGTTTTGCTAATGTATTTTGTTGTATTTTATTTTTATATTTACTCGAAAAGGTTGGAGGGGAAGCTAAAAAGAAATTGGTAAAAATATTTTTAATTTTTAAATTAAAAATTTAAAAATAATTTAAGGACAATAGAATTATTAAAATTACTGTTATAATTGAAATATTTTTAAATGTTTTTCCTGGTGAAGGCAGCATTATATACAAATTGGTAAATAATCAACTTAAATGTTAACTTCAATATGCGCATACCAGGGGTGTGCCGAAAGTGATTTTAAATAGCGAAAGACGAAAGGCGAAAATGCGAAAGTCATTTTAAAAAGCGAACAGCGAAAGGCTAAAGACGTAAGTCCAAAAAAGGCAAAAATCGTCGAAAGGCGAAAGACGAAAGGCGAAATTTGATTTCCGCTATGAGTCTAGAGATATTTTGGTCAAGTAATTCAAAAGCCTTGCTAAGTGTTCCAAATCTACAGATAACTTTCTTAAATCAATTAATCGGGGATATCAGGGAATTTGTATGATTAAGAAGGATATCAGAAGAGTTCGACGAATATCACGGATCTAAAGGGAAGTAAGAGGATTTGTCAGTAACTATTTGACTTTGATTCACTATTTTCTGATCTCTAGACTCTTCATTTTTCAGCGCCGCAGGCAAAATTTTTTAACATATACGGTGTCTAATGCACGGACACGGTGTCTAATTCTCCTTTTCTTCGCCAAATTTTTCCTCTCCCAATTTTTCCTTCTCCCAACTTATCTTCACATGCCGTCATTAGGGGTGTATAATAATTTCGCCTTTCGACCGAAAAAGCGAACGGCGAAAGGCGAAAGACGAAAGTCAAAAAAAGGCGAAAATCGGCGAAAGGCGAAAGACGAAGGGCGAAACTCGCACACCCCTGGCGCATACATATTTTTCTGTAAAAATTTTCTGTAATATATATGTTTCTTAATCACTTTATACGTAATTGAATTCGTCCGGCAGAGTTGTAACTCTAGTATAAAGTATCAGAAATGTAAAATCCTAGAAAAGGATTTAAAAAAAGGGGAGGGAAAATACATTAAATTTAATAAATCAAAAAATTTAACTAAATTCTTTAACAAGCTTTATTTTCAATAATCAAAATTAACAATTTAACATATATGTATATATATTCTATTTTCAAAATGGGCCCAAACAAATTAAAGACTATGCAGGGAATCAAAAAAGGGAAAGTAATAAACACATTTCGAGGGTAAGGAAGCAGTTCAAAAACAGAGCTTTAACTTTAAACGGGGAAAAGGAAAGTCTGAGTGAGAAGTTAAAAAACCGAATAAAGCTGCGCACAAAAGCATTTTATAGTCGGACAAAGAGGGAGGAGTGTTTATTTGGAAAATAGTAGGGATCAAAATACACTACACAAAATATTGCTCACAAAATGGTTTTACTAAGCGGAGATAATTGAAACAGACAGAAGTTCACAGGCCAAAAGATTGTGCAATTCTGCACATAATATTATAAAAAGAATTTCAGTTTTAGTTAGAGAAGAGTTGGCCAAACAAATAATGTGTAAAGGTTATTGAAAAGAACAAAAGGGCGAAGAAAACGGTTAAAAATCTCTTTAAGCGGGGTTAGCAATGATGGGACAAACAACTTAAATTAACATTTTCTAGACTGTCATATAAAAAAGGTGGCGGGCAATTGGATATGTTTGAAAAAAATTTAAATTAAATAAAAATCAAATCTCCAGATTTGACAGAAATGCATTACTTAGAGACTTGACAAAAATAAAGCCTTTGTTAAAGTAATAGGCTTTCTAGATTTATAGTAATAGAATTTCTAGATATTTATTAGAGATCGGTCTGGATCTGGATCTAGTCTGGATTTTTCTTGGATCCAGAGTCCAGATCCAGGCATTTTTTGATCGTCCTGGATTTTTTCTGGATCTGGTTTTTCCTGGATCCAGAATCCAGTCCAGGTCAATAACCTAAATCCGGAGTCCAGATCCAGACGATTTTTATGTCTGGATTTCCTGGATTAAATTTTTCCAGAAAGTGATCCAGACCAAAAAAATTCTGGATTTTTTCTAAATCTAGATTTTTCCTGGATCAAATCAAGAATCCTGTCCAGGTTACTTACCTAAATCCAGATCAACAATCCAGATCCAGAATTTTTGATAATACCGATCTCTAATATTTATATCTAATTTTAATCTATTAAAAGAGAATTCCTGTTTTTTCCGAGTCAGCTTTTATTAATAATTTCGTAGCAATTTAATTATTTTAGCTACAAATTTAAATAATAATTGGTTTAGAATATACTCAGATTAGATATTTTTTAATTAAATGACAAGTTTAAAAATGTTATAAAAATATTAACATTTCAGATCATAGGAACACCGAACTCAATATACACAGGAGACATTGCTTTTTTTGGAGTATCATTGGAAACAGCAATTTGTGGAATATTTTATTGGAGAAAATTTAAAGATACTCAAACAACTACAGTATCAATAATTTCATCACAGAAGGAGCTTATTAAAGTTCAAAAATTAAATTCATTGGCAAAAATAACAAAATGAAAATTATTTTATATTTTCAAAATTATTAATTTTCAGTTATAAATTATAATTAGAGGACGGATTTTCATAAAAATCCGTCCTCTAAATATTTTAACTTAAAATATTTAGAGGACGAATTTTTATTGTAATAAAATTGCAAAATATGGCCATAAAATATTGAAATAAATTGGCGAAATATTGACAAAAACTGCTAAAAATTAGCGAAATATTGAAATAAATTAGTGTTTATTCACTAGAAAAAATCGAAAAAAGTTGAAATTTAACAAAAAATTATTAACTTTTTAAAGTTGGATTAGTTTATTTATATTATTTTCCGACAAAATATTTACACAACAATCCTTATCTTATATTTTGATTTACATTTTAATTAATTCTGACCTGTCCATTTACAATAACAATTTATGTTTACTTTAGAATCACTATATACTCTCCCCCTCAATTTGTCATTTTTATATTATATTGAACTATCAACTTGTATTAACTTAATTTGAATTCAATCTAACCTAATTATAATGTTTAAACTATCTGAATAAATATTTTACTTCTGAACTGAATAATACTTTTATCCAAGGCTTGAACCGATATAGTAACTGAAACCAGTTCATATTCTCAATTGGTTCTAGTGTACTTAGATTTCCAAGGTTAGGATTAGGGTTGAAACGGGATTGTTCTGTCTGTCGATCCAGTCTAAATGGGACTGAGGGCTACCTGAAAAGGGTCTGTTCGGGTCTGGCCAAGTCCACTTCTGAAACTGGAACCGAACTGCGCCTGAACCGGGACTGAAACTGGGGATATCTGAACCGGGAACTGAGACTGAGCTCAATATATTGCACTGATCTTAGAATAGTTAAAATCTGTGCAATATATTGAGCGTCTAATATCATGAAAACTTTTTTCTCTTTGAGTGATCGTTTTTTTACTCTAGCAACCTAATAGTGAAAATATAAGAGAGATATCAAGATAATAGTACTTTAAAAAAAAGTTTTGAACTAGAAAATGAGAATATTTCAAAGTTTGAACAACTAGAATGTGCTAGGTAATAGAGATGTCCAAATATTGGTCTGAGTCTTGATTCAAGACCTTTCTTGGGGTTTCATTTCGGTTTTGGTCTTAGTCTTGGGGTGTAGTCTTGGTCTCGAGCCTTGGAAAATTTTCGGTCTTGGCAATCTCTACTAGGCAATACATATCTATATTAATTTGTTCCTTTTTAACCGAAAAAAAGTAAAATAAGAATCAACTATATTTTTTAATCCAACAAAGAATAACTATAGTTTATTCAACTGTTACACAATAAAAATTTGTTGTATTTATTGAGATAACTACATTAGTCGGATATAATAATGTTTGTACATCCATATAATAAAAAAATAACATTTTATTTCTTCTCTAACATTAATTTTTGAGTATTTTATTTACCTATACATATATTATGATTAATCAAACTCTGGTTTTGGCTTAAGAAAATCAGAGATTGAAATGAGCTAATTATTGTAGAAATAGTTTGAAGGTTATCTTGCTAGACTGATTAGAAACTTTAACAATTCCTCTCATTTTTTTATTTCACTATTTAGGCAATCATTAAAATGGATGTTTGATCAAATGATTGATCAAATTTTGATCAAAAATTGATCACGCACAAAGTCTTTCAGATTTAAATAAAAAGGGAGGTGTATTATTTAATAATTTTGTTAATTTAATGAATACAAATATTGGAGCAAAATCGAGACTTTTGAGGTGGAGGTGAATAATTTTTCGGGAATTCTTTTAATCCTAAAATTCTCTCGATAGATTTATCGGCCCTATATGAAATTAGGTTGAGAATCGTTTTTTTCATTACTTTTTTCTTTACTTTTTTCCTACCTTGACATGACATAATGGTCAGCATTTTCTTGCTTGTTCAATTCCATTAAATTTGCCTGTGGCATAATCAAATGAGTGATGATAGAGGAAAGGATTAATTTTTAAATATTTTTTCCTCTTCGTCCGTGTTTTGTCCGTCCTTCGTCCGTCTTTTTTGTCTGTCCATCTTCGTCCGTGAATTGTCTGTCGGTCTTCGTCCGTGTTTTGTCTGTCCGTGTCCGTCCGTTATCTGTCGGTCTTCGTCCGTGTTTTGTCTGTCCGTGTCCGTCCTTGTTTTGTCTGTTAGTGTGTGTGGTGTGTGTGTGTGTGTTTTTTTGTCCTCTGCTATATTTGGAATTATATAGCTTGACTCGGGTTCTACTATTCTGGGGACTTCTATTAGACTGATTCATTTTATTCTCCATATAAATATGGGTACAATAATAAAGGAGAGATTGGCTAGGCCAAATCTTCTCATAATGAGTAAAAGGCGGGGATATTTATAGAGACAATTTAAGGGTCAAAATATAAACAAAAAGTGAATAACAAAGATAAGATAAGAGTCAAGAATTGGTTGGGAATGTCGGGAGACCTTTATATTTAGAAATAGGTCACTTTATATTTGCATGTGAAAATGCAAATTGTTTATTTGATTAAGCGCATGCAGCATTCCTTCCCTCTTCGAGAAGAACGTCCACGTTCTAATATTTAGGGAGATTTGCTTAGGCTGTTTTTTTAACTGGCTGCTTTTTTTTTAAACTAAATTTTTTCCGATTGAACGGGTGGCACTTAAATTTTTAAATATTTTATATATGATTTCTTTCATTCTCGTCCTTTATTTCTAATGACGGTATTTTCAATAATTACGTTTTATATTTTAATGCCATCGCTTAACAATCTCCATTTGGGTTTAAAAATCTTTTTTCTTGTCAGTAAAGATTTTCTGCTTTTGGTTATTTAACTCCATATTCTCCGACTTTAATAAATTTTAGAGAGAATTACTGAATGGGGCAGATTACATAATTTTGAAAGGGTTAAAAATAAAGAAAAATTACATACAAGGGAATTAGGAAAAAAATTGTTTTACAAAAAAAACTTTAATTGGGTTGACAAGAACTTATGGAGTTTTCGTTCACAGCCTAGTTGAGCCTGGAGCATCATTTCTTTCCAGTGTTGTCCATTTGTATTCAGATGAGAGTGCCTGTGTCATTTTGCATCCAGAGTTGATCAGTCATTTCATTTTTTTGTTGTCCCTTATCATTAATTGTTGAGGCATAGTTGCATTATTGTTGTTCTTCTCTGACGTCCGAATTGAGTTTCTCCGTTATAAAAACGGGCGAACGATTAAATTATTAATAATCGTTCTCTAATTAAAAATTTTCTTATCCTGCACTTTTTTTGAAAATTCTTAAAATACTTTTTTCCTTCCTTTCAATAAAAAAATCGTCTTGTTTTTGCTTGTCTTCCACAGCTATCACTGCTTAAAGATTAAGTTTAGATCCATTCTCGGTTTTATTTGCTGCGCACCCCGCGTCTTATGCATTATAGCCAGGCACCTAGCCCGCACCAAGCTTCGGCTATTTAATTATTTACCACAGAAAGTTCTTTTCCGCTTCTATTTTCAGTGTTAACTTTTCAGATCATTACATATTCAAGACGTTTTTTTTAAATCCTACAATTTCAAAATTTCCATTTTCTAGAATTTTCCAATTTTTCTCACATCAGACTATGCCATTATTTTATTTGTGGATGCTTGATTAATTTTAATTTTCTTAGCCATATCGGTTTATAACCGGCTTTTTAATTCATTTTTTCATCGGGTTAATGCCCGGTATTTTTAATTTTTAGTCCTATCAGAATAGCCCGGGACAGGTGGCACCAATTGCTATATTTGGAATTATATAGCTTGACTCGGGTTCTACTATTCTGGGGACTTCTATTAGACTGATTCATTTTATTCTCCATATAAATATGGGTACAATAATAAAGGAGAGATTGGCTAGGCCAAATCTTCTCATAATGAGTAAAAGGCGGGGATATTTATAGAGACAATTTAAGGGTCAAAATATAAACAAAAAGTGAATAACAAAGATAAGATAAGAGTCAAGAATTGGTTGGGAATGTCGGGAGACCTTTATATTTAGAAATAGGTCACTTTATATTTGCATGTGAAAATGCAAATTGTTTATTTGATTAAGCGCATGCAGCACCTCTCATTTGATTATGCCACAGGCAAATTTAATGGAGTTGAACAAGGAAGAAAATGCTGACCATTATGTCATGTCAAGGTAGGAAAAAAGTAAAGAAAAAAGTAATGAAAAAAACGATTCTCAACCTAATTTCATATAGAGAAATATTTCTTTTATTTTGTGATTATTTAATTGATAAAGAGAAGGAATATGCAGAGTTTTATTTTTAATTAAAATTGAGGATCATAACTGATATGGTTACGATGATTTTATTTAAGCTCTAAGAGGTCCTTTTCCGATATCTTCTACTAACTAAGGGCAGAAATAATTTGGAAGATTTAATTAATATTTTTAGGTTTTTGATGTTCATCATCTAAATATTCTCTACTTGCTTCGGCAAAATGAAATGCTGGAAAATGATGATAATCACAAAATTAAGGATTTATTTGATAAGATTAATCCAAAACTAATAATTATACAAGAACCTTTAATTAATTTTGAAGATCAAATAAAACAATTGGCAAAAGGGCACTATAAAATTATTGAAATGTCGAACACGAATTAAGATTCAATTACAAATGAAAAATCATATTTAAAATGAGGAGTAACTAATCTGGAGTATCCAAAATTCGTATTCCGGCATTATTAGATATTTTTAACATTATTACAATTTAATTTATCAAGATTTTTTTATATTTATTGGCTTTTTTTCAATTTTATTTGACCACTAATTTTGTATTAAAATTATTTTTAAGAAAATACAAAAATTAAAACTAAATCAGAAAAAATCTGATAAACAGATAGAAGAAGGCTTATCTCAAAGCAGAACAAAAAATCAAGCAGTTTATTTCAATAATACTGTTAAATGCCACAAAACTAAATGTCAGGATCCTAAACAAAAAACGTATGTTTGTTAAACATTTAAATAAATTTAAGATTATTAGTGATTTCCTGTTTAAATAAATATTTCAAAATTTTTTCTCTCTCGCTTGTTTCCTTAAAGCTATTTTATTTTTTTACTTATTAATTTTTGCCTGTTAATCGTCGATTCCCCCACTCGATTCTCGATTGCCTTTCAAAACGACGATTGCTGATTGAATATTATCTCCATTGATTTGTTAATTTATTTATTAATTTAATTAGCTATTATTAATTAATTTACTAAATTATATAAATTATTATTTAAATTATTTATTAGGATAATAAAAAAAAATTTTAACGGTTTTGTCCAAACCTATTATTTATTATTAATTTCTATTTTGCAAATTTCTATTCAGATAGAACATTTTTAGACAAAATATACATGTTTCTTATATGGCGATTGCAATCCCACCTAAAAATCTAAAAAAATCAAAAATAAATTCTATATGAACGAAAGACCTGAAAATCGAACAGAGTTCAGTCGTTATTACCAGTCGATTTCTAGCTATGAATAATCCGCGCTGCTATTTCTAGCTATGAATAATTTTTACACTATAATTACCCTGCCCCTCCGACACATTAATCCTATTATTTTTCTTTGATTACTAATTCTCAACATTTTTAACCAGTTCAGAATGCTTATAAATTTCATTACATTATACTTTTTATTATTTTTTAATATTCCATTAACAAATCTAACAATTGAAGAATGTTGTAAGTATCTGCCAATTTAATTCTTTTTCCAGTAGCGAATAAAAAATTTATATTTTTCCCAATCCAATAATATTGGTTATATTTAATTTATGAAGATATGGGTACGAATCCTCATAGATAGGGTTGTCGGTTCCTGTTAATTCTTTGGAGATCCGAAACCGAACTGAAGAACCGAACCGAAAAATCCTCGGTTTTTCGGTTTGGTTCTGTTCTGTACAGAACCGACAACATAGTAGGGTTAAATTCCGACACTTGGGGTTGAAAAGTTCGGGGATGTGGTCTAGGATAAAATCTGTATCTAGGTTCGGGGTTAAAAAAATATTTAAACATTTGGCCAAACTCGAGTTAAAAGATAAAATTTTTATTATTATTTTCAGCGTTAGACAATGATTATGTTAAATTATTTTTTGATTATGAAATGAAAGATTCCGAATGGAATAATCTTTACTGGAAGATAACTAACGATCTTATTGAAGAAAAATTATTTTCTTTTGATGAAACACTATATGGAGATTTTGATTTTGAGGAAAACGAAGAAGAAAGAGATAAATTAATTGAAGAAGAAGGAGAATATTTTCGAATTCATGATTGTGTTACAAAGAGAATAGAATATACAATTGCGGAATTATTATCCTATAATAAGGTAAAAAATCTAAAGGAAATTCTTTGTTAGTTTTGGGAAATTAAATTCGAAGAATATTCCAAATAAGTGACAACCTATTTTAGGTTGCAAGACGCCTGACTAGAGTTGGGCAGGATCGGAATCATTATTCCCAATTCCGAACCCGTTTTTGGCCAGTCCTGGTCCCGCAGTCGGGATCGGGATCATTATTCCAAAATCCCAATTTTATGTCTGGATCCCGATCCCGGCCAACCCTACGCCCGACAAGTTAAATCTAGTCAAAAATGAGAGTTTTAATAAAACAAAAGAGTTGTTCTTTTCCTACCGTGACTATATCAGAAAGGGATAGTTTGCACCCTAAAAATCCGGTGTTAAATATAATATGTATAATCTTTTGAAGGTGTTCAATGAAATGTCTGCTTTAGAAGATTTACAAGAAAATGATAATTCTTACCTATCTATGGATGACTGTATGTTAATAACAAAATTGCATTTAAATGCAATTAAGCAGCTTATAGTGGATGAATTCAATAATGAATCGGTAAAGTGGACCGTTAATTAAGATTATAAGTATTCTCGATCCATTGGGATTACTCTTTCAAGAGAACTCCCGCATTCCATAAATAAAGATCTAGAGGACATTAATGGAATTTTGATGATTATTTAGAGTTTAAATATTTTTGGTTGTATCTCCAAATACCTATACAAAACTAAAAAAAGTTAAGACAAACGTAAAAGTTCATAAGTCTAATTTCACGAATTTCGGCAAAATAAACAATTTAAATTTACAGAAAGATAACCAATCTGAAAGTAGCAGCTCGAGCACTTCCACAAATATTCCAACAAAATCAAAATTAACAATTAATCTTGAAAATATGAATAAAAACAAAATATTTGCTTTAACAAAATCGAGGACCTTATTATATTATCCTATAATATAATAAAAATTATATATTATATATATAAAATTATATTATCCATTATTAGACCTTCCTATTTATCCAAATGAATATTCTGATTTAATTCCTTTAGTGAATATTGGTATGTAATTTGCTAATAGTAATTTATATTCCAACCAATGGAGATGGGGTAATTATTTGAGGGAGGATAATTAATAGAGTATATAGGGTATATTTAAAATAATTATTTAGTTTATCAATATAATTTTTAGTTTACTAATTAAAATCAAAAACGAGAATAAACAAATTTATGAAGAATTTGTAAAATTTTTACAAAAAACTATTGGAGCAAAAACACGTCTACGCCAACTTTTACTTGGAATTGAAGTTGGAGCAATTAATAAAAAATACCCATTATTAGACCTTCCTATTTATCCAAATGAATATTCTGATTTAATTCCTTTAGTGAATATTGGTATGTAATTTGCTAATAGTAATTTATATTCCAATGATAGAAACATGCTTATATCCACTTAAGTGTTCCTAAAGTTTAAATTTTAGTCTTAAACTAAATATATAGGTAAATTAGGATTCAATTTTGGATTTTAGGAAGGCTTGAGAAAATATAGGGTCGAGATTTTTTTTGTAATTTTCTCTCAGGTCGAGTTTAAAGTCAAAAGATTATGTCTCGGGGAGGATGGTGGTGTTAAGGCCGAAAAAAGCCGGTTTTCTATCAGTTGTTATAGTTTATTCGGTTCCATGACGACTTTTGCGCCGCCACTACATATCATTAAAAATATATGATAACTACAGCCAGACCTCAACATAGTAGGGTTGAGGATAGTTGGAAATCTTCGGGTATCCGGTTCAACAACCCTACACCATAGTGGGGTTATCGGATCTTTTTCTGTACCACTTGGGCAGAAAATCATGCCGGAATACGGTTGCAGATCCAAATATCGGCGCAAAAGCCGTGATACCTTTTATTCAACGTGAAGTTTACGAATAGATCTATTTTTAGTTTTATTTAATTTGCTAGAGTAGGTTAAATATTTATTAATATTTTTAAGATTTAAGTCAAACAGAAATATTAGACAGATTAGCTGAATATTATATAGAAGGGTTAACAAATTTAGAAGAAGCTTCTAATTTAAAAATATTCTATAGTGCTTCTATACTTGCACAAACATATTTTTTTGATGAACCAAAGGAAAAATTAAATAAAACAAAAAAGAATAAAAAAAATAAGAAAAAGTGTTCAAAAAATCAAAAGTTTAACGAAAATAGTTGGATTAGTTATAAAAAAGAAATGTTTTTAAGAGTAGATTCCATAATTGATGAGGATTTGGAATATTGTATTTCTGTAGGGATTGGAGAATTAAATTTTCTATATTATCTAATAAATATTAAAAAAATGGTGGCTAAAGAAGAATTTAATCTGGTTATTTTTTAATTTAAATGTTAAAATTTATTCTTTAAATTATGAAAAAATAGATCACTTTAAATGCACTAATTCTGTTATGAGCCTATAAGTGTTGTGATCAGATGTCATTTTTCGGAAAGTTTCCGTCATATGTTCCGGAAACCGATTCGGACAAATGTTAAGTCATTCGAAAGAGCTCAAGTACCTGGTACGAGTACTAGGCCAAAAAAAAGGTGGTACGAAGTGCGAGTACGAGTAAAATCGAAATTTCGAAGCACTGGTCTCAAATATAAACATGTCCTTTATAAGCTTAATTCCTGCCTAAGTATAATTCAACTTACTTTACTTACTGCAAAATATTAAGATATAAATTAACTACTTACTGTCAACTTCATAAAATTCTTGAACTGTCACATTAGGACTGAGTAAATCAAGTTTAGAAAGCATTCCAGGTTTGGTGCATTTTTGCAATATTTGTGAAGAAAGGTCTTTTAAAAAATTAAAATGTAGACTTGACACCAATTCTTGTACTTCCATTAATGCTTTTTTATGAATTATTCTTCTTCTACAAAATGTGCCATTCCAGATATTAATTAGTAAAGCCGCATGGTTTGGATTGTTAACGGCTATCTTAAATTGTTTGGTAAAGCTCTCTCAATTTTATTAATGTAAATTTTATCAAACCAAAAAATGTTAATACTTAAAATACTTTGAATTTCAATTAAAAAATTTATCTATTTAATCATCTGTGTGAAATTTAGATGGAAAATATAGCTAGCCTTTAACACAAGATTTTCAATTACTTTTTATTTCACTATTTTTCATTAGTTTTGCCGAGACAAAGTTCTTGATTTTTCAGGCTCCCTTAAACCCTTACTTGTCCTAGAAGGATACGAATTTCGTGGAGCATGGCAGTCTAAAACGAGTCCATTCTAACAATTTGACCAAGGTATAGTTCGGGTTTGGAAAAAGTCTGGTCAGGTCCAGTGATGGGAAAGTTCCAAAATTTCTCTGGAACTAGTTCCAGTTCCAGAACTAAGTTTTTAATTTTAGTAGTTCCAGTTCCAGTTCCGGAACCAGGTTTTTAATTTTTTAGTTCCAGTTCCAGTTCCGGAACTCCATTTTTAAAATTCCTTAGTTCCAGTTCTAGAACTAGTTCCAAGCTAGTTCTAGTTCCAAATTTTTAATTTTTTTTGAATATGAAAAAAACTCATCAAATACACTGTCAATTGATCCTTCAGCTTAGATATGCCTTTAAGCTGGAGATAAGTCAAAAATGTCTTAGTTTATTATCTCCCTTGTATATATCCCATTGTGTCCATATATATCCCATTGTGTATATATCCCAGAACTAGTTCCAAAGCTAGTTCCAGACATTTACTAGTTCCGTAGTTCCAGTTCTAAACTAGTTCCAGATAATCGTTAGTTCCGTAGTTCTAGTTCTGGAACTGGAACTTTGCCCATCACTGGTCAGGTCTTGACCTAGGTAAAATTTTCCTCGATCGGGTTTCGGGTCGAAAATGTTGGGGTTCGGATAACCGCCCATCCTGATGGACATAAGACACATAACAGACATTGTCGTGGTCTGACTTTCTAGCTTCGTTATCTTGTGCCAGACAACTGTTGTAAGTGTAAAAACAGTTCAGGTCCGCAATTCAAAAAATTATGTATTTATTTATGTAGCTGACAAATTTAGCTTTATTTAAAAATAAATACTCACTTTCATACATTTTTCTAGTATTTTAATAAATTCAACCATAAAACACAATTTCTCATCCGAATAAAAAGCCCCTTTAAATTTGTGATATGCCTTATTTATTGCCCAATCCAAACGTTCTTTAAAAATGTTATATAAATAATTATTTTCCTCGGAGATTTTGTCAATTAATGAATATTGATATGTTATTTTGCCTAATAAAAATCTTGTATTTAATGATTTAATAGCTTCGATAGAGATTGAAGAGTTTATCGGATGTTGGACATATTGTTCATAATACGAAATAGTAACATTCTTTTCCATAAAATCTAATAGAAAAAATGTAATTGTAGAAATAAATTGTGTGTGTCTAATAATTGGCGGATTCAGATATCCGGATCTAAAAAAAGAACATCCGGAAATTTTCGGTAAGATATCGGATACGACAATTACCAACCTTGGTGCTTAATAAATTGATTGTGGTTTCTTGGGGGTTTTCGGCTTGGTCTTGGGGTCTAGTCATGGTCTCAACTTTTTTGAGCTTTTGAAATATACACACCCTAAAGATGGAATTTTTCGAAATTTTTTTAACTCCCAAAATTCGAATGATATATGTATGATAAACTATATTTCAATCAAAAAACTCATAATGCTCAGGGAAACGCTAAAAAACGGGGCAACCCCAAAGTATTACCAGAAGACCATTTATAATAGTATAGTTTATGTGGGGGCTCGAGCGTTGGGTCCTCCGGTTCCCGCAAGCGGGAACCGGGGACGCGCTCGAGCGGCTTTTCTCCTAGATTAAAACTCTACTTTTTCTCTTTAACAAAAATTTATTCTTTTGGGGAGTTTTGGATAAAATTATACGAATGAAGAGGGAATAATCGAGAGTGTGAAAAAAAGGTGTGTTTTGTGACAGCTGTTCTTTTTTGCTATCACATTCCCCTCCTCCCTCCAAGTTCATCCTTGAACTTTTAAAGTTTAAAGATGTTTTGTTAGCTTTAAGGTGAACTTGGAAGAGGAGGGCCCTACAAACATTAAATTTGGCTTAAAATTTATTTTATTTTTAATCAATTTTTTTTCCTTTTTTTTTTCATCTTTTATTAAATTTTCCTTTCTTTTGTATTTTTGTATGGGCCAGGTGGCAGAGAGATTTGAACGGCCAAAAGGAAGACACAAGTTATTTTAAATTGAAAACATTCAGTAAATCAATCGAAGAATTTCCTTTTAATTTTTAAACATTATTAAATATTTCATCAATTTGAAAAATATTTAATTTATTTAAAATTAATTTTATTATTAAACATCAATGTTCACTTTATTATTATTTTTTATTTTTGTGTGTTCTTCCAGTTGTCATTCCTTATGTGGGTAAATTTAATAAACATAATTAAAATAATGGTTGTATTAATTAAAATAATTGTGATAGTAATTGTTGTTGAATATTGTAATTAATATGACAAAGAAATATTTATTAATAATTTGATGAAAATATCTGATGTAATTATGAATATGTGATTATTATATTTTTTTTGAAGTTTTTAATTTTTAGTATTTTTTTTGTTGTTTTATTTTTATTTTATTGGTTGTTGTTGTTGTTGTCTTTCCTTTATTTCGCGGTTGGTTTTAAGGTTAAAAACTCCTGTACCTCCTCAAGGTTTTCCAAAATTCGGTTAAAAACCAAAGTATTAAAAACAGTATTCACTCCAATCTCCTTTGTAGTTATTTCCCCCTTCTTATTTTCTTTTGCTTTAATTCTTTCCGTTTTGTCCTTTTTGTCCTTTTCATCTATATATCCCATAACCGGACGTCTAACTGGTGACATAGAATATTCTCGCGTTTTAAAACCTCTAGCTACGAATTCCTCATCAAAATCCTTTCGTCGAGATTTCATTTTCTCTTGAAATTTACCCAATTTTAACAATTTTTCTTCTTCTTCCTTCCTCTTTATTATCTTCTCCTTATCTTCAGGTAACTCTTCAGGAACTACATCGTCTATTTTATCAACCACTGCTCTCTGCACCACTCGGCTAGCAAATTTTACAAAATCAGCAACACCAGTCTTCTTCTCTTTTGGCTTAATATCCACTTCATTTTTAATTTTGGCTTCTCTAGGCTTCTTCCCATCATCCAATTTCTTCTTTTTTATTTCCGCTTCAGATCTCATTTTTACTTCCTTTGCGGGTTTTTCCTTTGATTCTCTTCGGTTTGCTTCAGTTTCAGCCTCTTTTCTTGTTTGCTTCTTTTCGCTTTTTCTCCCCTTCTTCTTCTCTTTCCGCTCCTTTTCCAACGCTTTTCTTTCTTTGTCTAGCTTATCTTGTATCTTAGCATGGAACTGATCGCCTTTTTTCAGAATTTCTTTCCATATATCATTGTGCTTTGTCAACATGTCATCTTCGTATTTGCTTCTAATTCTCTTCAAACGGTATGCCATTTCCCAGTCAACCGAGTTAGCACTTTCCTGTTCTTAGTATATTTAGATGATGTAATACTAGGAAGCGAAACGGAAAACCAACATTTAAATGATTTAAATGCATTTTTGAATGTTTTGTGTGAGGTTGGAATGAAGCTCCGAGCAGAAAAATGCAGATGGGGTTGTTCTGAAATTCGATATTTAGGATTCTTGATATCCGAAAAAGGAATTAGACTGGATGACTCCGATTTAAAACCAATATTAAAAATTAAAAGACCGGAAAATTTAGCTGAATTACGATCACTTATTGGAGTTATGGCACCAATATATGACCTTACAAAAAAGGAATCTACTAGGGATTGGAATGAAAAACATGATAAAATTTTGGAGGAAATGAAAAATAGATTAACATCAGCACCGATTTTAGCCACACCTAAATTTGGAAGACCTTTCATATTAGAAACCGATGCAAGTGGAATTGCCATTGGAGCATGTCTTTTACAAGAAAATAATAAAAAGGAAGTTCATCCAATTGCTTTCTATTCCAGAACACTAAATAAACATGAGAAGAATTATAGTGTAGTGGAATTGGAAGCCTTGGCTTTGGTATCTGCACTAAAACAATTTCGGGTATATTTAGAAGGAGCGGGGACTTCAACAGTAATTACCGACAACTCTGCTTTAACCTCACTATTTCGAAGAAAGGATCTTCAAGGACGTTTAGCTCGCTATCAGATTGTATTACAAGCGTTTGATGTAAATATTATTTATCGCCCAGGGAAATTTAATAAGGTCGGAGATCATCTTTCAAGATACCCGCCTGAGGCAGATATAGAAATTAAATCAATAGAAATTGAGAAGAAAATTTCGATTGATGAGTTAAGTAAAGCACAAAAATGCGATCAGGATATTTTATTAAAACGCCAAGAAAAGGAAGAAGATATTAAGGAAATAAATGGAGTTATTTGGGAAAAGATAAAAGATGATTGGAAGATTTTAATACCCCAGGCAATAAAAAATAAAATAATTAAAGAATTTCATGAGGATCCACTGCAAGGAGCTCATCTGGGAATTAATCGTACATTAGAGAAAATTAAAAGATCGATGCATTGGAAAGGATTAGCAAAGGATGTCGCCGACAGAATACGAATTTGTGAGGTCTGCCAAAAGAGGAAAGTCGTGGGTGTACACATGAGTAGAGAGGAGATTTGTCCAATAGAACCAGCTTCAAGACCCTTCGATAGAGTACATTTGGACCTGTTGGGTCCAATTCAGAAATCATTTCGAGGGCATCAATATATTTTTGTGGCGGTGGACTCATTCAGTAAATGGGCGATTGCTGTGCCCATTAGGAATCAAACCGCGACCACAATATCCGAAATTTTTCTAAAAGAAATTATTTGTCGTTTTGGAATACCTTCATTAGTAATCACGGATCAAGGAACTCAATTTATGTCATCCACGTTTACAGACTTAGCGCAAGCAATGAATTTTTGTCACAAACCTACAACCGCTTACCATCAATCGGCTAATGGAATGGTTGAACGTTTTAATAGAACATTAGCAGATATGATAGCTACCTGCACTGAACAGGGTAAACATTGGGTGGACGTATTGCCTCAAATTATTTTCGCATATAATACCTCGTATAATCAACAAATAAATAATTCTCCATTTTATGTTACTCATGGATTCGTTCCCAAGCTACCCACAGAAGCTACTCTTGGGATTGAGAAAGAAAAATTTAATGATATGAACTTATATGTGAAAAACCTTGTAGAAAATTTGGAGTTAGTAAGATCAGATGTCAAATGCCGGTTACAGGGGAATATGGATATTATGAGAAAGCAACAAATTAAGATCAATAAGAAAAATTGGGAGAAGGGAGAGAAGGTCTTAGTGAAGAAAATGGAAAATATTAAGAAGTTTGGAGATAAATATGAGGGCCCTTTTACAATTGTTGATCTCCAACACCCAAATTTATTAATTTCTGACTCGGGGTTGGCAGATGAGGCATGGTTGGTTCATATGGATAGATGCAAACCATTTTATTCTGAAGAAATTTTAAATAAAAAAGATAGGAGATTGGCTGGTGATACTAATTTGGAGCAGTCAGATAGTGATGGAGAGGATCGAATACAAATTAATTCTGTCACTAACAGTTTGGGATTAACGGCACCTAACAAAACTAATGCTATTACTCATAACTCAAGCTTTGAGGAGAATACTAAAAAATTTACTAACACACATGCTACAACGGAAACTAATTTGAATATAAATTTTCAGATCAAAAAAGATTTAATTAAATCTAAAAATATTATTATTTCAAAAATGCCTAATTCTAATTCAACTTCATCATCAATAATTATTGAACAACAGAATAAACTACCATGGCACTTTGAGGATGTGTCTTCACCTGAACTTTCTGAGGATGAGGAAAGAATTATGCCATATTCAAAAGAAGATAAAGGAAAAGAAAAAGACAAAAAGATTGCCAAAAAAATTGAGGACAATAAAAGTAGAAGTGCTGGAGTGAAGAGGAAGAAGGAGGAACAGGAAAGTGCTAACTCGGTTGACTGGGAAATGGCATACCGTTTGAAGAGAATTAGAAGCAAATACGAAGATGACATGTTGACAAAGCACAATGATATATGGAAAGAAATTCTGAAAAAAGGCGATCAGTTCCATGCTAAGATACAAGATAAGCTAGACAAAGAAAGAAAAGCGTTGGAAAAGGAGCGGAAAGAGAAGAAGAAGGGGAGAAAAAGCGAAAAGAAGCAAACAAGAAAAGAGGCTGAAACTGAAGCAAACCGAAGAGAATCAAAGGAAAAACCCGCAAAGGAAGTAAAAATGAGATCTGAAGCGGAAATAAAAAAGAAGAAATTGGATGATGGGAAGAAGCCTAGAGAAGCCAAAATTAAAAATGAAGTGGATATTAAGCCAAAAGAGAAGAAGACTGGTGTTGCTGATTTTGTAAAATTTGCTAGCCGAGTGGTGCAGAGAGCAGTGGTTGATAAAATAGACGATGTAGTTCCTGAAGAGTTACCTGAAGATAAGGAGAAGATAATAAAGAGGAAGGAAGAAGAAGAAAAATTGTTAAAATTGGGTAAATTTCAAGAGAAAATGAAATCTCGACGAAAGGATTTTGATGAGGAATTCGTAGCTAGAGGTTTTAAAACGCGAGAATATTCTATGTCACCAGTTAGACGTCCGGTTATGGGATATATAGATGAAAAGGACAAAAAGGACAAAACGGAAAGAATTAAAGCAAAAGAAAATAAGAAGGGGGAAATAACTACAAAGGAGATTGGAGTGAATACTGTTTTTAATACTTTGGTTTTTAACCGAATTTTGGAAAACCTTGAGGAGGTACAGGAGTTTTTAACCTTAAAACCAACCGCGAAATAAAGGAAAGACAACAACAACAACAACCAATAAAATAAAAATAAAACAACAAAAAAAATACTAAAAATTAAAAACTTCAAAAAAAATATAATAATCACATATTCATAATTACATCAGATATTTTCATCAAATTATTAATAAATATTTCTTTGTCATATTAATTACAATATTCAACAACAATTACTATCACAATTATTTTAATTAATACAACCATTATTTTAATTATGTTTATTAAATTTACCCACATAAGGAATGACAACTGGAAGAACACACAAAAATAAAAAATAATAATAAAGTGAACATTGATGTTTAATAATAAAATTAATTTTAAATAAATTAAATATTTTTCAAATTGATGAAATATTTAATAATGTTTAAAAATTAAAAGGAAATTCTTCGATTGATTTACTGAATGTTTTCAATTTAAAATAACTTGTGTCTTCCTTTTGGCCGTTCAAATCTCTCTGCCACCTGGCCCATACAAAAATACAAAAGAAAGGAAAATTTAATAAAAGATGAAAAAAAAAAAGGAAAAAAAATTGATTAAAAATAAAATAAATTTTAAGCCAAATTTAATGTTTGTAGGGCCCTCCTCTTCCAAGTTCACCTTAAAGCTAACAAAACATCTTTAAACTTTAAAAGTTCAAGGATGAACTTGGAGGGAGGAGGGGAATGTGATAGCAAAAAAGAACAGCTGTCACAAAACACACCTTTTTTTCACACTCTCGATTATTCCCTCTTCATTCGTATAATTTTATCCAAAACTCCCCAAAAGAATAAATTTTTGTTAAAGAGAAAAAGTAGAGTTTTAATCTAGGAGAAAAGCCGCTCGAGCGCGTCCCCGGTTCCCGCTTGCGGGAACCGGAGGACCCAACGCTCGAGCCCCCACATAAACTATACTATTATAAATGGTCTTCTGGTAATACTTTGGGGTTGCCCCGTTTTTTAGCGTTTCCCTGAGCATTATGAGTTTTTTGATTGAAATATAGTTTATCATACATATATCATTCGAATTTTGGGAGTTAAAAAAATTTCGAAAAATTCCATCTTTAGGGTGTGTATATTTCAAAAGCTCAAAAAAGTTGAGACCATGACTAGACCCCAAGACCAAGCCGAAAACCCCCAAGAAACCACAATCAATTTATTAAGCACCAAGGTTGGTAATTGTCGTATCCGATATCTTACCGAAAATTTCCGGATGTTCTTTTTTTAGATCCGGATATCTGAATCCGCCAATTATTAGACACACACAATTTATTTCTACAATTACATTTTTTCTATTAGATTTTATGGAAAAGAATGTTACTATTTCGTATTATGAACAATATGTCCAACATCCGATAAACTCTTCAATCTCTATCGAAGCTATTAAATCATTAAATACAAGATTTTTATTAGGCAAAATAACATATCAATATTCATTAATTGACAAAATCTCCGAGGAAAATAATTATTTATATAACATTTTTAAAGAACGTTTGGATTGGGCAATAAATAAGGCATATCACAAATTTAAAGGGGCTTTTTATTCGGATGAGAAATTGTGTTTTATGGTTGAATTTATTAAAATACTAGAAAAATGTATGAAAGTGAGTATTTATTTTTAAATAAAGCTAAATTTGTCAGCTACATAAATAAATACATAATTTTTTGAATTGCGGACCTGAACTGTTTTTACACTTACAACAGTTGTCTGGCACAAGATAACGAAGCTAGAAAGTCAGACCACGACAATGTCTGTTATGTGTCTTATGTCCATCAGGATGGGCGGTTATCCGAACCCCAACATTTTCGACCCGAAACCCGATCGAGGAAAATTTTACCTAGGTCAAGACCTGACCAGTGATGGGCAAAGTTCCAGTTCCAGAACTAGAACTACGGAACTAACGATTATCTGGAACTAGTTTAGAACTGGAACTACGGAACTAGTAAATGTCTGGAACTAGCTTTGGAACTAGTTCTGGGATATATACACAATGGGATATATATGGACACAATGGGATATATACAAGGGAGATAATAAACTAAGACATTTTTGACTTATCTCCAGCTTAAAGGCATATCTAAGCTGAAGGATCAATTGACAGTGTATTTGATGAGTTTTTTTCATATTCAAAAAAAATTAAAAATTTGGAACTAGAACTAGCTTGGAACTAGTTCTAGAACTGGAACTAAGGAATTTTAAAAATGGAGTTCCGGAACTGGAACTGGAACTAAAAAATTAAAAACCTGGTTCCGGAACTGGAACTGGAACTACTAAAATTAAAAACTTAGTTCTGGAACTGGAACTAGTTCCAGAGAAATTTTGGAACTTTCCCATCACTGGACCTGACCAGACTTTTTCCAAACCCGAACTATACCTTGGTCAAATTGTTAGAATGGACTCGTTTTAGACTGCCATGCTCCACGAAATTCGTATCCTTCTAGGACAAGTAAGGGTTTAAGGGAGCCTGAAAAATCAAGAACTTTGTCTCGGCAAAACTAATGAAAAATAGTGAAATAAAAAGTAATTGAAAATCTTGTGTTAAAGGCTAGCTATATTTTCCATCTAAATTTCACACAGATGATTAAATAGATAAATTTTTTAATTGAAATTCAAAGTATTTTAAGTATTAACATTTTTTGGTTTGATAAAATTTACATTAATAAAATTGAGAGAGCTTTACCAAACAATTTAAGATAGCCGTTAACAATCCAAACCATGCGGCTTTACTAATTAATATCTGGAATGGCACATTTTGTAGAAGAAGAATAATTCATAAAAAAGCATTAATGGAAGTACAAGAATTGGTGTCAAGTCTACATTTTAATTTTTTAAAAGACCTTTCTTCACAAATATTGCAAAAATGCACCAAACCTGGAATGCTTTCTAAACTTGATTTACTCAGTCCTAATGTGACAGTTCAAGAATTTTATGAAGTTGACAGTAAGTAGTTAATTTATATCTTAATATTTTGCAGTAAGTAAAGTAAGTTGAATTATACTTAGGCAGGAATTAAGCTTATAAAGGACATGTTTATATTTGAGACCAGTGCTTCGAAATTTCGATTTTACTCGTACTCGCACTTCGTACCACCTTTTTTTTGGCCTAGTACTCGTACCAGGTACGAGTACACGAATTTTGGTACGAGCTTCGAAGCACTGTTTGAGACCAGTGGGGGAATTGTAGGGGATGAGGAACTGGCAGCTTAATATTCGACATGGATCATATCTCCAAGCTGACAATATTAAGCTAATCTGTTTAGTTACACACTTATGTATAGTTTTTATATCGTCTTTTAAAAGTTAATTTTAAAATAAAATAATTAAATTATAAAGTATCTTCCTCTAAACAACGAGAACGTTTACGTAAACATTCTTCTGGGACGTTACTTAAAGTGGATAATTTAGAAACAATTTTAAACAAAATAGCAATTCAAATAATATCTTTTATTCGATGGATTGAAATTGAGGTTAAAACCTAAAATTATTAGAAACTTAACTCGCAAACACATAAACCTCATACCGAAAACGTATTTATAACATAAATTATTATTGCTGATTTCATGAATTCGTTGGGTCACATATTTTTCGATGTAAAATTCATGAACTACGCGCATATTTATCATTATAATTGGTGATTCCGTGTAATCCTTGGAACCTATGAAAAAAATGGAAAAAAACCTATGGAACCTATCCAAATAGCAAAATAAAATTTCTCTGCAAAATCAAGACAACTAAACTTTTCTTTGCTCAAACTTTTCTTACTTTCGTGATACTCAGATCCAAATAATGAATGACTAAAATTCCTCTCAAAAATCATTGATATAAAAGTATATGGATATTAAAATAATTTTATTAATCAGATAATTAGCCAATTGAAAGGTGTGTTGAATGATAAATTGCTTAAAGAATTTCGTACTGAAGTCCTCAAATACAAATCTGATTATGATAAAATTTTCAATATGAACATTGAGGAATTAATAAAAAAACAAACAAAATTAAATATTCAACAATTTAAATTTTATAGAAAATTAATTAAAAATAAAAATATTAAAGATTTAACAATTAATACCATTTCTGATTATATGAAAGAAAAATATGACAAAATTTTAATTTCTGTTAGTGAAGGAAAAGAATTTTTAGAATGGCGTCAATTAATTGTTGCAAATGAATTTTATGAGGAACTTAGTATAAATAATAAAATTATGCTGGAAAATGAACGTGAAAATAGAAAGATTTTTAAAGAGGATATAGGTAAAGGTAAGAATATATTTTCGCTGATGACTCACAATAAGATCTATGAAAAGCTGTTGGTCAAAAACAGAACCTTACCCTTGATGAATGTGCCTGTTAGGTATCGTTAGCAATCGGTAGCAACCCAAGTCAGCTACCAAGAAAGTATACCGAAGATAGGTAATAGATAGTTAGATTATTCGATAAACCATCCCATCATTCCAAAACTGAATTTCAAATTTTAATTTTAACAAAGGTCTCACATCATCTCTTTCTTCCCGACAAAATCTTTATAATTTGATCGGTCACGAGAATACTCGTAAATGTCTTGATTTCCTCAATATAAAATTTAATGAATCTGAATTTAAAAATATGGAAGAAATAAAAGATGAATATTTTGAAGAAAAGGATCAAGATAATGAAAAAATCAGCGAAGATTTAATCCAAAATAAAATGGAAGTAATTAATGTAGAAGGTTGTTAAAAATATTAATCAAGAAAGAGTTTAGCAAAAGTTTACCCACCGGGCAGGTGGGTAAACCACCTGCGACCTCCTAACAGTTATTGCTAGGCGATTTCGCTACCATATACAGGAGCTCCACCACTGAGCTACCGGAGCATCGACTAATGCTTTCTCGTTTATCTTTTTAGATCGTTTAACCCCCGCCTCTAGGTGAATCATCCTTACAATTAAAACTTTTTTTATAATTATTTAACATTTAATAGACCCTCAGGTAGCAGACAAAAATGAAATACTAAACAATTTAGTTGATTGTTTTAAAAAATTAAATTTGGAAGAAATCTTATCATCAGAAAATATTGAAAATAAAATCAAAAATTCAAAATCTCCTTTCAAAATAAAAGATGACAAAAAATCAGAAATTTTAGATAGTAATAATAAATCGCTTCCTGAAAAACCAGAAATGATTGAACAAAAAATAAATACAGGTTAGAGAATTTTACATAATAAAAATTTTTTATAATTAATTTTTTGCAATTTTGCTTTGTTGCGGCATGGCCACGAGATTGAATTTTGGGGTTTTTGTTGGAAATTTATTTTTAAAAATAAAATTAAAGGAGCTAAAATTGTTAGGAATGCTATAGGTTGACGGTTTCACCAATTTTTCGGTTAACCGAAACCGAACCGAAAATCTTCGGTTTTTCGGTTCGGTTCGGTTTGAAACCGACAACCCTACTTATTGATACTCTGATAATTCAAAAAATATGCTAGAGTACCATCAGTATGACCACTGATATTTAAATAAAATACGAATCTTAACTAAGCTCCACTAACATAAGATAAAACTTATTCACTAGCCTAATAATTTCTAAAAATCATTAGTTCTCCTATTATTTTTTTTTGAATATGCTTTATTCGAACTTGAAATTAATAATTTAGAATCTAAATATTTAGAAAAACCTTCAACTACAACAAAGGCCAAATTATCCAAGAAAAAAAGAGATCAAGAGAAAAAGAAAAATTTAGAATTGAAAAATTTAGAGGAAAAATCTGCGGAAGAAATTTCAGATAATAAAATGGAAGAGATTGAAGGGGAGGGATTGACATCAAGTCAACCAAAAATAATTAATGAAAATACTATAAGCAAGTCTTTAGGCGAGGATACAATAAGAGAAGATGTAGAACAAAAACTTGAGGGAGCTAAAATAGAAGAGCAAAAACAAGCTGAAAAGTTTGTTTCAAATAAATAATACTTAAAAATAAATAAATATTTATTCAGGCCTATAATGAAGCATTTAGAAAATAAAGTTACTAAGTCCTCTAAAGGAAAAGGTAAAGCAAATGTTAATAAAAACATTAAGGCAAAAGCTGGAAAAAAGGATAAAAAAGAAGAAATTAATAAAATAATTAAAAAAGATGATGAATTAAAGACAAATGAGTTGACACTGTTTGAGGAAAATAATGAGGTAATTATCCATATCTCTAAGACTAAGTCTGGGGTTTCTGAATATCCTGAACCGAAAAAAAGCCTAAAAATTTTGGGTTTGGATTCGGTTGCTTACTATTTTCCATTAAATTATAACGTCTGGTTTTCGACATCAGGGAATTGTTGGCGATTAATTGAACAAAAAACTTTTCGTCTAATTCAACATAAATAGCCTATTGTCGACATAATATGTAGTTAAATTATTACTTTATTAATTTAAATTATAATATTAAATTAGAATTTTTATAGCTCATTGATCTATTAAAAGAAAAAAAGCATTGGAAGGCCCTGAGAAAATCTAATTTTATTATTGATAGAACTGTTAGTTTAGAAGAAGCAATTGCTGACATAAAGAAAATTGTTGAACTTTGGGTAAATGTTAACTTGGAAAAAGCTAACAAATATTTTTGTTTTCAGAACAAAAATGCTTTTACATTAATTTATGGTTCTTATCTATTAAATATAAATTCTGTTGAATCTGACGTTGATTTTATCGTTGTATTACCATTTAATTACACTGATAATAATGGTAAATTTGTAACAAAAATAATGTTGGATGATGAATTTATGGGTATTAGATCTGAATGTAATTTTGAAAAAAGGGAAGAATGTAGTGAAAAGAAATCGTTATACTGTGTTTTATGCGAGGTAATTAATAACTAACATAATGATGTCAATATTGTTCTACTATAATCGGACTATTTCAAAAAATTCGTTTTCCATACGATTAGTTCCTCGTTAATGCTGTTGTGTCCTTGCCGAAAAAATAATAAATGAAAATAAATAACCAATCATGTGCTGTGGCACAGTCGATTCTGCCTCTGTCTTGGCTCATTCCATGATGGTTCAATTCCATTTCCCATCCAAAAAACGCTCATTGAAAATTCAAATTATTTTCCGATAAATAAAAATTATTAACAACTATTTTTTATATTTAGAACAAAGCAACATCGTGGCTTAGAAAAATTACAGCGGGTGTCAGTGAAATAAATGCAACGATTCATAATTATTCTTTTGATTTAGCCTTTGTTGCTTATCCTTGGGAAAGAAATTCCGAACAAGTTTTGAATTTCATGAAAAGTTTAAAAAATTTAAATGGAATAGATAATTTTATTTTGAATTTTACTAAACAATTTGGGACAAATCTGCAATTTGATCGTTTTGGAATGATTAACTCCTTATCCGGTTCATGATTTTATAAATATTTTTTTAATTTTCTATTTTATTTAAACAAATATTAATCAAATTTTATCTAATAGACCTACTCATTACCTAGCTAAAATATTTGTTTGTTTTAATAAGATTTGAAAAGTAATTAAAAATTAATAATAAAATACATAAATTTATTTTTTGAATTTAGGTTATCGTGCTAATATTCGAATTAAACAACTTATCGCAGAGAATAAAAATAAATTTCGACTAGTATTGTTAACATTAAAACTATGGGCAAGAAGTAAGTTTACTAAAAAATTTTCAATTTTTGTTTTTAAACTTTTTTTCTTAGACGTTGTTCTTATTAAAATTATATTTAATTTTTATAATATTTTAACAATTTTTTGGGTTGAGCTTGATTTATGTTTTATGTCAAAATTTTCACCTTATCTTTTCCTAAGTTTTGTATTTCCAAACTTTCTATACTAATTTCAGATCATTTCATTTATAATGGAAAACTCGGCTTCTTTAGTGGCACTTCATTAGTCATTCTTGTAACAAAAACAATTGTTGATTTTAATTCAACTAAAATAACAATTTATCAAATATTAGCAAAGTTTTTTGATGTTTTTACATACAAAAAAATAAATAATTTGTTTGTTTATATAATTAATCTTGGAAATATAAAGCATAGAATCCTATCAGAATTTAACAAAGGCTATTGGGGCTTATAATATAGTATTGCGCCGGAAGTTTGGTTCCGGTCTTGAACCAAAAAATTAGTTTTGGATCCGGTTGCGGTTCCGACGCAACATCATTATAATAATTGGGAAGATTTTTACAAAACTTCAGATATTAGTACGATAATGAATCTGTTATAATAAATACCAATTTCCAACTTTCCACCAATTTCTTTAACCTCCGGGTTTTGAATCACCCTGCTTGAATAAATTGTACAAATTTAAACAAAATTTATCAAAAATGGTCCTCTTATTCAGAGATGACAATAGCAATAATAAGCAGAAAATAGAGGAACATCTAGAAAACGAATTGGAACCTATTATTATTCTAGAAGAAACTAACAAAAACATTGAAGAATTACGTGAAGCAATAGATTGGAATGAAACAAAAGAGAGAGAATTTCGAAATAAACTTTACATAAATAATACAGAAAATGTATTAAGAGACCAAATAATTGAAAATCAAAAAGATTTAGAAAAAGCAAACTCCCCCTATGAAAAACGAATTTTGGATAAAGAAATAAAAGGAAAACAATCATTATTGATAAAAGTAATGTTGAATAGAAAGTCAATTTTGGAAAAGAATGCAAAAATGGAAAAACATACAAAATTAGTTTGGCCAATATTAACACCCGGATTGCCTAAACAAAATGCTGGATTTAATATTAATATGTCCACGAGGAAAATAATTTGGAGAGAAATGATACAAGGTTTAAATATAATTATTAGTTCAGAACTTCCCGCCTAGGAGGCACAGCTTGAAGAATTAAGATTGAATGTTAGAGACGAAGAGCACCTTCAGTAAATAATTGAGAAAATGGGAGTTGGAAGATCCTTAAACCAAAAATCTTACTTTTTTGCGCCGCAGATGGTGGCATAAAAATACTTGGTTTTAACCGAGTCAGTCGAGTAAGAAGTTTCAAGTACGAGTAATGCCGAGTAAGAGTAATGCCAAGTATTAAGAGTCCGAGTAAAGGCGAAGAAAAACCGAGCGATCCAGTCGAGTAACTCGAACTCGCTCGAACTCAGACGTACTCTAATTTGAAGAGAAAGGTTTATGAGGATATCAGAAGCCTTGGAGAGAGTAAATTATATTCAGATAAGATCTCATTACTATTATGAATTCTTAAAATTAAGCGCACAATTTTATGAAGACAAATATAAAGAATGCGTTGAAGGCAAAATCAAAGATAGCTAAAAATCTTGATGTGAACCATTTAAAAAATCAATGGGGAGGTTTGATAAATGGTGGTGAATTTAAGGATAAAGTTAGTTTAATAATTAGTTATCAAAATCAACTCTGATTAAACCTATAATTTTTTAAGTATGATCAATTTCTCGCTATTGTCTGCAACTATAACCCCACAAATGAATATGGAGATGAATTTTGTGATTTTTCTACTACACGTATCCGTCTTCAATTATTATTTTCAATTGAGACAGAAATTGATGCTATTTGTCATGCAAATTTACAAAAACCTATTCGAGATAAGAAACAATGCCCAAAAGAATTTAGAAAAAAAGGATGGGTATGCATAATTTGGCTAGTTGGAATTGATTTTGGAATTAATGCAAAGGCTAAAAATATTTCTAGTCAAAATTTGGTAAATATTAGTTAAATTCCAATTAAACCATATCTGTCTAGTTAGACTCTCCCTTTGTTTTGGTATATAATATTAGCTGAATTTCTCTTAAAATTTTAAAAATATTTTTTCATTTAAATCTTTTTTATCTCTATATATTAATTCCCGTTCTGATGTTAATGAAAAAACATACGATTCCTCTTAAAATTTTATTCCATGGTCCTATACGACTTTTACTCCTGAATATTATCGTATTGAATTTGAAAAGTTTTATCTATTTAAATACATAGTTGCTATTAACTTTAGGCCCTTGAGGATAAAGAAAATATATTCAGTAAAGATAAAGGAAAACAAATTTTGGAAAAATTTAAAGAAAAGATTATTTCCTCATATTTGCCCCGTAAAAAGGGTGTTTATTCCTATCTCTCAAAAATGTCAAAAGAAGAAAGGGATGTAATTATGTCCCAACTTGGAATTGAAGTTAAGTATTTAAAGAAGGATGAAGTAATTGAATGGATGTTGAATTAATTATACTTTTTTAATGTTTATTTATATAAGTTATTTTGTAGAATCTAGAATTTATTGTTTTTTTTATATTCGGCATTTGTAAAGAAGACAGTGCCCGGTGCCTTTTTTGGTAAATATGTAAAAAATGGTCAGTCTATAAAAAAGTTTATAAAACTCATCGAGCTGTGTTGAATGACACCAAAATCAACGTGATTTGATAAGATTTGACAAAGTTATGACATAAGTCACCGACTCCTATAGGTATAGTTAATGTCATAACTTTGTTTTTGATTTTGGTCTCATTCGACACAGCTCGATGAGTTTTATAAACTTTGACTGATAGACTGACAATTTTTTACACATTTACCAAAAAAGGCACCGGGCATCCCGTGGGAAAAATCCCGCACTCCCGCAAAATCCCGCATTTTTAATTTGCGGGATGCCCGGTGCCTTTTTTCCCAGTGCCTTTTTTGGTAATCCCGCATTTTTAAATAACCGGGCATCCCCCCTTCCGCGCCGGTCTCTAATCCAGACACAGAAATAATTTATATTTTTTTATGGTTCAATTTTAATTAAATTTTGCATTTTTCAAAGATCAAAACCAATAAAATTGTTAATTTACATAAAATAAAAATATATTTTTTACATTTAAAGTAAATAAAATTATTAGAAAATACTCTTAAATTAAATTATAGACATTACAGAATAATTGATATTTAGTCACCTTTGTATAATAATCAAATTTATTTGAAAACATATACTACACATCTCAAAAGATTACGTATTATTCCAAAAAATTTTTTACTTTTTTGAAATTAAATTTGCAACCAGCAATATTTCAAGACATTAAGGAGTGTCTGTTTTGAGAATCTTTAAAATTCTTAAAACAATTTCAATAAGGAACTATGTAGTATTTAAATTTAATTATTTTATTAAATAAAATGATTAAATGTATATATAAAATCTTCAGAAATTACCTTGAGGCTATTTATTGTTGCTATTAATGTCTTCTAGATTCTTAAATGCATCGTTAACTACTTAACAACGAGAACCCTGTGAATCAAAATTATAAGAATATAAAATATATAATTTTAAATTTAAATTAAAAAATGTGAAATAAAATAACATTTAATACACTCCTCCACATAACTATACAGCCACACTATTTTTCTAAAATTTTCCAGCTAAACATGAATTTGGAAATTTATGCATTTGAGAATAATAAACAGGCAACAAATAGACCGATTACTATGCTTTTTCAGTAATTATTAAGTTTTATTCAGTTATTTTCCACTTTACCTGATAAAATTACCTCCACATAACTATACAGCCACTTGTATTTTCGACCTTAGGGGTGGTCCCAAAAATCTACAAAAATTCCTGTAAACATATACATTGATATGTATATCAATTATACATTTTAAATTTTACTGATAACAAAATTTTTATAAATTAAAAAAATCCTTTCCATAAATATGTAAGATATTTTCTAAGCTCAAAAGTAGCAGGATCACCAACATTTTCGGGAAATTCCAAAACTAGGATAAAAATAAAAAATAAAATTTTTTCGATAGTTAAGCAAGTATCAATAATTTTGTATCTTTTCCCATAAATTATAAAATTTATTCTAATTAAAAAATTATAATTAGTATAAAAATTACAAATTTAGGTAATATATTTAGATAGAAAATAGAATGTGGGTGCTTTATTTTTTGTTATAATTTTCACAAAAATTTCCCAAAATTTAATATTGAAAAAAAAATTTTTTAAAGAATAAATTCTTATATGCTTCAGAAATTTTTATTTTTAAAAAAAAATTTAAATTTAATTTCAAACTCAAAGAATGCAAAGTTAAATATATATATTTTTAATTAGATTTTTATTTTTGTATTTTAGTATTTTTGTTTTTTATTTAGCAATATTTGTATTTTACTCACCAGATTTATAGTTTAATTTATAAAATAAAGTTATTTTTGGTTCTAAGAATTTATTTTCTATTTTCAATTAAAATAAATCGTACAATTAAATTTTTTTTTCGAATCTCGTGTTTTTTCTTTGTCTCAAAACTTTCCTTTCTTCATTCAACATTTATCATTTATTTAAATTTATTTTAAAAATTATTTTAAGAAATTTACATCCATAGTTTAATCACGCAATATTTTTTGTTTTATTCTTGAAATTTTCTGTGTTTAATTTTAGTTCCTTTGTTTAAATATTATTTTATATATTGAGAATTTTAAATAAAATTAATTATTCTTTAAGTAAAGTATTTTTTTAACTTTAAAGAAACGAAAAAAATTTTTAGAAATGATTCGAGAAGTAAACGAAACTAGTGCAATCTCTGCTTTCTGTATAGGCTTGACTCTCAATTGTATATTAATTTGGCTGATTATTCGAAAAAGCCCTAAAGAGATGCGTGTTTTTAGTCATATTTTGATGCAGACATGCTGTGCTGATTTAATTATGTTAACAATAAATTTGTTGGCACAACCGGTAATTGTTTGTTTATGAACCTTAAAGATTCTATATTTATTTAAAATCTTGTCTTAGATTTGGTAATGGGTAAAATGTTTTCCTCATTAAGTCCTTTGGATCTGGGATGTCATGAGCTGACGAAAAAGTTAGGGCAGGTTTCTGATCGGATTTTCAAAATTTTCTTTGAGCGGTTTTCAGAATTTGGTATTGGGTTTTGAATAAACATGTTATCCCTGTCGTCGATTTGGGATTTTTATAAAACTAACTGTATTATTATTTTTTACTTGCATCTGTCTAGAAGTCCATATTCGTTTATAGCTTTATGTATAACAAAGAAACATCTTAGTCGAAACTAACACATCCACTGATCTTTCTTAAGTTTGGGGTTCTATATTTTAAAATAATTATAAAAAAATTTCTAACAATAAACAAAATTTCTTAGATTTATGCTTCTGATGAGGGTGCTGGAATTGTTATTTTGAATGGCCCAATGCGCCACTTAGGCACTCTTCCACAAAACTTGATTTTGTTTATCTGGGATAATTGCTTTTTCTTTTCCTTTTTTGGATTTGCAGCACAATTTATTTATCGTTATTTAATATTAAATAGGTTATTTAATTATTCTAAAAATACTTTAAATAATTTATTTAAATTAATAAAAATTAATTTAAATAAATTAAATTAATTCGAAAAACTTTTATTGCCTAATTATTTGAAAATGTGCCTTGATTGCTCATTCGGTAGATCACCTTTTTGCGTTGATATAATAATTGCTATAGCATCCATAAGGTCTCAGGATCATCCATAGGGCCCATGAGGAGGAAGGACTAAACGTTAGCTAATGGCTAAACTTAATCTCTCTCATACTATATAATTAATTAACTTTAATTATTTTAGAAACATAAACATATCATCAACACAGTATTTTATTGCTTTAATTTGCATTTTATTTCCAACCGATTTCGTCTTAGCATCAATACTTTATGTAGCTGGATTGCCACAAGCGGGGAAAGATAAGTGTTGCTCTAATCCAGTGATATTACAATTATTGGAATGGGATAATGGAGATAAAATCCAATTGGCACAGAGCGCTGTAATTAATTTTTACTTAATCAAAATTTAATTTAAATCATTCCCCGTCTTATATTTTGTTAATTATTTTCCCCTCAGTCTTAATATTTTTTCGAAAACAAATATTAACCAAAATTTAAATAAATTCTTAGGGAGGATTTTATTCAATTGCTTGGATTGTTGTCTCAATTTTTATAACCACAGCTTATTCAACTATATTCTGCTGTGCTTATGCTATTCGCCGATTTGTTAAAGAGCATATAAAAAATACAAAAACTAAAGTTAGCGAAATTAATGACCAATTAACTTTAAATATGATAATTCAGGTAAATAATTAAATGAATAAAATATCTATGCATCTAAATTTATTTTTTTAGTCTCTTTTACCACTTCTTGCAATTATACCTGTATGGACAACCTTAATTTCTTCATTATTTAATGCTAATTTTTCTACTGTAGATTCTGGGCCTTTACAAGTTGTAAGTTTAACTTTAAATGTCCTAAAATATCGCCGTTCTCTAAAATAGTTGACTGTGCATCAGTCAAATTTGATCGATGTATCTTTTATAGCCTTAATCAATTGTGAATATTATATCATTCGAAAGCTTTGATAAACGGTATAGAGTAGCATGAGGTCGAGGCCGGGGTCTAGGCCAGAAAAATCTAGGCCAAAAAAAGTTATATTCTTATTATGCTTAGCTTGCCTTAAGCTAACCACAACCATAAATTCACCTTCTTTATTTTAAATATATTTGACATTTTATTTCTAATAATTTCATGAAATTCTATTATTTTTTCAAAATTAAGATGATGCTTGTCCGCCTACCAATTCATTGGATAGCTGTCCTGAATCCAGTTGTGACCATTTTAACAGTTAAACATTACAAAAGTGCTATACAATCCCTAATTTTGCATGGAACTGCAAAAGTACATTCAACAACTTCACAACATACTCAGCAAGTTTTAGGAACTAATCAAAATGGAAATGTTATCATTTATCACACTCCGCAAAATAAAATGGTACCAAAGTCCCCCCTAGTCTGTCAGAAGTCTACTACGTCCCCTGGAAATTTGCCTGTGTGTTATTGAATGAAAATTAACGAGCGTTGTGATAATTCTTATTTTAATTTACATTCGAGATATTGATTATACCGATATGATAATCATGATTTTAAACAGATAATCATGATAATCGTTTTTATTTCTAATTTTATGTATACTACATATTTGTTTGAAAATAAATTTGCAACAAATATTAAAACATTTTAGTTTTTAAAACTTTAAAACAGAGATCGACATTGAGGAAAATGTCCGTTGACTCCCTACATGTCCGCAAAACAACGAAAAAACGGCGACACCAAACCCAATGCTTAGGGTATGACGGCATGTAATCACTAGGGATCGGATTTATATTTAAATAAATCACTGAAGCGGTCCTGCCCGCGAACTGACCACTGTCTTTCCATTTTTATTACATCTAACACTGGTAATTTCTGTCTTTCTTCTATTAGAACTCAATGGTCAGACACTGGTCAGTCAAGGCTTGTTCATGACCAAGGTCGTTTTTGTGCCTTATTTAAATATAAATCCGATCCCTAGTAATCACGATCGGCACTGACGCATCGTGATTACATAACCACCTTCTTATTTTACGGGTCCAGAAGTTGGTTCATTGCATAAAAACATCAACTTGGCATTTGCCCAACTTAAATTTTATTTAAATTTCATAATTTTACATTCTAAATTGTATATTTCTTTGAAAATTTTTCTGAAAAGTGTAAATATCTGTTTTTCTGTCCGGCTATATGAAAGAGACAAATTCGTGTCCGGACAAAATGTGTAATCGTTAAAATGCCGTCTAGGCTAAAAAAGGGTTAAAATGTGTAATCGGGTAAAAATGGGTTAAAATGCCGTCTAGGCTAAGAAGGGGTTAAAATGTGTAATCGTTAAAATATGTAATGGTTAAAATGTCGCCACGGCCAAAATGGGTCAAAATGTCGAATTATTTTAAAAATTGTGCTAAAAATAGAACCCGGAAAGTACCGTAATACCGACGGTATTTTTCGGTATTTATCAATATTCCGAATCGGTAGTACGGTACGCAATACCGACCGATAAAATTTAGAAGTTGATCGGTATTTTTCGGTATTCCGTACCGTGGTACGGTAGAGGTACAAAATTACGGCCTTTAGTAATAACAAGGCACGTATTCTAATTTTTCCGGATCAAGAAATCGCGTTGTCTTCCGGATCCGCACGATCACGCCGGCCGGATCCGGTCGATTTTCTTGATTTATCCGGTCCGGTTTTACTCGGTAAAATACATTGAACTCAGGCATAAAAGATACGCCGGACTACGACATACGAAACTTATCAATCAAATTATCAACAATAAGTTGATAAAATTATCAACAATCAACGTATGGCATTCATCTGACTCTTTTTTAGAATAATTCGACATTTTGACCCATTTTGGCCGTGGCGACATTTTAACCATTACATATTTTAACGATTACACATTTTAACCCCTTTTTAGCCTAGACGGCATTTTAACCATTACATCTTTTAACGATTACACATTTTGTACCGGAGCCGACAAATTTAGAGCGGCAAAACTACAAAAAATATTTTTAAATAAAGTGCAGCTCAAAGCACATTATTAGCCAATATTCAAAAATAACTTTCAAAATACATCCCTTAACTTTTTCACGTGTTACTTAATAAATTTATTTTTCTTTCCATGTCTGGCATCCAATAATTTTTTATCATTTTATCAAATTTATCGAGGGCATATGCCACTCTTCCTCTCTCTCTCTCGAGGGCATATGCCACTCTTCCTCTCACTCCCTTTCCAGGGCATATGCCACTCTTCCTCTCACTCCCTTTCGAGGGCATATGCCACTCTTCCTCTCACTCTCTCTCATCTCCTAACATCTATAAAATACTTTTAAAAATTTTGTCAAAGGAGGGGGGTGTATATATTTTTAAATGTAGCAGCAGGGAAAAAGAATTAGAATCTAACTAAATTCGCAATATAGAATAACACACACATCAGAATAAAGCCATTAATTTTAATTAATAAATTATTAAAAATTTTTTAAATAATAAAAATATTTGTTAAATTGTAAAATTTACTTTGTTGAGTTACCTGAAACCTTTTCTAGGATAGAGGCCTGAAATTTACAAGGTTAGGGGCACTTTTTTCTTTTATCATAACTTTCTTCAAAATTGATGCAGATCGGTAATTTTTTTTTTTGTTTTATTCCCAACACTTTAAAAAACTTTTTAATACAAATAATAAAAATTTGTATAAAAAACAGGACTAAGATGTAATTATAATTCAATAAAAGTACTTTGTTGAGTTACCTGAAACCTTTTCTAGGTGTGTATATATTTTTGTGTTATATATATTTGATTTTTCATGTATTTTTATATTTTTTAGGAAATGAATGTTATTTTCTCTTTCCAATTTAACATTTTATTATTTCTCTTTTTGGAAATATTTGTGGATTGTGTTAAGCCCGGAGATGAGCAACACCATAATGAACATCAAAAAGTTCAGTTAGATAAGGATAAACAAAATTCTAAGATTCAATACAAAGTTATTGCCAAAAAAGAATCTGAAAAACACAAGCTTGAACATTCAAACCCCTCAAAATCTCATCAAAAAATGGCTAATGTTGGAGAAAAAACTAATGTTATGAGTAATTATTGGACACCAACTGTATAGACTTTAATATTAATTTTTTATAAACACTTATCAAAGTAAATTTTCAGAATGAATTTGAATACCATCATCATGTAGTAGACATGGATAATTATGATCAAGCATATTTTTATGCGAAAAATGAATATGAAGTAATCCTTATATTTTTTTATAAATTATTCTATGAATATTTTGCAGAACCACTTCCTTGATCAGGTTAGTGCCAAGCTTGATAAGGATATCGACGATAACGAAGTTGACGATAAATTACTTTCTGTCAAGGAAAAGGAGTTAAAAGATGCTCTTATTGGGGATAAACAAATCAAAGATTCTGGTTCTTTAAAAAATTATTACCTTTTTTTAATTAATTTTTTTAGATGTTAATTAGAGAAGAAGAAATGCTAAAATTGTTTAAAAAAGAAAACGATATATAGTTTTGCCATGGTTTTTAAAAATATGGCAAACTATTTTCTCGCTTTATTACCATATTTACTCGATTAATTCCCCTGGGGAATTATTTTTTCAACCCATATATAGCATGGAGAATTATTCAAGGGAGGTGTCGCGAAATGCGACTTTTTTATTTTTTGACCCTTTTGTCCCCTGTCTTTTTTGTTAAAAATATTTTTATTTTTTATTTCTATCATGCGTAATCATATACGCATACTTCTTCCAAATTCTTCCCATTATTCATTGCACTTTGTAAATTATTTCTATTTTTATGTTAAAACCCTCCCATTTTTTCCTCTATTTAAACGTTAGGAATTTAGGGCATAATCAGAGTTTATTTATTAAATTCTCTGAGATAAGAGTTTGTAAGATTCTCTAAAGAGCTTTTCTAATTGTAATTGAATTTGTCTGAATAAAAGTTGTGTAACTTTTAGACTTGTTTTATTTTAAATAAAGAGTTGAACTTAGAACTTAAAGGATTTGATTTAAGTTTTCTAAGTTTAGAGTTCTTTACTGAGAGTTCTTTGTGTTTCTATTTGAGTTTTCTAGAGATTTATAGAGTTTTGTTAATAAAGTTTAGATTGTATAAAAAGATTTAAATAGAGTTTATTTATTTGTGAAACTTTTTAAATAGAATTTGAGTTAAGTTATCTTCTCCTAAAAGCGTACTTTATTTTTATAAAGTTTCTAGTTTGTGAAACTATTTGTTTACTTGAAAAGAACTCTCTTTATTTAGCAAAATATTAAATATTTGTATTAATATTTTTTATTTTGCGACAGGAGGGGAATTATTTGAGTTTTCAAATTTGAATGTGTAGTAGGGTATTTGGGGGAGGGGGATTATTGTTTCAACTTATCCGTAGCAGGGGGAATTATTCGAGAGAGGGGAATTAATCGAGTAAATACGGTATATACATTTTATATTCAGTAGTTTAGACTTGTAAATTCTGATAAATTAACAAATATAGTGAGTTGCTAAGTGTTCGAATAGTCTTATAAATCTATTAGCGTGTTGAAATTCGGTTTGATTAGGTCCTACAACACTTGTTTCCAAAATATTAATAAAATATTTATTCAAATATTTTCCAAATAATAAATTTAATTCCAATAATTAAAGAAGTTTTTAGTTAAAGGAGTGAATGACAGAAATCCAAAGAATGGGAGAATTACATTTAGTTTTATAGGAAGTTACTTAGCGCCACCAAGGGCGATCATTCTTTCCTACTCTCAAGCTTAGTCATCGGCACTAAGGGCGTAAATATTATATTAGCACAAATGAATGAGAAACTTAATCGCTACAAAGAGAGAGAGAAAAATGATTAAGTTTAAAGAAATAAGGAGACAAAGATAAAAAAGAAGAAAATGGAACACGTGAAAATTATGTGAAATAAATAAAAATTTATTAATATTTTAATAAAATGTCGAACTTCGACATAGCGGAATAAATTGACAATGTAATAAATTGACAACGAAGTTGACGATAAATTACTTTCTGTCAAGGAAAAGGCAACTGAGATGGTTTGGAAAATAGAACGGGTTCCATTCTATTCGAATAGAATTTTAGCCATATGCGCGAGAATTTATGACAAAAATTAATAAAAGGCACAATTGGAAACGAAACTATTCTAAAGCCAGAATGAGTAATAGCCAGCAGCAACCTTTGAAAAATAAAGAATAGGCAAAATATTAAATATTGCCAAATTATGGGAAGTGGGAGTTTAAAAATCTGATGAAAAACAGAAATTCAAAATATGGATGATTTAAAACGGGAAAAACAGCATTTGAAAAAGCATCGTTGTTTGAACAAATGGCCCACAAACAAAGAGCCAAAGCAATTCAGTTACAGGCCTCAAATAACTAAAATAATAATAGGGAAAAGCGTTTTTGTTAAGGACAACAGAAAAGCCTAGGAAAATAAGGAAATATATATCCTTATTTTTAATTTTTAGTACAGCGTATATTAGTTATTTATCCCACTTACAATTTTCGACGATTCAGTTTAAATCCCTTTCTGCATTGTTGAGTGTTATTTAAAATAAATATAAATTTTTAACCAATATTTATCAAAATAAAAAACAATTTAAATTTTACAAAAAATTTTTGTTAAACACTTTCTTTTATGAAAAAGGATTTTTATTTCTGTTAGCTAAAGGAGATATCATTATACTATTACCTTCCAATAAACTCAATAAATCATGAACATTAGATAGAACATAAAAAATATTCTTCACTAAAATCTCAACTTCATTTTCATACATTTTTATTTTATTTGATTTAAATTCTTCTTTATTTTCTAATTTTAATTTATTATCTTCAATATTTCCTTTATTTTCCGTCTTCGAACTTGAACTTTCTCCAATATCAATGACACTGGATATTTTAATATTTCCATCTTCTAATATTTTAAGGGAATGATTAAATCCATTTAAAAGTGCTCCTTTTAGTTTTGTTGAAATAAAATCTTTAAATGTTGATATTTTTATTTCTTCCTCATTTGCCGGTGGGTACATTTCCATTAATTCTTTTATTGTTTTTATTTCATTTATATTTTTTGTTAGTCTAAATTTGTTAAAATATTATTTCGCCTTATTCTTCTGACATTTTTAGAGGGATTCTTTGGATTTTTCCTGGCTGATCTTATAAATTGAAATATAAGTGAAAGCGGATTTACGCACTCTAGTTTTTATACTTTAACATGATTTTCTATCTATAGTCATGGCTTTGGAGGATAATTGAAAATTTAATAATAATTATATGATATCGCTGTCTTAGTCACACCCCTAATCACATAAAATTTTAAAAAATTCCTTGCGACTTTTACACACCAAATTTTTATCTAATAAATATTTAAAACTACCAACATATCATCATAAATAACCCCAGCAACTGCAGAATAAATTAATAAACCTTCCCCATATAAATCATACATTTGTTGTATTTGATCAAATAAATAGGTATAACGTCCAAGAATGTATATATTATCAATAAGTTTATATAAATTTGAATCTTTTATATAATTCATAGATAATTTTATCATATCCAGAAAAAATGTTTGAGGATGTGTTGATGAAATTTCAACTAAAATTTATTTTATATAATTCAACTTTAATTCAATTTATAATCTTTTTCATCTTTATTATTTTGTAATAGTGTTATTGCAGATAATAAAACCGAGTTTCAACTTAAGTCCAACTGGATAATAAAGGCCTAGCAAGACCCTGATCTTCTATATTTTCTACGTCTGATCTACTTCTTATCCTACCCTCGCATAAATTGTTAATCCCTACTGTTAGATTAATTGTTATCCTCGGCAATTACGTACTTATGCCGGAAATACGCAATTGTTAAGAGGACATCTTTTCAATCAAAGCTTAATCTTTATTTTAGGGTTGGAAATTGGAAATGTAGTATTTATTAGAGATGTCCGAGACCGAAATTTTTCCAAGACTCAAGACTCAAGACCCAAGACAAAATTTTTTCCAAGACCAAGACTCAAGACCAAGACCAAAACTCCAAGACTCAAGACCAAAAATAATACAAGACTCGAGACAAGTTTTAGGTCCCATAGGTCAAATTTTTGGTTTATTTTTTATTATTTTGACACAATCACAGTCAACTTCAGCACAATCACCTATAATTTCGAAAAATCTATGCGAAATTCAAAGAATTTTGGGGAATTTATCCGGGTGGAAAATCAATGAGATATATTATCTCAGAGGATTTGGGTCCATCCTCAATTTTATCCATCGTCTACTTTATACCCACTAGCGGAGTTGGAGGAATTTTAAGCCAAAAATTTTCTCATCCCAGCGCCGCAGGCGAAATTTTTGAGAATTTTATAAGGCTGTAGGCCAAAAAATTTCACTTTTTCAGCGCCGCAGGCAAAATTTTTTGAAGTTTGGAGCTCAAAAAGCCAGATTTCTTCCCTTTTCTGCGCCGCAGGCGAAAATTTTGAGGATTTTGGACGGCCAAGCACTAGGTCCAAAAAGGCCAAAAAACCAAGACCAAAAAATAAAACCAAGACAAGACCAAGACAAACACCCCAAGACCAAGACCAAGACCAAGACCGAAAAAAAACCAAGAAAAGTCTTGGTTCCAAGACCAAGACCAAGAGTCTCGGACATCTCTAGTATTTATGATTATTTTTTAACATTTAAAAATTTATATATTAATAATTTAAAATTTAACCTAGTGCATCTTCAATCGAATTAAACTTTTTTGAAGTATAATCCTCGCTTAAAACAAATGACAAAGCTTTAACCAAATCTTTCCTGACCAAATAAACCAAATCATTTCCTCCATAAAATTTTACAAATTTGACGACATATAAATTTAAACCATTAATATCATTAAAAAGATTTGGATATTTATTTCCAATTAAATTTCCCCTTTCTATAAATTGAGAATAAAATGAACTATCAAAACACTCCCAAAGTTTATATTCTAATTTTTGAATTTTAAATAAATCGTCAAAACAGGCAATTATTTGCTTTAAATATAATTTTATTTTTTGGTCTAGCCAACAAAATTCGTTAAAACTTTTTTCTTTGCTAAAGAAATCATCCATTTTTTCGGAGATAATATTTCCGTAAAACAACAAATAATTTAGGGATTGTTCAAAAGGATTTTCCTTTGAATTTTGATTTGAAATTGGATTGTTAAAGTTTTGTTCCACTTTGTCAAGCTTTTCAAATTTTTGTTTGGCATTTTTTAATTCGTTTTTAAAACGAGCTTCTTTCTCTTTGTCCTCTTTTTCTTTCTTTGCTTGAATTTCAATATTCTCCTTTATATATTCCTCTATTAAAATTATATCCGGGTCTGGTCCTCTAGATTTTTGTTTGCCTTTATCTTGTTTTGGCTCTTTGGATTTTGTTTTGTCCTTATTTTTATTTTTCTTCTTTTGTTTGGTATTCTTAGATGACTCGCTTTTTTGGTTGTTTAAGTTTTCGGAAACATTTGACATCTAAAATGTCGGATAAAATAGTTATTAAGAGAATTTTGATGTCCTGACGGGTGAATAGAATCAAAGTAGTTTTATATTTTAAAATTTAAAATTGGTAAAAATTTATAATTGGCAAAGGGGTATACTCGGAAAAAAATATACCAATATCTACACATTGAATTAAGGTCAACTATATACCAATGATAGAACCCAGTATCCTTGTTAATAAAAGTACTGTTCAGAGTAAAAAATTAATTACAAAACCTCTGAGTTCTCGGACTTAGTCAATGATGTTGTAGGTGTCAAATTTGACTTTAAATTGGCACCCTCAGAGGTTGCTAAGATTTTTTCAATGACAGTATCGTTGCTAATTTTCTCTATATTATTAGTTGATACTTCTTCTTGATTAACAGAAATTGAACTTTTTGTCAATTCTTTTTCTAAATTTTTAGTTTCTGTTCCCTTAGACTTTTCTTCCTTAGTTGCCTTGATTTGCCCTTTCTTATTTCCTGATTTATTTTTCTTTTTATTTTTGTTAGACTGATTTTTATTTGACTTTTCATTTTCCTTTGTCTTTTTTACTTCCAAAATTTTCTTCTCATTTAAATTTTCTAATTTTCCAAAATATTCATTTACTTTCTTTTTCCCTCCTTTTTTCTTAATGATTACTCTTTCCATATCAAAAAGAACACCATCTTTTATCTCCTTTATTTCATCATTTAATAAGCCAAACAACCGAAAATCACTATATTTCTCAATAAATTTAAATGGCTTCCTGTAATGATTCAATAAATCTTGTATGTGTTTTCTTGGTGATACTCCTTTAAATTTAAGAAAATAAGGATTCCTTCTGCATACTTGTACAACTTCATATGATCCATCATCATAAGGTCCTGTCGGTTTTTCTAAATTAATTGAATCAATCATCTTATCTTATATTGTATAAATACGATATTTTCTTATTCAGGTACCTATTTTAATAATTCTTACAAAAGTACTATTTTTCCTGGTAATGCGAGGAAACTAGAATGATCATTTATCGGACCCAATCCAGATTATAACCAATTTTATCTTTGGATCGGATCTAGTGACAAAAAAGATAATTTCAAATATTATTCTCAAATATTATGTTTAGTCTTCCCAGTTTAATCCTTCTGTCCCTTCGAGCCTAGAATTCTCTTTGCAGTGGAGTTCCACATATTTAAATAATAAAACTTGCTCTGTTTTTCGTCAAATAACTCGTCTAAATTTGTATTTGTAATTACATAGGATTCCAACCAATATTTCCAATCATCTTTATCAGATATTTTGAGTATTACAATCTTAAACAGATGTGTAGGAACAAAAATTTCTTTTGACCCAAGAACCTGCAAACTTATGAAAATTTTTAATTCACAAATATTAATTATTACTTGAAATTCCATTAAATTAGTTTTCTCATTCGGCAAAAATAATGGTCCTGTATAAATAAATGTTTCTTCTACTTGCTTTGTCAAACAACTTAAAAATTAGATAATTAAGTACATTAAACGAAAGACATTATTGGTCTTGTAATATATTCTTGGTAATATATTCTTATAATATACCTAATATATTCTTCAATAACTCGCCAATGCCCCCCATTAACTTGATCTAGTTGTGGTACTGAATTGGTAAGGTAAAATCCTTGTTGATGTGGGTGTAAAAATGCCGTAGCCAGATGTCCATGCCCTAGTTCAAAACGCTATAAAATAAATTTATATTTTTATTGGACTGCAATAAAGATTATAAATATGCATGTTTCGATTTGGGTTTTGATTCTGTTCGGATATCCGAAGATTTTCATCTAAGTACGGTCACGTATATCAGAAGGATTGACAATCCTATTATGTATGAAGGATTTATAATAATTTCAAAATAATTTCTCCGCTTAAGCTGTTATTTTATTAAAAATTTAAAAAATATTTTATTAAAAATTTAAAAAATATTACCCGAGGATATTTTTCGTAATCCCCATATTTTGGCTGAAATTTTAGAGAAAATTCTGGATCAGGCATCCAAGTAGGTCTTACTGTAGGTCTAATCAACCTAGATTTTTCGGCACTATATGAAATTAGGTCGGTAATCGTTTTTTTTCATTACTTTTTTCCATTACTTTTTTCCTTCCTTAATTATAAATAATGGTCAGTCTTTTCTTCCTCGTTCAATTCCAATCTTTTTACCTGTGGCATATTCAAATGAGGACAGACAAAAACACACACACGGACAGACAAAACACGAGTGTTTTCTGTCCGTGTCGTTCGTGTTTTGTCTGTCCGTGCTCGTCCGTGTTTTGTCTGTCCGTGCTCGTCCGTGTTTTGTCTGTCCGTGTCGTCCGTGTTTTGTCTGTCCGAGTTTTTTTTGTCTGTCCGTGTGTGTGTTTTTGTCTGTCCTCATTTGAATATGCCACAGGTAAAAAGATTTGAATTGAACGAGGAAGAAAAGACTGACCATTATTTATAATTAAGGAAGGAAAAAAGTAATGGAAAAAAGTAATGAAAAAAAACGATTACCGACCTAATTTCATATAGTGCCGATTTTTCCATTGTCAAAACTTCCAAAACCCAATTTGGTATTCGCTTTCTTCTATTAAAACTTAAGATATAATCCTGAAATTAAATAATAATTAGGTACATATATTATTGAATATATTCAAAATTTTATGTAAATCATATAATTATTTATAGAATTAAATAGCCCGGAGAACTTCAGAGTAAAAAAACACAGAAACGTTTATCAATTTATTTGATAAGCGCTTGAAAATCCCGATCAGGGCGCCCATTGGTGTACATAACTTCTTTCTATAAGTTTAAGGAATTCATTTATATTTAGACGATTTATTAATCCCCTTGAACTAAATCCCCTTGAACTAAATCCCCTTGAAAAATTTATAAAGTGATATTTTCATCTAATAAATAAGTTAAACCAACTTTATATATTCGAATGTTCGATTTTGAATATTTTACAGTATTTTCCTTTTTAATATTTTCAAAATTTCTAAATTTGTTTGAAAATGTTGGTAACAGTGTTTTTGTAAAAGATAAATGTTGATTTGATTTTAGGTCTAAGAATTCTGATTCTTTATTTAACTCATTAACATTTTTGAATAACTGATCTTCAGTGCATATCTCTTCAATTTTTGTTATTATTATTAATTAAAGGAAGAGGATCACTTTACTTTTAGATCTTGTCCGCGAGTTGATTATAGGAAAAGATCAGAAGGTCAACGTTAAACCCGCCTCCCAACCTATTATAGGCAAAAAACCTCCTTGCAAAAAATACCTAAATCACTAATTCCCTCAATTCCTGCAGCATTAATCAATTCAATCAACTCAAATCCAATATACCATTCCAAAAACCGTAATTTATTTTCAATCATTTGTCCCATAAGCTTTGAATCTTTAACATAATTTTTGTATTCCCAATTATCTAGGCTAGATTTTCCACAATAATCTTCTTTATTTGTATCAAAAATTGTTTCTATTTTCGTTTTAGCTTCAGTAAAAATAATGTCAGCACAGTATTTTTTATTTTCATATTTGATAAAAATAACTTGATAAAATTGAGTTATTGGAGGTTGTTTAATTGAATTGTTAAACTTAAAATTTTTAAATAAAATTTTAAGTTGTATCTATAGTGGATTGAATTGAATCTAAAATCTAAAAAGAAATGGAATCTAATCCCTTTAAATTAGAGTTCCATCCCGATCCCGTAACCCGCCCCGAAACAATCTGAAAACCCCGTACCCCGGATAACCACCCCCGAGCGTTCGGGGTCCAACCCTACTTTAAATGTTTACATAAAATACTTAATAATGCTTGTTAGTGTCAGGGATGTCGCTGGTTTCGGATCGGGTGTTAAAATTGCGTGTTTGTCGATTCTATCGGAAGCACGGACACCCCCAAGAATTAATACTGATTTAGAATTTGTATTTGATCCTCCCCATATTGAAACCTAAAGAAATTTCAAAAATTATCTTTTAAAAATTAATTACTGTATAACTTTTCACCCTTCCTCTATCTTCAGTAAAAAATTCAGGAATCACAAAAATTGGACCTGTTAAGGTTAATATAGCTTTATTATTCCATTTGGAAACACATCTAAAAATTATTAAATGTTAGAAAAATATTTATATTTTACTTTGCATATTCTTCAAGTAATAAAACAGTTTTAATCATTTCTTTATTATCTAAATGACCAAAATTTGGTTGAGATTCTTTTGCTAAATTACTAGAATCAAGAATTTCAAAAATCCAATTAACTTTTTCTGTCAGTAAATTAATGCTCAACATATATTTCTTTAAAAAATACATTTTTTCAAACAAATTAAGGCTATATAACCTTAGTTTTAGTTAATATTTTTTCCTCTTCCGGCCACCCAAATTTATCGAAATGATTAGTTATTTTGTTGGTAACCCATTCTGAATTGAAATTTTCATTTAAATTTTTATCTTCCTCAGTTATATTTTCAGAAAAATTGTAATTTTCCCATAAATTTTGGCCGAGAAAAAAAGGAAAATTAAATGGATTTTCAACAAAACATTTATTTAACGAATCATCCATTGAAAGTGTTAATTGTCCAAGTGAAAGTTCAAGTGGAATTGATACTTAAATTTAAAAAATAAAAATAAAATAATTAAATTCTTATCTTTAATCCCAATTTTCTTATTAACAAAATTTATACTAATCCTTTTTTCTTTTATTATATGGAATTTTTATCTCAACAAGTATTGAAGTTTAACGAACTACACAAACTATATGTTGTGTAACATAATTATAAAGGACCAATTCGCCAATTCAGCCAGAAAAACTCGAGATATGACCGAAAATATGGGTTCCTCTATAATTATGTTAATATAGAGGAATATGCAGAATATTTCTTACATTGACGGTGAACTGTTTGTTGTTCAATAGCAGGTATGTATTCACTTGCTAAAAATTATTAAATTTCAAAAGATTAATATTTCTTAGAAAGATTTTTTATTGGAATGTATTGTAATGTGCATATATCTGGAAATATTTCGAAGGAAAAATTTGGTTAATAAGTTGTATACAAAAGCCGAACCCATTTAGACCTTGTTGGCCTTACATTAACACGAAAAGGATGCTAAATGTATTTATCCTTTATTTACAATAAAAATCACCATTAGGATTCAAAGTAGACTTTGACTTTGAAGAGATGTCAGTATAACTGGAAGAACCAGGATTGGACAAGAAAAATTTCTTTTCATTAGTATTCGTTTGCGTGGCCAAATTACTAATTGGAATTATTCCAAAAATAATTAAAAACAATAAAATAATCATTTAGAATAAATAAATAAATTTAATTTTAATAAAAATTTAGAAATATTTTTTATAATAAAAATTAATAGGGGGGGGGTAATGTCTGTTATTAAATAGAGAAATATTTTTAAATAAATAATTATGAAATATTTCCTGTTTTTGTTTACTTTTTATTTTGTTTTTATAAAAGCGGCTAAATTGTTATTTATTTAGATGGCATTTTTTATTAGCTTTAAAGTGTATTTATTGATTAAATAATATTTAATTATATTTAAGATTATTTTAAAATTTAATTACCGTATTTTCTAAAATAATACTTCCCCTGAATTAGTACTCACCCCTTAAATATAATACTCCCCTTTGGAGAAGGTTAAAGGGCATTCTTAAAAACAGTTTATGATTGTGCCAAATGAATTACTGTCTGAAATTATTTACTTCATTTTTGTGAATTATCTTTTAATTTAAGTTGATTTTATCTTTCGAAATTTTGGGAAGATGAATAAAATATTTACCGTATTTGCTCTAGTAATCCCCCAGGGGGATTATTGTTTCAACCCATCTCTAAAGTGGGGAATTAATAGAGACTGGGGAATTAATAGAGACTAGGGGATTATTGTTTCAACCCATCCGTAGGATGGAGAATTGTTTTGAAGATTGAAAATACGCCATTAGATTTTGGCGTTCTGAACGTCTTTTTCCTTCTAATGATGTCTTCATTTTTTCAGAGATTTTCTGATGTTACTTCCCTTTAAAATACCTGATGTTACTTTTGACGATGTTCTGATGTTACTTTTGACGCGGTTTAATTTCTTCTTTTTTTTCTTTTAGAAAAATGACTTCAGATGCCGAAATATTTGAAATTGAAGATGTTGGAACGAGAAATAAACGACACAGAAGTAATGATGCTTCAACAAAGCTTCAAGCAATTGAATGGGCACGGACCCTTTCAATTACTTCTGCTGAAAAGAAATTTCGGGTGGATAGAAAATGCATCAGAGATTGGATTAAAAATGAAAAAAAAACTGGAACAACAAATAAATTCTTCGCCGAATGGACAAAAACGTAAGAGACTCAAAGGAGGTGGCCACCTCATTTTGCATCAGGATCTGGATAAAGAATTGGCTGACTGGGTGAAGGAGATGCGTGAAAAAAACTTTTAGAAACCATCCCAAAGGTCTTGTTGTTTTGCGTGAAATGCGTGCGACTTCTAAAGGAGGAGATGGGCGCAACGAGCAATCACACATTTTTGACGAAGAAGGTATTGGATGTGATTTAAATCTCGATGCGATAGGGGAAGAACTTGATTTGTTTTTTGATATTGATTGATTTGTTTTTATGTTGTTAATGATTTTTTGATTTTATTTTATTTATTTATTTATTTATTTACGCCTTGATGGCGCGAGTCAAGTCAAAAAACAATAAAAACGAAATCAAGTCAAAAAAATATATAAAAAAACAAAATCATGTCAATAAATTAAAAAAAACAAAAAGAATGTAAATAAATAGTATATATAAAAAAAAAATTATAAGTGTATAAATTTAACTTAATTCAGCCTCCGAATTGCGGGAAAAATTAATATGTGTTATGTTTTTTGCGAAATTTTTGTAATCTAATTTTCTAAAGTATGCTGGTAGTTTATTATAATACCTTATAGTCCTTACAAAAAATGAATTATGTCTAGTAATTGAGGTGCATGCTTTATATGATATTTTGTTTTCGTCCCCCCTTGTTTTAGATGGAGTGATAAAATAGGGGTTATTTATGTTAATTGGGCTTAATCCTATGCAATGCTTGTGAAAGATTTTAAGATCTGTTATAATTCTTCTATTCTCTAAAGAATCTATATTATATAATCTGAGGAGTTCATGGTAGTTAGGGATTTGTTCATTAAGTGTTATATTATTCTTGCGGTTATACACCATCCTTACGAAATCTTTTTGAATCTTTTCTATTTTGTTAATGTACTTTTTATAGTAAGGATTCCAGACAGGAGAACTAAATTCCAATATACTTCTTACATATGTAGTGAACATATTAATTAAGAATTTTTCATCATTTGATTTTAAGGACCTAAGAATTGTATAACTAATTCTCCTAGCTTTATTACAAATAATGTCGATATGATTATGGAATTTTAACTCATGGTCAAAGAAAATACCCAAATCCCTTACAGTTTGATTTCTACCAATTTTTGTTATGTGAGTATCTTCTATTGTATAAATGGTGCGGGGATTTTTAGTGCCTAGATGTAATATATTACATTTCTTTATAGCTATATCCAATCCGTTTATTTCTGTGTATTCGGAAAATTTTTCAATAAATTCTTGCAAAGGGTTTGAATTGACTGGATTGTCTTTGAAAATGTAATATGCCTTAATATCATCTACATATAGTTTAACCGTTACATTTTCTGTATAGCAAAATTCGGTTAAATCATGTATATAATATAAAAACAGTATGGGACCAAGTAGGGAGCCTTGCGGTACTCCGCTTTTTATGAGCATTTTTCCAGAAAAGGATTCATGGATTTTAACAGAGAAAGTTCTATTGCTTAAATAGTCTTTGAGCCACTCAGTTAGAGTATCTGGAATATTTAATGATTTTAATTTACTTAATAATCTTTCATGGGATATGGTGTCAAAAGCTTTTGATAAATCGAAGTAGATTATATCTATAGATTTTTTATTTTCCAATGCCATAGTAAAGTCATCCATTACTTCTAGAAGTTGGGTTGTTACGGATTTACCTATATGGTATCCGTGTTGCTCTTTTGGAAAAATCTTGTTTTTATGGGCATGTTCAACCAATTTAGAAGCTAATATCTTTTCTAATATTTTGGCTGTTGAGCAGAGAAGAGAGATTGGTCTAAACTCGTTAGGTTTTTTAGCTTTTGGAATCTTTTGGATTGGAACAATTATACTTTCTTTCCAGAGATTAGGTACCCTTTTTGTCATTAATGATAGAGAGAATAAACTAAAGAGTGGATATGCCAATGTTTGTGCACAGTTTTTAAGAAAGATGTTAGGTATATTATCAGGTGATGTATTATTCTTATTATCTAATTTTGTTAAATAATTAAATATATCGTAAACTGAAAAATCCATGTAATCTATTGTATTCAATAGTGCGGAAGTTTTGTTTATAATCTGTGTGTTAGTCCCACTGCTTTTAAAAACTGAACTAAAATGATCTGCGAGTATGTTGACTTTTTGTTTATTTGTGAATATTATGTTGTTGTGATCGTCTACCATTGTTGAGTATTTCAAATTTTTTGATTTAAGGAAAGCACCTACATATGCAAATTTCTTTTTTGGGTGGGGTATGATTCTTTTTTCCTTATTTTTCCGAAATTTTAGCATCTGTTTCCTTATTAGATGAGTTATCTTCAAATAGTTTGGTCTATTCGTTTTATGAATGTTTCGTTTCCATAAACCCTCTTGAGTGTCTAATAATTTTTTAATATGAGTTGGTAATCCTTTTAGTTTATTTCCTATAGTTAAATAAGGTATAAAAAAGTTTATGGTTTCGTTAATTATGTCAGAAAATTTTTTATAGTTGATGTTTATATCATTAGAGTGCCCAAATATGGTTATCCAATCAATTGAAGCCAAGTATTGGTTAATAGTTTTATAGTCCGCTTTTTTAAAATCCTTTATGTATAATGTTGGTTCATAAGTTACTGTTTGCTCTAATTCAAAAATTATACTGTTATGATCCGATGTTGAGAAAGGGGGTGCTATTTCTAACTTGTGTATTAAGTTGTGTGTGTTAGTAAAAACAAGATCTAATATGTTTTTTCCCCTGGTACCTTGAGAGACAAGTTGTTTTAATTGTTGGCTGTTAGTAAACTCACAAAATTCGTTTTCAGTCTGAGTGGTGTGTGAAACAGGTAAGAATTGTTCCCATTCTATTCCAGGAAAATTAAAATCTCCTAACATTATACACGCATTTTCAGTGGTACAGCAGTATAATATAGTTTCCAAAAAATTAGAAAAATCCTGTGATTTTTGAAATCCAGGGGGCCTGTAAACAGCAATAACTCTTATTGTTTGGAGTTGCGGTAATAATAAGTCGAATGACACTAGGTTGAAACTGTTTGTATTTAAAATCTTGAGTTGTTTGAACGGTAATGCCTTATGAATTAGAACACAAACGCCGCCACCTTTTTTGGATGGTCTGTCTGATCTTAGAATCTCATAATCTAATGTATGTAAAATAAAACTATCACTAATTTCTTTATGAAGCCAGGATTCGCTAGCCACTATGATTTGGTATTTATGAGTGCTTAGCAATGACCGAAATTCATTCATTTTATTTAATAAACTACGAGCGTTAAAGCAAATGCATTTTATATTTCTGGGTTTTTTAAAATTTTTCTTTTTATTTTTATAGTTCTTGTTGATTGTTTTTACGCAGTTCGGAGGTTTTTGGGCTGTTTTATAAATAGGCTCATAATTTAGTGGGTGGAGATTAAGTTTTTTGAGTGTGGATTTGTATTTATTGTTGTGCGAAAAATAGGGATCTCCTCCCGCAAAATTACCATACCAGCATATATAACAAAGTCGGCACCGGGATGCGCCTGTCGTTTTTCATGACACTGTCTTATAAGAGCGGATCGATTAGCAAGTTCTGTTTTGGAAAGGGACTCTCGCAAATGTAAATGTTTGTGTTGATTTTTTAGAAATTTTTTGCCTGAGAGTGCCTCCCGAACAGCATATGAACATGGAAATTTAATTTTAATTGGGCGAGGTTTATTTTGGTTAATTTTCCCCATACGAAAAATCCCACTTGGCAATGCACTTGAAACTTTACATTCATTTAAAACCTGTAAAACTCGTTGCTGATCATCCTTCGCCTTTTCAACAGATTCAGCTTGTTCACTTTCTGGTAATCCATTAAGCACAAGACAGTGACGTCTCTCCTTCTCCTCCATTTCTTGTTTAAATTCACCATATTGAAGTTGTCTAGATTGTTGATTCCCATTTAGTTGTTGTTGTTCCAATAATAATTCAGAAGTCAATGTTAATATCTGCTGCATTTGGGTCATTAGAATTTTTACCCACGGAGGTGTTGAAGTGTCGTTATTCATTTGTTGTAAAATTTCTTGGAAATTTAAATTATTGATTTGCTCAATTAGTCGTGAGCGCTTGTCGTTAATTGATGCGCCAGATAAATTTAATGGCGTATTTGCATTTCTTTTTGTGGATGTTGATTGATTATTTATTGACGTTGACATTATTTCCATAAGTTATTACCCAGAGTAATGTAACTTAAATCTTAAACCTGTTTTTGTTTACTTTTTATTTTGTTTTTATAAAAGCGGCTAAATTGTTATTTATTTAGATGGCATTTTTTATTAGCTTTAAAGTGTATTTATTGATTAAATAATATTTAATTATATTTAAGATTATTTTAAAATTTAATTACCGTATTTTCTAAAATAATACTTCCCCTGAATTAGTACTCACCCCTTAAATATAATACTCCCCTTTGGAGAAGGTTAAAGGGCATTCTTAAAAACAGTTTATGATTGTGCCAAATGAATTACTGTCTGAAATTATTTACTTCATTTTTGTGAATTATCTTTTAATTTAAGTTGATTTTATCTTTCGAAATTTTGGGAAGATGAATAAAATATTTACCGTATTTGCTCTAGTAATCCCCCAGGGGGATTATTGTTTCAACCCATCTCTAAAGTGGGGAATTAATAGAGACTGGGGAATTAATAGAGACTAGGGGATTATTGTTTCAACCCATCCGTAGGATGGAGAATTGTTTTGAAGATTGAAAATACGCCATTAGATTTTGGCGTTCTGAACGTCTTTTTCCTTCTAATGATGTCTTCATTTTTTCAGAGATTTTCTGATGTTACTTCCCTTTAAAATACCTGATGTTACTTTTGACGATGTTCTGATGTTACTTTTGACGCGGTTTAATTTCTTCTTTTTTTTCTTTTAGAAAAATGACTTCAGATGCCGAAATATTTGAAATTGAAGATGTTGGAACGAGAAATAAACGACACAGAAGTAATGATGCTTCAACAAAGCTTCAAGCAATTGAATGGGCACGGACCCTTTCAATTACTTCTGCTGAAAAGAAATTTCGGGTGGATAGAAAATGCATCAGAGATTGGATTAAAAATGAAAAAAAAACTGGAACAACAAATAAATTCTTCGCCGAATGGACAAAAACGTAAGAGACTCAAAGGAGGTGGCCACCTCATTTTGCATCAGGATCTGGATAAAGAATTGGCTGACTGGGTGAAGGAGATGCGTGAAAAAAACTTTTAGAAACCATCCCAAAGGTCTTGTTGTTTTGCGTGAAATGCGTGCGACTTCTAAAGGAGGAGATGGGCGCAACGAGCAATCACACATTTTTGACGAAGAAGGTATTGGATGTGATTTAAATCTCGATGCGATAGGGGAAGAACTTGATTTGTTTTTTGATATTGATTGATTTGTTTTTATGTTGTTAATGATTTTTTGATTATTAATATTGTTTTAATAAATGTACAGACTGGGGGATTATTGTTTCAAAGGGTGGGGGATTAATAGAGACTGGGGGATTATTGTTTCAAAGGGTGGGGGATTAATAGAGACTGGGGGATTAATAAAGACTGGGGGATTAATAAAGACTGGGGGATTATTGTTTCAAAGGGTGGGGGATTAATAGAGACTGGGGGATTAATAAAGACTGGGGGATTAATAAAGACTGGGGGATTAATAGAGCAAATACGGTATTCCTATTTTTCTTGGCTAAAAGAAATGTTCATAAAAAAATTTTGGAACAAGGCTTACAAATTTTTACAAATTTTTATGAACAAGGCTTACAAATTTTACTGATTTTAATAAAAAAGTGTTTAATTAAAGAGAAAAATTTTAACTAAAAATTAGTACAAGTTTGTTAAATGTTTCACAAAAATTCAATTCTATTTAAATAAAAATATTAAATGTAAAAAATCCAAGGATGAAATCCAGTCAAAAAACCTTGGTTGTTCTTGATCACTGGTATAAATGTGTAAATATCGACAAATGGAAGGAACGATTTAAAGATTTAAAGGTTGAAAATCCCGAATAATGATAAAATGATAAATAAATACCCAATAAAAATATGCTGATTATTTTACAAATTTTTATCGAAATTGGCTAGAAAATCATATTCAATCACTTTCTTTCCTTTATTTTTCTGTTTTTTATGAGGCTGATCTGTATGTTCTTCTACATTAAATATATCAACATTTGAAGGACCCAAAGACAGATGGCTTCCATCTAATGGTTGATTAGTAGACTTCTTGGATTTATTATTTTGAGCAATAGATTCATATTTATGTTTTCGATTTACATCTTTAAAAATTAACATTTGTTTATCTATTAATCTATTAATGCAAAAATAATTCGCTACTCAAAAGTTTTATATCTAATAATTTAAAATGAATCGAGTGATATCCCAAAGCTGATAAGCACTAAATTCAAAAATTTAACTAATAAATTACAAGTTCCTTATCTCAAGTCTAATCATCTTTAATAAATTATATACCTCCTTGTGTGCTCGAATTAAATATAGGATTATTAAAATTTTGGTTATTTGAATGCTGCTTTCCAAAATAGTTAGTACTGGGATATTCTTTATTTTGCTGAGAAACTAGATGAGGATATATTCCATAATTTATTGGTGATGGTTCCGTAGGTTGAATATTTCTAAAGAATTAAAATTTGAAAATTTAGCATGTACAAAATTAACTTTTTGTTTCTCCAAAAATATTTTTCGATCTCCGAAAGTGAATTCAAAGTTATCGGAGCCTGAGCCTCTGAAGCACCTGCTTAATTATTTAAATGATGAAAATATCTTTCGTTTAATGAACGATTTCCAAAATATTCATTAATAGAAGGATTGTTTGATTGCACAAAGTTTTGACTTGATTCATGAACTTGATTTCCTGATTGCCCCAAATTTTGGATAACCCCTTTTAACTTTAATCCTTAAATGATAAGATAATGTTAAAGTTGCACTGATTTACTGGCGATATAACGAGAGAGTCAGCGATATTCGAGACTACTCCAAATTTAATTACCTCTTTGCGCGTTTGAATCAACTACAGGATTATTCGAATTATGGAAGGATTGGTCATTTAAAAAATTAGTAGGATAAACATTTGTAGTTGGCAAATTATTATGATTATGAATTTCATTATCTTGAACTTGTGGATTATTTAAATTATGAAAAGAAGAATGATTTCCAAAATAATTGTTATCAAGAAAAACATTGGCCGGTTGCAATCCTTGATAATTATCCGAAAGCGAATTCAAAAATATCGGAGCCTGGGACTTTGAAGTAGTTGCTGGATTATTTAAATAATGAAAATATTCTTCGTTTAATGAACGCTTTCCAAGATATTCATTAATAGAAGGATTGTTTGATTGCACAAAGTTTTGACTTGATTCATGAACTTGTTTTCCTGATGCTTGCCCAAAATTTTGGATAACTCCTTTTAACTTTAATCCTTAAATGATAAAATAATGTTAAAGTTCCATTAATTTACAGACAATATAACGAGAGAGTAACGAGACCTATCCAACTTTACCTCTTTGAGCTGTCGGATCAGCTACAGGATTATTCGAATTATGGAAGGATTGGTCATTTAAAAAATTAGTAGGATGAACATTTGTAGTTGGCAAAGTATTATGGTTATGAATTTCATTATCTTGAACTTGTGGATTATTTAAATTATGAAATGAAGAATGATTTCCAAAATAATTGTTATTAGGAAGCATATTTACTGGTTGCAATCCTTGATAATTATAAATTCCGCTGTGTTGATTTGAGGTTGATTGACAATTTTTTTGATTGGGTTCGTTGATTTTTATTCCTTAAGGATAAATTTCAATTTAAAACAAACTCTTCAAGGACTGGCTAAATTCTAGATTTGGTCCGTATTACAGTGGAATCCTCAAAAATCAGTCGAAACTAAAAGTAGAATTGCCAAATTCAGACCATTAGTCTAGAATTTGAACTATCTGGTATTGCAAAATATCACTTTGATTTAAAATGTTATCGTTCTATTAGGCCGTTGTCCCGATTCCAAACTATACTTTACAAAATAACTATGATTGTTGGATCCCTGATTTTAAGATTTTAATATTTATTTTTAAAATGTTATTTTAATGTTTTTTCCTTTTAGTTTAAACTATTCCCTCAAAACATATTTTAAATGTTTCTTTACATTTTATCAGTTTTTTACAACATTTCCCCAAAAACATTATTTGAATTTATTTCTCTTTAAAGTTTCTTATCAACATTTTCCTTAACCTACATTTATATATATTTCAAACTTGTAAATACTTCACCTCTCCTAACTTCCCGCCCTTTGTCGCTTATATAAATAGCTTTTTACTTTTCTAAATTTTACCTTAGTTTGAACTAGTCTTTTGTAAATAAATATTTTAATCGACTTATTAGAGTTGTTTTAATAAGATCCTTATTAAATTGAGTTAGTTTAAAGCTGAAGAAATAAATATAAGACCGGGGATCTTATACTGATGCCACGACCCGACTAGTTTTTAGAACTAGACGGAGAAAAAAAAAGAATTTTCTGAAATATCTCTTTTGTGAGATTTAGCGTTTTAAATTTATAAAAAGGCTTTGTGCTAAAACGGCTTTGTGCCCAAGCTTTGTGCTAAAACGGCTTTGTGCCTTAGCTTCGTGCTAAAAAGGCTTTGTGCCAGAAATTAATCTGCTAATTAAATATTTTTAGGATTTTGTGAGAAATCCTGTTGTGTGCATTTTTGGTTTTCTGTATGAAAACTCGCTGTGAGCTTTTTGGTATCTCTGTGTGCAGTCTCGCTGGGTGCATTGAATTTCTGTGAGAAATTCGGATATTTTTCGTCTTTTCTCATATAACGGCTGTGTGCATTTAAAATAAAGGCTGTGTGCCAAATCGGCCGTGGGCAATAATTTTTGTTCTAAGGTGATTTAATCAGAAAATTTTTATTATGGACCCATTCTTAGGAAATGGAGCATTTATTGGCAATTTTGATGGAAATCCCACTATATCGTTTACAAAGTGGGTGGAGAAATTTAAAGATATTTTGTCTTTAATGACTGAGCCTACCGAGGTACAAAAATTAGCCCGCTTGCGTTTTTGTTTGTCAGGGCAAGCGAGAATTACATTTGATAATATTAATCCCCCACCTACAACAATAGCGGAGGCTATTGCTTATTTGAAGGAAAAATACGAAAATGGAAACACTAAAGGAATCGCGCGCCAAGTATTATCAAATTGTAGACAAGCGCCTGTAGAAACTGTTTTTGAGTTTGCGAATCGACTTTCGGAGACAGTTCGTACAGCCCTTTCAGGAGAAAATGAGGAGACAATTAAAAGACGCCTTTTTGATGAATTTCTTGATAGACTTTTACCTGAGCTTCAATATGAGGTAAAAGCCCAGAGACCGAATGATTATGCTAATGCTTATGAAACAGCGCAGCGCTATGAGTTGCTACTTGCGGCTAGGCAATCCAGCCTAGCTTCAGATAAAAAGTTAGCTGAAAAAGTAGAAGCCTTGCCAATTCAAAATACTAAAAATTATAGCAAAGACAATAAAAAATGTTATTACTGCAAGAGAAAAGGCCATCTTGCCATTAACTGTTTTTACCGTAACCCGGAGTATAATCCGAGCAAGTATCGTAACCATAGTAATCGCGGCGAACATAGTTCCAAAAGAAGAGGAGAAAGGCCTGGGATAAACAGATGTGCCAAAATTTACAAACATTAGAGCTCAAACTTGCCAAAAGATTTTTAGGAAAAACTTCGTTTTTAAGAAAATTTATACCGAATTTTGAAAATTTTTAACTTATTTAACGAGAGGTAATTAAAGTTTCGAATGAAAAAAAAGTTTTTAATGAATTATAAAAGCAACCCTATTTAATGCAAATTACAATAGGAGAATTAATATCAAACAACATTGAAGAAGAAACCCAAAAGGACACAATCCTTTAAATTATATATGAAGCTATTGGAGATTATTCTGAAGAAATAATGCCTTATTTCCAAATAAGAGATAAAATTTACATAAACAGACAATTATAATGAAAGGACCCAATAACAAAATTGTAATACTAGAAAAGCTAAGAAATGGAGCATTAAAGCTAATTCATTTTGCCTATTTCGGTGTGCCACAGATTTAATCTTTTTCAATTATTATCGTTATAAAATTTAAATTCATTTTTACATCTTTAACAATTGTTGTACCATGTAAACGTCTATTTTGATCATCCAATATTTATTCTTTCCTTGAACGAGGATATCAATATGGAGAGCAACAAGTTTAGTGGCTTACAATAAATAAAAATATAGAATATTTTATAAGAGAATGTGAGAAATGTAAGAATAATATACCAAACAAACCATAGACAGTTTTTGAAAATAAATGGCCAGAAGATAAAAATTGCTTTTGAGCGTGTTCATATTGACCTGGCAGGACCTGTTTTTGGAAAAATTTCTTTTAATGGAAGATAAGTCGAGTGAGAGGACAACGCTTATTCGCGGTAACCCTCTGTATTTCAACTGAAAAGTACAACGTCAATTTTTGAAATAAACCCTAGTCTAGAGGAGATTCCCCTTTGTATTTATTTTAAGGGAGACAAAGAAATCGAAAATTGAAAGGCTTATATAAACACCAGAAGAAAATTTGAATAGACAAAAAAAATTTTTTTTTGAAAATAAGAGAAAGCCGTAATGGAGAAATATTTAAAATAGACGATTTAATTTGGGCTAGAAAATACACTGGAAATGATAAATGGCTAAAAGGGAATAATAGAAGATAAGTGAGAGTATATACATAGGTATATAGAGTTGAAATGGAGGATGGCTTAATTAAGATGTCAAATAAGTCGCGGACAATGCCAATTGAGATCCCGCAGTTCTAATCCAGTCATTGAAGACTGAGATATATATTTAATCTTTTATATACTATATTTAATCTTTTTCAATTATTATCGTTATAAAATTTAAATTCATTTTTACATCTTTAACAATTGTTGTACCATGTAAACGTCTATTTTGATCATCCAATATTTATTCTTTCCTTGAACGAGGATATCAATATGGAGAGCAACAAACTACAAAGGAAGAAGAACAGCAAACTACAAAAGGAAAACATCAACAAATTACAAAAGAGCCCCTAATGGATAGGGAGAAATCAAATTAGTGTTCGGCAAATGGATTTTTCAATACCAATACCAATGTACATACTTTATTGGTTCAATCTATGAAACAACAAAAATTGACTTTTGAAACGGTACAAAAAACGCCACTATTTTATTTGTGAAAAAAATGAGTTTGTGAAAATAAACTACAAGAACTACCCCCACTCCAAAATACAAACCTTGAAGAAATTATAAAAGAAATTAATTAATTTTAAAAAATATTGAAAAGCGGAGATACAAGGATACAAGGAAATTAAGAGAATCCCGTCGAAAATTCGCAAGGCGGAGGGATTGGTTGTATCCAATAATAATAACTGTGAGGAATAATAATAAAGGGAGGTGAGGCCGTAGGCACAACCTAGACGCCTGCGAGATTTCCGCTTATTTAACCTCTTCCATGAATTGATTGTGAAAGAGGTCTGTTATGACTTGAAACCGTTTCCATTTTTACCCACGTGGTAGTGGAGAAACAATATCCATTCCAACAACAATAACTTAACAACAACCGTTAAAAAATCACAACTGCCGTGGATTCAATAATATAAATGGAACTATTCGCGATGATCTTCTTAAAGGATGGAGGAGTGTTGGATCCCTGATTTTAAGATTTTAATATTTATTTTTAAAATGTTATTTTAATGTTTTTTCCTTTTAGTTTAAACTATTCCCTCAAAACATATTTTAAATGTTTCTTTACATTTTATCAGTTTTTTACAACATTTCCCCAAAAACATTATTTGAATTTATTTCTCTTTAAAGTTTCTTATCAACATTTTCCTTAACCTACATTTATATATATTTCAAACTTGTAAATACTTCACCTCTCCTAACTTCCCGCCCTTTGTCGCTTATATAAATAGCTTTTTACTTTTCTAAATTTTACCTTAGTTTGAACTAGTCTTTTGTAAATAAATATTTTAATCGACTTATTAGAGTTGTTTTAATAAGATCCTTATTAAATTGAGAGAGTTTAAAGCTGAAGAAATAAATATAAGACCGGGGATCTTATACTGATAACGAAAAGCTTTTCAACAATTATAATATGAATAAGAAGTTAAAATAATTCTGATAAATAATTGGTAGGTTTACCCTTATTAGTAAAATTCTTATTATTTACCTCCAGTCTTGCCTTTAGCAGTCAGTGGTGGCTTCCTTAAACTTTCCAAATCATTGGCTGGAAAATTAAATGCATTTGCTAAAATATTATGGTAGTATTTAATCGCGTTTATAATTTCTGCTTGATTTTGAATATTTAATTGTATTTCTTTATCTAGTTGATTACTGATTTCATCAGTTTTTGGTGTTGACTTAAAAATAAATAAATTCGATTATAAGCGAAATTAACAAAGAATTCCCGAGTTACTGTTCAGAAACACCATTAATTTTGATATTACACATTTAGATTTAAAGGATGACTGTTTTGGAATATGTTTTCGAAAAAAATTTTGATTTCCGAGTTCCGACTTTTGGGCCAGTTCCGATTTCCGGCTCAGCTGATTTCCGACACCTCTGGCTGTACCGACCCACCTCTGTTCCTTACTCGAAATTTACAATTTAAAAATACATTTTTACCATTAATTGATTAAATTGATTTTGTTGTACTTTAAGTTTACCAAACAAATCATTTTCAGCCTTCTTGAATGAATTTATGTAATCAAAGTGTTTCACTAAATTTTAAAAAACTGACAATTTTTTATAACTAAAAAACACCTAACAAATTTATTAGGCGTTTTTTAAATATGGGTTAGATGTTATTTTTAGATATTTTTTTGTTTTTAGGGTGTTCTTTAAATAGAGAGTGTTATTGTAATTAAGGGTCCACGATAATCTTAATAATTCAAAATTTTTATTTTTTTTGATTGATTTATGAAATAATTTTTATTCTTGTTCTTACTATAAATTCCGAGGTTTTTTGAAAACTCTTCGATATCATTTTTTTGACTATTGGCGACGTCTTAAAATAGCAAAAATATTAAAATTAAATTTTTAAATTCTTAAAAGTAAAGAATAATAATATTATTAAAAATTACCTTTTGCTTTTTCTAGCAGAAGTTGATCAAATACCTCAAAAGGAAATGGACGAGGAGGTTGCAGCTAAATAAATAAATTGAAAAATATTATTATTTTATTTTAAATTATTAGCTAATTAAATTATCCTTTAAACTAAAATCAGTCTCTTTTAGAAAGATTTTTACAATTCTAAAACAATATTTTTTAATGTTTTTTAGACATTTGCAGATAAACTGGATTTTTAAATATTATCCTAGCATTTTCTGCAATTTAGGCTGAAGGAACCTGGATAATTAAGTAAACTTTTTGTTTTAGTTTGAATATTTATTTTATTTATTTATTGAGCAAACCACTAGTGCATTTGCGCACCATTCAAACCATCAAGCTTAGTACACAGTTTTCAGTAATTCCCTGAATTGCTTGGGCTTATTAATTTTCCTAGACGTTGAGGGAAGATAATTCCATTCATTTACTATTCTGTGGAAGAAATTTCGCTGGCTTTTATTTGTGTGAGTTCTTACTCTTAATTAAAATTACCGAATTATCTTTCTGTTGACTACTGCTTCCGCCTGGTTCCATACAAAACACAAATAAAAATTGCAAAAGAATTAAAAATAAATAAAGATTTAGCATTGTTAATTTTAATAAAATATTTTGATTTTCCGCGAGAGAAAATATTTTAAATTAATTTTTTTATAATTTCATATTTAATTTAAGAAATGCTAATAAATGCTATGAAATGATATAGAAAATATTTTGTGTTTTAATGCCTTAATAAAAAATTAAAAAAATCCCTTTTTAGAATCCCCGCTTCATTGCACTTTGTCATTTATTGGCATGAGGAGGGGAAAGGGCGAGGAGGGGGGTCTTTCATTTTTTAAAATAACAACACCCATGAGATAATTTGCACTTTTCTAAAAAAATTTCTTTAATATATTCTTCAAAAAAAAATAATTTTTAATTTTGAAATTTTGCATTTATTAAAATAAATAATTTTCCAAAAATTTATTTTAAATTTAAAAATCAGAAACTAATTTTTGAACAAGTTCTTCCTTAACTCAACTATAGTTTTTAGGTTTTTATAGCATTTAAACGTCGTTTTGAGAAAATAAATGGAGAAACGTGTATAGCTCGAACAAAACGCAAACATAACAAGTGGAGTTGTCTCCTGTAAGGAATTCGTCTGACTGTCGGGCTGACGTCAAATCGTCAATAGTCAGTTCTTCTGCAATTCTTAATAATTTTATAATAAAAATTAAGTTTTTGAGAAGCGAAGGGCATTATGAAATTTTAGCATTTGAATTTGGCATTTTTTGTGTATATTTGTTTTTTTTAATTTACAAAACACAATAATGAAGTGGGGATGATAAAGTGCATGCCTTTGAAAGGGATGATAACGCCGATTTATTAATATAATTGATTGGGGTTGGCCTTTTTTGAAGAAATTTCTTTAAGCTTGCCGAATCTGTCTATAATTTTTGTTTATTTTTTAGTTTTTAATAATTAGGAATTTAAGAGTTTCGATTTTGTTTGTATCAATTTTTGAATTAAGATAATATAATTTGATGTCAAAATTACGGGATCAACCCAGAAGGTCAAAACCCAGAAGGTCAACACCCCAGAAGGTCAACACCCTAGAGGTAAACTAACCCAGAAGGTCAACTCCCTAGTGGTCAACTGACCCAGAAGGTCAACCTCAGATATTTGGGCGGATAAAGGGTATTCGAGATTAAAAATACATTGGTCGGCTCGCTTTTGATTTATCAGACAGTTGCACGAGAAAATTACCGTCTTTTATCCTTTAATCCTCCTTAATCCCACCAAATCCGCCATAATCCGAACTAATCCTTCTTTATCCGCATTAATTCTCCGCATTAATTCTCAGACTTTAATAAAAAAGTTAATTAATAAAAAATTACCTATCTGCTGTGTTTAATATTCCAACTTTGTCGTCTAATTTATTAATTTGTTGTTGAATGATTTGTAGTTTAGTATGAATTTTTTAATTTCTTTAGATTGTGACATTTTAATAAAAACTTAAACTTGGGTAATAAATATTTTATAATCGCAAATTTTTAATAATCTACTAAAAAGCTACCTTCTCTAGTTAGAATGTAAAGAAAAAATCTGTGGTTTACTTTTGTATTTCATTAAATTTTATATAATGTTAAAACTTGAATTGCTTTTTGAAAATTAATTACAAATTTTAAAAATGCAGCAACATAAATAGTAAGAACAGAAATCCTATTTCTGTTTTTTAATCTATAATAAGTGATAAATGATAATAATTTATACGCACGAGGCAAAATTTAAACAATGTTAATGTGATAAAATAAATGTGAATTTAACAAAAATTTTCCTAAATAACAAATTAAAAGTCAAAATGTCATTTATTGTGAGTTTGGAGAGAGATAACTTTTTAATTATGTTAGGCATATTAAAAATGGGGGCGATTAAAATAGTAGTTAGGTGGTATATACTATATTTGGTGATAAACTTTGTATGTATAAACCAAGGATGGGCCTGGTTACCCGAAACCTGACCCGACTTTTTTCTCAACCCGGCCTATCCCTGGTATTAACGTGCAATCTTTACGCCAGTTAATAAACACATTAGAGGTAAGAAATTTAATACGATTTATCAAACAATTTTAATAATTAATTCAACATCCATTCAATTACTTCATCCTTCTTTAAATACTTAACTTCAATTCCAAATTGGGACATAATTTTATCCCTTTCTTCCTTTGACATTTTAGATTGATAGGAATAAACTCCCTTTTTACGGGGTAAATATGAGGAAGTAATCTTTTCTTTAAATTCTTTCAAAATTTGTTTTCCTTTATCATCTCTGAATATATTTTCTTTATCTTCAAGGACCTAAATTGAATTGCAAAAGTTATTAATACTATAGCTGAATCGGACATTTATATATAACATGGGAGCATTTACATGGCGAATAATAAGGTCAGGTGGCCCCATGTGGGAGTAGATTTTCTTGTCTGTGGTGTGAATTCGGCGCGCCGAAATTTGCGGATTTTAATTTGCGGACCCGAAATTTGCGGATTGTATAGATTTTTAATTATATATCCCAATTATCAAAACCGTTTCCTCCAAGTCTATATTGCAATGATCTTAGATGATTCACAATTTGATCATCATTAGGGTTTTGAATTAAATCAAAACGTGTTACGAGCTCTCTAATCGCTCTATCATTAATTATGTAAGTCGCTTTTCTGGGTCTCATATTCAATCCTCTTGTGGGATCGAGCTCAAATGTTCTCACTCTGTCCTGGGCCAATCTCTCTTCTTCTTTCAAAGCTAAAAGTAAACTAAAAAGCAAAATTTTAAAAGGGAAAATAAAGGCCGAGAAAGAGGTGGATGCAAATTTTTGAATTTTCTACGCAAATTAAGATGAAAAGCTTCCTAAATTATATCTAAGAAGTAATTTTTGATTAATAAACCTGTGCATTATTGGTCCTGCACATATCGTTTAAAACTGATAGGTAGTGATTCCACGACTGTACGGGAAATCGTGGAGGACTGCCATCATCGCGTATTATATAGTTACTAATATATTACTATATTTTTTTATAACGGACAAACTTCTTAAAATAGTCGAAAATTTTTCAAGTCTTTATTAAACAGACTTGAAAAATATTTTTTAAGTTTTATTTTTTTTACTCTAATGTCAGTCCGCAAATTTCGGGTCCGCAAATTTCGGGTCCGCAACTTTCGTTCCGCAAACTTCGGGTCCGCAAAATTCGGGTCCGCAAATTTCGGGTCCGCAACTTTCGTTCCGCAAAATTCGGGTCCGCAAAGTTCGCGCCACGGTGGATTCATGAATCTAAAACTGATATAAAGTGACTAAAAAACCAATTTCACATCTTGATCACTCTCCCGGCTGATCACTCTTCACTAAAATTGAATAACCGGTACAGCCTTTAGTGTGATCAAAAAATTAAATTGTTAAACTGGGAGTTGTAAAACAATTTTTTATTACATTGATTTCAGTTTTAGATAAAATCCATCTCCGTTTGGTTGCTGACCAAGGTTCCGGTGACCAAAATTCCGTACACACAACTATTATAACATTTCAATTATAAAATTATACCCCAAATTTGAACAACAACTTATTTTGAATTTTTATTTAGATACATACATATATCAATTTACCTTATTCCCATTAATTCCAAAATCAATTCCAACTAGCCAAATTATGCATACCCATCCTTTTTTTCTAAATTCTTTTGGGCATTGTTTCTTATCTCGAATAGGTTTTTGTAAATTTGCATGACAAATAGCATCAATTTCTGTCTCAATTGAAAATAATAATTGAAGACGGATACGTGTAGTAGAAAAATCACAAAATTCATCTCCATATTCACTTGTGGGGTTATAGGTGCAGACAATAGCGAGAAATTGGTCATACTTAAAAATGTTTTGTTTAAAAGCGTTCATTATTTTGATTAGAATAAAAAAATTAATTAAATGTAGTTATTTAGGCCCCTGTAAATTAGGTCAATGAGAATCTGGAATTACTGCCAGTTCCTACACATTTGCTAAAAACTACATAGAAAGTTCGCTTACTAGTGACAGAATGAAAATTACTTTCTAATTAAGTACCGTATTTTCTCTAGTAATCCCCCAGTCTTTATTAATTCCCCAGTTCTATTAATTCCCTACCCTAGAGATGGGTTGAAAAATAATCCCCCTGGGGGATTACTAGAGAAAATACGGTAATCATCATAGTTAAGTGCCCCATTAGAAACTCTATTTCCGAAAATTAGGCAAATCTCAACAATGGTTTTGTAATACTATTACCTAGTTTAATTAAAGCAATTCAGTAAAAAAATTTTCTGCAAATAATTAAACAAACTTTATTCTTAAATTCACCACCACCACTTATCAAACCTTCCCATTGATTTCTTAAATCTTCATGATTTCCATCGAGCTTTTTAGAAATCTTTGATTTTGCCTTCAACGCATTTTTTATATTTGTTTTAATAAAATCATGCGCTAAATTTAAATTAAATAAATTAATTAAAGAATTAATCGGTGTCGCAAATTTCATGAATTTAAAATTTAATGATGAATGATTCTGCTCTGAATATTTATTTAAAAACTTTGAAGCCAGATTTTTTCCATTTTTTAACGCCTCAGAGAAAATTCTTTGGTAGGTCAAAATAAATTTATTAAAAATTAATGGCCGGCATTAGGAATGTAAATCAGCGGATGAAAGCAAAGATGAGAAAGGAGGAATGGCTGCGCCTCAAAAAGGCCCACCCTTAAAATGGCCCACCTCAAAACGGCCCACAGTGCAAAATCCCTCAAAATGGCCCAATGAACAAAAACCCTCAAAATGGCCCACTTCAAAACGGCCCACAATAAACACATCAATCTCCGCGGAAAAAAGTTTTTGCCGCTGCGGAGGAAGCCGGGCATGTCGAGCGGAACGACGGCCGCCGCTTCGCTACGGTCGCCGCGAGCGAAGCGAGCACGACCGCAGCGAAGCACGGCCATCGTGTAGCGAAGACCATGCCCGGCCTACCCTCCGTAGCAGCACAAAAACAGTTTTTCCAGCGAAGCTTCTATTGGTCATAATTTTGTGCATACCTACGAATCAAGCTGATTTCGGTATCAACCGATAAGGTTTCGAAGTTTTTTTTAAAAAGATTAAGGGTTTTTGTACATTGGGCCATTTTGAGGGTGGGCCGTTTTGAGGTGGGCCATTTTGAGGGTATTTGTTCATTGGGCCATTTTGAGGGTTTTTGTTCAATGGGCCATTTTGAGGGTGGGCCGTTTTAAGGGCGCGCCGGAGGAATCCCTTATGTTACCTCGTTTCATTTCTCTCCAAATAATTTTCCTTGTGGACATATTAATATTAAATCCGGCATTTTGTCTAGGCAATCCGGGTGTTAATATTGGCCAAACTAATTTTGTATGTTTTTCCATTTTTGCATTCTTTTCCAAAATTGACTTTCTATTCAACATTACTTTTATCAATAATGATTGTTTTCCTTTTATTTCTTTATCCAAAATTCGTTTTTCATAGGGGGAGTTTGCTTTTTCTAAATCTTTTTGATTTTCAATTATTTGGTCTCTTAATACATTTTCTGAATTATTTATGTAAAGTTTATTTCGAAATTCTCTCTCTTTTGTTTCATTCCAGTCTATTGCTTCTCGTAATTTTTCAATGTTTTTGTTAGTTTCTGCAAGAATGATAATTGGTTCCAATTCATTTTCTAGATGTTCCTCTATTTTTCTCTTATTTATAAGGGTATTTTGGCTATCTTCATCTCTGTAGGGAGAAAATTTAAAAAATTATTTTCCTCAATTATTAAATAAAAATCCTAAAACTACGGATAATTTCCCTATGAACTTGAGTATTGGTATTATCAAAATTTGGCCGATAATTGCTTCCGAGAAATTTTGAGGAGTTCTATATGTATATGCCTAAAATGACAATTTTAAATCAAATATACAAACATTTTATCCATCATTTTATATGTAAAAACATCAAAAAACTTTGCTAATAATTGATAAATGGTCATTTTTGTAGAATTAAAATCAACAAGTATTTTTGTCACTAAAATGGTTAATGAAGTGCCACTAAAGAAGCCAAGTTTACCATCATAAACAAAATGACCTGAAATTATTTACTGCAGGAAAAAATTTGCAAAAAATAAACAAATTTTGACTTTAATAGTTTCACCAGAGTTTTCTAGTCAATTGAGCTATCGAGGCCTGTGTCCCGAGCCACATTGAGACAAGAGGCAATGTTCACTCACGAAATAACTCTCTTTGGCCGTCATGCCATTCCTTTCCCATACAATAATAAGTAAATGATTTTTACACTAATTTAGTCATTTTCTTTCTTTTGCAGGCTAGGAAGATAACGATGGCCAACAAAGCCTAGCTAGCTTTCCCAGAACATTGGACGGAAGAAAGAATATGACTGCCCAACCCCCAAGTCGCCATTCAATATACAAGAAAATTCCTTAACTAATTTTATGTTCACATTATTCCTCTTCAATTTGCATTAATTTTATTTTTAATAAATAAATTTTTGTTATTAGATTTATCTAATAAATAAAACATTTATTATATTTCGACCATACTAGGGTGTGTAATACGGGGAGTTCAACCGGAGAACACCCCTGGATTATATGTTGACTATCTTTAAATACAATCTTTCAACAGTTGTCAAAAAGATCTAATCGTGTCATCGATTGTCAAAACCGTCGAGCTTTAGTAAAATACTTATAAATTAAGAAGATAAAGCCTTGCTATTGCTGACAACTAATTATTTCTGCTAATTAATATTCAAACTTCGGAATACAGCAGTTGCTGATCCGTTGAGGCTAGTCAATATCGCAATAGTTATCAAAAGTCAGTATTTTCAGACCGATCAGCATAAACTACAATATTTTTCTGCTTTTGATACCTGCTTTTACGTTTCTAATAGATCCTAAACTCCCGATTGCTAAGCGTTTTTAATTCTATCCAGTTGGATCTCAATCTTTCTCAAAATATTTAATAAATAACGCATTATTTAGCTAGATTTTGAATATTTTGCTAAATTTTTTAATAAAATAATCTTACTTTTTGCCCAAAGTTTTAACGACAATAATACTAATCGAAATTTAGTTTTATTTTTCACAATAATTTCATTAATTCGAATATTAGCACGATAACCTTTTTAAATAAAAAATTTTAATTTTATTTTTGTTTAGTAATTTTATCAGGCCTAATTTTTTAATTATTAAAGGATTTAGGGGGTTTTCCGGATTTTTCAATATATTTTTTATTTTTAGCAATTTCAAGAAGCCAAAAATATTTTTAAAAGGCCTACAAGTCTGGAATCCTCTTTCCTTATAAGAAATTCGAAAAATGAGAAAATACCGAAAATGGATTCACAAATCCGGTCAACATATTTGCCGGAGTCTGATCTTGATTTCGGATTTGTAACTAAATTCGGATTGTATTTGGCTGAATTTTCTATATAATTCTGTTCAGAGATAACAAGATAATTAAATTTGGGACCCGATCTCCATAAGTATCCAAATGGCCAAATTATCAAAATACTGTTCCAGAGAATGTTTAATATAAATCAAACATATTTTAATATAAAAGAACACCTGATAAAGAATTAATCATTCCAAAACGATCAAATTGCAGATTCGTCCCAAATTGTTCGGTAAAATTCAAAATAAAATTATCTATTTCATTTAAATTTTTTAAACTTTCTTCACTTTTTATAAAATTCAAAACTTGTTCAGAATTTCTTTCCCAAGGATAAGCAACAAAGGCTAAATCAAATGAATAGTCATGAATTTTGGCATTTATTTCACTAACACCAGTTGTAATTTTTCTAAGCCATGATGTTGCTTTCTTCTATTAAAAAGGAAATATGTAGTTAAGTTAATAATTTCTATTGCGAATTTTGTGCTTTGTGAAATTGGAAGAAGCTTTCCCGGTAATAGTTTGGAAGTCGCCTTCACCCCCTTATTGCCGTTTCCATGACCATTTTGAGCTTTTATTTGTTTGATACATAATTTATATATCATTCGAAGAAGCTTTTCGAGCTTGGTCAAATGATAACAAAATGGCTAGATCTAATGATTCTTACCAAAATTATGAAGCTAAATCCTCTATGGGAAATTCAATATGATAAAAATTCAACATGATAGGGGCTATTCAAATTAGGATAATATTGTTATAATTTTCACAGAAATTATAATATAACCGTGCATAGGAAGCAGTAAAGCGATCCTTTCTCACTACATTCCTCCCTTTTTTCAAAATTACATTCAGATCTAATACCCATAAATTCATCATCCAACATTATTTTTGTTACAAATTTACCATTATTATCAGTGTAATTAAATGGTAATACAACGATAAAATCAACGTCAGATTCAACAGAATTTATATTTAATAGATAAGAACCAGAAATTAATGTAAACGCTTCTTTATTCTGAAAACAAAAATATTTGTTTTTTGTGAAATCTTATCAGAATTTATATAGAAAAGAAGACTTTACTGACATACCTATTTTTACTAACATATTTTTACTCTTTTCTCATTCATTTTTTACAAGAAATTTTTTTGGATGTGAAAAATTAAAATAAACTCATAAAAAGCTAAATAAAGGCTTAGCGATAAGAACCAACATACGAATGTATTCTTTCGAGAGAAGTATAACGCTTAATCAAGAAAAATGCTTGATATATCTAATGTCAATGAGACCGAATGAAAAATAGACTCCGGACTTTTTATAGAAGAACTCTGTTAAAATTTTTAGCTTCGTGCTTGTATCACTCAACGATGAAAAAATTTAAAATTACCCAAACTTCAATCATTTTCTTTATATCAATAATTGCTTCGTCTAAACTAATTTTAGTTTTTCTGTTTTTATTCCAATAACCCTTTTCATTTAATAAATCGACCAGCTTTATAAATTAAAAAAATAAATTTAATTTTAAAAATTTGAATTTTAAATTGTTAATCCGTTAACAAAAATTTCTCAAATAAAACTAGGGTACTTATTTGGCCCCAGTCAATTTCTTTATTTAATATGTACAAAACGGTCAGTGAATAAATAAAGTCGTTGAAATTAATTAATTTTATTTATTTATTTTTTTTTATTTATTGAGCAAACCACAAGCGCAAACCACAAGCGCAATTAATGGAAGAATTAATTAAAATTTAATTAACTAAGTGATTATTATTCAGAATTGATTGAATTTTGAATGATAATCGTCTAAAAATGGGCGTTTCAAAGTGTTTCATAGAATTAAGATATACAGGCGGATCAGCAAATTTTATATCAGTTAATTTTTTCGAGTATTTCCCTAAATTTATTTCCTTAAATGTTACTCTAAATTGAAACTTCATACATTATCAAATTATTTTCTGAATTATGATTTGAGTTAAAATTGAAGTTTACTATTCTAAAAAGGTTGAAGGGGCTTATGGGTTTTGATCAAACTTTTTACCTAATTTCAACAATAATTTTTTATAAATACCTCATTATTTTCTTCAAATAATGTCAATTCTCGTGGTTGTTTTAGTTCATTTTCATTTATAATTATCTGATCAACTTCCTCTTTGTTTAATTTTCCTTGATTTGCTTTAGAACCTTTTTTCGAACTTTGTTTACCCTTTGTTCTGGGGAATTTTGTTTTTGTATTTTCTGTTTTCGATATTGGTCTAAATTAAATAATATTAGATATTTGAAAGTATATCTCGCATCGGTTTTTATATTGCTCGGAATAATTTGTAAGAAAATCAGAGGCCTTCTTGTGATCTACTTTAGGACATAAGCATTTATGTGGCAAATGAAAATGCCCACATTTGCAGTTTTATTAATTCAGAGTAATTTTTATTTATTTCTCTAAAAATTGATTCCTTCTATTGTTCGGAATATGACTGAACATAGGTACATTTTTAAGAAAAGCAGAGGAATGATTTTTAATTTTTGAACGCTTATTGGAAAGGAATAAAACAAACTTTTTAGTTGTTTCTTGTTCATCTTTTACTTCATCAGGCACGCTACTTATTGTGATTTCATTAGAGTTTACTACTTCACTTATGGTGTTTTCATTAGATGGAGGCTTTGTTTCATTTGTTGTTTCTTTTTAATATTAAGAATTTTTTTGAAATTATTAGAATTTTTCGCAAAAATTTTTTAAATCATTTTTTCTATTTCTTTCATTATTCCCTATCGGCTAAAAATTATGTGCCATTCCTAACTAATTACCAGGGAGCGGATTTTTATTGAAATATATCGAGAGGAGCCCAAATATGCCATTAGTTTCTCAATAGTGTGATTCTGAACAAAGTTTTATTTCAATATATTTCAATATTTTGCCAATTTTCCCGTTATTTCAATATTTTATGGCCATATTTTGCGATTTTATTTCAATAAAAATCCGCTCCCTACTAATTACACATTAAGGTCCCTCATAAATTCAAAAATCTAATCCCCTATAATGACAATTTATTAAAAACTATCTCATAGTTTCTTTGTTTCATAACAATATTTCAAAAATAAAATCCAACCTAAATTTACGTCATTTACACAATGACTGTTTATTTCTTCTGTATTACTTTCCCCCTCAACACCTTCCACTTTATTATCAGAAATTTCAGCCAATTCAATATTTACACCCGATTTTTCCACGAAATTTTCAACTTGTAAATTTTTCTTTTTCTCTTTATCTCTTTGTTTCTTTGATTTTCTGGCCTTTGTTTTTGTTTGTTGTTCACTCGGTTTTTCAGGGGAGGAGTTTTGTTTTTCGTCCCCTTGAACTTTAGATATTTTGTCTCCTCCTATTTTAGGAGATTCTTTATTTGGAATTTTATTAACCGATGATTCACCTTCTGCTAACCTCGATTTACTGAATATATCGTCAAATTTATCCATTATATTATTTCTGCGATTTATTATTTTTTGAATTACTTCATTTGTTTTGTCTTCAGAAATTTTATCTTTTGAAAATGGTAAACCTTCCGTATAATTATTTTTGATAGAATCCTCGAAGATTTTTCCTTTATTTGTTATTTACTTCCTCTTCATCAAAACATTCTTCTTCAGTTTCTTCTAAATTTTTTAGTTCATCTACTTCTTCAAATTTGATATTGAGGTAACTAAGACTTTTACGAGCATTTTCTGGACCAATTAAATTATTGAGACGTTTTTGAGAAGAAAAAGATGATGAGAGTCCTTTAATTAAATAAATATAACAAAAAGATAAAAGTGATGCTTTTATGACTAAATGAGGTCATTTCAAATACAGAAAGATTATTCTTTTGTGAGTCACTTAAACACATTTTTCAAATATCAAATCTTTCAAAGAAATTAAAGTTAAATATTCAAATTTGTCTCAGTCTAGGTCTTGGTCTAGACTTTTGTTAACCCCCTAACATCACTACAATCTTCCTATCATACCTTTACTTATTTGCTCCTTGAAAATCTCTTTATTTTCACGTTCATTTTCCAGCATAATTTTATTATTTATACCAAGTTCCTCATAAAATTCATTTGCAACAATTAATTGACGCCATTCTAAAAATTCTTTTCCTTCACTAACAGAAATTAAAATTTTGTCATATTTTTCTTTCATATAATCAGAAATTGTATTAATTGTTAAATCTTTAATATTTTTATTTTTAATTAATTTTTTATATAATTTAAATTGCTGAATATTTAATTTTGTTTGTTTTTTTATTAATTCCTCAATGTTCATATTGAAAATTTTATCATAATCAGATTTGTATTTGAGGACTTCAGTACGAAATTCTTTTAGTTGATCATCACTCTTTAAACTCAAAGCTTTACTAAAATTGAAAGACTTGTTCGGAGGAATATTTTTTGAATTAATTCCTTCCAATTGAGAAATAATCTGTTTAATCAAATAAATTAAGAAAAACATTTAGGTACCTAACTTTGTCAATTAATCGAATAAACGATATTATTTGAATAGCAATCTTGTTTAAAAAATTCTCGTATTCATCGTCATTAAGAATTGCTTTAATAAAATGATTACGTAAACGTTCTCTTTGTGTAGAAAATGATACTGGGAAATAATATAATTAATTATAATTTTATTGTTATTTTAAAATTGAAAAACAGGAAGAACTAAATAAAATCTATATCCAATAGCGCCCTACTCATGTGTCACGAATTATAACTAATCTTATGGCGGCCCCTTAGCCCCCCCCCCTAGAAATGTGTATTTAAAAGTATAAAGATTTAAAGACATGTAAACACAATAATTAAACAAACTAACTATCAACTTCATAGAATTCTTGAACTGTCACATTAGGAATGAGTAAATCCAGTTTAGAAAGCATTCCAGGTTTTGTGCATTTTTGCAATATTTGGGACGAAAATTTTTTTAAAAGCCTAAAATGTTCATGTGAGACCAAGTGTCTTATTTCCATTTCTGTATTTTCATGAATTAATTTTCTTTTACAAAATGAACCAGTCCAGAGCTTAATTAGTAAAGCTGCATGATTTGGATCGGTAACTCCCATCTATAATATATTTATTAACTTTGTACAATTAAAACTGATGTAAATCTCAATTGCATTAATTAATACTACATAGAGACCGGATGGTACCGTACTACGACGGTATTTTTCGGAATTTATTAGTATTCCGTATTGGTAGTACGGTACGGAATACCGACCTTTAAAGGTATTTTGCGATATTTATCGGTATTACAGTCGGTAATACGGTACAGAATACGGTACGTAAAATCTTGAATTTTATCGGTATTTTTCGGTATTTCATTACGGAATACCGTTCAGTACGAACTTCCGGTCTCTAATTAATACCTTTTATTAATAACCTAATAATTTTAAAAATAAATATTTACAGTAAAACATTCTTGGAGCAGTAAAATAAAGTTAATCATAAAGCACAAATTCTCATCTGAGTAGATTCCTTCATTTTTGTAGACTATTACACTCATTGCCCAATTTAACTTTTCTTTAAAAATATTTTTCAAATACTCATTTTTTCGTGATTCATTCAATGAATAATTATCTATTAATATTTTTAACAGAAATTTTATATTTAATGTTTTAATAGCTTCTATAGAAGTAGAGGAGTCTATTGGATTTTGAAGATATTCTTCATAATATGAAAAGGCTACTTCCTTTTGCAAAAAATCTGTAAAAAAAATAATTTAAAAATTGATGGACATTAATTGCATCTTTAAAAATATTTTTTGAAGGAGTAAATTTAAAATAAAGCTATAGATAAATTCAAATTTTATTTTTTAAATTATTAAAAATAAAATAATTTTATAGAAAAAAGGGAAGTTACGATCGAATTCAAATTGAAGCCCTCCGGGGCTTACGAGATTTAAGATTATTTATACACGGAAACCGTATCCGACTCCGTCATTTAGTTTTCTTCATACTTTTACACAAACAAATTTTTTGTATGTTCAAAAATTTTAGTGAACATTCAAATTTACATAGATATAAATTTAACATAAAAACAATCACAATACAGTAATCTATCGAAATATTCCAAGGCAACTTTACTCACCTATTCTCAAAATTTCAGGATATTTAATCTCCAATTTGTTCAAATTCTCGATACCAATTAAATTTATAAGATTTTTCTTATATAAATCCAAATATTCTAAACGTTCCTCCGGTGTCATTTCATTCTTGCAAAAGAAAAGTTGCATATCTGGATATTTCCCAATTAAAAATTCGAAATAATTTAAAATAATTTTTTGAAGTTCATTTTTGTCTTTATAATACTTGTCAATAATACGTGCTGTCGTTTTCTTTAAATTGCCTTTTAGGATAATTGGAAGTTTGGAGTGAACCTGATGATATTTAAATAAATTAATATATGTACTGTTATTGTACATTTCTGTTAATTTTCGGAGGGTGAGAGGTTTTATGAATTTTATACATATTATTATACTTCTATATACCGCATTTCCTCTAATACAACCTCATGGGGCTGTATTTTTGAAGGTGGGGCTTTATTTGAGGGTAGAGCTCTATTTGGAGAAATACGATAATTTTGTATTTGGAAGGCCACCTAATAAGTCATAGCATATCAAAGTCGACTGTCACACAGTTTCTGGGCTGGTAAGTGCCAAATAATTTTATTAAGATTTTGCGCCCATATCTAGTTGTTGGACTCAAATTAAAAAAAATTATAATGCAGAAAAGTAGTATATACTCCAGTTTTATAACACTTTTTGGTAAAAAATGTTATAAAACCAGAGTATATTTCCGAAAATTTATTTTTTTAAAAATATAATTAGAAATATAAAAAATATTTGAAACCTAAGCCTATACGAACATTCATAAATAAAAGTAAAAAATAAGTAATTTAAAGCTTTTATTTGCAACAATTTCTTTTCATATTGCAGCGAATTTTATTTAGTGAATGACAATCACTTAAAAATTTTCATTTTAAGGCGCAATAATTATTTTCGCAAAAATTTTGACATGACATGTAATTATCAATAGTGTAAAACATTTTAAAAAAAACCTTTGTCTTTTTAGAGCGCAAAAAGCAATTAGAGGAATAAATTTGCGAACAAAAATTTTACAAAATAATTTGTGTTGATAAAACATTTTTGACAATGCATGTAGTAAATAATTATTTTTTTATAAAATTTTGAAGTGGTTAACTTCTAAATAGTTTTCGCGAATATTTTGAAGGCTATAGGTGAAAAATTCAAACGTTTTTAGGAAAAGAATTTTAGAAATGTTAAATGTAACATTCCTCCACAGGGATCCGAACCGGGTAGTAATCTATAACATAAATGTCGGCGCATAAAAATTCAACCACTCAACCACCTAAACTAAGAATTTTAAGCGAATATTCATAGAAATGGTGAAAATTTGTGAGGAAATTCATGAGTAATGCAAAGTCATTAATTTAAAAAATTCGGTAAATTGGTAATTCGTCAATAGCATAAATTTCCGTGTTAAAATATTAATATAGTAGTCGAAAAATAATTTGAAATCGAAAAACGTATGGATGAACAGCATTGAGGATGGTCCATAACTAAAAATTTCTAAATCAAATAGAACAAAAAAATTAAAATGTATATATAATAAATAATTGGCCCCCAAATATGTAGTCATACTTAAAAACGTCACACCAATTGATTTCGCAATAATTACAAAGAAAATAACCATTTAATTGCACAAAAATATTTCGCAAAAAGGCCCACATAATTGCTCTAAAAAATATTTCACAATAATGCCCACATAATTGCTCTACAAAAAATATTTTACAATAATTGTATAAAAATTGCCAACTTAATTGGCCAAAATTACATATAACAATGAAAATATTCAATACACAAAGGATCTACTTCAACATAATTGTGCAAGAAAACAGGTTTTTACAATAGTAATTATCTATTCTAGAATGTTCTAGAAGCATTATTGGTGCATATAAAAGAAGCTCTTTTTCGCCTTGTATTTCATTCATACTACTTATCAACAATTTCCTATTATAAAAGCCTATTCAACTCTTCCTTTTCAATTTATTTAAAATATATTTAAATTTTATATAAAATATTCAAATAATTTTAAACTTTTTTAAAATTTTCAAAGATTTAAATATTTAGAAATTATTTTTCTATATAAAATGAACTCCAACTCAAAAGATGGTAAAAACTTTCAAATTTTTAAATTGTAATTATTTTAAATTATTTAGTCGAAACAATTAATCTTGATGGTGATGAAACTCAAAATAATGGATCACAAGGTAACTATCCTCAAGTAGAAATTTCTAGCTTTAAGGTTCAATAACTGCTGAGGAAATAGAGCTATTCCGTGATTTTATTTCAAAACAACAAAAAAAGAAAAAGGCATCAGAAAATAGAAGAAGAAAGTCAAAGTCAAATAGTACTTCGTCACCAGACAAATCAACACCGTCAAAGAAGCCTAAAACACATGAGAAGAAAATAATCAAAAATTCAACTGAGACTCAGGTATACTTATCTATCATTTCTTATATAAAGATAATTAGAAGGCAAACGATGGAGAAATAAAGCAAATGTCTGATAAAGAAAAGAAGGATGATGATGAATTGCATCAAGCTATTCTAAATTACGAGGGCGATTTTTCAGAATCTGAAGATGATAATCCTATGGGGTCAAACGAATCAGTCAGCAAAAAAATGCGCATTGAAAGTAATTTTATATTTTGAAATTTTAAAATAAAATAATTTTAGAAAATTATCATAAGAGATTCACTGTGCCAGCGGCTCTGATCGATCGAGCACAGCTTCTTAAACATCAACGACGAGGGATATTCGTCTATCAGTGCGAATCTTGTCGCGAAAGTCAGAAAAAAAGGGAATTCTATCTATTCAGCACAGGGATAGATGGTCTATCTGTATTGACGATAGAATTGTGTGCTGAGGATCTTGATAAAAATATCTCTTTAGGAATGCATTACTCTGGATACTTTGGTAAGATGAAAATTTTTACGAAAATCAAAAATATTCTAGGGCATTCTAATAATGGACATCAACCAGGCTCAAAAATGTCAATGCGTGATCTTGGTAATCGTATTTTTAAATAATGAATATTTTTATTAAGATGACGATGAGTTTGAATTTACAAGAGGTGCGAGCATTACAAAAGGTACGGATAAGAAGCTTCTAAACTTGGGCAAATATTGCTGGATTCTTCACCAGGTAGTAAAAAATTATTAAAATTTTTTATACAAATTTTAGTGCGCACAATGCAGCGACCTTACAAAAAAACTGGCTAATGAACTTTTCATCAAGAAAAAGGGCAGCATCTACGAGCTCAGCTTCCCAGTAAGGAAATTTCGCAAATGATTAAATAATTTTAGTTAAGGTCTGCTCTTACTGCACAACAGCCAACATCGAGCACCAGCAAAAAACATATGGCACATTAAATAAGAAGAATTAAAAGGAAAATTAAACACCGCTTATTCGCTTAATATTGTTTAATAAAAATTTAAAGCAACCTTAATTACAAAAAATAATCGTTAAATTAACGATTTATAATTCTAATATTTTAATTAATCAATTTTCATAAAAAGTTTCAGTTCCTGTAATATTTTCTTCAAAATAGAGGTATTAAAATTTTAAAATCTTAAATAAAGATATTAAGATGGATCAACAAATGTATGAACATGTTATTGAAGGTCTCAAAGAAAGCGTTATACGATTCTCTCGACAAATAAGCACGCTTGAGTATGTGCGCCAAGATGACAAAATGCTAAAAAATGAGCTATACGATGCTTTTATGCAATTTCATGAAAAACGCTATCCTCTAGCAAAATGTCAAATACATGAATATCTACTAAGGGAGATGAATGCGTTGGCAAAAATAGTATATTTTTATTCGTATAATTTATCAAATATATTAATTAAGGCTATTACTGAAGTCGTGAAGGATGAGTTGTATTTTGAGCTTCATAACCCATTTAGCAAATTCGGGGGTCAAATTGATCTTGAAATGGCAATTAAGATATTCAACAAACACGGAAGTATTCACGGACCAATTATGAGAGAAGGTTAGAAAAAAAATGTTACACGTATTTCAAATTTTAGATTCACCAATAATATTCATGAGAGCTCACACGGATTCATGTAGTACTATTAAACCCAACACAGAGGAGAAGGGTGTGCAAACTGAAAATTCTTCGGATGACCGTGTCGTTACTGCTGAAACTGAAAAATTAAACGATCAGTAAATGGATACAACAACTGACTATAAAAATAGTTTTTCAATAAATAAATATTTAAAATATACTTATATTTTTTATAAAAATACGTTTTAACGTTAATATCTAAATAACTATTATTAATTTTTATTATTGCATTTAGATGAGTCGTCATATAAGAAATTTTGGAGAATATTCTGTTAAACATTTTTATAAAGAAGAGGCAGCTGAGACTGTTAAAAGCTCCAAATTCAAAATTGGTGTTTTCAGGTAAACTCAAATTTATATATCGAAATTCTGTTTATTTTAGAAATGTATTCACTGTTAAAAATATTGAAGATGCGCCAGAAGGAAGTGATCAACTTTTAGAAGATTTAATTGATTACTTCATTGAAAAGGCAGACAAGTCAACCGGTACAAAAGCAGAAAAATGTTCAATAATTATACGAAGTGCAGTTCTTGAAAAACCGATTCAAATTCCATACAGAGGATTTGCGCAAAATACACCACAAGTAGTTATGGAACAACTTGATTCTGTTGATCAAAGTGGAAAAAGGATGGGAAGACCATCACTTTACAGCCAACCAATTCATATCGAGGTTTATTTGTATAAAAGTAAAAAAATTATTTATTAAGATTGTTATGGGGCCTCCTCACGAAGAGGCTCTAGCCTTGATAGAGAAAGGAAATAGTGGAAGCGGCAGAAAATCAAGACATATTATGAAAGGAACAGACCTCAACAATCTTATTGAGGTTTTTAAATTTTAAAAATACAATATAACAAAATTTAGGTTCGCAATGATGATCTAGGTGAACCTGCAAAATACCAGTGCCTTTTGTTAGCTGTTCAGCTAACATTGATGTATATTAATATGGACAATACACCAAAGGAAAAAATGAATTTTCAAAGAATTATTGCAGGAAAAGGAGCAAGATCCAAGAATCAACGATACACATTGATCAAGGATATGTTAATTCAAATGAAACGGCACGGAATAAGATATCCTCTAAAATTGCAAGAATATAATGTAGAAGAACATGCCCCATTAATACAAAAATATTTTAATGAAAAATTTCCTGGTGAATATCGATTAGCTGTATTTGGAGAATATGGCCAAATGAAACCTTTATGGAAGGGAACAGCTCGTGCTGAGAAGGATGTTTGTCTATATTTAAAGGATGGACATTATTATGGTATAAGAAAACTAAATACACTTTTTGGAAAGGATATGTATTATTGTCTTGAATGTGAATCAACCTACCACAGCAAAATAGAACATCGGCAGACATGTGCAGCAAAATGTCCACGTTGCTGCGGGATGGGGGCAGATTTTCCGTGTAAAGAGATTGAAAATTACGAAATAGATTGTTCTGAGTGTTTCAACTTGTTTAAAAATCCTGACTGTTACAAACGACATATTGAAAAGGGAATATGCCAGATTTTTAAAAGGTATTTTAAATTTTAATAAAAAATAAAATTGAAAATAGATGCAAAGAATGTGGTCAAATTTACAAAGTGAATAACAAAGAAGAAAATGAAGGACATGTATGTTATATTCGTTTCTGTTCTCTTTGTCATTCACGGCATAGAAAGGACGAACAATGCTTTGTACAACAGATTGTTCCTAGAAAAGCTCAATCCTATCTTATGGTATTTTTTAAACAATTCGAAATAAAAATTTTTTTAGGTTGTATTTGATTTTGAATGCGAACTTATATCAACATCAAAAATTATAAATGATAATTCATCTAACGATGAAAATTATCAATTACACCATGTTAACTGTGTCTCGGTAATTTAAATTATAATAACTGATAAATTATAAATTAGGCAATGCTATTATGCGCAAAGTGTATGCAAAATAATGCTTGGAAAGAAAAATATACAGGAGCCTGCAAAACTTGTGGACCAGGAATTCCAAGAATGAAAAGTTGGACGGGTGCAAATTACGAGAACCCCTTGCGTGAATTTCTTCAATGGATAATCTTTGGACTTGATAATGAGAGAAAAGGAAAAACTCTTGCTGTTTCACATTATGGAGGGTTTGTACTGAATTATTTTTTATTTTACTATTTCTAGACGCTATGATATGCATTTACTGTTGGGTGAGTTGATCAATAACTTTGGAATTGAACCAAATATAACAAGAACCGGAAATAAACTTTACGAAGTTCTCATAAAGAAGAAAGATGGAATTTATCCGAATATTTCTTTTCGCGATTCTTTTAATTGGATGATGCTCAAGTTGAATCAACTACCAAAGGCTCTTGATCTAGATATTGATGAAGGAGGAAAATTATTTTTTCCTCACGGATGGAATCTTAATAAAAATATGGATGTTTTGTTGAAAAGACTGCCAGATAAGAAGTATTATTATCCCGAAACAATGGGAAAACAAAGAAGGAAAGATTTCGAGGAATGGTATGATATGCACAAGGACAGTTCATTTTTACTTTGTGAACAAATTGTCGAATACTGTGAGCAAGATGTCCGTATACTCACGTACGCTCTTGTTAAACTTCAAAAACTATTCTTTGAACTCGCTACTGAACCATCAAAACGAGATGATGTTCTTGTATCTTCAATGACACTTGCTAGTGCATGTCTTCGTCATTTTTGTAAATTTCAAAATTCTACTAATATAATTATATTTTTTAGGTATAAACTATTTGAAAAGCAATCAGATAGGTATTATTCCAGACAATGGGTATCACAAAGATACAAACTACTCTGCAATCTCCATTAAATTTATTAAATGGCTTGAACATAAAACAGGATTTCAAATTCAAAACAGACAAAGTGCAGAAGGCGAGTATAGAATTACTGTTTCAAATGGAAATGTTTTGCGACTTGATGGATTTATCAAAGAAAAGAATATAGCTATAGAGTTCCTCGGATGTGCATGGCATGGACATAAATGGTAAAATAAGCTTCATTTTCTTACTCATAAATTTAGTCTTTATCGCCCTCATGAAATTTGTCTAAACGGTAAAACAGCACTATATAATGACGACACTTTAAACGAACGAATCAAAATGTTAAAGAACGAGAACATACGTACCTACATATTTTGGGAATGCGAGGTAGTCAAGGCTTTGGAAAATAATAAGAAAATGTCACTCTTCTTTGATGAATTGCCTGACATTGGACCATTATTTCCTCGAGATGCTTTTCATGGTTTTATTATTTTCCAATTCTTATAATTATGTAATATCTAGGTGGAAGAACAGGACCATTATCTCTTAAATGCCATCTTGAAGACTCTGCAAAAAATGAATACGAAATCTCATGTTATGATGTGGTTAGTCTATATCCTGCGGTTAACTTTTATGCTTTCTACCCCATTGGTGAGACTTAACATATATTTTTTTAAATAAAGATTATTTAGGCCATCCAGAGTTATTGGATCTCAATCTTGATATAAATTGGACAAAACCTGAAGACTTACGCCCTTATCGTGGAATATTTAAGTTATTCATTATTCCACCCGACGACCTATATTTACCAGTAATTCCAGAAAGAATACATGGAAAATTGGTATGTTAATTTAAAACAACGTAAAAAATTTTCTAGATATTTCACCTATGTCATCAGTGTGCAATAGAGATAGAACCAGGTGTGGCTAAACGTAAACAAACTAGCTATAGCTATGGAAGAAAAGGGTGTCAGCATGACGATAATAAGCGAGGATTCGTAAGCACCACATGTTCAGTAGAACTAGAACTTGCTTTGAGCAGAGGCTATCGTGCAACAAAAGTTTATAGCATTTATCATTGGGAAGAGTGGTCTGATGAATTATTACGCCCATACGTTCAGGACATGATGCGACTAAAAATTGAGGTTTAACTTTAGTTTTAATAATCATAATTTTTTTAACCAAGGCAAGTGGTTGGCCTAGTAGTGTTTTGTCGCCGGATAATATTGAACAAGAAGAAAGACGCAAAATTGATTTTATTAGAAAAAATCAAAAAGAATATGGGATTACGCTTGAGCCTTCAAAAATATCAAGAAATGAAGGATTGCGATATTTAGCCAAAACTTGCAATAATTCAATGTAAGAAAATTTAAATATTAAAAATGACTAATTTAGGTGGGGACGCTGGGCACTTCGCTGTAATTTAACTCAAGATTGCATCACAAGTTCCCCAATAAAACTTCATACAATTCTTAATGATCCTAAGCTGGAAGTCGGTGCTATAGAGATGTTGACTCCAGATCTGTTCGCTGTACCTTATAAGAATCGTCGTGAATTTGTTCGACCACACGACAAGTACAATATAGTTTTGGCACTTATTACAACAGCAACGGCAAGAGTGATGCTTTACGACTTTATGGAAAGAATTGTGAACGACAACGAATGTAAACTTCTATATACTGATACGGATAGTTGTTTCTTTTTACACAAGCGTAATAAAAAACCACCATTTCGTGTTGGGGATATGCTTGGAATGATGAGTCGAGAATATGAGGAATGGTCTATTATATCTTTTTATACTGGAGGATGCAAACAGGTATTGAAATCAAACTTATTGTTAATATTTTTCTTAGTATGCAATGAAAATGAAGCACCGTGAAACAGGCGAAATAAAATATATTGTAAAATGCCTTGGACTTTGGGATCAAGTTGACACACCACTGGACTTTAATCAATTCCGAGTATTTTTAAATTACAATTTTAATTTCATAATCAATTTACAGAAAATGGTAGAAGCATATGGGGAGGAACAAGATCCTGTGGTATTGCAGAGAACACATTTTCAACCGAATTGGCGCAAAGGACAAGTTACTAGTCGAACGCAAATAAGGTATTTGGTTATTATTTAAAAATGTAAAACTATTTAGACGCTACACACCAATCTATGACAAAGGATTTGTAGATGCAAATTTTGATTGTTATCCCTATGGATATCGAGGAGAGCCTATTAATGATCCAACAAAATGATTATTTCGTATAAATATTTTTTCATAAAAAATTTTGTTTTAAATTTGTTTTTTACAATATATCTTTTATAAATTCTTGTTTAGTTGTTTTAAAATATTTTAGCAATATGATCAGTGATATCAATATTGGTTAATTTTTTAAATAAATTTAAATACAAAAATTTTCTAGATAATACAGCTTGTTTCTTAGAACGACTTAAAATAAATATTACTGCAAACTCGCATCCACCTATAGAAATTATTGGTGAACAACAACAAAATATATTCATATTTCATTCTCAACGTTTTGGCTTTGACAACCGGTTTAGAACGAGTTTCACTCTACTTGGGAAAACATTTAGTTCAGTTGAACAATTTTTCATTTGGCAGAAAGCACGTTTCTTCGGGGATTTGGAGATTGCTGAAGAAGTATTAATGCTAGTTAATCCTATAGCTATTCGAAGAATTGGGAAACGTATCCGTGGATATAATCAAATTGAATGGAATTCTGTCCGCAACAAAGTAAAAAATAAAAGTTATAATTCCATCATAAATTATAGGTCATGTACACAGACTATGGGCAAAATTTACCCAGAACACTCAGCTATTCAATCAGTTACGTGTCACAGGCGATGGACTTATTGCGCAGGCGTCCGCATCAGAACTTTATTGGAGCAATGGCGTATGTCCAAAAAGTGCAAGACTGAAAGATCCTAGCCAATGGGAAGGCGAAAATTATCTTGGAAAACTCTTGATGGAATTAAGAAGCGAAATCAACACTAGTATTTATTGATTCTTACAAAACATTAAAATCGAATTGTAAATTTTATTTTGAACAATAAAAATTTCTTCTTCTGTTCGTGCTCCTGTAATAATACACTTTCCAGTTGTGAAGACCAAAACAACTGTGCGAAAATCAACAAGTCGTAAACACATACCCGGAAAAAATTCTGGGTTGTAAGATATATGTTTAGCGAGCCACGTTGGAGGAGCAATTCTCATGGTGTCGTATAAGGCTTAAACAATAATTTTATGTTGTAAAAAAAGTTACCTGGTAAATTAATATGCCCAGGAAAAGCAAATGAGGATACAACATTTTGTATCTTAAATCCTCGCATCCTTATTGGTAAGGAACTTGCAGATGATATGATGTCAACAAAATGTCCAATCGCAATTTCCGAGTCCTTCACCGATTTTGTTCCAACACATACAATTCTTCCGTTAGAAAATACTAAAGCTGTAGATCTAATTGGTTGCTGAATTCTAATTATAAGTGCTGAGAAACGTTCGGGAGCGTATTTAGAATTTTTACTATTTCTGCAAGATTATAAAGATCAAGTTTACTATTTTTATCAAATAGTTGAGCTGTAGAAACAACATTTTGAATAATTGCTTTAGGAATCATCTGTAATATATAAATGAAAACAAATTTCTTTACAAAGCAAAAAATGTTCAAAGCGCCTTTTACTATGGTTATTTCCGGTGCCACAGGCAGCGGAAAAACCCAATGGCTTATGAAATTTCTAGCAAATTGTGAAAAATTAATTGCCCCTCCGCCGAATAAGATATTGTTTTGTTTTGGTGAAATGAACGAAAATATATTTAAATTAAAGGAAATGGGAATTACAACATATAATGGGGTTCCAGAAGTCGAGATGATTAAAAAACACCAATTATTAGTCCTAGATGACTTAATGCTAAATATTCCTGTGGAATTTCTAGATTTATTATTCACGCGAGGATCGCATAATTGGGGTGTGAGTGTAATATTTGTAACACAATCACTTTATGGACGAGATATCCGGACTGCTCGTGCAAACGCACATTATATTCTTTTAAGTAAAAATCCTCAAGGATTATTACAGGTTCGTACGCTTGGGTCTCAGCTGTTCCCAAAAATGCTCAACTATTTTCTTGAGGCTTATCGCGATGCTACTTCTGAACAATTTTCCTATTTACTAATTAATATGCATCCAAGTACAGAGGAGAATCTGCGTCTTTCCACTAAAATATTTCCAGGTGAAAAACAGACTATATATTTGCCTCTATAATATATAAGTGATCTTAAAACTATTATTTATAAAAAAATGTATGACTATAGTCCATACGTTAAAGAAAATTTTGAATTTTTACAGCGTTTAGCTAAAACATCTTCCGATAAAAAGAAAAACGCCTTAATTCTTTCCGCCAGTGCAGATCAAATATTAGCAATAGTTGAAATCTGTGCTAATATTTTAAAAAATAATTTTATATTAAATAGAAGACAGCGTAAGAAGTTAGCTCAATTTGCTGATTTCTATAGAGCTATCGCCCGAACACGTACTGAAAAAAGCGCTAGAAATCGAATACAACAAGGAGGTAGTGCCGCTCTAGCTGCTATACTTGTACCTGTCCTGGGAGCCTTAGCTGAACATATCATTCATAGATTCACACAAGAATGAAACATACAAAGAAAATGATTATGGTTCCTGAAAGCGAATATCTTACACTATTAGGCATGATCAAAGGCGGAGATTTTCTTCAAAATGAAAAGGTACAGACTGACTCAAAAATTAAACAGACTCTTAGTGATCCAAATTTAAGGGAAGATGTAAAAGCCCAAAAATATAACTGGTTATATAAGAAAAGAAGACAACTCAAACATGAATTAGAAAATAGACCTCAAAAAGTGATAATCGATGAAGGTAATGCGGCTAAGGCTCCAGAAGTTGCTCCTTACCTTAGTGACACTGCAGCCCCTAAAGCACGGATAACACCTGTACAATCAAGTTCAGAATATCAAACAGACTCAGAATTTACATCGACAAAACTAATGAAAAGAAGAAAAACAACACCTTTTAATGGAATTATTTCAAAGAGATATTCGAAAGATTTAGAAAATTATGTCAAAGATAATGCTGAAAAATTTAGAATACATAAGAATGGAAGTTTTGAATCCAATGTCAAAGGAAGACTTGTGAAGAATAGTAATTTCACCGAAGTCCTCGAATATGTTCAAGGGGATATATCATCACCACCTAAAGGTTTTAGTTTTCTATTTAATCGATTATCCAAAGACCCATTAGTAAAAGAAATGATTAAAGAGACTCAAGGAGAAAGTAGTACAGAAGAAAGTTCTGTAAGCCAATCCGGTAGCGGGAAAAGAAAGAAAAGAGTCTTGGTAAAAGTCTTGCCTATAAAAAAGAAAAATAAATTTCTTCCTCAAATATGGGAAAAGCTTTAGATAACTTTTTATCGAAAATTTATTATTCGCTAAATTCTCCTGCTTCCTATGCAGGAATACATCGTGTTCATGAAGAAGCGCGGCGCAAGTATCCAAAGATAAAATTTCAGGACGTTTATAATTTTTTGCATAAGCAAAGAGTGTATACGATGCATAGACCATCCAGAAAAAAATTTCCAAGGCTAGTTACACGTCCAAGTGGTCTTCATACAGATTGGCAGGCAGATTTGGCAATATTTGACCAGATAGCTAAACATAACGATAGTAACAGATACCTTTTAGTATGTATTGATGTTCTCAGTCGGAAGATTTTTGCATCGCCTGTCAAAACTAAGAGATCAGAAGATATGATTGAGGCATTTGAAAAAATTTTCAAAATGTCAGAAGGTATCATGCCTCATAAATTGTATACTGATCGGGGATTAGAATTTGAGGCTAAAAGAATGAAGGAATATTTTCGAACAAAGGGTATTGACAAGCGTGTAGTTTATAGCCCTGATGTTCATGCTTCAATGGCAGAAAGGGCAAATCGTACAATTAAAGAAAGACTATATCGATACTTCAGCGAAAAAAACACACTTCGTTGGGTAGAGGCAATTCAAAAAATTGTTTCTGGAATAAATTCAAGCGTAAACCGTGTTACAGGTGTTACACCTAATTCTGTTACTTTTAAAAATTCTCAAAATTTATTTGAAAGACTATATAAGGGCACTGATGATCATATAAAAATAACTTCTAAACTCGAGCCTGGACAAGTTGTCCGTATATCAAAAGAAAAGGGTAAATTTGAAAAAAGTTATTTACCAAACTATACTGACGAGCTTTTTCTTATACATACAACTAACGACGCACGTA